>CM060901.1:826045607-826670607 GCA_030737815.1 Allium fistulosum
TTTGTATGTATTGACCGGAAGTTGTGCGGATACCAGTCTCCGCTTCTTTTTGTAATCTGCATAATGTAAAAAGTTTTCATAGCATTGAATAAAATAGATATTTTACTTGTGCAAATTCTTGTGTATGTGAGAATGCATTTGTTTCTCATTTTTAGTGTAGAATAAACGATTCTTTTTACTTGTACAAACTTTTTGTCTGTGTTTGAGAATGCATTTATTCCACATCTACTTTTTCGTGATATTGCAATGAACTTGCGATATGTTGCTTGCATATCACTTTTATTAATGTAACTGAATTGTATAGTGTTGCCCCCATATCACAAGTGCATTGCAACATTTCTAGCTTTTACGAGACTGATATTCTTATTTCAGAGAATAACTATTCCACTTTTAGGGGAAGAATCATTCTGCCTTTAATAGATTATATCTCATTTTTAGAGAAATTTTTACTTTTTCTTCCTTTCTAAAGAACACTTCAACTTTCGGGGATGATCACTTTTTATTTGTTAAAAAGTGGATTTTCCTACGCGGTGAAGTGAATTTTAGAAGAATGTTTTGATTTATTTGTCAGACAATTATATTTTATTGTTGGATGGATCCATAGGACAGTCCTTGGCTGTTTTACTACATATTTGTTTGTACAAATAATCATAAGTATTCAGCTGCGGTCGTTAATGGTTCCATCAACAAAGTTTTCGGGATGTGCCTTGTTAAAAGGCTTTAGTTGTCTTAGTGCTTCCGAGGAAGGCTTCGTGGTCTCCAAAGAGAAGCAATTTTGGTCTCCGAAGAGAAGCAATTTTATGGTCATTTCAGCTCTGGTGAAGTGGACCTCCGAAGAGAGATTTTTGCACTTCAGCTCTGGTGAAATATGCCTCCGAAGAGGGCTTGTGCCTCCGAAGAGGGCTTTTTAGTATTTCAGCTCTGGTGAAGTGGGCCTCCGAAGAGAGATTTTTGCACTTCAGCTCTAGTGAAATGTGCCTCCGAAGAGGGCTTGTGCCTCCGAAGAGGTCTTTTTATCATTTCAGCTCTGGTGAAGTGGGCCTCCGAAGAGAGATTTTTGCACTTCAGCTCCGGTGAAATGTGCCTCCGAAGAGGGCTTGTGCCTCCGAAGAGGGCTTGTGCCTCCGAAGAGGGCTTTCTATCATTTCAGCTCTGGTGAAGTAGGCCTCCGAAGAGAGATTTTTGCACTTCAGCTCCGGTGAAATGTGCCTCCGAAGAGGGCTTGTGCCTCCGAAGAGGGCTTTTTATCATTTCAGCTCTGGTGAAGTGGGCCTCCGAAGAGAGATTTTTGCACTTCAGCTCCGGTGAAATGTGCCTCCGAAGAGGGCTTGTGCCTCCGAAGAGGGCTTGTGCCTCCGAAGAGGGCTTTTTATCATTTCAGCTCTAGTGAAGTGGGCCTCCGAAGAGAGATTTTTGCACTTCTACTCCGGTGAAATGTGCCTCTGAAGAGGTCTTTTTTGGCTGCTCTACTCACCAGCGATCCTTTATTATCGTTTCCAAGCGCATCTTCCTTTATTTTTCAAGTAAATTGCTTCATCCAAAGAAGTGGGCTTCACTGTTGAATGACTTCACAGGGCAAACGCAAGTTAGCTAGTTGGATGTCTGTTTATATCGACGATCACAACCAGTCAACGAGGGCTTGATACAGTGGAGTCACCAACTTTTTATGTGAAGTTCTTCTTGTATGGGATTTGAATCTGGAATTTCTGTTGCTTGGTATTTGCTTACTAAATGATTTATAGGGCTAGCTTAGCTTTGTGATGGGTGAGCTTTGCTTTAATGACCTGCAATATTGGATCGATATTTTAGCAATACATTTAGAGTATTTACACATCGAAATATAACAGGCATTTTATAATAGAGAAAACAGAATTCATAGTTTTTCATTATTGAATCACACTGAATTCTCAGCGGTTTACAATGCAAAAGTTACACATCCATTATTATTTTACAAATTTAAGCAACGCCATTAAGTAAAAAAAATGGATGCGAGTGACTGTTGTTTTAGAATCTCCAGGCTGAATTTCCATTAGATTCACAGCTTTGTATTCATATGCCAGTGAAAGTGGAAGATGCCCCAGCTGCAGTTCTGCGGGTAGTTAGTAGTCATCCCAACTTCTGCATGCCTATTGTGGACCTCCTGTGACAACATTAATGACAAACTTTTCAGATTCCTATGCTTCAATACTGTTGTCTGAGCCGGATTGGTGAGTAGTAAGATGTTGCCCCTGAGTAGATGAGGTTGGGTCGGCTTTGTTTTTCTTCAGGTATTGTTGCAGCTTGTTCTCTTTCAATAGCTCCTCAATTAGATCCTTCAGATGGCGGCACTCGTTGGTGTCATGGCCAGGCTGATTATGGAACTTACAAAACCTTCCACTTTGCGTGGCATTTTTCCCTATCCTCAACTTATGCAGTTTAGGGTATTCAACAGTATCCTTAGTTGCAAAGAAAATATTCTCTGGAGTATCTGTCAGAGGAGTGTAACCCAAAGATTCAAAGTAACGAGCTTTCTTCGCATTTTCCTGTTTCTGGTTTCCAGATTCTCTTTTATTGGAAGTAGCATTGTTATCATTAACTTTGGCAACAACTACTTTTGACGTCGTAGAAAGGCTTTCAAGGCGAATGAACTCGTCGGCCTTTTTATAAAACTTCTCCAGCGAGTTCGGTTCCTTCATCTTTAGCCATTTTCCAAATTCGCTCGATTTATCGATGGCTCGCATCAAATAAGTCAGGATCATACGTGGCTCTGCATTATCTACTTCGGCTAAAGCTATATTGAAACGGCTCAAGAAAGATTTGATTGATTCTCCAAGCACTTGTTCAAAGTTAGTCAGTGACATTATATCCTTAGCTTTTGAAGCATACAATCTGAACTGTTCTTTGAACTTTTGCGTTAAGTCGGAGAATTGATCTACCGACCGAATTGGAAGCTTTGCGAACCAAAGTAAAGCCACACCTTCCAAGTATACAGGAAAATACCGACACTTGATCTCGTCTGACGCTCTTGCACCGGTCATATGCCAATCATACTTATATAGGAAATGATTAGGGTCACTCGTTCCCCTATAGGCTTGGATAGTAGGAGGTACAAATTTCCTCGGAAATTCTGCTTTTAGGATCCTTTCAGTAAACGGTGTTCTGCTTGGTGCAAATCCCCAGTCACTCTCATTCTCTTCTCTCTGCATACTCTCTTTCATGATGCGGCCAACCAACTCGGACAAGTACTCTTTATTGTTTAGAGACATCTCTAGGCAGGCATCAGTCCTTCTTTCGGAAGCTTTCCTGGGCACATGTTCGTGATAAGTTGGCTACGGCATAGAACCTTCAGCTTGGAAAGGAGGCATCTTAGGAAAAGTTGTTTCATGATTTTCTGGCTGACGATTTGCCACAAGTAGAGCATTTAGCCTGTCCATCATCAAAGCCTTTTGAGTTTCAATTCGTTGATATAATCCAGAAACTGCTTCATCTAATTCAGCACTTGTGACCCCAATGGTAGGAGTTGTTTGGTCTGCTGTTGGGGAAGCGGAAATTCTTTCATAAGCAGTTCCAGATCTTGTAGGTCTACCTCTTCTTCCAGGAGCCATTATCTCAGATCAACTTCTGGTTTTAAGAGAGGTTCTTTTCACAAGTTTTTGCGAAGCAACGGTGAAAATCTTCCTGAGTTCAATTCTCAGTGAAAGCACCAAAATGTTAACACTAAAAAGTGAACGCTAACATCCGGTGTGTGTAATAGAGTCGTGAAAGCACCACCCGTTGGTACGGGAACAGAATACAGGCTGAAAATAGCAGTAAACCAGTAAAGGAACAGCAGATTTATAGTGGTTCGGCCCGTAATTGAGCCTACGTCCACTTTATAGTCTTTATTACTGAATCGGGTTACAAGACGATACAACACACTTATCAAATACAGTACAATTTGATCACACAACAATCTCGACTACTAGCTCAAACTTCGGTGACGAATCTTGCTAAATCCGTGTCGGATGAATGAAGTCCTTCACGAAGCTTATTGTAGTGCCTTGAGTGTTTGAAGATCTTCACTTGTCGAATGAGTTGAGAGTGCGGCAGAGTAACGATGCTTCAGGAAATGAATGGCCAAAAGTCCCCCAAACGTTGGAGCTAGGGTAGTATTTATAGAGTAAAATCTGAACCGGAAATTTTCCTAAGTCTTAAGTCGTGGCCGACTTATAGAAAGTCCTAGGTCGTAAGTCGGCGAGGAGATAGGGGTTTATATTAGTTCCCCCTGAATGTCCAGAACGAGCTAAAGTCATAAGTCAGCAGCGACTTAGCATACGTCGTAGGTCGGTAACGACTTAAGAGATGTATCTTGGGTTACATGGTTTCTTCTGAATGAGTTAGTATGAGTCGTACGCGACTTATAGAAGGTCGTAGGCCTTAAGTCGGAGACTTCTTTATCTCGTAGACTCTTAAGTTGGAGCATCTCTTAAGTCGGTGCCTACCTTAACTCGGAGCATCCCTCAAGTGGGTAAGTGTTTTAGGTCAGTCGGAGCTTTCTTAGGTCATAGATTTCCTTAACTCGCAAACTGTTAAGTCGGAGACCCCTTTAAGTCGGAATCTACTGAGTCGGAAGCCTTCGTAACTCGTAACTGGTTAAGTCGGACTATTCCTTAAGTCGGAGCCTTCCTTAACTCGTAGCCTATTAAGTCGGCTCATACTTTAAGTCGTAGCCTTCCTTAACTCGTAGCCTATTAAGTCGGCTCATACTTTAAGTCGTAGATTTCCTTATCTCGTAACTTATTAAACCGGTGCCGTCTTAGGTCGGCTACTGCTCTTAAGTCGGTACGCTCTTTAACTCGTTAGGTCGTGAAGCGAAAGAGGGTTAACACACATTTATAATACAAAAGTATAAGATTGAATGTTAAAAAAAAAGGGTATACCCAGAGTCGGCTTAGTAGTTATGCAGATTAAACATATGCCGGAGCCTCGTAATGAAAGCAGACCTTAGATAACATACATATAATGTAAAACAACTCAACTTGCAAGTAAGTGAATTATTTTTATAGGAATTTTTTAAAAGTCAACTAAAACTATAATAAGATTGAGTTTGGTTAAAAAACATGTATTTAGAGAATCCAGTGAGAGATTTGAGAAGTATGTAGTGTACAGAAAATGCACTCTAATTTGTGATTTATAAAAGAGTTTGTATTTTTATGGTTTGACAGATGTTTAATGACATTAATGGAAAAGATGATAAAACTATATAAAAGGTTGAATGAAATTAAATTCATTTATCTTTTCTGATATTCTAACAAAGTTTGAAATAATATAATAAAAATTACAAAATGGAGGTTAATGTTCATATATAAATCAATAGGACATTATTGTTATAAATCCATGTTAGGAATTTAAATATCATTGCTTGATAAAAATTCATTTAAGCCTCTAACTTTGCTTTGAACCACCAATTTGGTTGAGATGCTCTTGGGTACACCGTTTAGTTAGTTTTCCAAAGTAAAAGCAAGCTTTTAGTACTGCATCAATGTTTATGTGTTAATGAAGCATTTGGATTACGCTCATATATCTAAAACATTAATCATATTAGCAAACGATACAGACTATAGTTCGTTCAGTATTTACAGCAGTCATATTTGAGGGTTGGGTCATATAATTACGGTTTATATTTATTGTTAACACAAATTGACACACTTACACACACACACACACACACACACAATGAAACAGATTTGTAAAGAACATACGCAAATTGACAAATTCTCCATTGTATTAGGATAGGGAAAACAACATGATGTCTTCGTCCAGTGTCTATTTAATTGGAGTGTAATGAGGACCGTGTAGCAGATTCGAAAAAGTTGGTTATACAGCAACAGGAAATCACGTTTCAACTGCATTAAATATATAAAAAATTAAAAATATATATGGTTCACAGTGCCAAAATATGTTAAGTAGGATTACCGATGACAAAATTACTACAATCAACATTGAGTATATTCAGCACCATTCATTATACAACAGCACAATAAAAATATGGTAGAACAAGTTAGAAAACATTAAGCCGTACCTAAAAAAAAAGAAACTGTTAAACCAATTCAACACGTACTTGCACACAAAGTAAACAAAGAAAGAAAAAAAACCTCTCAAGAAAACATTAAGTCAATATACGAAAATAATACGAAAGGATGTCAGCAAACATTAATTACTGATATGCTACCCAATGATGTAACAGACAGAAAATATCAAGAGATTTTACCGCAAACCATAAATGAAGACATGAATTTCCAGTTCCAGAATCACTAATGAGTAAAAGCTTGAAAAATGAAAAGGTAGTCACTACAAAGAAAACCTATTTAATCACTAGACTTGTTTGTGTTCAGAAGATGTTCTGGGTTAAACTTAAATTTAAGAAATAAATAACTATTAGAATAAGTCTAACAATGCATGTAGTTGTTGCACTGAACCATGAAAAATATACTAACCAAAAACCAAATAGGCATAACTAATTATCCCAAAAAGACATGAGAAATTTCTACTTACACTTTCCACTTCCATAAGTGCACAAAATTACGTTCTCTGCTTCTCTTTCCTACTTCACCTTAGCCATCTTTGCATTTCTATCATTGCTCACAATATATTAAGCTTCCTGATCTGCAACCAACAATTGCCAAATTCCACCTTGATGTGAGCTTGAAGCCATCTTGACGTGAGTTTTAAGTCATCAAAACAACAGAGGCTAAGAAAATAATGAAAAACCAAATATAAACTAAACCATAACAATTAATAAAATAATATATACAGTTAAGCAAATGCTTATGGCTTAACATTATAGCTCACAATAATCTTTTTATTTGCAAACAAAAAGTTATGGATGGTTTCATATAAGTTGATGTGAATTTGATTTTGTAGAAGAAAAAGGAATGGAAATAAATGCACGTAACTTTCAATATGCAGACATTGGCAGGTCTTGTTCCTGGTCTGAAGAAGGTAACTAAAAAACATCCATATTTTATTTTCTGCATATTTTGAGTGTGATGAAGACGAATTCATTTGCCACCTGAAGATACGTACAGTTCCTTGAATAACTTGCATCTTCTCTGGATAATAAGAAATGGTCGAAATATTTTTTTGTTCGACAACCATATTACTTACTGAGCATTTTTTTTCTACAAGCAGAGAGACAAGGCATCAATGCTCACAAAAATAATTGAATATATGAAACTAATGCAAGAGAGAATGAAGACACTTGAAGAACAAATTGTCAGGGATGATGGTGAAGTGATGCCTACAAGTAAACAGTCTAAGCTTGTTTCAGTCTTTAGGACTGAAGAGCAGAGTCCTAAAATTGAGATAAAAGCTTTTGGAAGCACATATTTAATCAAGATATTGCTTTCAAGCTAGAAAAAGAACATTGGGGAAAGCTCTTAATCTTATTGAAAATCTTCATTTGAGAGTGGTTACTACATACTTGGTGCAAATTTCAGAACAGATTCTTGAGTTGACAATTACTTCCCAGGTATTAAAACCCAACTTTTACTATTAATTCACCATGAAAACTATTGAACTTCTAGCAGAAATATCTGTTTCTTCTCTATTGTTTATATAATACTAAACTTTATTTTAATGAATCTAATCTTAAAACCATTAATAGCTTAACCTCAGTAACCCTCTCAGGCTTGTTGATCACAATCCTTACCATTTTCACCTAAAAAATCATTTTTTCTAAAATTTTATATATAAATTGAAAATAAATAAATAAAGTTCAGTCTTTACATTTGTGGCATCTACTTCATCTACAGCAAAGTTAAACTTATTGTCGCTCAAGTGAAAAGCCCTACTGATCTACTTTACTATCAAGGGAAGCACATCTTAGCCGCTTCATGACTGGAAAAAAATGGGAGATGTAGTTTACCTAGATCAAAATCCAGCTCATTATAAAATGAGTGAAGTTCATATTTGAAATAATTCTAACAAGATCAAAAATTCAGCACATTATAAACTACTTTTACTTTTTATGTGTGGATTGGGGAAGATGGTCAAAGCATTACAATGAAACTGATCATGAATCAAATTGTTTCTAAATTGTATTCATAATGCCTTGAATAGAAAGAAACAAAATATATTATATTTTGTCATGGCTTTAATGTCCTTGAATAGAAGAAGGGCAAGTTATATACAAATATTTTTTACATCAACATGAAGCTGTACATTGAAAAAACAAGTATGAATTTGATTATGATTAACTAAAAAAGGTTTTGATTAACTAAATATATTAATGATGCTTTGATTTTGATCTAATTGAAAAAAATATTATTAGATGGCTTATCTTCGAAGTAACTCTCGTATACAACATGCTAACTCAAGTATGGAATGATTAGTTGAGGCCCTTATTGGTTAATATGATTAGAGATTTACGAAGTTAGTAATTCTTTTAGGAACTGGAATCAGTACTTACATGAAGTAATGAACTTGTTTTGGTTTTGAAAAAGTAAGATGTATTATACACAGTGGTAGAGCCAGCATTAGAGTTTAGATGGGGAAAATCAAATAAATTAAGTTTTAATTTTAAAATTCATTGCTCATTCATATTATGTTAGTGTTAAGAAAATGATATTAAAAAATACACGACGTTGTTTATGTAGGATCTAGAATAACCCTAGAGGGGGGGTGAATAGGGTTATAGCAAATTTTCTCGAATCAACCACAGAAGCAAACTGCAGATAAGTAAATATGCAGAAAAGTAAATCACACACAAAATTTACCCAGCTTCGGCAAACCCTGCCTACTGCTGCATTCCCAGATTTCTATTAGAATTAAACAGTCTCACGCTTACAAACACTCTCACAGACTCGCAGACACTCGCTACCGCTCACAAACACTCTACTAGACTCGCAACCCCTACTCCCGCCTATAGAGCTTCGCTTACTCGCGATCTCTGCTCCCGCCTGTAGAATTTTGTAAACTCGCAACCCCCCTGCTCACTGAACTAATTCTAACTAGACAATCTGACACTACCTAACCCTAGGTGGTGATTTACCAAACTTTTGACTTAAAAATAAAAAACAGACTGCAGAATTAAAACCGGAGCAAAAAATAAAATATTGCCTTGACTCAACAATTTTTGCTCGATAAAAAAATTGATTTGAAAATTTTATCAAAGAGAAATTTTGCCTTGAAATAAATCTCAAATTTTAAGCAACTTTAAACCCTAATTTAAAACCTTTAAAAACAAATATAAAAGAAAGCTTAAAAGATAAAATCCTTTAAAACAATACTTAAAAGAAACTTAGAAACAAAACGCCTTTAAAAAAAACTTTAATAAACAAACCCTTAAACAAAACCCTTAAAATTAAAAGACCCTTAACCCTAAATAAACTAAGCAAACCGGTCGCCCCCTTTTACTTCATTATTTCACCCGATTCTTCGTTTATCTCTGGAGATTAAAAATGGCGACGATTTCCTCTTGCAATCTGAATTAGTGCTTGTGCTTGCTGTCTAGTGCCTTGTGCTTCTTGATAGCCTTGGAGAGGATATTGTCTTCGCTTGCTCGTGGTGGCTTACGAGATTTAGGGTTTTTCAAATTTAGGACTTTGTTCCCCTTTGTGCTCGGCTTTTCTTGATTCTGGAATTAAGGGCTTCCTCCTGTTGTTTATGGCTTTGGCCTTTTGCCTCGAGTCTGGAATTAGGGCTTTGCTTTGTCGGAGCAACCGACTTCTGTTGATCGATTGTGTGGATGAACTCGCGTGTGACTTTGATCGATCGTTCGTCTCGTTGAAGCTTGCTTCGGCTGATTCTTCGATTGATCGAGTTCGACTTCGGTATGTGATTATTTGCCTTGTTGCTTTTCCGATTTGAACTTGAATGCTTTGAGAACTTATCGGTGATGATTGGGTTTTTCTTTCTCTGCTCTTCACCACTGATCGAGTTCGGCTTTGTATGTGAATTGTGCCTTTTGTTCTCTGGTTTTAATGCTTGAACTCGATAATTTAGTCGATGATGATTTCTGGGTTTATATAGGATTCATGTTCCTATATTCTCGTTTGATTTGATTTCGTTGAATTTGTCACCTCTTCTGCTCGGCCGTTCGATTATTGATGGATGTTGAGATAATTTTTTACCTTATCAAAAATACGTATATATGAGATTCTCGGTTTCATGGTCATCACGATGTTGAAATTTGACTTTGTCATATGCGTATATATTGTTTTTCTTTTTTGTGATAATCACGGTATTGATTATGTTGCTCCGTGATTTTCTTTGACTTTGGCTTCGATCATTTTACTTTGTCCACTGTTGATTTTTCTTGTTGACATCTGTATTGAATTTTTTTTTAAATGACCACGGCATTGACTTTGTAGTTGGCATCTGCACTGCATATTTCAGTAGCTCCTCTACTACTTTATATATTTATTGATGTTGGCATCTTGACCCCTGTTTGGATTTTGAACTGAATTGTATTGAGTGGTGGTTGTGTCTGCATCTCATTGTTGAGGCTGATGTATCTGCTTGTTTGTTCATTGGCCTTGTAGCTTTGTTCTGGATGATGTTGTATTCTCGGCCATGTGTTCATTTGTGTAATCTGAAGTTGTAGCCTAGGTCTGCATATTGTAGATGTTCTCTGGTTTGCATTCTTCCATACTGCTATGTTATGGTCTGCATTGTACTTGATTAATCTTGTAGTTGCAATTCTAGTTGGGTATGTTGGCACTGGGTTCACTTGATTACTTGAAATTGCTTCTCCTGTGCATGTCCGGTCATGTGTTCTTTGATTTGTACCCTTTGTGATCATCCCTGAGTACTTTTCGACCTGCTGTTATGTTCATATACCTTGTGTCTTTGCATCTGACTTGTGTACCATTGTACTCAGCTGCATTGTTTGTTGTTGCTTGTGGTCTGGTCATTTTTGTCATTTTGTTGCTGTCATTGTTTCACTTCATTACTTGAGCTTTGTTTGGGTTCTGCACTATTTCTGGCCATCTTGTTGCCTTTGTGTACTGCTTGGGCTATTTTGTTCTGCCTCCAAAATATTGTTGCAGTGATTATCTTTTGCAGTGTTTGCTATCTGCGCACACGAGTTGGCGGGGCAGTGCACACGTGTATGAATGTACACGTGTGTACTGCAGCCACTTATGATTGCCTGTCCCTAATAAAAATACTGATATGCACAGATATTACACAAGATATTACACAATCAAAGATGATGACATTTAACCCATATATCTGAGACAGCTTTAAAAACAAATTTTATATTTTTGCAAATTTAAATTCGTTTCTGTTCAGATTACTGCTGTAGATTGTTAATTATACAGGTACACAGGAGACAAGACAAATACTGGAGTTGGACAATGCAGATGCAGAAGAACAACTGAGTGTATGAGTGATGTAGTGAGGAAATCATTGTAACAATGAAAGTGTATGAGTGAGAGTGAGCTATAAATATGAAATCGGTGTACTGTAAACATTGTACTGAATAAAATATTATATTGAATAAAATTACTATTTGAATTTGTTAAATTCTGTGCAATAGCATTATTATTCAATATTTATATTTATTCTTGTATGTGTAAAATAACATCTGTAAATGTAAAATAAAATCTGCAAACACATCTATAATTCAATATATATATTTTGTTATCATCAAACACTAAACACACATCAAACAATCTCCCCCTTTTGATGATGACAAACATATATTAAAGATTTTGAAATTCCAGCAGATGTGTTTAAACATGAGATATTTAGCTCCCCCTATATGTATGCTCCCCCTACATGAATACTCCCCCTACAACTGAGACCACTCCCTATTTAGAAGATTTTGGAAATTACAGACGAATAAAAGAGCTATAGAAAATAACTAACAACATTTAACAAATTTGGTAAATAAATATTCCAGAAATACTTATTTTCTTATCAAAATCTCTTCCTTCTCCCCCTTTTGTTATCATCAAAAGACTGACAAAAAATAATGAAACGGTAGGGGAAAACAAATGGAAAAAACAGGGAAAAACCATAATATATCATAACAAGATAACAATTTCCACATTTTAGAGAATGGATCGATGATTTGGTTTTTATAATGAGAAGAGAGATGTTTTCTTCTATTTATTATAATTTTAAAAAGATTTGACATTTAAGCACTAAAAAAATAAGCACTTACTAACCACGCATAATCATAAGGACTTTTAAATGGGATTAGCAGTTACTCATTAGTTATCAAGCTCCATCCATGCATAACCATAAGGACTTTTAAATGAGAATGGAATGATGATAACCTCTAATGATCCATCCATGCATAACCATAAGGACTTTTAAATGAGAATGGATGCATAAGGAATATTTTAAGATTTTCTTGGATTTTTCCTTTTTAATTTAAAAAGCAATTTACTCTTCTCATTTTTCAAAACCATTATGAATGATAGAAAGATGGTAGAAATAGAAATGGTCGTGGAATAAGTTACCAAATTAATCATATTATGAAATTTCATAAACCAAACGTATTTCCACTACTGAATACCATATTCGAATCAATCTTTGAATGATATCCAAAACAGGTTTGAATTCTAGAAATTGAAGTTGAAAATAAATATCCAAGAATATTTCAACCAAAAATTGAAAAATGATTAGTCAATTTCCATAATCCCCAAATCCAAACGTAATCTGGAAAATCTGTCTTCGAGGAGGGGTTTTGTGAAAATATCAGCAAGTTGATTCTCAGTTGAAATGAATTCAATGCAAATGTTTTTTCCTAGCAATGTGATAAAAAAAATGGTGTTTCACATCAATGTGTTTCGTGAGTGAATGAAGAGCAGGATTATTAGACAATGAAATTAGTGAGTGTCCTAGCATGAAGCATGTCCTACTAGTACTTTTCCTGTCAACCAGTGAACCCGTATAATCAACATCAGAATAACCAACTAAATTAAAGTTTTCACACGAAAGATATCATAGTCCAAATTTGTGTGTGTGTGAAAAATATCTCAAAATTTCATTTAGTGGTATTCAAATGTGATTCTTTAGAATTAGAGTGAAAACGTGTACACAAACACACAGAAAACATAATATGGAGTCTAAAAGCAGTTAAGAACCATTTCAACAGTATCAGATTCATCTTCAGAAATAAAAGTACGGTGTTAACAAAACTCACACAAACTTTTATCAAATGAAGAGCGAGTGTGTATACCTTCCGTAGTATCACAGTTAAAATATCAAGATTATCTCAAAAATAATTTGAAGTTTTCATCAGTGAAGCAACAGTTTCAACAGTTTCTCAAAAACCTTTTATAGCATGAGCAATCATAGTTTGACCAAACATATTAAATTTAAGAAGAAAATGATTGATCAATTTTCAAGCAGGGATTAAAATCGAATCATATAAGATCATAAATCAAGCAAGTTAGATTTTGTCATCCATCACAATTACTTCGAGTAAGATGATTGGTTAAAACTCAGAATTAACATCATCAATCATAACTGGCTGATTTAATTCAGATGCAGATTCTTACCGGTTATCTATCGTGTGAAAAACAAAGATAACTACCTGTTTTACCTGTACGATAATCATTCGTTGTTTGCTCATAGTGAACATGTCACCTTTATACTAGGCTAAGGAACGTTGATTTGACACCCGTTGTATATCTGAAACAGCCAGAATCCAGATAACACCAATGTTGTTCCTCAGCCTGCCACCACACCTACACGGTTAAAGATGTATGTGACCTATTTATAGGTCCATGGTTGTTAGTGGCAGAATAATTATTAATAAACAATCCCTTTGGAACCCAAACTTGTTTTGTCCTTTCATTCTTGTTCCAATACACTTGAAATTTATTCGTAGAATTTTTAGGAACCCAAACTTGTATAAATTTCGTGTTCTTGTTCCTATGACTACCATTTTCAACATGATGTCCAATTATTTCACATTCAGTAAAGATGCCCTTTCCTTTTGCACTATCGTCAACCTGTGATTTACCAAAACCTAGCCCTTTTCGGTTGTTAGCAAACAGTTGATTGCCTAATAACATATTGAATGATTTTTCTCCTCTAGAAAAGTTATTCAGTGATTTCTCAAGATCTAGGACTTTGGTTTTCAGTGTTGAGTTTTCAGACACAAGTGTAGTGCATCTATTTATAAAATCCTTTCTCCTAGTGTCAATGGTTTCCTTAAGATTCAAGTTTTCTTTTTCAAGATTCTCCAAGCTATTCTTCAGTTTTGATAATTCTGAATCTAAAGTTTTACAGTTTTTACAATCTAGGTTCTGAATCTTTTCAAGTTTAGTTTCTAACCTAAAATTTTCACGGGCAAGTTCTCTCCTATCAGATTTCAGTTTATCAATTTTAGAATCAAGAGCATCAACTGTTTTAGTAAGATCGAGGCACATATAAACAAGTTCTTCAAAAGAATAGTTCTTTACCTCACTAGATTCCTCTGAGCTTTCTTCTGAATTTGATCTTGATTCCTCTGAGCTTGCTTCTGAATATGACCTTGCCGTAAGACACAAATTAGCCTCCTCTGAGCTATTATTCGAAGCTTCCTCTCCTTCTTCATCATCCCAAGTTGCTGTAAAGACCTTCTTATTCTTTTTCTTTCCTTTGTTGTTTTTGAGAAGTGGGTAGTTTGGTTTGAAGTGACCAGGCTTGTTGCAGTTATAACAGATTAGTTCGTTTTTAGAGTTGTCAGAATCTTTAGATCTATTACTACTGGTCTTCTTCTTTCGTGGCTTGTATTTCGACCACCTTCTGAAATTATTGACAGCCACTACAAGTCCTTCAATTGGATCAACTTCTTCTTCATCGCTCTCTTCTCTGCTCTTTAAGGCAATCGTCATCTTCTTTGGTTCGGAATTGATGCGTTCTTCCTTTGCTTTTAACTCAAGCTCATACGTCATCAGATTTCCGATCAAATCCTCCATACTCAGTTTGCTTAAATCTTTCGATTCTTGTATTGCCGTGACTTTTGCCTCAAAGTTCATCGGTAGGATTCGTAGTATCTTCCTTATTAGCTCTACCTCAGAGAATTCTTTTCCATGCGCTCTAGCATTGTATACCAAGGTTGAGAAGCGTCCAAACATGTCTTTAATGCTCTCGCCTTTGTCTGTGTCTGTTCACTTGACACCATACATGTATGTTTATTTGCCTTGTTGCTTTTCCGATTTGAACTTGAATGCTTTGAGAACTTGTCGGTGATGATTGGGTTTTTCTTTCTCTGCTCTTCACCACTGATAAAAATACTTGACACCATACATGTATGAATGTACACGTGTGTACTGCAGCCACTTATGATTGCCTGTCCTTGATAAAAATACTAATATGCACAGATATTACACAAGATATTACACAATCAAAGATGATGACATTTAACCCATATATCTGAGACGGCTTTAAAAACAAATTTTATATTTTTGCAAATTTAAATTCGTTTCTGTTCAGATTACTACTGTAGATTGTTAATTATACAGGTACACAGGAGACAAGACAAATACTGGAGTTGGACAATGCAGATGCAGAAGAACAACTGAGTGTATGAGTGATGTAGTGAGGAAATCATTGTAACAATGAAAGTGTATGAGTGAGAGTGAGCTATAAATATGAAATCGGTGTACTGTAAACATTGCACTGAATAAAATATTATATTGAATAAAATTACTGTTTGAATTTGTTAAATTCTGTGCAATAGCATTATTATTCAATATTTATATTTATTCTTGTATGTGTAAAATAACATCTGTAAATGTAAAATAAAATCTGCAAACACATCTATAATTCAATATATATATTTTGTTATCATCAAACACTAAACACACATCAAACAGTTTATAGTTACCAATGAAGCAAAGATAAGTAATCTAATGATCCTAAATAAATAATAAACAAGAACATGTATTCGGAAATTTAAACCTTGTCGGAAATTATAAGAATCAACAAAGTTAAATAACCGCAGGATATCAAATTAATGAAAAGGTAAGCAATTCAATGAAAAATCCAATCGTACCATATATTTAAAAGCTACGTAATCATTCGAATAAATTTATCTGTAGTAGAGATGATAAGTTAATATTGGAAAATTAAAATATGGACTTGATTGATATGAGATTATTAAAGAGTTAGGAATAGTCTGAAAAAATAATTTGAACAAGTTTAAAATTGTCATGAGTGAGTAAAAGAATGAAAAAAGAGTAAAGTGGTAACTTGGAAAAAGGAAAAAACGAGAAAAAATAATACAATACTGTTCCAAATTGGCGATATTGATGGAAATGAGTGCAGGGGAAGTTATAAATAATAAAGCACCAAAGGAAGGATTGGCCAAGCATAGCTAGATGGTAAACACGGCTATGGCTGAATTGGACTAGACTACATGATAAATAAAATCATAACTGTAAAAAAACGGGATAAATGGAATTGCATGCGGTAGTTTCTGCTCTATCATAGTTATGAATGTATAATAATGCATTATGTAGATAAAACATACCTCATTACTAATCTTGTTGTATTCACTTACAATTAGATGAACCAACTTAGATATAAATGAGTTAATTCTGGAATTGACTGGAAATATTAATGCAGATAGTCAAGTGTTTCATTAGTTTGTTTTGCTAGACGATGTAAAGCGCATGCATATGAGGATGAAAAATGTTAAAAAGGGTATTTTTTTATGGAAAAAGCGTTCTATTTTCTTCATCCATTTTGTTGCATTTTTCCTTTTATTTTTTCCTTTTGTTTTGTCCTTTTTTTATTTTTATTTTTTAGTCATGTAAATACACTAACCCTCACACCCTTTTAAACTTCTCTACTTACGTTAAATTCCCTTCCATGAAACAACACGATGAACACTTGATTTATCTTGGTGAACTACATTACAATATGCAGATTGCATAATATCTGGAATTAGGAGCAAGTATTTCAATGTCAATCCCATTACATTTTATACCTTTCAGTAAGTATTGGGTTGAACATTACAAGTATTGCTATATCAAATAGTTGAATCCATTTAGACTTCAACGATTGCATAAAAATTTAGCATCATAACCTATAACAAATTATCTCCTTTTTTGCTATTTAACCTTTTTAACTATGGAACATGTCAACTAAGTGCTTTGTGTCTACTCTTGGCTTTTATACTTTGTTTGAGAGTTGAACATAAGACACATAAGATATTCTAATCTGACCATTAAGAATATCTAAATTGTCAGTCGCCTCATCAGTATTTTCCTTCTTACAAAGAATCATAGCAGTATACAAATTTTCATAGAAGCACATAAATTCTGATGTTAAACCAGTTAACATATTGCCTACATAATTTAAGATTATTTTGATACTTAAATATTTTTGAACCCACATGAACTAGCCTCTTTATCTAAAAGTTTTGAGTTATTTTCAAAATTGTGCCTTTCGAATAAGCTATGTTTTCTATCCTGCAATAATTAACTTTGTTTGGGAAGATTGGAAGTGATCCAATATAATTGTTATTTAAACTATAACAACATATGCAAACTTTTCCATGTCTTGTAAAATACTTTTCTATTTAGCATCTTGCTCTATTCATCATTTTTACCATGATTATAGAGATTAAAATAATTGCAATAGAAAGAAGCATCAAATACTGAAAAGATGCTTCAATTAAGTGTAGAAACAGGTGGATGTTCTGGTTTCCAAATAGTAAATTCACAATATGTTAAATTGAGCTTTAAATTAACGCCTCTCGAAACTAATAAATTAATCAATAATTCTTAAAATTTGCAATTCACAATACATTAACCAAAACAAAAGTCTCGTGATATTTTTAATAGACGTAAATCTACTAGCATATAATGATTACTGTAAATAACTAATAATGTATAGAAATCATAATTGTAATAGAGGAAGAACTGCATCATCCCTACAATTCTCTCCCCATCAAATGCGTAAGATACAATCAACACCATCCTAGATGCAAACCAAATTCGCAAAAGCACCCACAACGCAAATCGCAAATCAAAACCATTTTTAGTTAATCTGTTCGTATATCGCAGTTTTAGTTAAAATTCTCAAAACATAGACAAAAAAGGAAGAATTTTTTGAAGCTGCATATTTGTTTAACCCCTTACTTGATAAGTTGCTTTGCTCTTCTCTGCACTTCAACTGATCTGTGCATTTTCAAAAGATTGATTTGTCTTCCTATACCAGTCTCCTGATTGAACGAATACCAGAATTTAATACAATAACCATCTATTCCTCGAAAGCAAGAAGAACTATTTGAGTGAGAACCTATATTTATGCGATTTGATTGAGAATACGAGCTATTCACATTTAAGTCAGAGCAATGGAGATTTAGGTGAAAATTGATGAGAGTTAGGGCGCGGGATGGAAATTATTTATCTAGGGTTCGCGGGTTAATTTTGGAAGGGGCGTTCTTTTTTTGAGAAGGATGTGAGCTTGATTAAGAAGTATACACTGTAAGGGGTGGAAAAAAATTGATAACATTGGAATGGTTTACGGCCGTTACTAATTGCCACGGCCAGAAACCATTGTAATTTATTTTACCACGGCTCAAAACCATGGTAAAATTGCCACGGCTCAAGACCGTGGCAGTTTTTTCGCATTGGGGTGTGGCAAAATGGACAGTATGGTGTAGTGACTATTCCATCAGTGAAGCGCTGCTCCCTGCAACTGTCTAGAGGCAAGTCTCCTCTTCTTCTCATCGTTTAATCCCAAATTAGAAAAGATCCTTTCACAATGCAAAAGCCAATTCTCTACTTCTATAGCGTCCTCTATTCCCAAAAATGGCTTCCCACTAAGACTAGTACAATCCCTGCTTAGCTTCACATGGTTGTTGCCAACTATGGCCAAGGGATTTGCTCCTTCAATAGCATTACCCTTAGCTACTCCTGCAGCTGCTCCAGCTTGCATCAGATTGACGAAGAACTGATACATCATCCCCATATCTACTGGCAGATTTCCAGTACCTACGTTAGCATTTGCATTTTGATTAGAATTTTCCTGTCAACCTTGGTTTCTCTTGTTGGGTCGAGCATTTCCATTGGTTGTAGTGCTTCCTCCACCTAGATTTCCTCTTCTATTTCCTGCCTCCACAACTTCCTTTCTAGTAAAAATCTACACACGAGCCTTAGTAAGATATAGAAGAACGGTCTAAGAGAGAGGGGAATATGTAATTATAAATATATATATACATATCAAATACAAGTACGTTACTATAGCGCTAACCCAAACCCCGCTCTTATTTTCCGATTCATTGGATTATATTTTGGAAATCTTTTAAGTTTAAATTTCTTTTTAAGTTTACATAAACCTATGCTTGGATACCAACTTTTAACATCCCCCACCTGCAGGCCCAAAATTAACGGCTACAGATGCTACGGTCTTCCATAGATATTAATTCTCGTTGACCAAATGCGGTAATGTTAGGTACATTGATATAACAGAAACACATGGATATGAAAAAAAAAATTAAAATCAAAAAACAAATTTCTCATTCTACATCAAATCATATTTCAAAGTCGTTACATAATCCCGATTTCATAATTCACTTTCAGAGAAATATAACTATTACAAAAGACGCCAAGAGCGACATATGAAGATGCCCATTTGGACGATCAGAGTGTAAGCATAGGTAATTAAACAACTTTGCCATTACAACCTAAACACAACAGAATCAAACAGAAAAGAACTCCTATTAGCTAGCTTGCCTCCTGCATGTCTCCAGAAGCTTATTCATCTAAAGGAGAGCCTGAAAACCTTAACTCTCAAACTACTCAAAATTGATTTAGCACCCGTAAGTTTAAGGGGAAAACATAAACTTTGAGTCAGACATAAAGTCTAGTGTGAATAATAACCTACCATCTCGAAACATATAGATATCTAGTGAGACCACGCCACTTAGAGGAACAAGTTTTCCCCTCACTAGTATCATAACCAAAATTTATAATAACCATATACCGTGCACCTGCATCCGCAGTGGTTAAATACATAATAAAAAATATATCATGATGATATGCAAACATGCAATATATTCTGGATTCCCAACCCCATTCATTTGACTATCTGTCTTAGTTATAGTTTCTAGGGTCATTATTAACCTATTAGTTTTCATGGGCCGACTAATAACCCGTCAAAGCTTTCGGACTATCTATCTGATTTCATAGTTTTCATGGGATCACTAAGAACCTATTGGTATCTATCAATAACTTTATCCAATTATAGTTTCCATGGGCTCACTTTGAACCTATTGGGTCCTTCAATAACTTCTCTCATGTCATATTTTTCAAGGGTTAACTATGAAAATTTTGATCTGTGTCAATAACTTAATCCGGATATAGTGTTCATGGGATCATTAAGAACATATTGGTCCTACCAATAACTTTCTCCATGTATAATTTTCATGGGTCTACTATGAACCTATCTAAACTAACAAATCTTTGATCTGTCTCTGGGCACCTTACATTTTTGTCTACCCGACCTCCTGGATGCAACTCTACTCATACAGGAGTTAGCTTAATATATATATATATATACATATATATTCACTTCTTGGTCAACCTAGCTGGTTATTCTGCACTTCAAACCCCAAAATACAGTTATGGGTTAATTATAAAGTGAATATGTTTAAAGAAGAAGCACACACGATAACTAATCACAACATGATAACACAACCATTCATGGTTTAATAACCTTGTATTCATTTTCAAATGAAACATGGTTAATACCTTTAACCTATTATCTTTAGTAAGGAAAGCTTCTTCAAAAACTCAAAAGTTAAATACCATTTCAAAACATTTTTATATTGCCATGGGATTTTCTTTAAAAATGAGGTTAGGTTCCTTGTTTTAAAAACTAAGGCTTTCAAAACCTTAGACCTTCTCCTTCGAAACCATTAAAATATATCCATCGAAAGTTTCAAACCATCTTTTCAAAACACATAAATATATGCCTTTTCAAACACTCAAAACATCTCTTCCGAAAAAATCAAAACCTTCCTTTCGAAACCATTAAAACATTCCTTTCGAAAGTATTAAAGCCTATCTTTCAAAACCTTTTTAGTCTAAGTAGGTTTTATAAATGCATAGCTTTGAAACCATTTGAAAGTATCTCTTTCACAAGCTTTGGGTTTAACCTTAAATACAACTTCGGGGTCAATGTGAACATAGGTGAAAGTAACCCTTTCGAAAACCTTAATCTCCAAGTAAAGGAATTTGGAAAAACAGATGGCTTTAAACTACTCTTTCGAAAGCAATAATCTTTAAGTGAAATAATAAGAAGGATAGCTTCGAAACGTCCTTTCAAAACTATTGCCTTCGAAACCTTTAATATAAGTGACTACAGGGACCCTTAGAAAGCATTGGGATAAGGCTTCTATATTAATAAAACAAAAGCTTGACTTTCGAACTCATTGTTATAAGGCTATAAATAAAAGCTGCCTTTAACTCATTCGAAAGGTATGAAGGCAGCAACAAGGTTTCGACTAGGTTCAAATGAAACTACCCTTTCGATAGCTATTAAAAGTACCTTCAACCCTTTTGAAAGATTCTATAAAAACAAAGTAAGTGGCATCTCTTTCGAAAGAAAAAAAAAAGGCCAGTGGGTTGATTCGAAAGCTATTTAAAATGACAGCAAACCCCTTTGAAAGCAAGGTTTCGACACCATCCCCTTTCGCCTTTCCCCAATACACTACATACCAACTATTTTATATCATGTGTATTGGTTTTGAATGATCTCAAAAGGCAATCTTGGATGATTTCGTAAGCAAGCAAATGGAAGTGGCAAGCTTGTAAGTCGAAGCAAAACTAGTTTTATTCCTTCAAAAGAAACTCTTTTATACCTAACTTGCCTTATTTGTCAAAATGTGATTGGTTGCCAAATCCTTTACCAAATTTTTTCTAAAATAGCTGTCGAATTCATCTATTAATAATTCAAAATATTTTGGCAAAGAAGCCCTTCACCGTAACAAAACAATTAGAACATTTAAGTCCCAAAATTAATTAATTTAATTTCCATAGTAAATCACTTAGGAAAATACCCAAAATTCATCTTAATTCACCTTTAATATGTCTTCTAACATATATAAATTTCGGACCCAAATACTTTATATAATTGCCGAAATAAATTTTAAATCCAAATTATCTATTCCTTCCATTCAAAATTCATAATAAATTATTCATAACTTGGATAATTATGAAAATTTAAACCAATTTCCAAAATAATGATTTACATAACATATTAAATCCTCATGTCATTCTAAACCCATTTTATACGATTTTTACCTTAAAATCGAATCAAACCTTTTTCAATCATACTTGTTTAAATCAAACATGGCATATAATCGAAGCATATCATCATTCAAATCATCCAAACGGTTTTAAACTTTAATTCCAAAACCAAATGTTCATTAAAACATAAATGAGATAGTTTTGATTATTATTCACCTTGTTTTGGATACGAAACTTGAGATTTGATCTTGCTTAATTCTTTCTTGCTTGAATCCTTAGCTTTTAGTTGATTTTGATCCTCTTTTCTCCTACGGTTATGGCTGGCCTTAGTTCTCCTTAGCTTTTGGGTTTGATTTATGAACCAATGAAATCAAAAATGGAATAAGGGTTTATGGATTATGAGATTATGATAAACGGGTATTTCCCATAATACCCTTGCCTTATTCTCTTGTATAGTTAACTTGTAAAACAATTTCATAAATCCATCCTTTTGGTTTCATTTAGTTAAGCATGGCCTCTATTTAGTTTTCAAACCACAATCCCCTTATCACTCTATTCTTTACATTATTTTATTTAATTTATCTAATTAAATCTTCTAAATAATGTTATTTAAAATTAGGGGTGTTACAAAATTTTACATGGTGCATTTTCAAATTGCGCAAAGAAAAAATGTAACTCAACGCCAACGTTGTTAAAACAGGCCTATATTTGTAATAAGTTTTCAAAGTGACCTAAATTTGTTACTACTTTTCCAAATTGGTCTAAATTCAAAATATTCCCAATTAAAAAGGGAAAGTTTTATTCTAGCCCTTAATTTTGCAGGATTTACATTTAACCATATTTTAGTTATTTAGGGGCAATTTTGTTATATTTTTTTGTAATATACTTTTCTATTTTTAAACATTGCATTTTAAACTAGGATTAATTTTTTTTTTTGTAGTTTGAAAAATTATCAACTTGGGAAAAAGTTGAAGCAGCGTTACTAGGCTATGAATAGTATATTCTGATTAACAGGAAGTGTTAGTTTACAAGTATTATAAGCGTTCGAATATAAAATTCTAGTTGTAACTTTACGGGCAATAATAAGTACTAATGGGTTAGTGGTCGATGTTGGGTGTATCTGTGTGTCATTTACTTTTCGCATTTAAGTTTCCATAATATTTTTAACTTTTAAAAAAATTTAGGTACTTAGATTGTAGTATATATTAGTACTGCAAGACTTAGGTAGTATAAAACATCTATATGTCAATATATGTTCGAACCACGCTGCGTAAGTTTTGACCTATGACATCTCGCACTAAAGTCAAAGCACCTAACCCTAGGACAGTGGTGCTGGTCTGATCTTAATGCTTTCTAGAGTACGTTGACCGATCCTAACATTGAGGGCACCAAGGGGTTACATACTTGTGGTTATTGGATGAATACATAATGACTCGACCAAGAGTTTCTAATTGGTTGATAATAACTAAGGTCATATGGGAAATCTCTAAGCGACAATGTTACGAACTTCTTTCGACTTGGCAATACTATGTGACTTTGATGTGAATACTCCATTTGACATGGAATCTCTAGACCAACCTTTTTGAATCAAATGGTTCTTCAAATTTTAGAAAAAACAATCGCTTCATTCTTCATTTTTCTCATAATAAATTCAACAAATAATTTCATAACCATTGCTACCAAATTATTGTATTACCTTATCAAGTTTGAACGATATAATACATCATTAACTTATATTTTATGAATCTTTGTTTAATCAAATCTCTTTTATCCTAAAATTAGGAAATTTACTGTTTACACTGAAGAAATTGTTATAATTTGTTTTTAATTAATATTTATTATCAATTTCAATTTTTTTAAATCAACATATTAACCATAACTGATTAAAATTTTCCATTTATTGAAATAATAAAATTTAAATCAGAAAAATAAAAAATAACTATCAATGCGGTTCTCAGAATCTGAAAATTTAAAATACTGTAACCTTTAACCTTGAATCAACACGCTTCGACTCACCGTTTATCATTGAAATTATGGTTGCGAGAATCGACGCACTTGTTATTGCATTGATCCACAGTGCAAAAGTGGGACTCACTGATAGCTTAAAGTAATAAGGGAAAAATAAATTTCACCTATTTTTTATGGTATAAGGATAAAATAGGCGCACATTGACAATACTAATTCAAACATAAGCTGTCGGGATAAACTAAGCTTCTTGACGAATTTTCCTACTTAATTGACTTCTTTCTGGTGCTTGGACTTCTCCTACGTATTTATTTTTAGGAAAATGTTAACAATTTCCCTAAGGACAATTTTTAACGTCTTTGAATTTCCCTTTCTAGGAAATTTTATTCTTATTCACCATTTCTATTAGATGATCCGTAAATGAGTTTATCCACAACTAATTTGTCAGTTTATCTATGTGTGGATGAATTAACTAATTTATTAGTTTATCCACATGTATATAAACTTACTAATTGTTTTA
Source organism: Allium fistulosum (assembly GCA_030737815.1). NCBI lineage: Eukaryota > Viridiplantae > Streptophyta > Magnoliopsida > Asparagales > Amaryllidaceae > Allium > Allium fistulosum. The sequence continues at coordinate 826,070,262 of CM060901.1, forward strand.
TTATAATTTTTAGTGTTGAATATGTACTTTGTGAAATGAATTTATTGAACTAAAATCAATTGAATTAGTTTGCGAGACACGTTCAAGATTAGTGAACACATTCCATATTTATTTATTTAGTAGCTTTTTTTCTTAGCTCAATATGTTGGCATATAACTATATCATAAGTTTTTCAACTATTTTCGGTATATACTAACCCCCTATTATTTTATAATAGTTTAAAGTCAGTAGTACAACAAAGATGGGGCTATTACTTAGTACATGTTAGCATTTAAAGACCTATCAATACACATCTTAGATAAATTTCATAGAGTGAATAATATATGTGGGCATGTAAATTATGAGAAGGTTGATATAACATAAGGAATACTGACGTTAATTTTCATGCATGCAGTAATGTTCTAGCAACTAACAACAGATAAAGCTAACAACATGTCAAGAAGTAAAGCAAAATAAAATAAGTAACGTGGTTCCAACCCTGCCTAAACTGTAAATACATTGAATAAAAATCACTCACTGTCAGGACCTCAATGCAATTTTATATCTGACTAAGCCATCAAATGACGCAAAATCAGATGGATGAAAATGAAAAGCTTTGGAAAAAATTAGCTGCATCTTTTAATGTACATGTATTGTATACAGAGAAGATAATAAAGCGTTTGATTCTAGCAAAACACATATCTAAAAAAACAACCATCATTTACAGAAAAAAGGTGTTTAAGTTACAACTAGAACAAGTACTAACCACTAGAAAATGAATTCAAAGTACATGAAGGTTACTAAAAAAACAAACAGTAGACTAACAATTCACGTAAAAGAAACAAAACTGTAGTCATAATGCATGAAGTGTAGTCCTTCAATCCCGTAATCTGATAGTCCACTCAGATTTTCTTTTTCCTGCACTTGTCCACTGCTTTTGTACATACTGGTTCCACTTGAGTTGTGAGATCTTCATTTTCCAAAAAACAATCATTAGCAATTATATAGAGTATTATAAAATGTAAGACTATGAGTGTTTAGTGTATGAAAGCATAGATTGAATCAGAAATGTATCAAAAACAATTAGTTGGAAATCTGTTTATGTATAGGAATTTCAGTAGTTGGTAGAAATACACATATAGTAAAGTACGGAAGTTTTTAGTATTAAAAACTGAAACTATGAATTCATCACTCTATCCCATTTGAGAATTCTATTCTTAACTACATCAAACCATTTTTGCGCATCTGGATAACATTGTTTCTCCCAAACTAGATAAATATGTGGTAATGGTGCTTCTTATTTCAAATGGACTATCATAAAGTGGTTTCCACCCATCAAAACAATTGTTATTACTCTATGTTCACCTTTTGCACCCATTCTTAAAGGCAAATATGTCATGCTCTCTTTTGGGTAATAAACACAAAGTATACAATTAAATGACGTTACAAATAAGCAGTCCATGTGCGGAAAACTCAACTAATATTTTTTGCATGCATATTGCCTAAAATTTGCTAATGCCGCTTCAACTTGTTGATATCTCTTCACACCACCTAACATGTTAATATGTTATTTCTTGTGCAAGTGTAATTCTTCTATCGTGGTTAGCCATACAATTTTCCATGAATTATCCTCTTTAGGACCGAACAGTCGTGCACAACAACTAACCCATACAACTTCCCAACATTTTTGCACCATTCAGTAAGTTCATCACGTGAATTAAAGATTAAGTTATAAATAAAAAATTAACTGATTTTATATCTTCTGTGTAACATTAAAATTAAAAAAATACATATCTTACTAGTTCGAAATGCAAAGGTGCAATCCCGGTCTAGTACTTAATCTTTTGAGCATAGTAGTTCACTATCCCGAATAACAAAATATCAAATTACATATGAAGAAAAGTAAAACTCTATGTAAAATGATCAAAAAAATTAAAATTTACCGTACTAAAGTTGATTTCGCGGGATTATCTACACATTGCTTAACTGCATTATTGTTGTGTATGTTCTCTTGTTCTGTTCTACTTGCATCTAACCACACCCCGTCTATTTCATTACTTATAAATCTTGAATACTCTAACAACCATTCGCTTTCATTTGTAATAAAAAAATGATTTTCTCATTTATATTGGAAGAACTACTCTTTTTATACATATTTCCGTTGAACATAGATTAAAAGACTTAAAAAAATAAAAATAAATGACTAGATGTTTTTTCTTTCCTTCTCAACTAAATTCAGCGACATACATTGTAATTTCACGTATTTATTACACATTGGTTTGAATTTTCAATAAATAAGCAATTTCTTTTGATGATGATATTGTTTTGAAAAAATAACTAAAATTACAAGCAAAACTCTACATATAGATTCATCTTAGAATAAATATCTTTTTTTGGAAATATGGCATTTTATCTCAATCTTTTACTCTTCTACTTTAAATATGCATTAGGTCATCATCATACTACATGATAATGAGAAGAATAAGAGATCAGATTTGACAATCTTTCTTTTTTTGGTTTTTTTTATTTTGATTTAACCCTAAGGTGATGTATTTGTGAATTGATCAGGCAACGAAAGAAAGAGAACCATGAGAAGAAAATGCAACTATACATTATATGGATTAACTACATAATTTTTAAAAATTGAAGAGACTATAAAACTAGAAAGTAATCCAAAACACAAGGGTTGATAAACTAACAAAAACGGTGGATAGAAACAAAATTTCCCTTTCCCAAATAACCACATGAATTCTAACTATATTTTATTCATTAAAGAAATAATAAGTATTATTATAAGTATAACTTTTGTTCTTTAGCATATAACAATTATTCTTAACATATGCTCCTAGAGCACGCATTAACAACAATTAATCTTAACATATGCCCCTAGGGCACACATTAACAACGCCCTTATTTTTTTTTCAAATTTCTAAAAAATCATCTTTGGAAAGGCTGCATGTTGGTGCAATAAATAGACTAAATTAATACAAACTATAAGAAGTAATTTCACTTTCCAAAATTTTATTCATCTTCCCTTAAATCTGATTTTGCATTCATCAACTTTCTCTTATATACACGTTGTAATAACCATATTTAAATTTTGACAGTTTAATCCATTCATAAAAAGTAATTCTTTTATCTCGTAGATATAATTAGGATCAACTAATTAAAACCATTCTAGAATTGTGAAACCATTTTCCTTTCAATATGTTTATCATTTATTCACAGTTTAATCCATTACCTTAAAATTCTTATAAAACCTATAGATATGGTATCTGAATAAATCAAGACATATTCATTTTTTGAAATTAAATTATACATTGCCATATTTTTTTCCCATATCCCATCTATATAAGAGCACTATAAACACAACCACACAAACCATTCTCTCTTCAAAGTTATAGAAAACGATGATGATAAGTTCCTTTTCACGTTGGAAGGTTCCTATTACTATAGTGCTTCTCATACTTCTCCTTCTGAACAATGTGAGCTGCCAAGGCATACCAGGTCACTGCTTTTGGACAATATTTACACTCATTTCTTTCATGTGGAACGTGTTGCATCAGGACTCCATCCTTTGATTGTTATCAGAGATGCATGTAAGATTTGGGGACTTGCTATACGGCTTTCCATGGCAGTCCTTCAGCTTTTGGTCGTTCTTCTTTTGATCCTTCACGGGTCTAATTTTCATGTATTTGGGAATCATATATTTGTACCATTTTTAAGTGGATTTTTATTGGATTTGGCTTCGTTTGTAAACTTATTATCATAAGTAGCTCAGTTTTAAAACTAATATCAAATATAGCCCTGTTTTGAAAAATATACTGGCTCTTTTTCAAAAGTCGCTAGTGTAATTTTTTTTTTCTGACGACTTTTGAAAAGTCGCCAGTGTATTTTAAAAAAAAAAAATTTTACACTGGCGACTTTTGAAAAGGAGCCAGTGTATTTTTCAAAACAGGGCTATATTTGATATTAGTTTTAAAACTGGGCTACTTATGATAATAAGTTTACAAACCAGCCCAAATCCAATAAAAATCCTTTTTAAGTAAATTATCACCAATGTTCTAGTTGAATAAAGTATTTGTTTGGAAAAGTAATGTACTATTTTTTTGAAAGGTTATTCTTAGCTTTCTCCTGTTAATGTTATTAATTTTGGTTTTCATTATCTCCCTATTTAATCATTTTGAACATTGTTTTGTTTTCATTATTCTTAGCTGAAACTCTGCAGAATTTTGTCTGTATTGCTAATTCTTCTTATGTATAGCCTCCAAAAGTGAATCCAATCTTGTAATTCTAATCTTTCAGTGATTAATAAAATCTTCTCTCCCCAAGTCGACGTACAATGCCTCATGGTAGTGGAACCACTATAAATACTGGTGTTATTTATTTTTCTGCATTGCATTGATTTGGAAATGTCTGTTCTGGTGTTTATCTCTGTTTGTATTGTCTCACTACAATCGCGATGCAGTTGTTTTCCGCTTCGCTGGGTTTTTTATTCCCTTAGACCGATCATCTGAAGGGATTTTCCCCAACAGGAAGTTCAAAGGATGAAAGTTCGCTACATAGTGAGTATTTTGGGGGAAAACTTTACTAGTGATACTAAAATATTAAACTTTTTGTAAAATACATAAGATGTGTTAATTTCTGGTATCGGACAATTAAATTCAATTATTTCAGTCAAAATTAATTTGTCATATGTTTACGTTATGCATAGTTAAATTTAGAAATAATATTGTTAAGCATTAATTTCCATTAGATACTACCCTTTTAATATTACTCTCAATTAATTATAACCTTCTACATCATTACTTCGCCAGCATATAATATTATAATTCATAGGTGCTTTAATTCTCTTCTTAAATGTTCTCTGAAGTAAGAAATGGTATCTTTTGTTAATGCTATTAATCCGCTAGTAATGCCGAAGATAATGATCATTAAACTTTTAGACATGTATGGTATTAGGAGAAAATAGCTATACTAATTTTCCAAAATTGATTACTTAGATCTATATAAGAGCACTGTAAACGAGAAGAAAATACGACTCAATCTCAACTCATTCTTCAAGAAGTACAAAATGACAGGTTTTTCTTCACGCTTGATGATTCCTATTGTTTCATTACTACTATTTAATTTTCCTCTGTATTTGACGATTATCTTTGTACTGTTTATGTACATTTGCATGAATGTAGGGGTGAAATAAAGAATTTGATTTGAGATGTTTTATGGGGGAAAATTCTATTTCAATGCATATAATTACTTAGCAGCCTCACTAAAGTAAATAAAATTTTAAAGACTAAAATACCCTTAGAAAGCTGCGTATTTTCTTTATTCTCAATTTCATTATCTTGTTGCATCAGTTTCTTACTGCTTAAACCACCGCTTCTTCAAAACCCTAGTTTCTAAATCAGTGAAGAAAAAATTCAATTTTTCAGTACTAAGTTATTTTTTAGGTTTACGGACTTTTTTATTTGTAGTTCTGAAGAAAATATGAATTGGGTTTTTAAATCAGCGAAGAAAAAATTCAATTTTTCACCACTAGGTTATTTTTTGGGTTTACGAACTTTACTAAGAAAAAATTCAATTTTTTACTTCTAAGTTTCCAAATCAGTGAAGATAAAATTCTAACCTTAGTTTCTAAATCAGTAAAGAAAAAATTCAATTTTTCACGTTTTGCGTGATGCGAAGGGTAGTTCTGAAAATGGTAGGGGGCTATTAAGTTATTTTTTGGGGTTACAGACTTTTATAATTTTTGGGGGCTACTAAGTAAATACTCGGGTTGAAATTGAATTTTCCTTTTATGGGTTTCGAAAGTTTCTTCTGTTTTTTATTTATTATAGCACCTCGTTAGTTGAGTATCTTGCTGGGAGCAGCAAGAATAGCGACTTACTAATCAATTGATTTTGTTTTCTACTTGATGAATTTACAGATCATATAATTTAATTATTGAGTGGATCCCACCGTGCTATTAAATTAACTAGATCAACTTTAAATTAATGACTGAGATGAACTTGACACATGGATACAAAGAATATGTGGACTGGGAATCCGAAAATTAATGGTTGTTTTTTCTTTTGCGTTCCTATTGATCTTATCATTATATTCAACAAATTTAAATGAGACAACTAAATCATGTATATAATTCTCCCAAGGACAAACCCATAACATGGTTGCTTGCTTCTTCTTTACATGTTACTACTTTTCTTTATAGTTGAAATATGTTATGGTACCAATTTTGTTTTACTTTTTATTAAAATACATTTAGTTGACGACTAATGTTATCTTATTTTACTTTTTGCGACATGGAATTATAATTTAATTATGGTATAGTAAAATTTTTTTGGAGCATAGTGAATGGTTTAGTGTTCGAGCACTACCAATATAAACAACATTTTTATTGATGAAAGGTTACTAATTTGCTTTTCATTTTTTAGATCAATATACTAAAATATTTTTTTGAAAATATTTGAAGTTAAATTCCTACGACTCCCTCTTTTTCAAAGAAAAAATCTCGAAATGAAATCTTATTATGTATATTATAGTTGGAACTCACTCAAGATTTTACTTTTTAATCATGATTTGAAAACCAAAATTCTACTTTCTCCTTGATTTACTATACTCTAAAGATGGTCATAATTTCAAATCTCACTAGTCACACTTATATGTAATATATTTTACACTAACTCCACTTCACTTGACTCACTTTAATACTAGGCACACAATCCAATTAATCACATTTGTCTAATATATTTTAGAAGCACTTAATTTGATTAGAAATCATTTTTTTATCTATTATGTCCTTTCTTTCTTATAAATTTCTAACAAAAATTCAAGCTCAAACCATACAACCTTTTTTAGGTTATTATGAATAATAAGAATGATCATTATTCGAATTTCATTGGTTCTATTCCTTAAATATAAACTTAATTGAGTAAATAACATACTTTAGACACACGGGATAATATTATAAGAAAAAAATTAACTAAAACTAATAAATGAATTATAAAATGGGCACCCTTGGTTTATCCGAATTCAACTGCTGATAAGACCTTATTTTATGTAGTTATTTTATATAATTAAGTAAGATCTATGTTTAAGTTTAATTGACCTTAAGTAACCCATAGCATATAAGTTGATAAATATTAATATAAAACATAATGATAATGAAATATGCGTTTACTATTTTAAAAAGCACATATATTCAACAACTAATGTCGTTTTTTTAATTTACAACATGTAAAGTATGCTCTCTTAGGGTGTGGTCATAGTAAAAATTTACCAAGTTTTCTCGTTCGATGCGTCTGATGCTAGAATGGGTTAAATAACTGTCCTAGCCAATTTGTTTGATGCAAGAAAAATAATCCGTAAGCATCTGACAGTTTGTTTGACGGAGGAAAAAAAATCTGTAGGCATCTGACATGTTGGACGCGTCCTATGCTCACGTTAATTTTCCCTCGACAATTAAAATCCCCTTTCCCAATGCCCCTTTCTCATACCCCGTTCATACTGCATTTGTATACCTCTTTCCTAACATAGAAATGCATACCTCTTTCGCTACCTTACCCCTTTCAAAATGCCCTTTTCAAAATACCCCTTTTGCTTTACAAAAAGATACCCTTAGTTTATCTAATAAAGTTTAATTTTTAGTGATCATTATCAAACATGAAAAATATAAATTTTAATCCAAAAATGTAATACTATATGTAATACTAATTTAGATCTAGCCTTAATTATTTTTATTGTATATATATTTTCAAAACATAAGTCTTTTCTTTTCATTTAAAATGGTTAATAAGAAGTTAACTAAAGATTTACAAACTTATTTTTCTAGTGATGGATTAATTTGTTTTTGGTTTTTCTTTTTTGATTTCCACTCAAAAAATAATATTTTTAATCACAATATTTCTTACTTCATTCTTTCTTTTATCACTATTGTTATCCCTGTAACTTACAAATGAAATAAGTCGATAAGCCAATGTCAAGACTAAAGGCTTGTGTCGATGTTTAAATTCTGGACGCTAAGATAGCACTAAAGATGATGTCGACATTAAGGTTCCAAGAACGTAAAAAATATACACCATATTGGCATCGCACCAATAAATAATGTTACTACTTTCACCGTCGTTGAGGATGTTCAAAGAAATAATGTCGAGAACCATTGGTGCAAGAGTTACAATGGGCAAAGTTAAAGAATAGAGACATCATATGAAGTCCGATAGCACCAATAAAACATGATGCTCTAGGGTATCGACGTCGTCTTTCGAAAGGAAGAACTAGTCTTTGCTACGTCGACCACCATCATTACCAAGTGATGCTAAGTTATCGCATTCCAACGACTATTGGACATTGACGTTGAAAATCATGATTCCTAAAGCAATATTAAATAAAGCCATATACGATCAATTTCAACAATGCTGCATTTCGTTAGCTACTGAATATCGACATCGAGGGTCATCAGTGTCACCGATGTTCTTTGTCCATATCCTTCTTCAGTATCAGATGATACCGCCAACCATCGATCAGGAAGATCTCAAGACATGGAATCATCATCACCGACAGACATTTGCTATAGTCATCAATGTAACCAAAAGGGTTGTCGAAGTCACTTCTTTAAAACGTCGCCCTCCATCAATGCTAATATATAGATGTAGTGAAAGTCAATCAATGGAGAAGGAATTATCAACACTGACCTTAATGTTGTCGAATATTGGTTCTATTGCATTAATACCGAAGTCCCACTATATGAACATAAGAGTACCAATCTTGATAATTAACGACGCTACTAACATCGAAGCCAATAAAGCACCAACCTTGATGTTCAACGATGCTGCTAATGTCGAAGCCGATAAAATACCAACCTTGATGTTTGACAATGCAATTAATGCCGAAGCCACTGGATGTCGAAGCCTGCCACTTTCCGAACCCTATAAATATGGACCTAGAGGCTTTATGGAAGATGACAGATTTTCATTTCTCTTCCTCTTTTCTTAAATCAAAGCCTTCTAACCCTAAATCGAATTAGGGATAAACCACGCTTGATTGTAATCATATTCGAACTATATGAAAAGGGACTTGAATTTACATATTGATTTCGACCATGACATTTTTTGGACATTATAGTTATGGACTTGCATATATATGGGCTCATCACGATCAAACCCAACATGAACATAGTCGAGAAACCATGAAATATGACGAACTCCTATATGCATAATTTCATGAACCATGAACCTCAAACATAAGGACTGTATTGTACATAGTTATATGTGCATTATCATGCATAATGCAATATTGCTCGAACATGTCACTTATCTTCTATGTCTCTACTAAACATATGATATGACATAGGCCTTTTCAACTATCTCATCTAAAAGCTTAAATGAACATATATACACAATAATTTTGAGGACCTCGAGCATATCCACTCTTATGACCTTAGAGGATGTCGAGCATAAAAACTCTAATGAAATTTAAGGACTTCGAGCATAATGATTCTAGGATAACCATTGGACTTTTGTATAACTTTCCTCAAGGACCTAATGGCATCCATTCAATAATGATTCTATCATAAGATTAGTCTCAAATGATGAGTTGGTTCTTGATACACCGTTAGAGCGCTATTGATCAACTTATACTTGATCATGTCTACATAAATGCTCAAATCAAGAGCTAATTTATCACAATTGGCATCTAGATTGTTATACCATCTTTTGTTCTAATATTTTTGATGCTATAATGAGGGCTCGAACCTCCACTTCTATTTAATTCTTTCCTTAAACTGATAAAGAAAATTGTTGTTTCAGGAAAATGAGATCAAGACGAATTAGTGCTCTAAATGGAGAGGTCATCCAAACAACAACCTTAAAAGAGAATGTAGCTCCCAGCTTCAACATGGGAAGTGCAGAACCATGACAGCCTTCGGCACCAACACAGCCAACCAATAGTGAGGCTAAGATTAAAAGCCTAGAGTAATAAGTGCTAAAGAAGGAAGCAGTATTTGCTCAGAAATCCTCCAAAACTATCCGACCTACAAGGGGAGATGAAGCTGAATCTCCATGGAGAGACTTATTTATGACAAGTTATACGATTTTGCTAATCCTCCAAAACACATTCCTAATCCTACAGGGGGAGATGAAGCTGAATAAGATTTTGCTAGCGTATATCAAATCCTTCTGGGGTAATAACTGAGGGACATTATATGCTAGCAAATCTCTACCTGAGGACCATCAAAGAGCTTTTAGCATATAATATAAGCACCAACTAAGAAGATTTCACATATTGACCACACACCGCAAGCTCCTAAGACAATGTGTGCTTACTTTGAACCACATTTTTTGCCTCCCCATACAAGTCTCGGGTCTTGATATTCTCTAGTCAAGCATAGCGCTTGGTACTAAATTTTATATTCAAATATCCAATTAAATTCCCAAAAATCAATTTTAATATATTTATTTTACTTAACTACGAACAAGGACGCTACATGAATCGATGTCCTTTTCTAGAAACATCTTCATCGGAGATATTTAAAATATAATGTAATTATTTTTTGACTAATTGCATGGTGTTACAACTATTTATAACTACAACCACAAAACATTTCATTTAAGGATTTTCCTATTATATTCTTTGACATATACATGGTGGAAATAAATTAAAAGGTGGTACAAAGATAATTCCAAAATATATTTAAATTAATCTTGTGGAGGATCAAAAGCAGTAGGACCGAAAGCTAGAGGACTGCCACCGCAAGTGGCATAGCAAGTTCTCAAATAATAATCAAAATGCAATAAATGATAATAAAATTTGAATAAATGATAAAAATATCAAAACTCAAATGGTTTTACAATGTTGGAAATGTTTTAATTAGTTGTTTCTAACTATATCAACGAGACAAAAGAACTAATTAATTGTACTAATCACTAATGAAGTATATATGGATGAAGATATGATAATAAAATGATATTTGTAGCTAGAAATAAAATTGGTACGTTACACGTATCCATATAAGAATTAATGATTGTTATTATTAGTTGAAAATAGTGGTATTATAACATGTGTGTGTGTGTGTATGAGAAACTTAATGAATGCAAAAACATATTTTATGGAAGAGGAATAAAATTTTGAAAAGTGAATTACTCCTTATTAATTTGTATTGATTTAGTGCCATAATTTTGTCGATTTACTACACCATCATGCAGCCTTCCATGATCAATCCTTTAGGAAATTTGCAAAAATATTAAAAATAATGATTTGTTAATGTGTGTCCTAAGAGCATATGCTAAAAAACAAAAATTATATTTAAAATGCCTATTATATCGGGAAAGAATAAAATTTAGGTTGAATTTAGGAGGTTATTTGAGAAATTTAACGACCTTAACAAATGTCTACGCTCACAGTTTTCACACAATGTATTTATTGTAAATTTTTTTGGATAATTTTGTAGTTACGTGAAGGTGAAAATAGTGCTTTTGGATTGTAATTATTTTGATTACTTTTTCCTTGCCACCTAACAAAAATGTTTAATGATAAACATGCTTTTTGATAGTTTTTGCATAGAACATCAAAAATTTATGGGGGAAATTCAATATAAAACATTACCACGACTTGGTATTTTCTAGAAATGGTTTCGAAAATGACCCAATAAAAACAGTTTTTATCTAAATATTCATCAAGAGTAATATCTTCAAAAACTATCTTTTTTTTGCAGACTATAAATTTTTTAAAATGCTACATTTAAATAATTTTAAATTTTAGAAAGCTTGCAATGATATACTATGTTCTTTTCTTTTAGAAAACTACATATATGTTGATAAAGGGATTATTTAAAACATCTTCCTATGATTCTAATCCATTGGCATTTGAGTGAATAGACTAAATTTTTAATGTATTGGTACTATTTCTAAAATTAGAGTGGAAGACGAATCCAGTTTGTTATGTTGTTTTTCTGAGGAATATCTATAATTTTTAAAATAATAAATATATGTAACTATAGCCAAAAGTATCTTTAATTCTATTATGAAATATTAAAAATAATTGTATTGGTATATTTTACACATGGTAATAGAAAGAAAAAATCAAGGTGTGTTTAGTCGCACATTAGATTGTGAACTAATAACTTCACATACGTAAGTACATTACATTGATTTTCGCACTAGATTTTGTTTTCATGAAAATAGAGCAATTTATTTGTACTGTTTTTTACAATATGCTTGCTTCTAGAAATAAATATTGTTTCATGCTAAAAATTTATATAGAGATATGCTTAAAATATATGTGAAACGAAATGTACCCAATGTTAGCTTTAACCAAAACCAAATGAACAACGACATAGAAGCCTAGGAAAGTTCTTTTACTATTACCAAAATTCTTTATTACTATCATGAAAGAACATACAAATTATTAGATAATAAAGGTTGTTAACCTCTGCAATAAAATTGATTTTATATTATATCGGTTGACCTTCAATGAATATTATATTTACTCAATTTAATTAAACATTTGCTTTTAGGTAATAATTCTTAAAATAATAAGTTGGAACTAAGATACCAAGCAAATTTAACATTAAGAAGGAACTGGGTGTACAATAAAATGAATTTGAACATATTTCTTTTGACTTCATACTAAAATCTTTTACATTTTAAGTATTTTAAGCAAAGATGCTTATTTACCAAGAAAAAACATCATTCTAAATGAGAGGTAATTTTAAGTAGTAACAAAAGGTAAGCAATGTATAATATTTATGTTAAACTATAGTAGTGATTGAACTAAAAAAACTAAAAAAATGCATCAAAACATGTACTAAATTGGAAACATTATATGGTAAACTATAATATGTAGAAATCAAATAGGCAAATGGTAATCAAGTTGAAAACTTTACGAAATTATAAAGCATCAAATCTATGCTATTGAAATATTCTTAATTTAAGACGATGGAAAGAAAAAATATAATTAAAGTAAAATTGGTAATAATGTTGACACAAATATACAAAAAACAATAAATTAGTTTTTTTAATACAAACCTGATATTAAATCATAAACATAAAATTGTAGTGTTACAATGGATCCTGTAACAATCGATATGCATTCAAAATCTATAAAAATACAAAAATCAATGATACTTCTGTACATGTTTGATTTTTTTATTAAACCAATGTTAACTTAGATATTGGTAATAAAAGGCTATCACACTTGTAATGCACTAATCTTTTAAAACAATAAGGATGCCTAGTAAAGAATAATACGTATAAATTTAATTACCTTTTATAATAATATCAAATTATGAAATACAAATGTTTCTAAATCAGCATATCAATATCTTATTATTTCATTTAACATGTTAACAATGCATTATTAATTCAAAAATTACTATTTATTGTATGAAATAAATTCCAAAAATATATAAATATGATTGTTTTAGAGATCCAGTAAATAAATTTCTGTTGCAAACCGTAATTATCTTGAGACATCCATATTACTAGATTTACTAAAGACTATATGATGTTTATTTTGAATTTATCACTTAGTTTTTTGCTAATTAAGTTTTGTAGTATTGATTAATTATCGATTCTTACTAAAAATACATGTGGTATACATTTGAATATATGTTATCTTTTTGCTCAAACTTTTGATTTGTTATATACAATTTCATTTAATATTATTAAATTCAATTATTGCTGATTATTGCTATTAAATATTCCTTGATCAACATCTTTCAGTTGGCAACAGATACTAATAACATCTATTCATGGTTTCTTATTCTCTCTCAACTTATTTGTTCGAGAAGAATGAAATATTTTTGCTATTTAAATGATACCATACTTTTGTTTCATTAGGTCTTTCATTGGATAGTTTATCATTAATGGATAATACATATCACTAAAGTTATGGATGGTCTAAAATTTATAGTGTCAGAGAAAAAACAAACTCGTACATTCAACCTGCTTAATCGTAGTTATGTGATAAATTGAATACAACTACAAAGATTGTTAACTTGTGTATCTTTCAGTAATAAAAAAGGAGCAGAAGTTTTACATTAGTTAAAAAAACAATAATAAAAGGAAAATCAAACTTGAATCCAAATCGTGAGGTTAACACAACATATATCAAGCATCAATTTACTTATTGTTATAATTACCAACAATTAAATAAATTTAGAATTAGGAGTTTGCTTCATACAAAGTAAATCAAGGAGAATACGGGATACAAGGAATGACTGTCAACTCCTTAGAATTAAAAGATGGAAGAATAGTCCCTCCTGAAAAAGTTATGAAAATTTGGTCCCTATTTTTAGTTTTTGGCTAATTTATGTCACTTTTGCCCCTGATTTCCATGCTGGGCCGATGTTTTAAAAAGGGACAGTTTGGTAAAAATTAATAAAACATGGACCTAATTTACATGAATTTATGGGTAGAGACTTTTTGTGCATGAGCTTTAAGAATAGGGACCTTTGGTCCAAAACCCGGATACGTGATATGACCTTAGAGTTAATTAGAAGAGAAAAGACGAATTGTCAAATATTGAATTTCCTATGTAATAGAATAAATAAATACGAATTTTTCTAGCATTAAATGTGCTAGGAAGAAGAAGAGACCTCGACTTGATTAAATTAGAATAGATAGATATATGCATTTATTGTAAAATAAATATATTTATTATGATAAAAGTGAGCAAATATATGTATTGTGAAATAAATAAATTAAATTATAGTAAGTTACAATGAATAGTAACGGTTTTACTATTTACGGGAATTCACTGTAATGTTACTTTTTATCTCACAAAGCATTAATATAAAAATTAAAATAACACACAACTTATGAGTAATTAGTATTCATAGACATATGTTACCGTCAAGATATAACTTTTGTTATAAGTAAATAGTTCAAACATAAACGCACAATAGTTAAAAGTGGTTAACATGAAAAAAATAACAAAACCAATGTTGTATTTGAGTAGATGTTACGAAAGAAAACACAACCGTGAACAAATCTAATAATAAATTTCAATAAGTAATCATAAAATCACAAAAATCATGTCATAAACTAATAAATAATTATTTACTTTGCTTCAAAAAAATTAAAAGGAGATCATAACTCAATCTTTAAATCTGGAAAAGTAACCATGGATTTATAAAATTACTTTTCATAATTTAATATAAGAAAAATTAATTCGATGAACCTTTTAGACATCTATTACAACTGAATCAGATGAACATAAATGGATAATAGTTAAAAGTATGTATATTGAAACAAATTAAAAGTTCAAGAATCTAATTGTGCATATGATATAGAATGATATACTATAGGTAAAACATAATATATCTCTATATAAAATTATCAATTTAACGAAATTCATGCCATAATCCAAGAGTAAATGGTTGGACTTAAAAACTTATCATTTAAGTTATTTATTTTTATTAAGATATTCGCCTAATTATTCTTAAAGAAAAGTCGAGCATAAAAAAATATAAAATGTGAAAAAAGAAAATTTTGAATTCATAAATATACTTTTATCATTCTTAAATAAGAATTTAAGAACAACAATAGAAAAGTTAAAAAAAAGCAAAACTAAATAAATTTAACAGTTGCATCTTCTCTTGAGATGTTCTCAACATATCCACTAATTACTCGATGTTGAAACATTGAACATAGAGAGAATGAGGAATTCAAGTCTTGAAATGGCATAGATTTGATAATGTAACGACCGTGATTTTTGAATTACTGTCGTAATAAATATTTTAAAGTCTGTAACGACCGTGATTTTTAAATTACTGTCGTAATAAATATTTTAAATAGAAATTTTAAAAATGGAAATTTGGAAATTTAAAACGATGCAAATTCTTTGCGGAGTCAGTTGCCAATTTGCTTGTTGCATTTAACAAGTTGTTATATTCTTTCATTTTGCCTTTCACGTGTGTAGTGGTCCATTTCAAAAGCAAGTGTGATGGAGTAGTTACCTCGTTCGGATCCTTCGCTACTTCGCCGCAACTCATCGCTCAACCCTCCACTCCACGACTCATGCCCAAACCATCGACTCACGACTTAACCCCACCGACTCACGACCTATCCCCACCGAGTCAATTCCAGCCGACTCACGACTTAACCCTACCGAGTCAATTCCGCGACTCACGACTCATCAATTCCCGACCCACGACTCATCAACTCGCGACCTACGACTCTTCAATTGCCGACTCACGAGTCATCAATGTCTCGGCTACGACTCATACCATCAAACCCCTCTCCACGATTCGCGACCTAAGCAACCGACGACACATCCCCTTCCTCATCACGGCCTCACTCTACAGCGGTTCCATCAATTGAGTCGCAAGCGACCTAAGCCCTAATCCTGTGTCGCGAATGAGCTATGCTCATCTCCAATAAGTCGCGTAGTGCCATGCCTTATTTTGTGAAAGAAGGAGCCGAGAAATGTATAAGTCGTTGCAAATTAAGTCGCGAACGACTTATGTCTTGAGTCGTTGCCGACCTAATTTTGAGTCGCTGCCGAGTTAATTTTAGGGCGCGTGATTATCACATGCGTTGTCTTTTAGGTCGTTTGTTTTGTGTTTCTTATGGTAAGTCGAGTTATGTGGTAACTGTTTGTAACGTGTTGTACTCTGTAAAGTGCTGTGGTGTTGTAAGCCTATAAATAGGCGAGTTGTGACATTTGTAAAGGTTGTTGAATATTGAATAAAATTTTCTTTTGTTAGCTTTGTGCTTTCAATCTCAATTGGTAGTCGAGTGTATCTCCTATCTCCACTTACGTCATTCGAGTGCGCTCGAATCATCGTTTGCTGAAGCCGATTCACGAAATCTTGTGCGCAAGATCAACGTTGAAGAATCGTAGATCTCTTTCCCGGTATCTTCGGATCAACGAGACAGAGATAGCTAGAGTTCGGTATCTTCGGATCAACGAGTTCGGGCATTTCAGTATCCATCAATCCACAGATTGCTACTTTCATCGATTGAAGATCGTTTTGATTAATCTGCTGCATCAGTTTGGTATCAGAGCTTGTTTTAGCCAATCATAGCTAAATCGAGCCTTGGAGCCGAGAATTTGAAGTGTTGAAGTTGTGTTCATCGTGTTCATCATATTTTTGCAACAAAGTTGGAGTTTCGATCCATTTCATTTTGGATCAAAGTTCGAAAGGTGTTTGAATCGTGAAGTGTGAATTTGTTGAAGTGTTTGTGAAGTATTCAATCATGCCGCCAAGACGAGTTCAACGTCATCGCAATATTAATGCTTTGTACAGAAGAGAAGAGGCCGATGAAATGGAGCAACGAATCAACGAGAATTTCAATGAGAAGCTTACTGAAGGGATTGGTCGATTAGAGAGAATGATGCTTGAAATGAGTCAAAATCAGAGAAGAGTTTCACCTGAATCGAGCCATGGGAGAAGTAGAGCTTCGCCACATTCAAATCGAGAGAGAAGTGTTGATAGTGATCATAGAAGCGGGGATCGAGATTGTGATAGAAATATTGAAGATCGAAATCGTGATAGAAATATGAATGATCGTGATCGAAGGAATGTAGATCGTAGGAATGTTGGTGGAAGAAATGGTGGTGGTAGAGATGTTGGTGGTCAGGATCGACATCGATATACATCGGATTGTAAAGAAGAGTATGATGGTGGTAGTGTTCATGGACGAGGACGTGGACGAGGAAGGAATCAGTCGGAGTACAATCACAAGTGGGAATCTGGGATGAAGACAGAAATTCCAGAATTCAAAGGTGGTATGCAGGCTGAGAAGTTTTTGGATTGGGTGGCTAATGTTGAAGAAATTTTTGATTTCAAAGAAGTTCCAGAACGTCGTAGAGTGAAGTTGGTTGCTACAAGGTTGAGGGGTAGAGCTTTGGCATGGTGGCAGCAAACTAAACTTACACGTGAACGAATGGGGAAGTCAAAAGTTGAATCTTGGGAGAAGATGAAGAAATTGATGAAAGCAACGTTCTTACCTTACAATTATCAATCTCTGATGTATCAACGTTTGCAGAACTTGAGGCAGGGCACAAAGACTGTTAATGATTACGCAGATGAGTTTTATCAGCTTATTGCAAGGAATGATATTATGGAAACGGAAGAACAACTGACATCTAGATTCATTGGGGGATTGAGAATGCAGATCCAGGATATGGTAAATATGTTCGATCCTAGATCTGTGGCAGAGGCACATCAAAAAGCGTTGGCTTGGGAGAAACAGGGAAGACGAGGTGGTGGTGTGCTTACCAATTCTAACAATCAAGCGAAGGGTGTTAATGGAAGTTCTAATGTTTCAAAAGTTGTTGCAAAACCAGTTGTAAAGGAGGTTGAGAAGGCGAAGGTTAACAACAGTTTCAAATGTTACAATTGTCAGGAGATGGGTCATAAAAGCAACGAATGTCCGAAGCCGAAGAAGAGAACCATGGTGACAGAAGTTGAGGAGGAAGATGAGGAAGAAGCTGAATGCTCTAATTCTTTACCAGTTGAGGAGGAAGACTTACTGTCGGGAGATGACGGGTACGCATTGATGATGAGGAGAAGTTGTTTAACACCGAAGCAAGAGGAGGAAAGTAGTTGGTTGAGGAACAATATCTTTCAATCTACATGCACTATTCTGGGAAGAGTTTGTAAATTTGTTATTGATGCTGGGAGTTGTGATAATATTATCTCTACAGAAGCGGTGAAGAAGTTGGAGTTGAAAACCGAGAAACATCCTAAACCGTACAAGTTAGCTTGGTTGAGGAAGGGTGGTGAAGTGAAAGTTGGACGTAGAGCTTGTGTGAAGTTTTCAATTGGGAAGAAATACAAAGATGAAATCTGGTGTGATGTCGTAGATATGGACGTTTGTCATTTGTTGCTGGGGAGACCGTGGCAGTATGATCGAGCTGTGCAGCATGACGGACGGACCAACAGTTACAGTTTCATGTTCGAAGGTATAAAGATTACTCTGGTTCCGAAGAAACGCCAACAGGATGAAAACAAACTGGAGGAGATTGAAGAACTGAAAACGTTGTTATCTTTGAAGGAGTTTGTTAAGGAGGTCGAGGAGGAATCGGAAGTGTTCTTGTTGATTGGGCGTGAGAGCAGTGAAGAGGTTGAAATTCCAGAAGAAGCGAAGTCAGTATTGAAAGAATTTGAGGATGTATTTCCAAACGAGTTGCCTAAAGAGTTACCGCCGCTGAGAGACATTCAACATCAAATTGATCTTGTTCCAGGAGCAGTATTGCCACATAGACCGCATTACCGAATGAGTCCGAAGGAGCATGAAGAATTAAGGAGGCAGGTGGAAGAATTGCTTGAGCAGGGACGTGTACAGGAAAGTTTGAGTCCATGTGCTCTGCCAACTTTGTTGGTACCGAAGAAAGATGGGACGTGGAGGATGTGCACGGACAGTCGAGCATTGAATAAAATCACTGTACGATACAGATTTCCAATGCCAAGGTTGGATGACTTGCTGGATCAGTTGAGTGGGGCTACTATCTTTTCGAAAATTGATTTGAAAAGCGGATATCATCAAATTCGGATTAGACCTGGAGACGAATGGAAGACAACCTTCAAGACGAGAGAGGGGTTGTATGAATGGCTGGTGATGCCGTTCGGTCTTTCGAATGCACCGAGTACGTTCATGTGAGTGATGAATCAAATTTTTAGACCTTTCATTGGGAAATTTGTGGTGGTGTACTTTGACGATATTTTGATTTATAGTAGGAGTCTGGAAGAGCATGTTCAACATCTGAAGGAAGTGTTAATTATTTTACGAGAGGAACAATTTTATGCTGCGACAAAGAAATGCGTGTTCATGACGCATAGTGTTTTGTTCTTGGGGTATATTGTTTCGGAGAAGGGCATCCAGGTAGATCAGAATAAAGTTGAAGCAGTTAGGAATTTGCCACAGCCGAAGACAATTACAGAAGTGAGAAGTTTTCATGGGCTAGCGTCATTCTACCGAAGATTCATTCCACACTTCAGTAGCGTGATGGCACCGGTGACTGATTGCATGAAGGGGAAACAATTTTCTTGGACGGAGGAAGCTGGGATTGCTTTTGGGAAGATCAAGAAGTTGCTGACATCTGCACCAATTCTTGTATTACCAGATTTTCAGTTATTGTTTGAACTGCATACTGATGCGTCAAAGGTTGGAATTGGAGGGGTGTTGAGTCAGAATGGGCGTCCTATTGCATATTTCAGCGAGAAGTTGTCAGGAGCAAAGATGAGATACAGTACCTATGATGTGGAATTTTATGCTGTTGTTCAAGCGGTAAAGCACTGGCGACATTACTTATTCAAGAAAGAATTTGTTTTATACACTGATCACGAGGCGTTGAAACATTTACAAGGACAAGACAAGATTTCAGCAAGACATGCATCATGGATTGCTTATTTGCAGCAGTTTACTTTTGTCGTTAAGCACAAGTCAGGGGTAACCAATCGTGTGGCTGATGCTTTGAGCAGGAGGAGTCATTTGTTGACAACAATGAAAGTTGAAGTGACAGGTTTTGAATTATTGCCAGAATTGATTGAAGAAGATCCTTACTTTGTGAAATTTGTTGAAAAAGTAAAGGAAGGAAGCACTGATGAATTTGTGTTGGTGGATGGTTTTCTGTTTAAAGGAAATCATTTGTGCATCCCAGACTGTAGCTTGAGAATGAAGATTGTTAAAGAATTACATGAAGAAGGCCATGTGGGTAGAGATCGTACGTTACAGTTAATTTCTCAATCTTATTTTTGGCCGTCAATGAGGAAAGAGATAGAGAGATTTGTGGAAAGGTGTCATATCTGTCAAGTTTCGAAAGGAACAACGACGAATGCGGGGTTATATATGCCATTACCTTTGCCTACCAAACCATGGGTTGATATCAGCATGGATTTCGTGTTGGGATTGCCGAGAACTCAGAGGGGAAATGATTCTATATTTGTTGTGGTGGACAGGTTTTCGAAGATGGCACATTTTATAGCCTGTAAGAAGACAGCGGATGCAGTTCGAGTGGCACAGTTATTCTTTAAAGAAATATATCGTTTACATGGTTTACCCGAATCTATTATTTCTGACCGAGATACTCGATTTCTGAGTCACTTTTGGTTGAGTCTATGGAAGATGGTGGGAACGAAGCTGAAATTTAGTAGTGCATATCATCCTCAGACAGATGGACAAACTGAAGTTGTGAATAGATCGTTGGGAAATTTGTTGCGATGTCTTGTGCAGGACAATTTGAAGAGTTGGGACTTAAAGTTGTGTCAGGCAGAGTTTGCTCATAATCATGCGGTGAATCGAAGTACTGGGTTCAGTCCATTCCAGGTCGTATATTCAAGTTTGCCAAAGGGGCCGTTGGATTTGATGATGGTTACACAACCGAAGGGGACAGTTAAGCGGGCTGCTGATTTTGTTGATGGGTTGACAGAATGCCATAGAATCGTTCAGGAACGATTAGAGAAGACAAATGAGAGGTATAAACAAATGGCGGATAAGAAACGAAGAAGTGTTGTTTTCAAAGAGGGTGATTTTGTTTACGCAGTATTGACGAGAGATCGTTTTCCAATGGGAACTTACAACAAGTTGAAAGCACGAAAGATTGGTCCACTAGAAATATTGAAGAAGATCAATGATAATGCGTATCGGTTAAAGTTGCCGGAAAATGTTCATACTTCTGATGTTTTCAATGTCAAACATTTAATTCCGTATTGTGGGGAGGATTTTATCGAAGGTGACGAGAGTGTGAATTCGCGGACGAATTCTATCCAACAAGGGGAGGATGATGGAGTAGTTACCTCGTTCGGATCCTTCGCTACTTCGCCGCAACTCATCGCTCAACCCTCCACTCCACGACTCATGCCCAAACCACCGACTCACGACTTAACCCCAGCGACTCACGACCTATCCCCACCGAGTCAATTCCAGCCGACTCACGACTTAACCCTAACGAGTCAATTCCGCGACTCACGACTCATCAATTCCCGACCCACGACTCATCAATTCGCGACCTACGACTCATCAATTGCCGACTCACGAGTCATCAATGTCTCGGCTACAACTCATACCATCAAACCCCTCTCCACGATTCGCGACCTAAGCAACCTACGACACATCCCCTTCCTCATCACGGCCTCACTCTACAGCGGTTCCATCAATTGAGTCGCAAGCGACCTAAGCCCTAATCCTGTGTCGTGAATGAGCTATGCTCATCTCCAATAAGTCGCGTAGTGCCATGCCTTATTTCGTGAAAGAAGGAGTCGAGAAATGTATAAGTCGCTGCAAATTAAGTCGCGAACGACTTATGTCTTGAGTCGTTGCCGATCTAATTTTGAGTCGCTGCCGAGTTAATTTTAGGGCGCGTGATTATCACATGCGTTGTCTTTTAGGTCGTTTGTTTTGTGTTTCTTATGGTAAGTCGAGTTATGTGGTAACTGTTTGTAACGTGTTGTACTCTGTAAAGTGCTGTGCTGTTGTAAGCCTATAAATAGGCGAGTTGTGACATTTGTAAAGGTTGTTGAATATTGAATAAAATTTTCTTTTGTTAGCTTTGTGCTTTCAATCTCAATTGGTAGTCGAGTGTATCTCCTATCTCCACTTACGTCATTCGAGTGCGCTCGAATCATCGTTTGCTGAAGCCGATTCACGGAATCTTGTGCGCAAGATCAACGTTGAAGAATCGTAGATCTCTTTCCCGGTATCTTCGGATCAACGAGACAGAGATAGCTAGAGTTCGGTATCTTCGGATTAACGAGTTCGGGCATTTCAGTATCCATCAATCCACAGATTGCTACTTTCATCGATTGAAGATCGTTTTGATTAATCCGCTGCATCAAAGTGGAACCTTGTTAGTACCGCTGCCACATTCTTCGTATGCAAGGTGTGAACACAGTGGCCATCATCATTTTATTGTAGCTTGTACTCACCTCTGCAGAAGCACGTTTATCCCTTTAATGCAAGTGTACCAGGCCAGCGCACTTTTCATTAACTAATGCACAAAATTCCCGTAGCCTTCCTCATTTTTGTTTCAAAAGTTTGAAAGAATAAGAAAATGCATGCCTCCTTTCTGTTGCTCATTCTTTAGTAGCATCTTTCTTTGGTTCATCTTTCAAATAGCTCAGCAAAAAGCTTCATTGGTAGTTTGATTTGTTGCTCACTTCTGGATCCGAGTTGTTACTGATTTTGAAGCAAATATTAGGTGAGTGTTAAACTCACATCTCTGATTTAATTATAACTTCAACTGGTGTGCACACTTTATAGTCCAGAAATTATTTTGTTGCAAGCATACTACTAGTGCACAAAATGAGTATAAACCCAGGTCACCATTTCGTTTTTGCATATTTCATTTATGCGTGCAATAAAATTAGGCAGTAAGCATCCTGTGCATTCAACATATGCTTTGTTTTAAGTAGTTCATGCATATTCAGTACTTGGGTTCAGTGCAAATGTGTTTTAAAAATTACGTCCAGGTAGCTTGATCAAAGATGTATGTGTTGCATGTTTTGCATACAATGTATATACAGGATTCACCAACTATTCTTCAATTGAAAGCTTGGGTCTGAAAAACTTAGCCATGCAAACGTGTAAGCCATTTTGGTTTTTTTTTAATGCGTGAGTGCATACAAACATTTGCCTTGCCGGGTCAATGACCATTTTTAGTACAGTTCAGGTCGCGTATACGAAATATGTGTCCAAGTCATTTTGTACATTAACTAAGCCTATTATGTGTACAAACGTTTCGACTTCAACATATTTTTTTACAAACTTTGGTTTTTTTTTTGGTACGTGTGCGTGTTTGGTTACAGGTAAAGCATGAATTTATGTCCAGAGTCGTTGTTTAGTTGCATGCGTGAGTATTAACAGTCAAACATAGGATATGCTGTCCACATTTTAGCAAACAAAATGAAATGCTTGTAACAAAAAGGTGACAAAAATGCACCGTGATAGCTGGTGGGTAGTTTGAAATGCATGACCACAATAATACATGCAATTAGTATCCAAAACTATGCCAATTTATTACGTGTACACTAGTACATTGTTTAGAATAATTTTCTTTTGTATGCAAACATTTAGGCAGAGCGCTATGTCTTCATTATTGCAAAAATGAAAAAAAGAGAAATGCTAATCACATGCACAAACACCATGCGTGAGTTATATATATATGTTGTTACCCAGATGAAATTTTATTTCATGTATAGGTCATTTCCCCAGACCATACACGTATAAGTGAAATAGAAGGAAATTATTGCCCAGACAAAATTTTCACTAACCCGGGGATAACATGTTATAGTTAAGGTCAGCACATTAATTCTTACGTGCAAGCATGTTGTACACATAATTATTGCCTGGCCATCATTGATTTACATACTCGTAAATTATAGGGAGCATGCATTCATTCGTGTGCGAGCAAAAGTATTGCCCAGACCAACATTTCAATGTGTACGTTCAAGTTGATTTGCACAGAAATGTTTTAAATACCCGTGTTTAATTTGTGTTGAACCGGTGTTTGGTTTTAAAACGTATTTTGTTGCCGTTATTTTTATAACGGAATTTTTACGCCGGTATTATATTTTTAAAGCGTGTTGTTTTGATGACTTTTTTTGACAAATAAAAATTACTGTTATTTCGACTTCAGTAACCGTCAATTTTAAAGTGAATTTTCAAGCGGTTATTCCGCAACGTTGATTTGATGTCCGTTTTTACGGTGTTTTGTGAAGCGCAATTTCTTTTTCGAGATCGCTACAGATGTTGCTGTTTTAATCACGTATTTTAAAAATCGTTTTAAAATAAAAGTGTTTCCAAAATTTTTACAGTTTGCGCTTTCAAAAGAATGAGGAAGCGATTTAAACGCTTCGGCAAAATTGAGGACTATGAACCCTCACTTTTACCGATTCGCTTAATTCCGGACTTGTCCGTTTGAGAACGTAAAAAGTTATTTATTTAAAATACACAATTTTGCACTTTCAAGGAAACGATGAAGAGATTTAAACGATTTAGCAAAAGGGCGGAGTATGGAACCACACTTTTACTATTTCGGTTAATTCCGGACTCGTTAATTGAAACATCTTCTGTTTGATGATTCTGATGATTTTGTTGGGCTTTCGAGCCACTCTACTGGACCTTCGGGTCATCTGATGGACCTTCGGGTCAATTACCAGTACTAGACCTTCGGGTCACTCTGCGGACCTTCGGGTCATCTGATGGGCGCTAAAAGTTTATAGTACTTGGTAGGCTTCGGTCATCTGAGATGCACGTGCGGCGTAGCTAAAACTCGCCATCTGTTGGGATCGATCCACTTTTATGCTGATTTTTCTAGTTATCTTGTTTTTTATTTCTAGATTTTGCGACTGCTGATTTTCTAGTTATCTATTTCGATCTCTAGATTTTGTGAATTGCTGCTTTGAATTCAATTATGAATTTGGAAGTTGAGTTTGAGTATAATCTCATCTGAGATTATAAATTTGCGTATTGCTGTTTTAAATTCAATTGTGAATTTGAAAACTGATTTTGATGGAGTTTAAATTGAGATTTCTTCATTTAAACTATGCTGATTATTTATGCTGTATAGTCTCATTCGAGACTATAATTATTTGTTTAAGTGTTGTTTATCATTCACTTATTTCTGAGAATAAATTAGACTGATCCGTTTATTATTTTCTTTTAAATAATACTCGGGTCAGACCAAGTCATTTCAGGGTAATCTCTATCTCTGATTCAGTAGCAGCTTCAGCTTTTGGGATATCACTTCATCTTTTGTCTAGCCTTCGAGGAGTTCTTTTGGTTATTGACTATCGTCTTATGTATGTATTGATGGAAATGTATATGTATCGGTTCTTGTGAACTATCGACTGTTGTAGCATGTATTCCAAACTAGTCTTCCGCTATATATCTGATATTTCTGTTCTGGTGTGATTATACTATCTGTGTTATTGTTATTATGAGTTGTTCTGGATTTTTCTTAAGCCACCGTAGTTTCGTTTTAGATTTGGATTGAATATATATCTTTGGGAGTAATTTATACAACTCTTATCGATGTAATCAATACTCGTATAAGGCATAACTTACGGATGATCGTTTTTAACAAGCCTTATTCTTCGCAATAGAAGACGCTATTCCTTATAATAACCTTTGTTATTGTGAGCATAGAGGTGGGACGTCACAGATAAGGTATATGAAATAAATGATTTTTAAAGATAAGTATAAGAGAAATATAAGGAGAAATAAACATGAAAAAAAATATACATATGTGAATTAAGGGCTAGGGAGAAAAATGGAAATGGATGCATAATAATTACTTGAATGAAGGAGAAGAATATAGATATGAACTAAGAATACAAATAGGCACTAAATAAAATGATTAGGCTTAAATGATTATAGAAGATTTGGATGGGATTATTACAAATTGTTTATTCAAATCAATGAAAGATGAGTGTATGACTTCAGATTGAATGAGAAATAAGTATACAAACTGTCATATATTCACTTTTACATATAATAAAATAATGGAATAAATAGGAAAAGTCGGGGAAGTAGAAAGAAGTCAATTATGTAGGAAAATTTAGAAAGAAGTTTACGTTCATGCTGATAACTTATTTTGAGTGGGTTCTGTTAATGTGTGACCCAATGGCACATGTTAAGCATGATTATTGTAGGATGAAAGAAAAAGTATTTATTCGAAATACTTATTTTTGCATGCCGTAGAGGCAATTATGTAATTTGTTACATATATCTAACTCGTTGACCAATCTTGTTTGAAATAAAAGGTATTTTCTTCATATTATATACTTGATTTAATGTGATTATATTAATTAACTTAATTAAGATTATATTTAATAGAAAAATCCATAAATGGTATATTTTGTGAGAGGAGTTACAAAGTGTTGTAACCGTGATTAATTTATCATAACGAAACAAATATACCATTTTAAATGTTCCTAATCAAGATGCATCGAGGCTGGATATCGATGTATCCGTTGAGACTGGAGTACATAACGCTCTCCAAATGTTGGACAGTGTATTACTCATGACTGCTGGGGGCACCTAGGGGTTACGTACTAATAGTGATTTGAAAACTATGGAACGAATCACTCAATAGTTTTCTGGTTGTTAATATAACTAAGGTCAAACAGAAAATATCGATATGACTAATTTACACAGTTCTCTCGACTTGAGAATGCTGTGGATTTTCAATACGAAAGCTCCGCTTTAATTATAACCAAATCATGGAATGGCATCTATCGAGTGACTATAGTTGGGTCGAGTGGAAGTATTGGAAGTGAAGCACTATTCAAAAGAGGATTTGTCTCCTTAGTTATATATGGTTAGTATCATAGTCAACTCAAGTCAACTCAAAGTCAAAGTCTCTGGCCAGAGCATTTCGGTTAATAATAATTGTTATTATTGAACCAAGGACTTTTTATTTGGACTATAAAGTTGAATGTGAATGAGGTTGGAATTTTGACCGTTACCAAATTCCATAAGTCCAAAGTGCTATAGTTTTGACGAAGAGAATTGGTGTAAACAAATGCCACAACTGGGTAACGCTTATTAAACTAAAATTGGATTTTTACCGAAAATGAGCAAGCGATAAATTTGGCCATATGCCACACCACCTGCTCAGTGACGTGTGAACATTATTATTAGAATAGTTCGATGTTAATCGCTGACCAAATTTACACCCAAGAGTTACACGGCCGAAATGATGAATTCCCATAAGACCGAACGATTTAATTAGTTTATAATTGTTATAAATTAATTAAATTAATTAATATTTATGAAATATTAGAATTAGAATATGATTTGAGAAATAAATAATGTTATATATATTTATAACAGTTATAAATATATCGATCGATATACAATATCGACAAGCGATTAAATTAGATTTAATTGCATAGCATTTTGGCTTGGGCTTAGATGGGTTTAAGGCCCATCATTAAGGCTGCAAAATTTCGATTTTGGGAAGGTCTAGGGGTGGCTAAAACATAGAGAATTGGGATGGAGATAATGGGTTGAGATCAAGTGAGAATGGATAAAAAGGTTTTCCTCGTTTCTCTCTAATACAACCCTATGTGTGTGTGTGTATCCGTGTGTGTGTGTGTGTGTATGTATGTATGTATGTATGTACCTCTAAAAATAATAATCAACTTTTTTTGGCCGCCATTATCTTCTACATTGCTGATTAATACATAGCTCTCAATCCACTTCAAAATTCTCAAATATATTTTAAATTAAAATAATATTATTCAATAGTTAGAGGTCGGTGATTCCGGACTTGCAATCTGACGAATCAAGAACAGTAAAAGGAAGAGAAGTCATTGCTTCAACGTGGATTCAAAGCATCATTAAATTGGTAATTTTAATTCATATTATAGTAATTAAATTGTGACAACCCGGAATTTTGAGCAATATCAATTTAATAATCTATATTAAATATTAAATTGATTTGATATATCTTTGTTAATAAGATTTGAATTGATACTCTTCTTTTAATAAATATCTAATTGGTGAATTTTATCTTTTAAAACTAATAAATTGTTTTCTATTTAAAATGTATATATATTTGTATATATTGTAAATAAGAAAGCTTTATTTTAAATTTAACTAATAAAATTTTGTTTTCAAATTCTAACATACATTTTAGTGATTTGGAAATTATGATTTATTTAATATTAAGCTTTTCAAAGCTATTTAATAAATAAATAAAAAATTATAAATAAAGTGTTTGGTAGTTTAAGGTTAAAATAGAAACAAATACATCAGTTAAATACATTAAGTTTAAAAATAGAACTAAATATTTCAAAGAAATGGTTATGTAAAGTTTTGAAATGAACTTAAGATAATTCTAGAATTGTGTATATATATATACTATAACCATATGTATATGCAAAGAAGTAAGTCAAAACCAAGACAAAAATACATACAAGATGTACAAAATAAAATAAAGAAATAGTATTGTAAACATGATAAGGAACAAGGCATTTAATGCCATTAACTCTAGCAAGGAAAAATCATATCAGCCTCTTTATAAAAAAAATATCTCTGATCAAATATTGTACCAGCTAGAAACAAAGATTATTTTTTATACAAATACAACTATCAAAGCTGCATACTTGTTTTCTATTTATCAAGCTTCCTTTTTCTTTTCGTTCATAAAACAATGAAACCTGGAAAATGTAAAACCAGAAATGAATCAAAGTCCTGTAATCTTTTTTTTTCTCAAGCCTGTAATCATTTTTCAAAAAAAACCTGAAATCAACTAAGCAAGCAAACATTTCAGTTTAAAGAAAATCAAAGCATCTTTCAAAATCTGAAGTCCATTCCAGTTTCAAAGCTTCTTCAGTTTTAAGGAAATCAAGCAACAAAAGCATGCAACTTTTCAAAGCTTCAGTTTTCATCTAGTTTCAAATTCTCTGCTTTTCAAAAAAAGGTGAGTAAACTCTTTATTTAGAATTTTAAGTAAATACATGTTTGTTGCTTGTGAAATTCTGAAATAAGTGATGTTTGCATTTGTGGATACAAGTGTGCTTTATGTTTGTTTATGTTGTGAACTGTGCATGTTAATCTTCTCTGTTCATCTTTTTTCCAATGAGCAAACATTTTTAAATTAAAGACTTGAGTAAATAATGGTCTGTTGCTTGTAAATTTCTGAGATGATTGATGTCTTGCATGTACATATATTAGTGAAATCTTTGTATATAGGGTGTATTGGACTGTACATGGTTGGGTCTGTCTGATTCTTCTCTGTTTTCAAGTTACAAAGCAAAACTAAATCAAAATTTAAAATTTCCTTAACGAATCACTGTTAGGCTTTGAGTTTCCAACACAATATGTTTATTTAAACATAAATTAAAGTTTAAAATTTAATTTAAATAAAATTTGTTTGGATATCTTCTGAAATCAAATATTTACAGTAGAAATCCTTTAAACATGTAAAAATCAAACATCCTAATTTGTTGTTTCAGGATTATAAGTTGAATCTACTTAGGAAGTTAGGATTTTTAAAAGTAAAATCACAAATTTTAGTTTGGGATCGAGTGAGTATTCGTGGGTTGAACGTGATTGGGTTTTTGAGGCATTTCTGGTGATCGGAAGTCTCGGGTTGGTCGGGGTCTCTACCGGAGGTAGAGTGAAGACGGGTGGTCTCGACAAAAATGATCGGAGGTGTTCTCGATCGATGAGGTGGCCGGACGACGTGAGATTAGGGTTTAAGCCCTATGTTTGGTCGAGGTTGGGTTTTTGATTGCTGCATCTTCTCCAGAGCGCCGGAGTTCATTGGAGGTGGGGGAAAAGTTGCTATATGGGTCGACTAACCTATGGCCAGAGTTTAGGAAGCACAGTTGATCGGAGATGCCTGGACGAGGGAGGTTTAGGCGATGGGTTTCTGGTTCCTGTTGATCCAGTTGTGTCGATTTTGTTTTCGAGTTGTGATGGTAGCCTGGGTGGTCGGAATCGTGTGTATTGGTCACTGTTGACCTATCGGAGGTAGCTAGGATGGTCGGCGCATCGCCGTTGAAGGGTGCACGTGCACACGAGTATCTGTGTTTGGGTTTGGTTTGTGGTGGTTTGGGAAAGAACTGTGGTTTCCTTCGGGTTTGACTCGGGGAAAAGGGAAGATGGGCTCGGGTTTGTTCGTGTTCGTGAGCGAGTGTTTTTAACAGTTTTAAAAATTTAAATCTAAGTTGTTGAA
Source organism: Allium fistulosum (assembly GCA_030737815.1). Lineage (NCBI taxonomy): Eukaryota > Viridiplantae > Streptophyta > Magnoliopsida > Asparagales > Amaryllidaceae > Allium > Allium fistulosum. The sequence continues at coordinate 826,100,868 of CM060901.1, forward strand.
AATGGGAAGTAGGGGAGAACTCGGGTTTAAACCTAAGTGGCATTCGGGTATGACCCGAAGTAAGTCAAAATCCAGTTTTTTTAAAAGGGTTTTTAAATTAAGATTTTTGAAATTTAAAAAACAAATTGGTTAAAACTTTCTTTATAACATTACTTTATAAATATCAATTGTTTTCTTAACATTTGTTAAGAGCTTTAAAATTTATTTAATCTAAATTTTGTTAAGTAAAGTTAATTATAAAGATAAAGGGTTTAAATATGTTTATGGTAATTAAGGTATTTGTAAAATAATGTTTTATCTTAAGATAGTTATAGTTTTAATGTCTTGATATTGATTAAGTTAATTAAAGGAAATTAAGTATAATTAATTAATTTAATTAATTAAGGATAAAGGATTAATTAAGTAATTAATTAAATATAATTAATTAATTTAACTAACTAATGATTATGATTGATTAATTAATGATTAGAGATTAATTAATTTGTAATTAGAATTTGCTTAATTAAGTAATTAGAGGTTGATTAATTGGTAATTAAGAAATATGTAATTAAGTTGTATTAATTAATAATTAGGCTTTATTAATTAATAATTAAGAAATAATTAATCTAAAGATTATTAAGGGTTAATTAATTTGTAATTAAGGATTGATTAACTGATTAATTAAGAAGTAATTAATTTGTTATTAAGTTTTATTAATTAATAATTAAGATTTATTAATTAATAGTTAAAGGATAATTAATCTACAATTAAAGATTAATTAATTTGTTTTAAGGGGTAATTAAGGAATGAATTACTCAATTATAATTAATAAATGGATGTGATAAATTTAAGTTAATTAATTTGTAAATTAAATAAAGATAATCATTTGATGGTTGATTAAGTAAAATTACTTAATGAGATTTTAATAGTATAATTACTTAGTGTAAGTAATTAATGTATAATTACTGGATGTAATTAATTAAAGGGAATTACTTAATGGGAAGTAATTAAAGGGTAATTACTTGGAAGAAGTAATTAAAGATTTATTACTTGGTGTAATAAATCGAAGGATTTATATAATTAATTAAGAAGTTAATTAATTAAGGAAAGTAATTACAGGATGGTAATTTATGTTTATGATTAAGGTTGATTAATGGAAGTGATTAATTAAAGTTTAATTAATTAATGTAATTAATTAAGGTTCAATGTAATTAATTATAGTTAATTAATAAATGGAAGTAATTAATTAAGGATCACTAATCAATGCAATTAAATGAAGTAATAAATGGTTAATTACTGTGAATGGTTAAGGATAATTAATTTGTGTAATAAATTAAAAGCTAATTACTTAAGGTAATTAAGAATAACTAATCAGGATGATTAATTAAGATGGATAATTAGAGGATGACCAATTAATTGATTTGTAATTAATTAATGATTAAGTAAGCAAGATTTATGAGATGAAAGTAATTAATTTAATTTATTTAAATTAATTAGAGATGGAAGTAATTAATTTAATTCACTTTAAATTAATTATAGATGGCGATTAATAAATCTTTGCTTATGTATGATGAATGATATTGATTGCCTTGAATGGTTTGAGATCTCAGATATGAGATAAGTGATGCTCTGTGATATGGATGTTTTGGTTGAATATGATGATAATGTGAATTATTTGTTTGTGATCATAATATGAATTATCTATTGTGATGATATGAATTATCTATCTCTGTGTATATAGATAATAGAATTGAATTGTTTTAACTTTAAAACAACTTGGCCTTAAAAGATACGTTTTGGATTTCAATGAGACCGGGATCGGGTATCTAGATTTGGAACTCCGAAAACCACATCGATCCAAATTAACGATAGGTCGTGAATCTCAAGTGAAGATCAAGATTCAGAATGCAAGGGTTATTGTCGTTAACTCTGAGGGTGATTCCAAAATGAGTGTAACGAGATAATGCCTTTGGTTTCGTTCGAACCCGGAACGAACTTGTATGGATTGAATGCTTTCAGCACATCGTCAGGTGGACGATGAGCATTCTAAGAGATGTGTTGTCTAAAGGTAATTGTAGCCTCAAACCTCATCAACCGGGAATGGCTAAAACAGGGGAGGTGCGGCAAGGTTAGTGGGTAGCACCCAAGTAGGATAAGATTTCCCCTGTCTAGAGTCCCTTTTTATTCGGCTGTGTAGGCGGTTGCTAGCTACAACCGCGGGGTTATCTTATTCGGGAATTATCCAGTAAGGGATGGTTCCGACCTTGTGTTGTAGGGGATTGGGCGTGATCCTCGGTACGGTGATCTAGGCCACGTACTATGTCGGGCGGTACCACAGTAGCCCTGCCATTGTATGGAATCCAAACTCTAATAAGTGCCCTCGGATTTGATTGTATTACCCACTTGTTGGCTAGTATGCTGGAATTTAATCATGTAACAATTTCAGCTATTTCTTATTTACTTGAAAACCCTAGACCTTATTATAATATCACTGAATTTCCTATCAAATGTTTGGTTAGCGTAAGGTAAAAACTTACCCATGTTTATGTGTGGGAAGTCTTACGTGATACCTTTGTTTTCAAAAGTTTTTTTTTAAATTAAGCAACTTTAACTGTTTACTCATACCAGACCCATGTCTGACCCGGAGTTTATTTCTGTTTTTCTTAAACTCTCGGGTACTCAAATTTTTACGAGTAGCCAGGGGATTCAGGTTAGCTTTGACGAACTCTGGAGGAGCAATGGAGTAGGAGGCTTCAGCGTATAGATATATATTGGTTCCGCTGTGTAGTGTTTATCTGTATTTCTGCTGTGTTGTATCTCTGTGATGTTTTGAGTTGTATGAAAGACAGGTGTTTATAAACTGTCTAATTTGTGATGTGTAAGCTGTGTATCTCTGATGTATATGATACTATGTAATATCTTATGTGATTAATATAATTTATCCATTCCGCTGTGAGATTCTGATGTTGTTTAGTTCTTTCTTCTCTATCTTTTCTCTTTTCTATCCCTTTCTTTCTTATTGATGATGCGACTTTCTGGTGATAGAAGGTCGGGCCGTTACATAAATTATATTCTATTGTTAACCCTCTTTGGATTCGCGACCTAACGACCTATGGGAAGTTACGACCTAATGACCTAGGATGTGGAGCGACTTAAGAAGTCTAACGACCTAACTACTAAAAGGACCTACGAGCTAACGGCTTAAGAAGTCTAACGACCTAACTACTAAAAGGACCTACGAGCTAACGGCTTAAGAAGTCTAATGACCTAACTACAGAGACGACTTAACGAGCTAAGGAGTTAGCGACTTAGTGGCTTCAGTCCTCAGCGACCCAAAGCATATCCGACCTAAGAAGCTCACGACCTAATGGTCTTAACAACCTACCGACCTAAGAGCGAAGTGGTCTCAGCGACCTAAATTAGGTCGCAAGTGGTCTCAACTGACCTACGACCTATAATAAGTCGTACGCGACCTATCAACTCGCTCAGAAAAGAATCAAAGGCAATCAGGATAAGTCGGATCCCATCCCTTAGGTCGCTGCCGACCTAATAACTCGTTTAGGGCAAGTTCAAGAACAGCTGATACAAGTGATCCCTTATGTCGTCGCCGACCCACGATCTACGACCTACCTTAGTTCGTTGACGACCTAGTACTTGTGTAATTAAATTCCGCCCAGAATCACCCCTATAAATACAATCCTAACTCCAACAATAGAGGGACTTTTCGATCATTCTCTGAAGCGCCGTTACTCTGCATAACTCTTAACTCATCCAACACTTGAAGAACTCCAAACATTGAAGACACCACAACAAGCTTCGTAAGAGATTTTGCACATCTGTTATGGATTCAAAGAACTTGATCACATCGAAGTTTGAGCTACTAGTCTGAAGTGTTTTGGAATAAAAGTGTATTGTATTTTGAAGTGTATTGTAACAACTTGTAATCAAAATCAGCAATAAAGGAATTCAAAGTGGACGTAGGCTTGATCTTAAGCCGAACCACTATAAAATCGCCGTCTTTTACCGTTTTCTGCTATTTTACTGCTTATTTCTTGTTCCCGTATCACGGGTGGTGCTTTCACAACATTACTACGCACACCATGGTGTTAGCGTTCAATTTTTAGCGTTAACATTTTGGTGCTTTCATTGAGAACCCAACTCAGGAGTATTATCATCATTGCTTCACAAGAGTTTGTGGAGAAAGTTTCTTTGAGAACCAGAAGTTTGTCGGAAATAATGGCTCCCAGAAGAAAGCGCAAGTCTACAAAATCCATCGATGCTCATGATAACACTGCTACTTCTCCTTCATCAAGTCAAGCAGCTCCAAGCATTGGAGTGACACGAGCTGAGTTAGATGCTGCTGTATCTGGGTTATATCAGCAGATTGAAACCCAGAACACCTTAATGCTAGAAAGGTTGAATGCTATGCTCGGAGCTAACCGTCAACCAGTGAATAATGAGGAAAACTTTGCTGATGCTGTTCACAACTCAGATGGAAGGAACATTCCTCAAAGGGCAGCTGGCACTGCCGAAGGGGCACCTCCCCAAGCTGGAGTGACAAGGTCGCAATCATCTCTCCATGAACGTTTGTTTAAGCAAACTTCTGAGAAAATGGCTGATGACTGCCCCGTAGAGCCTCTGAACAACGAAGAATACCTCTAGGAAATGATACGACAAATCATGAAAGAGAGCATGCAAAGAAATGAAGATGAGAACGACTGGGGGTTCGCTCCAAGTAAGACTCTGTTCACTGAGAAAATTTTGAAAGCTGAATTCCCAAGAAAGTTTGTTCCTCCGACCATTCCAGCTTACCGAGGGACAAGCGACCCCAATCAATTTCTGTACAAATACGACTGGCACATGACGGGTGCTAGGGCAACGGATGAAATTAAATGCCGGTACTTTCTGGTGTACTTAGAAGGGGTGGCACTACTCTGGTTTACGAAACTGCCAGCATGATCTATAGACCAGTTCTCTGATTTAACTCGAAAGTTTAAAGAGCAATTCAGACTGTACGCTTCGAAGGCGAAAGACATAATGTTATTGTCTAGCCTTGAACAGAATCCGGGAGAGTCTATTAAGTCCTTCTTGAATCGCTTCAACATAGCTCTGGCTGAAGTCGACAACGCGGAGCCACAGATGATTTTGACTTATCTGATGCGGGCTATCGATAAGTCAAGTGAATTTGGTAAATGGCTGAAAATGAAGGAGCCGAATTCGCTCGAGAAGTTTTATAAGAAAGTGGACGAGTTCATACGCTTGGAAAATCTTCCTGCACCAGTGAAAGTGGTAACAACAGGAGTGCAGAATAACATTGTTGTATCAGCTAAGAAAGATTCCGAAGGTCAGAAGAGGGAGAATAATGATGGAAAGAAACAAAAGGATATGAATAAACCTGGATTCTTTAAACCCTCAGATTTCACACCTTTAACCGACACTTCGGAGAATATCTTCTTTGCCACCAAAGATGCCGTGGAGTATCCTAAACCAGCTGAGATAAAGCCAGGAAAGAGTGCTATGCGAAATGGAAAATTTTGTCGATTTCATAACCAACCCGGCCATGATACCAACGAATGTCGTCATTTGAAGAGCTTGATTGAAGAATTACTAAGAGAAAATAAACTGCAACAGTATGTTAAGAAAAACAGAAATGAACCAACTTCGTCTGCTCAGGGGCATCAACCCCCTACTCACCCATCCGGATCGGGTGAGGGTACTACAGCACATAAATCTGAAAGGCCTGTTATCAATGTAATTACAGGAGGCCCACACCCAGCGGGCAGAAGCTGGGGTGAAATGGAAAGATACGCTCGTGCTTTGAAATATACCCCAGCGGAGGAAGATGTTTTTGTTTTAGAAGACGCTGCACCCCTGAAATAGCAGAGAACTTCTAATGAAGATATTGTGTTTAAAGCCAGGGATTCTATGGGTATTGAAGCTCCAACCATGGATCCCTTGGTCATTTCTGCAGGAATTGGGCCAGCTATTGTAAGGCGAGTGCTTATTGATTGCGGCGCCTCTTGCAATATACTCTTCAAGAACACATTTGACCAAATGAAGATTCCAATGACTGACGTTCAGGCATCTTCGTAGAAAATTGTTGGGTTTACCGGGGAAGCGCAGCAGCCAATTGGAACTGTTGACTTGTTTGTGGAACTTGGAGATGGACAGAAGAAGGTGGTTCGGAAACAGACTTTTGTAATTGTTGACGGATTTTCTGCTTATAATGCCTTCCTGGGCCGGCCAACTCTAGCTGCGTTCAATGCCATTCTCGCCCCGTGGTGCCTATCTATGAAATTCCTTACAGACAATGGTGTTGGTGTCATTAAAGGAGATCAAAACGCTGGGCGGGAATGTTATCTGATAGAGCTTCGAGAGGCAAGGAAGAGAGAGATGGGAAAAGATGCGGCAGCTCCGCTCCGCATCAAAAAGCCAACCTTGTAGCAAGTACAGGGTGGCCCCTGCATTGGCGAGCATAGTGGTGCAAGAAGAGAAATGGATCCCAGAAAAGCCAGTGCAGGGGAGAATAGAGTGGTGCCGATGGAAGTAACGGTACCAGTACCCGTTGATCTTAAAGACCCGAACAAAGTGCTAAATGTGGGTTCGCAACTAAGTGTGACAGTCCAAAATATGCTGATATCTTTTTTGAAAGCAAATCTGGACGTATTCGCTTGGAGTCACGCTGATATGTGTGGAATATCTCCAGAGATTGCTGTGCATACTCTAAATATCGATCTAAAATTCACACCTATGAAACAAAAAAGGAGAACCCAGGGTCCAGAAAGGTCAGCAGCGCTAAAGGAAGAAGTGGATCGGCTCAGGGAGAATGGTTTCATCAAAGAGTCCACCTATCCGAATTGGGTTTCAAATCCAGTACTGGTTAAAAAAGCAAATGGAAAATGGAGAGTATGCATCGATTTCTCAGATTTAAACAAAGCTTGTCCCAAAGACTGCTTCCCGTTGCCAAGGATTGATCAACTGGTAGATGGAACTGCAGGGCATGAATTGTTGTCTTTTATGGATGCTTACTCCGGGTATAACCAGGTTATGATAAATGAGCCGGATCAGGAGGATACGAGCTTCGTCACCGATGTTGGTCTTTACTGCTACAAAGTTATGCCCTTCGGACTGAAGAATGCAGGGGCAACATATCAGAGGCTCGTTAATGCAATGTTCAAATCACAACTTGGGAAAACTATGGAGGTTGATGATATGTTGGTGAAATCGAAGAAAGCAATTGACCATATGGATCACTTAGTAGAAATGTTCGCAATTCTCCGAAAGTATGGAATGAAGCTCAATCCTTTGAAATGTTCATTCGGAGTAGAATCAGGAAAATTCTTGGGATTTATCGTGAGCGCTAGGGGCATTGAAGCTAATCCTGCTCAAATTACTGCTCTAAGAGAAGTCAAAGCCCCTAGGACGACGAAGGAACTGTAGAGCCTCAATGGGAAAGTTGCTGCTTTAAGCCGGTTTATCTCCAAAGCCACTGATAAATGCATTCCCTTCTTCGACGCTCTAAAGAAAGGAAAGAAAAACTTCGAATGGACTCCTAAATGCCAGAAAGCTTTTGATGAACTAATCCGTCACATGGAAGCGCCACCAATACTTTCCAAGCCCAACAATGGCGAAGATCTTTTCATATACTTGGCAGTTTCATCTCATGCCTTGAGTGCAACATTAGTACGGGAGGATGCAAAAGTTCAGCGCCCGGTCTACTTTATTAGCAAAAGATTCACTGGGGCAGAAATGAATAATTCAAAGCTAGAAAAGCTCGCCTATTGTTTACTGATTGCTTCCAGAAAGTTGAGGCCATATTTTCAAGCTCACCCTATCAAAGTTCTCACTGATCAGCTCCTAAAGCAAGTCCTATTTCGCCCTGAAACTTCGGGCCGTCTTCGGAAGTGGAATATTGAACTTAGCCAATATGATATCGCTTACCATCCCCGAAGAGCGATCAACGGACAAGCTTTAGCAGATTTCATTGAGAATACACAGATAAAGGTGACGGTGAGGAAGAGGTTACAATTGACATCCCAACCAGATGGAAGTTATATGTTGATGGCTCAAGAAATGATTACTGTTCCGGAGCTGGGGTTGTGCTTGAAACCCCCAAAGGGCGATCATTACGTTACGCATTAAGATTGGAATTTCCTTCAATAAACAATGAAGTAGAATATGAAGCTCTAATTGCTGGATTAAAGATTGCAAAGGAACTGAACATCAAAGCATTGCAGATCTTCAGCGACTCCCAGCTTATTGTACGTCAAGTCAAGAAGGAATTTCAAGCTATAGGAGGAAATCTGCCTGCTTACTTATCAAAGACTTCTGAGCTTCTCGATGATTTCGATCACTATTCGATGATTTCGATCACTCACTCGCAAAGTATTCAAGTTCCGGAGAAGCTCAATTGTTGGGATTGGTTCCTGTGGAAGTCTTATCAGCTCCAAGCACTGATGAGATGGATATCGACTGGATCATGGCTGTATCTCAAGAACAAGAGTCATGGATGACCCCGATCAAAGAATATCTTCTCAACAGTTCCCTACCGGAAAATACTAAAGAACGCCGAAAGCTGTTAAGAAAGGCGTCGAGATATGTAATTCAAGATGGCCGGTTATACAGGCGGGGATTCTCAATGCCATTACTCCGATGTGTAACCAAGGAAGAAGCTAAGACAATTTTAGCAGAGGTGCACAGAGGAGAATGTGGGGATCATTCAGGTGGCCAAACTCTTGCCAAGAAAGTTCTCCGGTATGGGTATTTTTGGCCAGATATTAATCGAGATGCTGCTATCTTCTCCCGAAAATGTGACAAGTGTCAGAGATTTGCAAAAATCCCAAGAGCACCTTCCACCGAACTAACACAGATGGTCAGTCCATGGCCATTTGCCATTTGGGGAATAGACCTAATCGGACCTTTACCGATTGCCAAGTGAGGGATCAAATATGCTATTGTTGCTGTTGATTATTTCACTAAATGGGCCGAAGCTGAACCTTTGGCTACTATTACCTCTAAAAAGATGATAAATTTTGTGACTAAAAATATCATTTGCCGGTATGGTGTGCCACAGAAGATAATCACATACAACGATACTCAATTCGAAAGCGAAGAGTTCCAGAACTTTTGCAAGCAATTCAAAATCCGAAAAAGCTTCTCAGCAGTGGCTCATCCGCAGGCAAACGGGCAAGTGGAGGCAGTAAACAAAATTATCAAGTCAACCATCAAAAAACAGCTTGAAAAAGCAAAAGGTGGATGGGTTGATAAGCTACCACTAGCACTATGGGCATACAGAACAACTCATAAAACTGCAACTGGGCACACTCCATTCTCATTGGCATACGGATCAGAAGCGATGATTCCAGTAGAATTAGAAGCCCCTTCACACAGGAGAATTCATTTCAACCAGGCTGAAAACGAGAAATTGCAACTCGAAGCACTTGACTTCCTTGATGAAAGAAGGGAAGAAGCTAGACTCAGAGTTGCGGCCCATCAGCAAAGGATAGCAAGGCACTTCAACTCTAAAGTCCGTCAACGAAGCTTTGAAATCGGGGACTTAGTCTTGAAGAGGATCATGACAGCAACTGGAGTGTTTGGACCAAATTGGGAAGGGCCATATGTCATAGACAATAAACTTCTCAATGGCACTTTCAAACTCACAACTGTTGAAGGAGATCCAATCCCGAGAGCCTGGAACAGCAATCACTTGCGTCCATATTTTACTTAAAAGCAACACTTGAAATTGTAAAATGATAATGGATGTATCAATTGTATTGTAAACCATTGTAAAATCAGTGATAATCAATAAAAGAGCTATAAAGTGGATGTAGGCACAGTTCTTGGCCGAACCAGTATAAATTCTGTGTTCTTTATTATTATAAAATGCCTGTTTCATTTCGATGTGTAGATACTCTAAACGTATTGCTAAAATATCGATTTAATATTGCAGGTCATTAAAATGAAGCTTACCCATCACAAGGTCAAGTGATCCCCGTAAATCACTCAATAAACAAATTTCAAGCCACAAAAAGTTCCAAATTTAAATCCAACATAAGATGAACTTCGCATTAAAAGTTGATGATTCCACCGAAGGGACACTTTTCTAAAGAAAAGGAACCAGACACTTGTTAACTAATTACGATCGTCTGTACAAACAAACATCTGCCTGTCCTGTGAAATCACTAAACAATGAAGTACACTCCTTTGGATAGAGCAAACTGCTTGCAAAAGAAAGGAACACAGGCTCGGGGACAATAACAAGGGACCACTAATGAGCAAACAACGAAGAAACATGGGCGAGCCAATCAACAAAAGCCCTCTTCAGAGGCACAAGACCTCTTCGGAGGCGCAACTCTTTGGAGGATGAAAGACCTCTATGGAGGCACAAGCCCTCTTCGGAGGCACGCCAAAAAATGGGAGTGCTCTTCTCAACAAAAAGGTTGGTGGAACCACCAAAAAGGGCACCTTCCCAAGTGGAAGGCACAGGGCCTTTGTTAACTAGTTGCGATCGTTTGTGCGAACGAACATCCAATTACGTAACTTGCGTCTGCCCCGTGGAACCATTTAACTGTGAGAAAGTAACTTTCAGGCAATCAAATAAAGACCTCTCCGGAGGCACAAGACCTCTTCAGAGGCACGCTGCCCTCTTCGGAGGCAGAAGACCTCTCCCGAGGCACCACAAGCCCTCTTACGAGGCACAAGCCTACCCCAAAGGCACATACTGCCCTCTCCGGAGGCAGAAGACCTTCCCCAAGGCACACAAGACCTCTCCGGAGGCACAAGACCTCTCCGGAGGCACAAGACCTCTCCGGAGGCACAAGACCTCTTCGGAGGCACGTCCCAAAAATGAAATGCTCTTCTTAAACAACAAAGATAACGGAACCACCAGAGGGGCACCTTCCCAAGCAGAAGGAACAAGACTCTTGCTAACTGGTCACGATCGTTCATACAAACGAACATCCGATGGGACAGTTTGTGTTCGCCCCGTGGGTCCATTCAATTATGAGGAAGTAATTTCAAGCGAGTCAAACAAAAAGCCCTCTAGTGAGGCACGATAAAAAAAAACATAAAGCCCTCTTCAGAGGCCCGCTTTACCGTGTAGGAGAATTCACTTCCCAAAAATATGAAGTGATCATCTCCGAAGGTTGAAGTGTAAAAGAAACTTCTCCAAAAACGAGACACGCTCCATTAAAGCAGAATAATCGCTCCATTAAAGCAGAATTATTTTTCCTCAAAAATGGAATGGTTATTCTCCAAAATAAGAGTACAAGTCTCTTCAAAGCAAAATATATTACAATGCACTTGTGGTATGGGGGCAATATCATACAATATAACTACATCAATAAAAGTAGTATTCAAAAAGTAGTATTCAAGCAACATACCACGAGTTCATTACAATATCACGCAAAAAAGATGTGGAATAAATGCATTCTCAAACATAGACAAAAAGTTTGTACAAGTAAAAAGAATCGTTTATTCTACACCAAAATGAGAAATAAACGCATTCTTACATACACAAGAATTTGTACAAGTAAAAGAATTATTTCATTCAACACTATGAAAATTCTTTACTTGTGCAGATCTCAAAAAAGCGGGGACCGGTACCCGCACAATCTCTGGTCAATACATGCAAAAGCAAAAAGCAAAACAAGAAGCATAACTTCCAACTTATCACTCCTTCTTCCTGCCACCCTTAGAGCTTTTTCCCGGCTTGATAACTAATTTTGGAAGCCGTTGTGGAAGGGTCGGAGGAGGAGGAGAAGGAGGAGTAGTCGGATCTTCTTCTACTTTGTCTTCTCCAGCTGAAGTGCTTTTCTTCTTCTTCCTCATTGCGCGCTTCCCTTTCCTCTTCGAGGAAGACTCGCTTCCCGGAGTGAGCAACGTAGAAAGTTTTGTGTTATCATCAAGAGACTGCTCCGGGGTCTTCTCACTGTCCTCAAGATCTTCCGCCTTCTGTTCTTGCGAAGTGGGTGGATCCTCCAAGCCTCGAAGGGCTTCTATCTGTTCTTCTTGCGATCCCGGCTGAGAAGCCGGAGTAACTTGAAGAGGTGGAGGAGGAACAGCTGGAAGAGGAGAAGTGTGCGCAACGCTTGGTGCTTCCGCTACAGAAGAAAAGAAGTTAAAATCAGTACTCTCCGAAAAAATAGAAGATATTGGATCATCGGGACTTAAGTAATAAGCGAGAAATTCATCAAGTTCAATTGAATCGAATGAATAATCCACTTGAGCCAGATCTGAATCAAAGTTACCTGGAGAAGTCGGTTTTATCAGTTCAATTTCAAATTTTTCAGCTTCAATGTCTTCCTGGGATTTCTCTTCGATTTGAGTAAGGGGAGATTCGTTAATGACGGGCTTAGCCTCACCTTCTGCAGGAGGCGGAGAATAAGAGCTGGAACCGACAATATCAACGTCGGCCGAAGTCGAAATATGGACAGGGGCAGTTAGAGTTATTTTCTTTTCCGGATGCTCCCCTGCCACTGTTTCAGCTCTAGCTTCAGCAAGTTTCTCTTTTCCTCTGGCAAGAGCGGCACGGGTCTCATCATCAAAATAGTGTGCTTCAAGCTCTGCCTCATCATAACCGGCACCCCCGAGCATATCAACCGCGGCCTCCCACACTTCAGCCAAGGTAATCTCATACTTCGGGCCCAAGAATGAGAGGCTTCCACGCCCCAGAACACTATGAAGATAGAAATCAAATAGAGTTGAGCTAACATTGGCCTTCGTCGCTTCGTGCGAGTGCTCAGCTGCTTCCTTTCCAGCGATGGCTTCATCGCACTCTTTTTCAGTCTTCAATAACTGAGCTTGCAGCCTTGTAATTTCCGAATCTTGAGAGCTGATTTTTTCCCGCAGCTAGATGGTGTCATTGCGGTACCTTTCAGAAACATGCTGCTCGGCTTCAATTTTTAGCTCGGCATCTCTTTGAGCAGCATGCGCATCCCGCACTTGTTTTTGAAGAACTTCCTATTTTTGAGAGTGCGAGGAAGAAGAAGTGGCGAGATTTTCCTTAAGTTTCTTGACCTCGGACTCAAGTCTAGCATTGTCATCTGCAATGTTCACCATCTCCGCATCGTGTTGTTTGCAAATTTTATCCCACTCCATCTTGTCGTTCTCCATAGTCAACATGGCTTTAAGATTCATATGGTTAACTCTTTGAAGTTCGTCGACGAGTTTCTACCATCCGGACATCCTCTCGATATCAAGCTTAACAGCATCGAGATTCCTAAGCGTAGCCTGCTTATCGATCGGTACCAAGTCCAAGTCGAAACGCACCCCTTTTAAACACCAATTCGGGAATCGACTTTGAAGAGTAGGAGGGGCATCTTTGACCTGATACTGAGGCCTGCCGATAATCGCCTGGATGTCAGATTTCTTTAGAGCAGGAGAGCCGGATGGGATATCAAGTGAGACAGGAGCATCGGTCTTTTTAGAAATCGCAGACGCGTCCTTTTCGCTAAGCCTGGCCCGTTTACTGGGATCTTCAGAAATATGGCACTTTCCTCTGTCGTCATGCGATTTTCTCTTATGGGAAGTATCATCTCTTTGAGAGGAGTCGTGACGCTCTTCCCTCCTCCTTTGCTGCTCCTCATAAGCTTGTCTCTCTCGAGCTTTTCTAACCGCTCACTCCTCATCAGTTTCCCTACGAGCAGGAAGGTAGCGTTCATAGTCATAAGAGTCACGCCCTCCGTAGCGCCGAAAGTTATCGTAATGTAAACCGCTTCGCCCCATCGAAGAACCTGAAATTGAAGAAAAGTCAAGTCTTAGAAATCTTCAAAGTAGAAGAGTTAAGTGAATAAAAGTGCTAAGCATCCTAAGTGTGTGCGGCGTGCAAACTACGCGCGTCAGACTACAAACCACTCTTTGGTGTAGGAATGGTGACGGCTTGTGTAGTAGGTGTTGTAATTTGTTGCAAAGAGGAAGTCACCTCGACAACAGGAGAAATAGCTTTTGAAATGTCATCTTTAAAAAGATCCTGTGAAGTTATCATCAGGTCGCCCAACCCATCAAAAGTGTCATCGGCGTTATGCCCGGCAGAACTTTCTTTTTCGACTTCCACGTCGGCCGTCTTTTCAGAATGACGAGGAGTTTCTTCTTCTTCAACAACCGGGTCAAGTGCAAACTTGCCGAACGACCCAGCAATATCAATAGAAGTAGAACACTTCACCAGTGAAGTCTCAGTGGTAGGTTCTTTCGATGTAAATTCTTCAGCAGGAGCTGGGGCATCTGATGTCTTTACTGGAGAATCGGGAACTTCATGAGGCTGAATAGAACGGGAAGAATGTAAGAGTCCAAATTGATGAAAAAACTCGTCTTTTAATAGAAATTGGATACTCCTCTCCTCAACTGGCACGGCCATAAGCCTCTCAAAAGTTGGTTTGTGACCAGAATCCCTAGAAGGAGGAGGAAGCGCTGAAAAAAGTAAAAGAGCGAAGTTAACACTTGACGACTCGGGCTTCGAAAAGTTCAGAAAACATAAGGAAAGGAAAAAGATAAATGATCATACTTCCTACTCTCCAGATAGCATAAAATCTCGGAGGACAGCGATCGTAGAAAAACTAACTCAGAAACCCGTAAACACTGTCAGGAAGACCAATGATCAGCTTGCGGTTCCTAGAACTTCTCACGAGTGTGATAGAAGGATGGTCTTTGTTTTTGGCAAATGAGCACAGATAACAAAATTCGTCAAAACTTGGAAGACGATCCAGCATCCTCCTAAATAGCACGCATAGTCCCATTAGGATGGCGTAGCCATTGGGATGTAACTGAAAGGGAGAAATAGACAATCAAAGAAGAAGCTGCTGAAGGAAATCGTTAAAAGGAGGAATGGCTCCGTTCATACACATTTGGCGATTAACGGCAATGAAACCATGAGGTAGTATGTCAGCAGTGTCGCTTCTCTCAGGCAGTATGGCATCTGTTTCAGCAATGCCGAACTGAGTACACAGTTGGCGTAAAACTTTATATGATAGTGTGGTCGAGATTCGTTTTGGAGGATTAGCTAATGGAGCCGGAATAGGAATAGCTTCTCCAGCTTGAACTGGTACTTCTTCTTGTTGAGAAGTCATTCTACACAATCAACTGGATGTTCAAATGTGAAGGTGCACGTTTCCTAAAAAGTGTGAAGTGTTGTGCAGAACTAATAAAAATAGAAAGCAAACATAACTAGAATTAAACTAGTTGACAATGGGTCGATTACAAGATTTCAGCAGGACTTGTTAATTTAAAACTCAAGTGCAGTGTTAATGTAGACAAATCAACTTCAGTTAACTATTATAGTTTTGCTTTAATACTTCACTTGAATTTGTTAGTTTACAGCATTTCGTTCACACGGTTCATTTAAGTTGATTTTTCTTTATCGACTAATCTGTCATTCGATGTGGGCAGTCAATGGCAGTATATTCATCCCGGTTTTCTGCAAATATTGTGTTTAACAGGTTATTAGCATTAAAGTTAAAACAATCTGCAAAGGAGTGCAACACAGTTCAAGCTCGAGTTCAATCAAATTCTCCCAGAACTTTACAGGTCATAGGTCATCCAGTGACCTAGCATAGGTCGGAGACTTTCTTAGATCGTACTGTGCAAGTCAAAAAGTTCAAGGTAATGCAAATTTGTCAAGTCCTAACTCGGCTGCGACCTAGAGCCTATGCCGCAGAAATTAGGTCGTTAAATTGTTCAAAGTCCTAGGTCGCTCACGACCTAGCATAGGTCGGAAATTTCTCAGGTCACACTGTGCAAGTTAGAAGGTTCAAGTGTTAGCTCGGCTGCGACCTAAAGCATATGTCATTAAAAGGATAAGTCGCAGAAGGTTGTTCGGCTTTACTTAGGTTGCAGGAATTCTTAGGTCGCCCAAATTTCTTAGGTCGTAAGTCTTAGGTCGTGGAAATCCCAACACGACCTAATTTTTAGGTCGCTCAGATCTGTTAAGTCGCTGACTTCCTCTCCACGCAATCACTTACTAGACCCGATAACCCGATATCACAATTACAAAGAAATCTATCATCCTCTTCGTGAATTTAATCATCTCCGCATACCACCAAATCACTCAAGAAATCGATTCCAAATCCCGCCGGTCCATTATCAATATTACCATGCCTTCATGAATCACAACAACATACAAACGACAATCAAAAATCGATTGCAATAATCATTCAAAATGAAGCACGACGCATGGAATTGGGCTTGGGTCGGAAAACATGGATTCACGATTGGGCGGCGATTATGGTGGGACAGAGATTAAATTCACTTACGTAGTATGTTGGTAAAGATGAATGGTGGCCGGTTAATCTGGAATCGCCTTCGAAACCTCGGAAACGTGTTAATGGCAGATGGAATGATAGAGCAGGTGAAGGAAAAGAGGGAACGACCTAAGCTATTTATACACCGGAGTAGTGAAAGGCGAATCGACACACGCGACCTACGACCTATCTTAAGTCGTTCACGACCTAACAAATTCATCAAAGAACGAGTTAAGGAAATCGAAGCACACGACCTACGACCTAGGCATGTACTTCGAGGGGCAAATGTTAACCCTCTTTGGATTCGCGACCTAACGACCTATGGGAAGTTACGACCTAACGTAATAGGATGTGGAGCGACTTAAGAAGTCTAACGACCTAACTACTAAAAGGACCTACGAGCTAACGGCTTAAGAAGTATAACGACCTAACTACTAAAAGGACCTACGAGCTAACGACTTAAGAAGTCTAACGACCTAACTACAGAGACGACTTAACGAGATAAGGAGTTAGCGACCTAGTCGCTTCAGTCCTCAGCGACCCAAAGCATATCCGACCTAAGAAGCTCACGACCTAATGGTCTTAACAACCTACCGACCTAAGAGCGAAGTGGTCTCAGCGACCTAAATTAGGTCGCAAGTGGACTCAACCGACCTACGGCCTATAATAAGTCGTACGCGACCTATCAACTCGCTTAGAAAAGAATCAAAGGCAATCAGGATAAGTTGGATCCCATCCCTTAGGTCGCTGCCGACCTAATAACTCGTTCAGGGCAAGTTCAAGAACAGCTGATACAAGTGATCCCTTATGTCGTCGCCGACCTACGATCTACGACCTACCTTAGTTCGTTGACGACCTAGTACTTGTGTAATTAAATTCCGCCCAGAATCACCCCTATAAATACACCCCTAACTCCAACAATAGAGGGACTTTTCGATCATTCTCTGAAGCGTCGTTACTCTGCAGAACTCTTAACTCATCCAACACTTGAAGAACTCCAAACATTGAAGACACTACAACAAGCTTCATAAGAGATTTTGCACATCCGATATGGATTTAAAGAACTTGATCACATCGAAGTTTGAGCTACTAGTCTGAAGTGTTTTGGAATCAAAGTGTATTGTATTTTGAAGTGTATTGTAACAACTTGTAATCAAAATCAGCAATAAAGAAATTAAAAGTGGACGTAGGCTTGATCTTAAGCCGAACCACTATAAAATCGCTGTCTTTTAGCGTTTTCTACTATTTTACTGCTTATTTCTTGTTCCCGTATCGCAGGTGGTGCTTTCACAACATTACTACGCACACCAGGGTGTTAGCGTTCAATTTTTAGCGTTAACATTTTGGTGCTTTCACTGAGAACCCAACTCAGGAGTATTGTCATCATTGCTTCACAAGAGTTTGTGGAGAAAGTTTCTTTGAGAACCAGAAGTTTGTCGGAAATAATGGCTCCCGGAAGAAAGCGCAAGTCTACAAAATCCCTCGATGCTCATGATAACACTGCTACCTCTCCTTCATCAAGTCAAGCAGCTCCAAGCATTGGAGTGACACAAGCGGAGTTAGATGCTGCTGTATCTGGGTTATATCAGCAGATTGAAACCCAGAACACCTTAATGCTAGAAAGGTTGAATGCTATGCTCGGAGCTAACCGTCAACCAGTGAATAATGAGGAAAACTTTGCTGATGCTGTTCACAACTCAGAAGGGAGGAACATTCCTCAAAGGGCAGCTGGCACTGCCGAAGGGGCACCTCCCCAAGAATTTCTAAAATTTTAAAATTTGAATTTTTAATAATATATTATTTTATATTAAATAATTATTGTCGAATTCGATGTATTTGTTTTTAAAAATAATATTTCAACTTTGAAAAATCTCCATATTTTTCCTAAGCTCCATTTTATGATCCTAGATTTATGAAAAATGTAAAATTTGAATTTTCATCAATATATTATTTTATGTTAATTATTTATGGATGAAAACATTATTTTATTCATAATATATAATAATTAAAATTAATAAAATTATTATGTTTGCAAAACTAAGTTAATTTTAAATTATAAATAATTTTTAATAATTGTCCTCTCTCTTTCTTTATATATATGTATTTATCTGTATATAAATGTTTTATGTTCATATTTAAAAAAAATTAAAAACTCAACCTAGAGCCCTGATGGAATCGAAGGGTTGAGATGAGCTACCTCCTAGCCTAGTCCGACCATAGACAGGAGAGTTTTCAGCCAGCCCAGCACAGAGATTTGATGCCCTCAACCATAATGTGATATCCCGGAATTTCTGGCAATATCAATTTAATAATCTGTGTTGAAATTAAATTGATTTGATAATATTTGTTAATAAGATTTGAATTGAATTAATAATCTTCTTTTAAATAAATATTTAACCGATAATTTATCTTTTAAAAGCTAATAAATTGTTTTCTATTTATAATGTATATATATTTGTATATATTGTAAATAGATAAGCTTTGTTTTAAATTTAATAAATAAAGGCATGTTTTCTAATTTTAATATTTTGGTAATTTGGAAATTATGATTTGATTTAAAATGTATAGTTTTAAAATATTTAAGATAAATGTTTAATTGATTTAAATTATATCTTAGCTTAAGTTTAAGATTAATTAAAAGTTTTGTTTTAAAATATTGTTTAATAAATATGATATATTAATCCATTTAATGATAATAGGACTTTATAATCTCTTTTATAAATTATTTAAATGTGACAAATTATTATTTTCAAATAACATTATTTATGTATTGTTCTATATATAAATATAAATAGTTTTATTTTATTTTCTCTAAAAAGTAATTCATAAGCATAAAATAAAATATGAATATAAAGTAAATGTTTGATACTTAAGCTTTAAAAAGAAATAAACAATAAATAAATAAATATATATATATAAAGAAATACAAGAAAGTAAGTATTTGTGTTAGAAAATAGAAATAAATATATGTAAGGTAAAATATATGTTTATGTAAGCACTTAAGTAAACACATCACTTAAATTCTAACC
Source organism: Allium fistulosum (assembly GCA_030737815.1). NCBI lineage: Eukaryota > Viridiplantae > Streptophyta > Magnoliopsida > Asparagales > Amaryllidaceae > Allium > Allium fistulosum. The sequence continues at coordinate 826,120,108 of CM060901.1, forward strand.
ATATGTTAACTAACTATAAGAATTCTTGTAGATGCAAGGCTGTAAGACAAAGAAGGAAACATATTCATGTTTGTACATGAAATATGGGATAACTATGTACACTTGAAAGGGGATAAAAAAATATATACAATGATATCTCAGTTCATACGAAATTTAAATAAAGGATAAGTGTGTAGACATAAGGGACAACTTCATAAATGTTATTATCTCTAAGTACACAAACAAGATCATATCAGCCACCAAGAGGGAAGAAAAATCTCTGAACAATCTTGTACCAGCAAAATAAACAATACTGTAAACTCTTTTCTATATCAATCTTCCCTATCTCTTTTCGTTCATTAAGAAAACTTAGCCTTTCCAGAAAAGTATCTTACTACTAAAGCTTATTTTTAACTCAAAACCAACATGAAGATCAGTTAGCAACTTTCAAGCATTTTCCAGTTTTAAAGTTTTCAAAGCTTGTTTCAAATAAAAGGCTCTGTTCTTCCTCTTCTAAACAAGTGAGTAACATTTCTTTTTAAAAGTTTAAGAATGAATCTGGTTGCATGTTAATATCTGAGAATAAATATGCTTGTGTGTATATATATAAGTGCATTTCTATAAATATATATATGAATGTATGGATATGTGTGCATGTCTGTTTTCTGAGATCCCTCTGTTCTTAGTTTTCAAACTAAGATTTTTAAGCAAAAATTCAAATTCTCTTGGACCAATCTTTGTTAGGGTTGAAGCTTCAAACAAAAATAGTTTGTTTATCATAAACTAAAGTTTTAAAAATTTAATTATGTTAAAAGAAAACTTGAAATGTCTCTGGAAAACCAAAGGAGCAGTGTAACATTTGTTTTGTCAAGTTTCAAACATACTAATTCAATGTTTCAGGTTTGTGATCTGAAACCTTACATAAAAACATGATTTTTAAAACTAAAATTATAATTTTTAGTTTGGGTTTGAACGAGCAGTTCTTGGTTGAACTGAAATTAGTATTTTGGAGTTTTCTGGTGATCTCGGTGGACTGGGAGGTCGGGTTTCTTCCTGGAGGTGGAGGAATGATCGGAGATTTAGGGAAAAATGCCAGCAAGTTGATCGAAGCACGGTGGAGGTGGTGGTTGTCTTTTCTAGTCTGGAACCCTAGTTTTAGTTAGGTCTGTTATTTTGGATCGTTTGCTTGCTCTGGTTGTTCGAGTTCAACCAAACTCGAGGGGATGGAAGTAGGGAGGTAGGCTGTGGCGCCCCACCTCTATACCCACGCTAGCCAAGAATACTACGGTGTAGTGCTGTCAACTAGCACGGAGAATAAGGCTATTGAGGAGCGACCATCCGTGTAACTTCTTTGTGCGAGCATCGACATGTTAGATAGTAAAGCATGCATTTCATTTAAGGAAGAAATCCGACATACCGACAAAAACTCAAAGCTATCACATAGTGGCTGTATATAATCTTCGGAAACAAATATAGAAATAAACATAACACAAATCAATCATAGACATCCATATCACAAAGGCGGAAAAAGATATGAATATATATATATATAACACATGAAAGTGTACATCAGAGTAGTGGTCTAAAAGATCCACGATAATACAAAAGAATAGCTAGAAGCTACACAAAAGAATAAGTATACATCATGGAGTCTAACTCAAATGTATACAACAAAAACTACTAATCTAAGTAGTTAGCCAAAAGTCAGAGTAATCCCAGAAGAGAAGTCAAGCAGAAGCACCTGTAACATCTCGGTCTGACCCGAGTATTAGTTCATAAGAAAATAATAAACGGATCAGTCTAGCTATAAATATTAGATGACATGATATAGAATAAAAGATATGGCATAAACATGTAATAACCATAACGGCATACTACTATAAGTATATAGTTGAAAATCAACATGAGATTAATCAATATCACAAGAATCTTCTCAAAGATAAAATAGGGTATCATACCCTAAACTTGTATTCATAACAAGTCAATGACACACAAATTCACCAATGCACAAAAATTGATAAAACTTATCAATGGAAATCACGAAAATTGGTGAAGCACAAAATTCCAGAAATCATCTCAAGAAATCCAGAAATCACAAGAAGGGGGAGGCCTATCACAAAACGGGAGTATGAAAACTCACCGACACGTGTAACACAAGACGAGACGCTATCTCATGGTAGCTAACCATTAATTTTGAGCCGAAGCTCCACAAGAATGGCCCGAAGACCGTGGGGCGCTACCCCACATATGTGATGTAGAAACATCACACAAATGGGGTTTAGTCTCCCTCGTAGACAAAGAGACATCGCACAATTGCTAGTCTAAATCACAAAAATGATCGTCATGATCATCATGAAGTGTCAATCACACCAAGCTAGTAAATATAAGAGTTTAGCTTCATGTCCTATAACCACTTGCTTAACTTAAATATTTACGAACAAGTTGTAAATCTTCACTAGAAAATTGTCACAAAAGGTTCAGTCGAACAAGTCCAAGAATTAACCGACGAAGTGAATGCAAGCGTTTCATACCACCTGTTTTACTAAGCCGTTTAATTAGATTTCTCATCCGAGTGAAGTAAAGGCTTGTATACACTAATAGATTGGAAAACGGTTTTAGGAAAAAGAGCTTTGTAATAAAAATAGAGTTGAAATCGTTTTAATGAAAGAGTTTTGATATTTACTACTAGTATTAAAACCTTCATGTTTTTAAAGTGACAAATCATAGAAATTGATTGTAGAATCAACAAGTCACATAAATTCTCGTTCGAAGACGAGAATGAAACCCAACGAAATCACTTCCAAATCCATCAAAGTAGAAATACCCATGCGACCTAACAAGGCCGAGCTAAAATACAATGGAACGGCTTAAGGTAAAATAGGTCGAACAAATTAAGGTCTAATGACCTAATGGGAAACGACCTAAAGGCAAACGAGTTAAGGCAATAGCAGCCTAACAACCCTAAGAGGAAGCGACTTAAAGTAAAATAGGTCGAACGACCTAAGAGGTAGCATGCCGAGCGACCTAAGGGAAAATCAGGTCTAGCGACCTAGTGGTTGACGCCGAGCGACATAAAGTGATATGTCCCTCATGATGAACGACATAACTCCAAACGCGACCTAACCCTAGTGGCGAACGACCTAAGGTGGAGGCCGAGCGACCTAGTGGTAGCGACCTAAGTGGTACGCGACCTAAGTGGTACGCGACCTAAGGTGGTACGCAACCTAAGGTGGTACGCAACCTAAAGGATGCGCGACCTAAAGTGTGCGCGACCTAATTGGGCGAACGACCTAAGGAAACCGACCTATTGATGGCGAGCTAAGGAACGACCTATCGATGTTTTAGATCGCCGAGCGACCTAAAGGGTAAACAAGCTAAGGGCGAACGACCTAAGCCCAGAACGAGCTAAGTGCAGGCAGAGGCTTTTTCACGCGAACCAGCAGGCAAGGCAGAACGACCGAATGCTAGATTTTTGCCAAAACACTAAAATTTGGGGTTTTTCACCAATCCAATTCAAACCAAAGGCAAATGTACATGCTAAAGTGATGGGGAATCATTCCAAACAACCCAAGACAGTTTTAGACAAGAATGTGAGATAAAAATCTCACCTTTTCACGGAAATTGATGGAGATGAAGCTTGAAAGCAAAGCAAGGACAATCACAAGCTTGAATCAATGTCTTCTCTTTGAATTTGGAGTTGGATGATGGATTTGCAAGAGAACTTGTGCTTGGAGTTTTAATTTCCCATTCCCTCCTCCATTTTTGATGAAGCTTCAAGTGTAGGAAAATGAAGAATGAATTAATGAAGAGGAGAGGGGGGGTTGGGCTGAGTTAGTAAGGGGAAAAGAGTTCAGCCCAAACCAAAGCTATAAGCTAAAAAGTGGCGAAAATTCCACTATCTCCAAACATATCGAAGTTTATACTCAAAAAGATCACAAATGTCATTTTGAACTCAATGGGGGTGGTCTCGAGTCCTAATTTGACCGTATGCAAAAAGTAGCTTTTCGAACTAAAATCCGACTGACGATAAAATATTTAAATAAAATATTTAAATATAAAATCGATAAATATGCGGGTTGTTACAGACTCTCCTCCTTAAAGAAATTGCGTCCTCGCAATATATAAGAAGGAAATAAAAAGTAACAACCATAAAAGCATATTAACACAAAAGAAATTTGAAATAAGAAGTTTACCTCAAAGAGCATGAGAAAGTAAGTCCGGATGTGTTCGCTCGTTGTATTCCCTAGATTCCCAAGAGCAATCCTTAGGATTTGAGGACCATTGAACCTTCACAAGCGGAACATCTTTATTTCGAAGTCGTTTGGCCTCTGAAGCAATAATTCGAATAGGATGCTGCTCATAAGTTAAATTAGGCGAAACTTCAATCTCTTCCACAACACCAGGGCTCAAGAATAGAATCGGAATCCCGAAGGCATTTCCTTAATTGAGAAACGTGAAACACGTCATGCATGGCAGAAAACTGAGCCGGTAATGAAAGGAGATAAGCCATGGAACCAATACGTTCGGTGATAGGAAATGGCCCATTATATTGTGATAACCCTGATTTTTGTGAGTAATTTCATGATTTAATTTAGTTTGTGTTTGTTTGAAATTGCATTGAAAAAAATAGGAATAGGAAATTGATTTACAGATACATGGTTTAAAACATGTACATGTGCATAAGACGATGCACACACATGCACACAGATTTCTGTGTAATAAGAATTTAGCATAAATCAATAGATAAATTAAAATAATTGATTTAGAAATACATATGCATGAAGATAGAATTTAATCTTTAAATAAAATAGGGTACAAAGAAAATAAAAGACTTAGGTATGCATGTGTTATACATGTATACAGTCAACCAATTTCTGAAAGAAAACAGAAGTTACATAGAAATGGCATGAGTCCTTAAACAAACACTTTATCCATTTCTAGTAATTTCTTTAATTTAGGAAATAAGAAGTCATGGATATAACATGACTCGGGAAAAGATTAAAAGAATGAGGCTTATTTTTGAAAATAAAGACAAGGACCACATACCCTCTTATTTCTTGAAGGCAGGCTATGTTTTGTATGGGGTAGAACTGACATTGGGTAATTCCATAAACCCTAGAAACAGCCAAGATTTATATAAAAGGGCCTAGTATAGTGAGACCATACACATTTTGTTCTTCATTAACCTAGAAAAAAATATATACAAGACATAAACCAGAGAAAAAAAATAGGAGAAGGCAGAAGACTAAAAAGGGGCTCATAAGGCATAGGAAGAAGAAGGATTAATGTGAGTAACCTCACTGAAAACTTTGGCATTAAGTCCTGAATATTGAGGCAGCCTATTTGAACTAATCATTCATTTTCTTTTACAAGTTATGTCTTATGGTTTGATGACTTTGTTTTGTTAATGATCTGTTTAAGTATAGAACCCCTCTCTGATTTACCCAGAAAAATTGAGAGTCATGGATTCATGGTTCAAAATGTTTATCTGTGATATGGGTTAGCTTTGAGATGGAGTGATTTCTTTTATAAGTTTTCTTTATAAAAAAATTGTTTATGAAAATCCCCGGATTCAAGTGGTGGGTATATGGTCTGAAGATAGAAAGAAATATGGGGCTGTAACATTGTGTTGTTGCTTATGTCTCATGTTGATTAAAACAAAATAAAATGTAGAAGTGCAATGTTGTACATGTGCTGAGCTTCTATGTTTTATGAAATACCCAAATCAAATATACTTGTGGTTTAGCCAGACCATGAATCTGATTGAACCAGAGGTAAGAAAAGATAACCGGTAAAATACTTAGGACCATATACTTACATCTTGATCCACTGAAACTCATAGTCAAAAATAATGTGCTAAGAAACCATATCTATTTTCATGATTAGATGTTTGCTTCTGAGAATATAACTTACCAAACTCTGGATGAATACATGTTGCTTGCATTGTTTATATTTCTCTGATTAAAAAGTGAGATGCAGAAGGGATTGGCAAAGTTATGAAAAAAAAGAAAAACACTTAGTAATTTAACTAAGGACTTGGGATCTTAGGGCTACAAAATATAGCTTGGCAAGGGGAACATTGCAAGCTCACACATGGTATGTTTATACCCAAGGGCCTGAGTGTGCTGGGTTAACAGAGAGATGTCCCAGGCAGTGTGTGTTTAAAAAGAGAAAGTAGCTAAAGAACCTATTATATTTGATAATGAACTTTAGAAATAGGTTCAGGAGAGGCCTGGGCAAAATCCCTGATGGCCAGTAAAGTTGAAAAGGGCATGATGACTGAATTGATGATTTCATTTGGGTGGCTTATGATGTTTTTATTGATGAATCTTATGATTGTTTTCTATGAATTAAGTCATTGTGATCACATATATATAATCTGTTTAATACTGATATGAATGCACATGCCTCACAAAAACATGTACAAAGAAGATACTGAGTTTCTTATTCATACAAAGCACTAGAATATAAATGGAATTGAATATGATCATGTTTTCAGTTAGATTATTCATACCAGACAATTAGTCTGACCCTTTTGTGTTTGTGCACCATTGGGTGTCTCATATTTGTATGAGGCAGTTCATGGTGACTATGCAGGTAAATAAGAACATGGTTGATCAGGAATTGGATGAGTTAACTACTTAAAGATTTGGATGCTATGTTTAAAAAGACTTTGCTGAAGTAAATCAAACATTCATGAGGAACTAGATTAAGACCTTTTGTTTAAGTTACTTTGAGAAACCAATGTATTGTTAATTGCTGTTTTGTAGTTGTTGAACTTATATATATCAGCTGAGACTATGTGCTTTGTTTTTACAAGATGTTTTGCTAAGAAAAATGAATTTTAAGCTTCAAGAACAGTCAGGCTAATGGTAGAAAATTTGAGAATAAAGGATTTATGGATTGAATGTATATACAAAGAACTGACATAAGAAAATCCATGTATAAGTTAAGAAATAATTTTTAGACACTCTAAGACGTCTGTCATAAAGATTTAGACGTCTGAGATCAAATCTAGACGTCTGTCATAAAAAATTTAGATGTCTGAATTTAGTTCAAAATGTTTTTCACTCTCTGTTTCAATTTTAGACACTCTGAGACATCTGTCATAAAGATTTAGACGTCTGAGATCAATTCTAGACGTCTGTCATAAAAAATTTAGATGTCTGAATTTAGTTCAAATTGTTTTTCACTCTCTGTTTCAATTTTAGACACTCTGAGACGTCTGAGATCAAATGTAGACGTCTGTCATAAAAATTTTAGACGTCTAAACTGCTGATTTTGCCTAATTTGCCTATTGAGGAAAAGAAGTGTTAAAAATTACTAAAGTAGCAACTGCATATGATTATGGGATTAATTCCCCTGACTTAAAAATCAAAAGGTATGGAAAATGAGCTATGTGCTGGTTGATTTGAAATTCAAAATTCAATCAGGATACACTCTTGCTAAACAACACTCTGATCCAAGCAAGAGGGTCACATAGATCTTCATATGTGTGTGAATATATTTATTGATGAACTGATATAAATATATTAGTAGAAAAGGAGGATCCTGGATTATTTAGTAAGAAGGCTAGATGACTCTAAGAGATTTATTGATGTAAAAAAAAATCCTAGTAAAAATAATTAGGTGGAATTAGTTAGGGTCATTTCATTTGGTATCGGAGCTATGTTCTTAAAAAACATAGCAAAATTTTGTATGAACTTGTTTGCATTGGATGTATAGAAGTGTTGATTGCTTTGGATGTTTTGATTGTTAATGTTTACACTATTGATATCTATTATGACAGAATAAGTGATAGATTAAAATGAGTTAATCTATAGAATATTAGACAAAACAGACTAACCTAAGTATTATATCCATAGAGTTATGGTAGGACCCAGACATCAAAATGTAGGAACAAGTGAACCACCCATGGTGAATGTGCAAGAATTCATGAGAGCCCTAAGGGATGGAGTAGGCAACAGGCAGGAAAATCCACATGAGGAACTTTCCAAACTACTCAAGACTTTTACCAATCTTGGAGGCAAAACTTTTGATGGCACAGAAGGAGTTATGGGAGTTAAAAATTGGCTCAGAATTTTGGAAAGAATCTTTGCAGACATGCAAGTTGAAGACCAAAGGAAGAGGAAAATTGCATCCAGGCAATTGAGAGGAGCAGCTTTGGATTGGTGGGAGGTTATCATAGCTGGAAGACCTGAAGGGGAAGTGACATGGGATCAATTTAAAGCAATGTTGGAGGGTAGATTTATCCCTGCATCAGCTAAAGAGTCTTTACTGGAGGAATTCATCAAATTGAGGCAAGGGACTATGAGTGTCACTGAGTACACTCAGAAGTTTGAATCATTGGCAAAGTATGGTGCAGTGCTCATCACTACTGAGGAAGCTAAGAATGGCAGATATATTCAAGGGTTGAACCCTAGCCTTAGTAGAGCCATGCTACCATACAAGGATAAAACTTTTGATCAAGTTTTGGATTTGACTCTGAGCATTGAACAACATGATAAAGCTAGAGAGAATTTCAGGGCATTCAAAAATAATCAAAACAAGAAGGGAAAGGGTAAATTTCACCCTTATGATAAGAAGAAAACAGACATAGCTTCCACCAAGAAACCAGAAGAAGCCAGAACTACTGAAGTAAAGAAGAAGATCACTTGTTATAACTGTGGCCAAGAGGGGCATATGAAGAATAGATGCACAAATGTTAGGCCTACATCCTTCAATTGTCACCATTGTGGGAAGGAAGGTCACATAAAGAGGAATTGTCCAGACTTTAAGCAAGGAAGATTAGGGGCTTTGGAAGGGAAAGGCAAGGCAGCTGAGGGATCAAGTGTTGAAAAGCATGGTCAAGTTGAAGGTACTTTGCTTATTCACTCAATACCTTTAGCAGTAGTGTGTGTATGACACTGGGGCTACACACTCATTGATCTCTCATGATATTGCACAACAATTAAAATTGAATTGTATGATTGTTGATAAGCCACTGTTAATTAGGAGCCCTATAGGTAGTTCATGTGTTATGGGTATGATGTGCATGCAAATGGGACTAAATATAGGAGGACATGTGTTTGAGTCAAACCTATATGTGTTGCAATATCCGGACATAGGGATTATTTTAGGAGTTGATTGGTTGAGTAGATATAAGGCTATCATAAATATGGAGACATCCACCATATCATTGAAAGTTTCAGATGGACAAAGAATAGTTGTTCTTTGTGAGGCAAACAAGAATAGAGGTATACCCAACCTTTCTACATTGTCAAATGAAAAACCCATGCCTGCATTAGAAGAGATCCCCATAGTTAATCAATATGTTGATGTGTTTGGTGAAGTGAGAGGAGTTCCAAACCACAAACCTGTTGAGTTTTCAATCAAGATAATTCCAGGAGCTAACCCAGTGGTTAAAAGACCAACTAGAATGGGGCCTAAGGAGTTGATGGAGCTGAAAAAGCAATTAGTTGAACTAGAAGGAAAAGGTTTTATTAGACCCAGTAGCTCATCATGGGGAGCACCAGTAGTCTTTGTTAAGAAACAAGATGGATCCCTTAGGTTATGTATTGACTATAGGGAATTAAACAAAGTCACAGTTAAAAATAAATACCCCTTACCAAGAATTGACGATCTCTTTGATCAATTGAGTGGTGCAAAAATATTTTCTAGACTTGATTTAGCTTCAGGCTTTCATCAGAAGAAAGTAGAAGAGGAAAGTATAAAGTATACAGCCTTTAACACCAGATATGGACTTTATGAATTTTTAGTAATGCCATTTGGTTTGACAAATGCTCCTTCCTATATTGTTGATTTGATGAATAGGATTTTTAGAGAATACTTGGATAAGTTTGTATTAATATTTATTGATGATATACTAATTTATTCTAAGTCAGTTAGAGAGCATGAAAACCATTTGCACATGGTATTTGAGAAATTGAGACAGGAAGACTTGAAAGCAAAGTTTTCAAAATGCACTTTTTGGCAAAATGAAGTGAATTTTCTAGGCCATATCATATCAGAAAAAGGAATAGCTGTGGATTCCAATAAAGTCATTGCAGTACAAGCTTGGAAAAGGCCTACTAATGTCACTGAAGTCAGATCATTCATGGGAATGGCTGGTTACTATAGAAGATTTATAAAAGATTTTGCAAAAATCTCAATTCCATTATCCAGATTGACTAGGAAAAATCAAGTGTTCACTTGGACTGAGGAGTGTGAAAAAGCCTTTGGGAAATTAAAAGAAGCACTGGTACAAGCTCCAATTCTTAAGGTACCTGAGGGAAATGAAAACTTGGTGGTGTATACTGATGCAAGTGGACAAGGGCTTGGGGCAGTGTTGATGCAACAAGATCAGGTAATAGCTTATGCTTCTAGGCAGTTGAAATCAAGTGAGGTAAGGTATGCTACTCATGACCTTGAATTGACTGCTATAGTGTATGCTCTTAAGTTATGGAGACACTACTTGTTAGGAGCAAAATTTGAAGTGTATACAGACCATAAATCACTTAAATATTTGTTTTCACAAAAAGAATTAAATATGAGGCAGCAAAGATGGATTGAACTCTTAGCCTCATATGATTTTGAAATATTGTACACACCGGGTAAGGCTAATAAAGTAGCAGATGCCTTAAGTAGACAACATGCTAAAGTGGTTAGATTAATGATAGAAGAGTTTAACACTTTATCATTATTAATTGATTCAGAGATAGGAAGTAATAACATAGAAAATATGAGCTTATGCAGTAGGAATGTAGAAATAGGAAAATTAAGTTTTATTACTCTGGGATCAGAATTGAAGAATAAAGTTGTAATGCTACAAAACCAAGATCCATTTTTATTTGGAAAGAAGACTCGAATATTAAATGGTGAGACAGTGGAGGGTTTTCAGTTGAATGATCAAGGCCATCTGAAGAAAGGAGAAAGAATATGTGTTCCAGCAGTTGATGAGTTGAAGCAAGAAATCTTGGATGCTTACCACAAAAGTAAATATACTATACACCCAGGAAGCACAAGAATGTATCACAACCTCAAGAGATATTATTGGTGGAGTGGTATGAAGAGTGCAGTGGCAACCTATGTATCTAAATGTATGATTTGCCAACAGGTGAAGGCTGAGTATCAAAAACCCTCAGGGATGCTTCAACCTTTGCAAATACCACAGTGGAAATGGGAAGACATATCAATGGATTTCATTGATGGTTTGCCTAGAACTAGGAGAGGAAATGATAGTATTTGGGTAGTGGTTGATAGGCTAACCAAGTCAGCCCACTTTATACCAGTGAAATCAGAAAGAAATGCAAATACCCTAGCCCAGTTATTTATTAAAGAAGTAGTCAGGCTGCATGGTATACCAAAGACTATAGTAAGTGATAGAAATACCATCTTCACTTCAAAGTTTTGGCAGAGTTTTCACAAGGCAATGGGGACTGATTTATGCTTAAGCACAGCATACCATCCTCAAACTGATGGCCAAACAGAAATTGTGAACAAATTGCTTGAAGACATGTTAAGAGCTTGTGTATTGGATTGGGGAGGAAGTTGGGAGGATCATATCTTTTTAGCTGAATTTGCATACAACAATAGCCATCATAGTAGTATAGGCATGGCCCCCTTTGAAGCTCTTTATGGGAGACCATGTTTATCACCCTCAAGTTGGCTTGAATCTGGAGAAAAAGTGGTCTTAGGACCAGAAAATGTGAAAGAGACTTCTGAAAAGATAGCTTTGATCAGAAAAAGAATTGCTTCTGCCCAAGATAGGCAAAAGAAATATGCAGATCAAAGAAGGAAGGCAGTACAATATGATGTTGGGGATTATGTATTCATCAAGATATCACCCATGAAAAAGGTTCTAAGGTTTGGGAAACAAGGGAAGTTGATTCCTAGGTATATAGGACCATATAAAATCCTAGAAAGAATAGGAACAGTAGCCTATAAATTAGAGTTGCCAGAAGAAATGAGAGCAATGCATGATGTTTTTCATGTGTCTCAACTTAGAAGATGGGTTCATGATAAGGAGGCAATCCTAGAATCCTCTAAGGATGTGCAGATTGATCCTAGAATGATCTACAAAAAGGAACCAGTGGGCATAATTTCTAGAGAAACCAAGAAATTGAGAAATAAAGAAATTAAATTAGTAAAAGTGCAATGGAGTCTTGACCCAAACGATTGCACATGGGAAGTGGAAGATAAAATCAGAAATGATTATCCACAACTGTTTGATTAAATGAAAGGTAAATTTATTTATATTAATGAATGTTTTGATTGAAATATGCATTATGATTTTTGTTTTAATATGCATAGTGTTTAATTAAGTGATTGGCTTGAGAATGGTTTTGATATTAGAAGTTGATTTTCTGAAGAAATGATACTTAAGTTAAGTATGAAAGAATTGTGGGACACAATTCCTAAAAGGAGGGGTAAATGTGATAACCCTGATTTTTGTGAGTAATTTCATGATTTAATTTAGTTTGTGTTTGTTTGAAATTGCATTGAAAAAAATAGGAATAGGAAATTGATTTATAGATACATGGTTTAAAACATGTACATGTGCACAAGACGATGCACACACATGCACACAGATTTCTGTGTAATAAGAATTTAGCAGAAATCAATAGATAAATTAAAATAACTGATTTAGAAATACATATGCATGAAGATAGAATTTTATCTTTAAATAAAATTCGGGTACAAAGAAAATAAAAGACTTAGGTATGCATGTGTTATACATGTATACAGTCAACCAATTTCTGGAAGAAAACAGAAGTTACATAGAAATGGCATGAGTCCTTAAACAAACACTTTATCCATTTCTAGTAATTTCTTTAATTTAGGAAATAAGAAGTCATGGATATAACATGACCCGAGAAAAGATTAAAAGAATGAGGCTTATTTCTGAAAATAAAGACAAGGACCACATACCCTCTTATTTCTTGAAGGCAGGCTATGTTTTGTATGGGGTAGAACTGACATTGGGTAATTCCATAAACCCTAGAAACAACCAAGATTTATATAAAAGGACCTAGTATAGTGAGACCATACACATTTTGTTCTTCATTAACCTAGAAAAAAAAATACAAGACATAAACCAGAGAAAAAAATAGGAGAAGGCAGAAGACTAAAAAGGGGCTCATAAAGCATAGGAAGAAGAAGGATTAATGTGAGTAACCTCACTGAAAACTTTGGCATTAAGTCCTGAATATTGAGGCAGCCTATTTGAACTAATCATTCATTTTCTTTTACAAGTTATGTCTTATGGTTTGATGACTTTGTTTTGTTAATGATCTGTTTAAGTATAGAACCCCTCTCTGGTTTACCCAGAAAAAATGAGAGTCATGGATTCATGGTTCAAAATGTTTATCTGTGATATGGGTTAGCTTTGAGATGGAGTGATTTCTTTTATAAGTTTTCTTTATAAAAAAATTGTTTATGAAAATCCCCGGATTCAAGTGGTGGGTATATGGTCTGAAGATAGAAAGAAATATGGGGCTGTAACATTGTGTTGTTGCTTATGTCTCATGTTGAGTAAAACAAAAGAAAATGTAGAAGTGCAATGTTGTACATGTGCTGAGCTTCTATGTTTTATGAAATACCCAAATCAAATATACTTGTGGTTTAGCCAGACCATGAATCTGATTGAACCAGAGGTAAGAAAAGATAACCAGTAAAATACTTTGGACCATATACTTACATCTTGATCCACTGAAACTCATAGTCAAAAATAATGTGCTAAGAAACCATATCTATTTTCATGATTAGATGTTTGCTTCTGAGAATATAACTTACCAAACTCTGGATGAATACATGTTTCTTGCATTGTTTATATTTCTCTGATTAAAAAGTGAGATGCAGAAGGGATTGGCAAAGTTATGAAACAAAAAGAAAAACACTTAGTAATTTAACTAAGGACTTGGGATCTTAGGGCTACAAAATATAGCTTGGCAAGGGGAACATTGCAAGCTCACACATGGTATGTTTATACCCAGGGGCCTGAGTGTGCTGGGTTAACAGAGAGATGTCCCAGGCAGTGTGTGTTTAAAAAGAGAAAGTAGCTAAAGAACCTATTATATTTGATAATGAACTTTAGAAATAGGTTCAGGAGAGGCCTGGGCAAAATCCCTGATGGCCAGTAAAGTTGAAAAGGGCATGATGACTGAATTGATGATTGCATTTGGGTGGCTTATGATGTTTTTATTGATGAATCTTATGATTGTTTTCTATGAATTAAGTCATTGTGATCACATATATATAATCTGTTTAACACTGATATGAATGCACATGCCTCACAAAAACATGTACAAAGAAGATACTGAGTTTCTTATTCATACAAAGCACTAGAATATAAATGGAATTGAATATGATCATGTTTTCAGTTAGATTATTCATACCAGACAATTAGTCTGACCCTTTTGTGTTTGTGCACCATTGGGTGTCTCATATTTGTATGAGGCAGTTCATGGTGACTATGCAGGTAAATAAGAACATGGTTGATCAGGAATTGGATGAGTTAACTACTTAAAGATTTGGATGCTATGTTTAAAAAGACTTTGCTGAAGTAAATCAAACATTCATGAGGAACTAGATTAAGACCTTTTGTTTAAGTTACTTTGAGAAACCAATGTATTGTTAATTGCTGTTTTGTAGTTGTTGAACTTATATATATCAGCTGAGACTATGTGCTTTGTTTTTACAAGATGTTTTGCTAAGAAAAATGAATTTTAAGCTTCAAGAACAGTCAGGCTAATGGTAGAAAATTTGAGAATAAAGGATTTATGGATTGAATGTATATACAAAGAACTGACATAAGAAAATCCATGTATAAGTTAAGAAATAATTTTTAGACACTCTGAGACGTCTGTCATAAAGATTTAGACGTCTGAGATCAAATCTAGACGTCTGTCATAAAAAATTTAGATGTCTGAATTTAGTTCAAAATGTTTTTCACTCTCTGTTTCAATTTTAGACACTCTGAGACGTCTGTCATAAAGATTTAGACATCTGAGATCAAATCTAGACGTCTGTCATAAAAAATTTAGATGTCTGAATTTAGTTCAAATTGTTTTTCACTCTCTGTTTCAATTTTAGACACTCTGAGGCGTCTGTCATAAAGATTTAGACGTCTGAGATCAAATGTAGACGTCTGTCATAAAAATTTTAGACGTCTAAACTGCTGATTTTGCCTAATTTGCCTATTGAGGAAAAGAAGTGTTAAAAATTACTAAGTAGCAACTGCATATGATTATGGGATTAATTCCCCTGACTTAAAAATCAAAAGGTATGGAAAATGAGCTATGTGCTGGTTGATTTGAAATTCAAAATTCAATCAGGATACACTCTTGCTAAACAACACTCTGATCCAAGCAAGAGGGTCACATACATCTTCATATGTATGTGAATATATTTATTGATGAACTGATATAAATATATTAGTAGAAAAGGAGGATCCTGGATTATTTAGTAAGAAGGCTAAATGACTCTAAGAGATTTATTGATGTAAAAAAAAATCCTAGTAAAAATAATTAGGTGGAATTAGTTAGGGTCATTTCATATATCGAGGCGCTAACTTTCCCGATCGACTGAAACGTACAACACCCTTCATAGGGGAAACACAAATAAATACAAGATCTCCAACAGAAAATTCTAATTTCCTTCTTCGATTATCGGCATAGGATTTTTGTCTACTCTGGGCTTCTTTCATCCTATGTCAAATAAGTTCAATCTTTTCTGTGGAATCACGAATAAAATCTGGACCTAAAACCAGCTTCTCACCGACCTCAAGCCAACAAGAAGGAGATCGGCATGGCCTTCCATAGAGTACCTCGAAAGGCGCCATACCAATACTAGATTGGAAGCTATTATTAAAGGAAAACTCAACGAGAGAAATATGATCTTCCCAACTTCCATCGAAATCAAGCACACAAGCACGAAGAAGATCTTCAAGTGTTTGATTCACACGCTCAGTTTGTCCATCGGACTGGGGGTGATAAGCGGTGCTAAAATTAAGCTTCGTTCCTAAAGCTTTTTGAAGACTCTTCCAGAATCCACTAGTAAACAATGGATCACGATCACTAACAATGGAAGTAGGAACTCCATGTAATTTAACAATTTCTCTGATAAAGAGTTTGGCCAGAAGAGGAACGGTTCGGTTCGACCGAACGGGAATAAAATGGGCAGATTTAGTAAGTCTATCAACGATCACCCATAAGCTATCATGACCCGAACGAGAACAGGGGAGGCCATCAATAAAATCCATGGAAATTTGGTCCCACTTCCAAATTAGAATTTCCAATGGTTGCAATAACCCACCGGGCCTTTGATTCGACCTTGACAAGTTGGCAAGTCATGCAACACTTAACAAAATTAGCAATATCATACTTCATTCCCTCCCAATAATAAAGTCGCTTCATATCCGCGTACATTTTACTACTACTGGGATGAATGGAATATTTGGAACGATGAGAATCTTCTAGAATATCTTTACGAAGATCACTAATATTTGGTACGATAAGTCTACCAAATTTCCGAATGCCGCCACGAAAATCAATATCAAAATCTTTCAAACCTTCAATATCAACTTTATCCTTAATATTTTGGCCAAGAAGAGCCAATTCGGGATCTAGCTTTTGAGCTTCAAGAATGCGGTCTAAAAGAGAAGGATGAGCCTCAAGGCTACATAAAACCAGAGATGAACATAAATCGGAAACACGATCTCGAATTTCACAAGTGGATAAAACCTCAAAATCATTCCATTCGGATATCATCATGGAAACAACCGCTTGTTGCTTGCGACTAAGTGCATCGGCAACTCGATTTCCCTTTCCGGGAGTATAAAGAATATCAAGATCATAAGAGGCAAGGAATTCGAGCCAACGCTGTTGACGCAAATTAAGTTTCTTTTAAGAAAATAAGTATTTCAAAGACTTATGATCAGTATAGAGTATAAATTTTTCTCCCAAAAGATAATTTCGCCAAATTCGAAGGGCGAAAACGATAGCCGCGAGTTCTAAATCATGTGTGGCATATCTAGTCTCGGCTGGCTTCAATTGCCTAGAAGCATAAGCAATAACACGTTCTTTTTGCATAAGAACGACACCCAAACCAACGCGACTAGCATCGGTATAAACAACAAAATCTTGATTCCCTTCGGGAATAACAAGAATAGGAGCATCAGAAAGGAGTTCTTTTAATTTCTGAAAAGAAGTTTCACAATTGTCCGACCAAATGTATTTAACACCTTTCTTCGTTAAGCTAGTGAGAGGCACGGCAATTATAGAAAAGTCCTTGATAAAATGACGGTAATAACCCGCCAATCCAAGGAAGCTACGAATTTCCGTTACACTCTCCGGTCTCTTCCAATTTTGAATCGCTTCAATCTTTGAAGGATCCACTGATATTCCGGATTCGGAAATAATATGACCGAGAAACTTCACACTGGATTGCCAAAAGTGGAATTTAGAAAACTTTGCTTTTAATTGATTGCTCTTAAGAGTTTCCAATACAATCCGAAGATACTTTTCATGTTCCTCCTCGGTTTTTGAATACACAAGAATATCATCATTAAAGATGAGAATAAACCGATCGAGGAAATCTTTGAAAACTCGATTCATAAGGTCAACGAAATAAGCCGGAGCATTCGTTAAACCAAATGGCATAACAAGCCATTCATAAGATCCATATCGAGTACGGAACGAAGTCAAAGGAATACTATCCTCCGCAATACGAAGCTGATGAAAACCAGTAGCTAAGTCCAATTGCGAAAAGACTCTAGCACCACTAAGTTGATCAAACAGATCATCAATTCGAGGTAAAGGATATTTATTCTTAATAGTAAGATCACTAAGTTTGCGATAGTCGACGCAAAGCCTAAGTGTACCATCGGATTTCTTCACGAAAATTGCTGAAGCTCCCCAAGGCGAGGAACTTGAGCGAATAAATTGCTTCGTCTCCAATTCGGATAATTGTTTGCGCATCTCTTAATTTTCCTTATTAGACATGCGTTAAGGAGGACGAGTAATAGGTTGAGCTCCAGGGGTGAGATTAATTCTGAACTCAATTGCTCGCTTAGGTGGTAATCCTAAAATGGGCTCGAATGTGTCGGAAATTTCACGAACAACGTGAATACAAGAAATGACATCTTCCTCTTCATCGTTATCATCATCACGAGGATTTAAAGAATATAAAGATGCAGCCACAGTGGAATCCGAATTTTTAAGAATAATAGAAATCTGCTTTACAGATTGCGGATGTCGGAGATAAGTAGTCCGCTCAGGACATAGGATATGAGCTTCATAACGGTTAACCCAATCCATACCCAAAATCATTCCAAAGCCTAAATAACGCATAACATGCAAATCGGCTAGGAAAGGAAAATCACACAAAATAATCTCCACATCTTTACAAAGCAAACTAAGAGTTGCGGATCCACCAACCGGATTCGCAATTCTTAAAGAAGTCATTAAAGCAACAACACTCAAGGAAAAAGTATCAACAAGTTCCTTGGATATAAAAGAATGGGATGCACCCGTATCAAAGAGGACTCTAATAGGTTGATCATGAAATATAATAATGCCATCAAGGACAGAATGAGACATACCTTGACCGCGAGATGTGTTGCCAGGGGCTTGAGCCACATTTAACTTTCCCTCCTTCTTGCCCTGAAGTCTGGGGCATAAATGTATATAATGATCCGGGCTCTTACAATAGCGACAAGAACGCGGCTTCGAACACTTGTTCGCAAAATGGTCCTTTGAACCACAGTTATGACATTGCCCGCTAATAGGGGAAGGAGTCTTTGCTGCCGAAGGTGCAGGTTTCCCTTTTTTGTTAGGATAAGGACCTTTGAATTTGTTTGGCCTCTTCTTGTTGTTGAAGTTTGGTTTGGAACTCACCACTTCAAAATCACTTTCCCTATCTGCCTCTTCAAGACGAAGAGCGATATCAATGAGTTGGTCGAAAGAAACTTCTAATTTTAGAAGTAATGGCTTCTTGAGATTTTTGTTCAAGCCATAGACCAATCTTTAGTTCTTCTTCAATGGGGTGTTTTGTATTCAACCCCATATTTAGACAGTGACTCGAATGATGCGACATAATCTGTCACGGAGGATTCACCTTGAACAAGGTCTATGAAACGTCGAGCCAATGTCACTTTCTCTGATTCTTTTACAAATTTCAATTCGAAGCGTTCCCGGAATTGCTCCCAGGTGAGATCCGCTTCATTAATCTCAGAAATAAGAAGTTCGTACCAGTCCAATGCTCTTTCTTGGAGCATACTTGAGGCCACCTGAACACGGTGAAGATCGATAAGATTCATGCGATAAAAGATTCGATCGCATGTTCTTAACCAAGCCTGGACCTCAATAATAGTTTTAGAACCTTTGAATGGCTTCCCACCCAAGTTGGTATAATCGTTGCACAAGCGTGCAAATCCCGACTTTGGGTGAGTTGGTTCCTGATTAGGACCAGCTGCCTGAGCATTCTTTACTAAATCAAGAAGCTACTGAGCGGTCATAAAAACTCCATCCTGGGGAGTAACAGTAGATGGTCCGGCTCTGGGACGGCCTGGTCTAGACATTCTCTTCTTTAAGAAAGAGAGAAGAAGAAAAGTTATTCTCCAAATAAATATCAAGCAAATCTTGATAGATAAAACAAGGATAAATAAAAGGAAATAGGATGAATCGGTACGAAGACCCGAACTAAATCCTATAGCACGACTCCTAAGGTGGACTTAGGACGATGATCCTTGTTAAGTTATTCTACATTGTTCCGAAGTTTGGCTCTGATACCAAGCTGTGGCGCCCCACCTCTATACCCACGCTAGCCAAGAACACTACGGTATAGTGCTGTCAACTAGCACGGAGAATAAGGCTGTTGAGAAGCGACCATCCGTGTAACTTCTTTGTGCGAGCATCGACATGTCAGATAGTAAAGCATGCATTTCATTTAAGGAGGAAATCCGACATACCGACACAAACTCTAAGCTATCACACAGTGGCTTTATATAATCTTCGGAAAAAAATATAGAAATAAACATAACACAAATCAGTCACAGACATCCATATCACAAAGGCGGAAAAAGATATGAATATATATATAACACATGAAAGTGTACATCAGAGTAGTGGTCTGAAAGATCCACGATAATACAAAAGAATAGCTACAAACTACACAAAAGAATAAGTATACATCATGGAGTCTATCTCAAATGTACAAAACAAAAACTACTAATCTAAGTAGTTAGCCAAAAGTCAGAGTAATCCCAGAAGAGAAGTCAAGCAGAAGCACCTGTAACATCTCGGTCTGACCTGAGTATTATTTCATAAGAAAATAATAAACGGATCAGTCTAGCTATAAATATCAGATGACATGATATAGAATAAAAGATATGGCATAAACATGTAATAACCATAACGGCATACTACTATAAGTATGTAATTGAAAATCAACATGAGATTAATCAATATCACAAGAATCTTCTTAAAGATAAAATAAGGTATCATACCCTAAACTTGTATTCATAACAAGTCAATGACACACAAATTCACCAATGCACAAAAATTGATAAAACTTATCAATGGAAATCACGAAAATTGGTGAAGCACAAAATTCCAGAAATCATCTCAAGAAATCCAGAAATCACAAGAAGGGGGAGGCCTATCACAAAACGGGAGTATGAAAACTCACCAACACATGTAACACAAGACGAGATGCTATCTCATGGTAGCTAACCATTAATTTTGAGCCGAAGCTCCACAAGAATGGCCCGAAGACCGTGGGGTGCTACCCCACATATGTGATGTAGAAACATCACACAAACGGGATTTAGTCTCCCTCGTAGACAAAGAGACATCGCACAATTGCTAGTCTAAATCACAAAAATGATCGTTATGATCATCAAGAAGTGTCAATCACACCAAGCTAGTAAATATAAGAGTTTAGCTTCATGTCCCATAACCACTTGCTTAACTTAAATATTTACGAACAAGCTGTAAATCTTCACTAGAAAATTGTCACAAAAGGTTCAGTCGAACAAGTCCAAGAATTAACCCAAGAAGTGAACGCAAGCGTTTCATACCACCTGTTTTACTAAGCCGTTTAATTTCTCATCCGAGTGAAGTAAAGGCTTGTATATACTAATAGATTGGAAAACGGTTTTAGGAAAAAGAGCTTTGTAATAAAAATAGAGTTGAAGTCGTTTTGATGAAAGAGATTTGATATTTACTACTAGTATTAAAACCTTCATGATTTTAAAGTGACAAATCACAGAAATTGATTGTAGAATCAACAAGTCACACAAATTCTCGTTCGAAGACGAGAATGAAACCTAATGAAATCACTTCCAAATCCATCAAAGTAGAAATACCCATGCGACCTAACAAGGCCGAGCTAAAATACAATGGAACGGCTTAAGGTAAAATAGGTCGAACCAATTAAGGTCTAATGACCTAACGGGAAACGACCTAAGGTTTAACAACCTAAAGGCGAACGAGTTAAGGCAATAGCAGCCTAACAACCCTAAGAGGAAGCGACTTAAAGTAAAATAGGTCGAACGACCTAAGGGGTAGCATGCCGAGCGACCTATGGGAAAATCAGGTCTAGCGACCTAGTGGTTGATGCCGAGCGACATAAAGTGATACGTCCCTCATGACGAACGACCTAACTCCGAACGCGACCTAACCCCAGTGGCAAACGACCTAAGGTGGAGGCCGAGCGACCTAGTGGTAGCAACCTAAGTGGTACGCGACCTAAGGTGGTACGCGACCTAAGGTGGTACGCAACCTAAGGTGGTATGCGACCTAAAGGATGCGTGACCTAAAGTGTGCGCGACCTAATTGGGCGAACGACCTAAGGTACGAACGACCTAAGGAGACCGACCTATTGATGGCGAGCTAAGGAACGACCTATCGATGTTTTAAATCGCCGAGCGACCTAAAGGGTAAACGAGCTAAGGGCGAACGACCTAAGCCTAGAACGAGCTAAGTGCAGGCAGAGGCTTTTTCACGCGAACCAGCAGGCAAGGAAGAACGACCGAATGCCAGATTTTTGCCAAAACACTAAAATTTGGGGTTTTTCACCAATCCAAATCAAACCAAAGGCAAATGTACATGATAAAGTGATGGGGAATCATTCCAAACAACCCAAGACAGTTATAGACAAGAATGTGGGATAAAAATCTCACATTTTCACGGAAATTGATGGAGATGAAGCTTGAAAGCAAAGCAAGGACAATCACAAGCTTGAATCAATGTCTTCTCTTTGCATTTGGAGTTGGATGATGGATTTGCAAGAGAACTTGTGCTTGGAGTTTTAATTTCCCATTCCCTCCTCCATTTTTGATGAAGCTTCAAGTGTAGGAAAATGAAGAATGAATTAATGAAGAGGAGAGGGGGGGGGTTGGGCTGAGTTAGTAAGGGCAAAAGAGTTCAGCCCAAACCAAAGCTATAAACTAAAAAGTGGCAAAAATTCCACTATCTCCAAACATATCGAAGTTTATACTCAAAAAGATCGCAAACGTCATTTTGAACTCAATGGGGGTGGTCTCGAGTCCTAATTTGACCGTATGCAAAAGGTAGCTTTTCGGACTAAAATCCGACTAACGATAAAATATTTAAATATAAAATCGATAAATATGCGGGTTGTTACATAGGCGATGGTGTGGTCGGAGTTGTAGACACTCCGGTGATCGGAGATTCGTGGTCGAGATGGTTTACAAACGTGGATGATTGCTCCAGTTTTAGGTATGAAGCTCGATTTCGATTTCGAGTTATAGTTGAAGCTTGGATGATCGAATTCTGGTGAGAGGATGGTCGCCGTCTTGCTCGATGGTGTGGTGTTGACCAGAGATGGTCGGAGGAACCGTGCATGTGCACGGTGCACTGCGGATTTCTGATGAAGATAGGTTGAGCAGTGAATTTGTACTCGAGTTTTTACTCGAGTTGTTTAGGGAATAACTCGAAGTCGAGTGGGGTTGGACTCGAAGCATTTAGGGGTGGCTAGAGTCATTTCTTCTGTACAGGTTTTAAAACCTGTTAGTGGTTTAAACTTTAAAAATGGATTTAAAAAAAATTGAAAGAAGGTTTTAAACAAAGTTTTAGATCAAGTTTAAGAATAGATTCAAATCCAATTTGAATCCTAGTTTGAATTAAAATAAAGTTTTATAAAATTTAAATGTTTAACAACTTTGAATGTTAAAGTAAAATTTTAAATGATTAGAATTTAAGGGAAATTGGTTTATACACTTTTAACATTTCTTTTACAAGATATAAGTATTTTTTTAACATGAGATTTCAAAGGTTGTTAAATTTTTTTTAAAACTCTGTTAAAATTAAATTTGTATTCATTTTTAAATCTTAAATTTAAAATGAAATTTGAAATAAATTGAAAGTAAATTGTTTTAAATGTTTTTGATAATGATAGTTTAATCATTCATAAGAAAAATGTTTATCTTAAAGTTAATTGGAATTTAATGTTTTGGATTCATTAAATTATTAAGATAATTAAAAATGGATAATTAATTAATTTATTTAATTAATGATGTGGATGATTAATTAAGTAATTAAGAGTTCTAAATTAATTAATTTAAGTCTAAGACTAATTATTTAAGGAATAATTAATTTGGGATTAAAGATCATTAAATTGATAAGGTTAGATTTTAATTAATGATCAAATATTAATTAATCAAGTAATTAAAGATTAATTAAGTTACAGTTAAAACTTAAATTAATTTAATAATTAGAGGTTAATTAATTAGTTATTAAGGTGTAATGACCCATGATTTTAGGAATTTATTTTAAAAAAATATAAATAAGTTTAAAATAATTTTTAAACCAATTTTAAAGGGGAATTGATATAACTTGATATAGTGTATCTGTATGTGTGTACATGTGTGCACAGGAAATACACATGAACTAAAGCTTAATTCCTGAATGCTAAGAATGAACACATGTTGATGTGTATGGAAATATTATATATATATATATATAGATTAAATCCTTAAAAGCTATATGCATAAATATATATATATACATATATGGATGCTACTGAGTATTTTTGAGTGTACATGTGCATGTGTGTCAGTACAAAATAATGTATATATATATATGGGTGTACTAATTATTTCAGTAAGACTTATATATATATATATGTTAATAAAATACTAGAGTTCAAATCAGCAAAATAAAATATACAAACATATTTTAAATTATAGGCAGAAAGAAAAAGAATGAAGATATAAAAAGGAGTAATCCTCTTATAAATAAAGGAAGTACATGCTATTTAAATGAAAGCTAAAAATAGAAAAATAAGATAAAACAGAGAAATGTTTTGTATAGGTAGAATTCGGAAGAATATTTGATAAATAATAAAATCAAGTCACACTTTTAGTATGATAGTAGACAAGAGGAATAAGTATTTTCTGGAAAAGCAAATTTCTGAAATTAACCAAAAAGATATAACCACTTTTCTCTTCACAAACTCAAGCCGGGGAGGGTAAGATTGTGGGTTTAGATAAAATGCAAATGGCATGATTTCTGATGGGCAAAAATGACATTAGCCAACACCTTAAACCCTAAGAAAAACCCTGCATAAATAAGTAGTGATATGAAGAACCTTCTCTTCTTCCCGGATAGCTCTTAAGAATATATATATATATATATATATATATATATCACCTAAATATAAATCAAGTGAAGAAAAGGGTTGGAGGGTAGAAGCTTTCCAATCAACTAGGAAGTGAAAGAAAGCTAGGTGAGAAAACTCACTCATAAAAATCTAAGGCACTAAGTCCTAATGTAGGCAGCCAGTTTATAAGTTAATTTTTCTTAAAAATGTATTTTCATATGTGATTGTCTATCTGTGATTTCAGAGATGAAAATGTTTTGATTGGTTGTTCTGCTTGTTTTATTATATGAAAGTTTTAAGTATTATTAGTATATATGTGTTTTATAAACTCAGATCTCTCTGATATGTTAATATTTAGAAATATAAGTAAATACCCAGAGAATAAAATGTTGAATATAGGCAAGTAGTGTTGGTTTTGGCTCAACCCAGAAAATATAAACATGATTGAGCTGCAATATACTTATGTATAAGTGCTGAGGCTTGAGACAAAAAGGAATTAGGGGTGCAATGGGGTTGCCTATGTGCTGATGCTCCTGATTCAATGAAAATATATAAATATTCATACACATAGCAAATAAATTTTGTGATTCAGTGAAACTTGGTCATTCTGAGTTCAACATAAGCACAGATGTTTGCAAAAAGAAAAACTCTCTCTCAAAAGCCATAAGCCAGTGTTAGTTTCCTATACCCCTTTTAAAATAAAAGAATATATATATATATACATGCAGAATCTTATTTAATAGACACCAATGTTTGCTTGCCTGTTTGTCTCTGTTTGGTTATGAATAATATGAGATGCCATGACATGGATGTTTATGTTAGTGAAATAAATCACTGAATTGTTTAGTCAGGAAAAATCAAAAGAGTTATTATTAACTTAAACCTGATTAGGAAATAGGGGTCAAGAACACTGCAGGAATGACTTGTTTTCTTGAGTAATACAAGTTGACGCATGGCTTGTTTAAGTCCTGAGATCTTTGTGTAATGGAGTGAATTAGTCCATTACAATGTGTCCACTGATTCAATTTAATTGCAGATGAGACCAAGATAGATAAATATATCAATGTAGGAGAAGTTGATATAAAGAGGAACTAGAGTCTTCCTGGAATGAAATCTGAATAGTGAATAAATGATTTAATTCATTCTGGTGATTTCCCTGTTTTGTATGGATGTTTATTTGATTTATGATTGAATTATATGAATGTATGAATGTACCATATCTTCTTGAGGTTTCTGGAAAGGCAGACTTAAGTGTGCACCTGCACATTGACACAGAACATGCACACATGACTTAATGGTTTTCAAAAGGCAGAGTTATATACACAAATACATGTTTCAACTTTAACTTGATTTACAAATTGTTTTTGTGAATTTTATCATACCAGACATGTGTCTAACCCTAGTGTGCTAATGGCATATGGGGTGTCTCATTTAATATGGGGCAGCTTCAAATGCATTTTCAGGGACTGCAGCAACTAAGTAGGAGTAGGAGCAAGGCTTTGAGAAGAAGATATTAGCATGCTAAAACTAATTAGATAAGAGCCTAAATGATGAAATCTGCATGTATTGATAATTTAAGTTGCTACCTGTATTGAGTATTGAATATTGGATGGATATTTGCTAAGTATTTTGCTAAGAAATTGACTTGTAACTGGAACTTATAAATCTGGATATTATCTGATATGTTGAAGAAGATAATCTAAATCTTGTAAGTGAATTGAGCAAGAATACTATGATAAATAGGATGGTTACATTTTATAAATGTATTAGTCAATCTTGAGTCTTTGAAAAGGGTTAAGTTTTGGGAAATCTGGATAGTTGAGTCTCAGTAAATTAAATGGTTTTATTTTTCTACCATGACATATGTATACAAGAGATGATAAGCATAGGAAGAATGTATTTATGTGTCTGTAATGTTTCCATAATTCAACTTGTTCTACACAAATGTTTTTATACCTTATTTTTAAATAAAGGAAGAATCTGTAATATAGGAATTTAAAGCAAGGTCCATAATAGTTGCATATATATGCACATTTAAACATGTTTTGTACAGATATTAACACACCTGTTACCTTTGTATTTTTAACATGAATCTGAATTCCATTTCACTCAAGTTTTGATCAAAATGCATTTTTAAGACCCTATGGGTTACACCAAAACAAAGAGTCTGGTTGAACCATGTTATGGATACCCATGGTTATAGGAAACCCACTTAAGTTTGCATTTCATTTAGCTTAGCATCCTGGCATCAAAGAATTAAGCCTTTGAAATATGATATCTTACTTAAAAATATTCCAGAAAAGAGTTAGTACTCTAAACAGATTTTATATGAAAATCAAACATAGATAATGATAGAAACTTATATCATTTCCAGAGCACAAGCACTACACCGTTAATTTATAGATAATCATAGCACAATTATCTGGTTTCTAGGAATTATAATCCATAGAGAATTTAGCAAGGAATCAAGAGATAAAAATCATATTGATACATATAGGATGGAATTTTATTGTATGAATTAAATTGAACTATGTGTGGATTGATTAAATTTAATCAATCAAATTAACCTCTTGTTTACCAGAACTCTGATTCAAACAAGAGAGGCACATGCATCATCACATGTATGTGCATATCCTTATGAATACACTGATATATTTATATTGGTTAAGATTTTGATCCTGGATATATGTTGTTTGATAGAAAGAAAGAAAAATGATTCTAGGCTTCAGAAATATATATATATATATATATATATATGATAATAAATATATATATATCTCTATGTAAAAAAAAATCCTTACAAATCAAGTTATAAAAGAGAGGGTCATTTCATTTGGTATCAGAGCAATGTTACTAAAACATAGTTGAAAATTAAAATCAAATCCTTCTATGAAATTAAAAACTTAAGAAACAAAGTATAAGTAAAATATTTTGTAGGGATTGATCACTGGATGATCAAGTTTGAGTTAAAAAAAAACTAACCAGCTATGTAAATTATTATTAGCAAACTATGGTAGGAAGACCACCAAATCAGGGAGCAGGATCCTCCAATGCACAACCAATGGTCAATCTGTAAGATTTGGTGAGAGCATTTAGGGATGGGGCAGGCCAAAAGCAAGAAAATCCCCATGAAGAGCTCTCTAAATTACTCAAGACTTATACTCATTTAGGAGGCAAAAGCTTTGAAGGGACAAAAAGTATTATGGAAATTCAAGCATGGTTGAGAACATTGGATAGGATTTTCAATGACATGTAGCTTGAAGATCAAAGGAAGAGGCAAGTGGCTTCAAGACAGCTGAAAGGAGAAGCTTTAAGCTTGTGGGAAGTAATGTGACGCCCCACCTCTATGCTCACAATAACAAAGTTTATTATAAGGAATACCGTCTGCTATTGCGAAGAATAAGGCTTGTTAGAAGCGACCATCCGTACGTTATGCCTTAGATGAGTATTGATTACATCGATAGGAGTTGTATAACTTACTCCCAAAGATATAAATTCAATCCAAATCTAAAACGAAACTACGGTGGCTAAAGAAAAATCCAGAACAACTCATAATATCAACAATAATGATAACATAATCACAGCAGAACAGAAATATCAGATACATAGCGGAAGATAAGTCTGGAATGCATGCTACAACAATCCATAGTTCACAATAACCAAATGTACATATACATATACATCAACATACATAAGATGGGAGTCAAGTAACCAAAAGAACTCCTCGAAGGCTAGACAAAAGATGAAGTGATATCCCAAAAGCTGAAGCTGCTACTGAATCAGAGATAGAGATTACCCTGAAATAACTCGGTCTGACCCGAGTATTATTTAAAAGAAAACAATAAACGGATCAGTCTAATTTATTTTTAGAAGTGAATGCATCATAAACAACATAAATCAAAATAATAATAATCTCGAATGAGACTATTCAACACAAGAAATCGACATAATTAAATGAATAAATCACATCAAACTCCATCAAAATCAACTTTCAAATTCACAATTGAATTCAAAACAACAATTCACAAAATCTAGAAATCAAAAATAGATAACTAGAAAATCAACATAAAAGTGGATCGATCCCAACAAATGGCGAGTTTTAGCTACGCCGCACGTGCATCAACATATGGCCGAAGCCTACCAAGTAATATCAACATAATTTTTAGCGCCCAACATATGACCCGAAGGTCCAACATATGACCCAAAGGTCTAGTACTGGTATTTGACCCGAAGGTCCAACATAGTGGCTCGAAAGCACACAAAATCATCAAACAGCAAATATTTCAATTAACGAGTCCGGAATTAACCGAAATAGTAAAAGTATGGTTCCATATTCCGTACTTTTGCTAAATCGTTTAAATCTCTTCATCGTTTCCTTGAAAGTGCAAAAATTGTGTATTTTATAAAATAACATTTTACGTTCTCAAACGGACAAGTCCGGAATTAAGCGAATCAGTAAAAGTAAGGGTTCATAGTCCTCAATTTTGCTGAAACGTTTAAATCGCTTCCTTATTCTTTTGAAAGCGCAAACTGAAAAAAAAAAATTGAAAACGATTTCGATTTAAAACGATTTTTAAAACACGTGCTTAAAATAGCAACAACTATAGCAATTTCGACGAGGAAATTGCGTAACACTAAACACCGTAAAAACGGATACCAAATCAGCGTTGCGGGATAACCGCTTAAAAATCCACTTTAAATTTGACAGTTACTGAAGTCAAAATAACAGTAAATTTTCATTTATAAAAAATGTCACCCAAAAACATGCTCCAAAATATAATACCGAAGTAAAATCCCGTTATAAAAACAACGGTAAAAATTACGTTATAAAATGTAACCCCGGTTCAAAGCAAATTAAATAGTGATTGGTATTACCACTATATTTTCATCAAAATCTTGCTTTGCCTCAAAATACACGGCATTGCAATACATAATCTCGAATTAAAACGATGTATGATTTGGAAGAAAAAAATTTTGACAAAACAAAATACCTTAAAACAATATTTGGACATAGCTGCGCACGTTGACAAGTGGATACAATGTATATATGAACCATATTCTAGCGCACAGGTGTTTACACATGCTATTTCAATTATCCCTGAACAAAACAATGGAAACTATTCTATTTTCACAAAAGCAATACACTATGTAACACACGTGTACTCAATCTAGGCACGCAAGAGCCAAAACGCCTGAGCAAAAGCATGCTATGTGATTTGAACAAAATGTGATGACTATAAGCTATCTTACACGTATATTTTCCCAACTACGCATTAAAATTTTAATAACCTGGCATGCTAGAGTTACTACAAAATAGTGTTAAAAGAACACGCGTGATTAGTTGAAGTAAAGTATGAAAATTAAAATGAAGTTACACATAAAATTTTAAAAGGAGGATGCGCATGCAAATTTCAGTAACCTGGACCTAAATGCAAACCACTAGGCCTGGACTCTGTAACACATGTACACACGAAATGTGTCATGGCTTCTCATCTACCACCATATTCATGCATATACAACTTTATAAAATAAAGCTACAGAGACTTGGTTTAGGTAAAATCAATTGCAAATATATGAACACTACTTGGACACGTAAGAATCAAAAGTGAAAATGCAGTACATCATATATGCCTTCATGCAACACTACATACTACATTCATAAGTGACTAAGCTGGTCTCTGGAGTTAATTTGTAGACTACGTGCGCATGCAGCTGGATGATTTCTAAGCTCAAATGAACATGCATTGCATCATACCTATCACGCACTGAAGTGACAAAGCGGTTTACTTAATACTATTATGTCTTAGCACTGCAAAACGTGATAACATATTTGATTTAAAAAAACTGGTGGTGACAGTATTTGTGATATGCATCCATACTTGTTTTATTAAATCTTTGTTGCAACTGAGCAAAAATGTTCGTATTTGCATTATTTACACGTGAAGGCAAAAGGTGCTTTCCCCTTCAACGTGCAACTGTTAGCAAAATATACTGACTTGGCAATTTGCATCATTTTCATGATTTTTTTTTTCGAATTTTAATTTTAATTTTTTTTTATTTAAAATACTTACTCCGACCGTAACTCAAAATCACGGTCGTTACAAGTAATCATTACAGGGAGAAATGAGAATGAAATCACTTGGAATCAATTCAAGGAGATGTTGGAAGCAAGATTTGTACCAGTGTAACGACTCGACTTTTCGTCGCTCGAAAATCGACATTCATACGTCCACTGTATCAACTGCCGAGCAATCGAATGCCGGAAAACCGAATTGTTATGGAGAAAAAGAAGAGGTAGAAGCAAGACAAAAGGAAAAGAAAGAAGAAACAACAGAAACAGAAACAATATCAGAATCTCACATTCGCAGCGGAATAACATATAATAGATAAATGAATAATCTTTAAATCAAAACTATATCATTTTATACATTACATCATCATCAGAGTTTACACAACAATATACAACATAATACTGGACAGTTATATTAACTTGTCCTCATACAGAATACACAGCGGAATAAATAATATCATATACAAGTGATATGTCTCGCCATCCAGCTCGCCTCTCTAAGCTCCATAGCACTCCAGAATCCAGAATGACCTGATAACCTGACTCTAGACTGTCCGTGTGGAAATTGGTGGGCACCCAGAGTTTAGGAAGGAAACAATAAACTCTAGGTCAGTCATGGTGACTGTTGTGAGAACTAAAACAGTTTATCTTTAAAAACAAACAACAAAAGAATTTTAACATTGAAACCCGCAATGCTTTTGAAAAATGAAACTACCATAAGACCTCCCGCCACACACACAATGCAAACGCAGAATCGGAGGAGATTTCTTCTTATGATAGTCAAAAATGCTTACTATGCAAAATCATTCGATATTATTATCATTAGTGCATAGTGTTGAAAACCATTTCGAAAAAATATAATATTAATCTTAGCCAGAATACAACAATTATTGTATGCCTACTATAGCTACCATGTTCAATAGCAGGTTACCGCCACATTCCATAGCAGGTAATACAACTAAAACCGTACAGGTTTGTATTGTTTCCTTGGATTTACAACAAATGGTCAAGCAAAGGAACTTCCTTACACCGAAATGGAAACGCCTCTGGAAAGACGCCCCGGATCCTAACCGGATCTCTGCAAACACAAGGCCGACGCTACCTCACGCTTTAACCAAGCTGTAACTAGGTAACTAACACACAAGCTATGTCATCCCCCGGCCGTCACCGACCTTTATTCGAGGATCCTCAATCACAAAGCAACAATCACAAAGTATAATCAACATAGGTAAAATATCTGAGCTCCATACCATGATATCACCTTTTATCCGGAAGGAAATGACATACCCTAGGGGCGCTACCCCTAAAAACCTTTGCCGCAACATTCATGTTTCGACCATTACCGGGTTGTGAGGCTCGACGAAGTCTCGTCCGCAAAACTATGCTTTTCACAAAGCCATGCTTTTTCACAAAGCCACGCTTACGCTTTTTCACAAAGCAACGCTTTTTTCACAAAGCAACGCTTTTTCACAAAGCAACACTTTGATCAACAATTGATCAACAACACTTCGTATGCCACATTACCAAATTGGGAATGTATCACTAGTAACCATCAACTACATAACCTCTGAGCTCATACGTCTCAGAGAAGGGTGTTAAGCTAAGAGAATAAATTCTCCGCCACCAACAGAAATGTATTTGATAGAAACCAGCTTTACATCTCAAAGTGTTACGTCAGACACACAACCATACAAGTCCGTTCCGGGATCGAACGGAACCGAAGGCACTTCCAAAGAAGCACTTGCAATCCGGATATTCACTAATCACGTCTGGACTTCCCATCACAAAAAGAGTGATATAAATCTCTATACCGGAGCAACTCGATGCAGAGACATTCGACAGGTTGTCCTTTCATTTCCGAAAATATCCGGTCTTCACACCGGTCTTAAATACGATCCATATAGTCGTATCACAAATTCGGAATGGGTTATATGACACAAAGGTCTTTTCCCGGCTAACCCGAATAGTGAGCGTTTGTTTAAAAAAAAAACAAATCAAGTGCCATTTCAAAGGAAAATATTGATAGTCTGTTATTTAACTATCAACAACATTCACAACAATCAACCAATTTAAATAATTTTTCCCAAATTATTAAATTTCAAATATCTTCCCGATATATATTTTCCACACTTCACATTTAAAAACCAATTTCAAATCACATTTTCACACTTCACATTTGAAAACCAATTTCAAATCACATTTTCACACTTCACATTTGAAAACCAATTTCAAATCACAAAATGGTCCATTTAAACCAATTAAATAAATCCTTATCGATTCATTTCAAATTTACATTTCAAATTGTAAATTTATTTCCACACTTCAAAAATAAATCATTGTTTATTTTTAAAACAAATTCTCCTTTTCTTTATAAATTCTATTGTGAATTTAAATTTCCAAATATCCATTTTAAACTCCAAATCAACTTTCAAATTGATTTCCAAATTTGTTTCAAAACCCAAATTGATTTTCCAAACATTTATTTCAAACATCGAATCAATTACAAATTGATTTCAAAATTTACTTCACACCAAATCCGTTACAAATTGATTTCAAAAAAAAATTCATTTTAACACAAATCAATTTGCTCATTCAATCATCAATAAATTTTCGTATCGATTTCCCAAAGATTTTTTTTCAAATACAAAATCAATTATAAATTGATTTCTAGAAGTTAATCACCTTTTAAAATAAATTCATTTATCTCTTCCAAACCATTTAAAATTCCATTTTAAATAAATTTTCCAACTTTCGAATAATACTATTCAAAATCCATTTATAAAAATCCTTTACCATATTTTAGAAATAATTCGATAAGATTTCGAAAATCAACTTTATACTTTAAAATCTCTTCTTTTAAATTCAACCAATTCTTTCAGAAGAATTTACTTAAGATTTCATACTTTAATTTCAAAAATCAAATTTCATTCATTTCTGGTATCCAACGATACCAAAAATACATTCGGCTAAATTATAGCCTTCAACAAATTCAATCATATATATAATCATTCACCGATTATAAATAATTCATCACACATCATATGAAATAAATTCAAATGTTTGAGGAATCCACTTGGATCCCTCCAACCTATTTCCCTACATCCACAGATGTTAACACAATACCAATTTCACTTTAATGTGAAATTATCACGGTATATGGGATTTATAAATATTATCCGCTATTATGCGGCACAATAGGGTCTCATCCGCTATACAATGCGGGAATTCAACAACTCCAATATATACATATTCCAATATATATATATATTGCTATATACATATATAATACCAATTCCACTTCAATGTGAAATTATCGCGGTATATGTTTTTAATAAATAACCTCCGCTTAATATACGACGTATAGGGTCTATTTAACACAATAGATAACAGTTTATCATCCAATCATCACAATCAACACTATCAACAATTTTAAATCTAACAATTTAAAATTTAAAATTTAAATCGAAACAAAATATTCGAATGAGTGAGGAGTTCTCACCTTGCTTTTTATAACGGTCACGGTATTTTATTTCGAATAAAATTAAACGCACGTTTAATTTTACCCAAAATTTTCACTAACTCCAATCGACTCCAAACTAGCTTCATCGCATGGTGCTCGACAAAACGAACCCGATGCAATTCGTTTCGTCCGAAACGGACCTCGTATGACAAAGATATCATTTTTCAAAGTTAATACAATTTGATATATATTAAATTTACAAATTTCTTTATATTTTTCAAACCATAGCTACAGATCTGCCGTTCGTTTCCTGCAAAGCAAATCTGGGCCGATGACCCCTTCTTCCTCAATCACGCACGCGCGTGAATAGCCCAGGATGAATGCACGCAAATGAACCCAAAGCCGTCAAGCTTCAACGAATTTTCACGACCAAAATAGACGACTTGAAGACGATCGGCCACCTCCATCGCGAAGCCCTCGGCGAACTCTACCTACACCGTGAATAGCATGAAACTCGGCTGCCCCTTTGGCCTCGAAAAACGTGAAAAATGCAGCGACTTTGAACGCGATTTCCCGTCGATCCGAAGCTCCATTTCAGATCATGACAGTTGGATTTGTAGATCTCGTCGAGATCTACAACTTTGTAGTTGGAGGTTTCTGCTAATTATCGATGGATTGTGAGATATTGGAGGAGAAAGGTGAATGATTTCTGGCCATAGAAAGGGTGAACGGCGGCTGCACTAGAAACTGAAACCCTAATTTTCTTGTTTGCAAATGAAGAGAGTGAAGTGCTTTTATAGAAAATTGCCCAAAAACACTATTCATTGAAATTTTTCCAAACTTCAAATCAAGCGTGCCGGCTGGCGTTTCTAAGGTTTACCCCGCGTTTCGAACGCAATGGAACGTATTTGGAAAGCTAATCCGATCGTATGTGAGAGTTACGGAATTAAACGATCAAATTTAAATCAAATCGATTTAAACCGATTTCGATGCGTTTTAACTTGCCTCGGACAAACGGTACATCCGATTGACACGAAATTTGAAATCTTAAAATAATTTCACATTACGGATCCGATGAAACTGGTTTCGTCAAAATGCAAGACTGTTTGAAAAATGACTATGTTTAGTCGTTAGTTAAATATTAAAATATTCAATTTTCACAAATTAACTTTAAATTCAATTTTAAAAGTTCACAAACATCATTATAACTCCAATATGATTTAATATAACTTTATAAATCATTTTCAATCTCATTTAATTCAGATTTCAATTATTTACCCAAATTCATGTATTAAATAAATAATCTAATCGCCCAATTAAATCACTATATCGAAATTAAATTAATTCGACTTCCAAACCTTATTTATTAATATTTAAAATTAATTAAATATTCGAATTTCAAATGACAGAAATTCTGGGTCATTACAGACTTCCCCCCTTAAAAGAATTTCGTCCTCGAAATTGCAAAGTAAGAAAAATACTCCAATATCATTAACTTTTCAAAAATTCATTTAGTGAAAATTTTATATTCACTCTTTTTCAAAACCTTTGACTTCAACCAAAACAGTGGTTTCCATTTTCTAGTTCAATTCCTATGTTTTCATTTCAATTTGGAAATTAACTTTTCATTAACAAAAATTTTCCAAAATTTTCAAAATTTTCTAACGCCTTCAATTTTGAAAAAAATTCGCCAGTATCTCCTTTGCGCTGTTCGATCGTAGTAGGATCACAATAGACATAAATATATATACATCGACCCACCCGGTCGGAAAAGCAGAAAAACAGTTCATATTTCCTATTTTTATTGCGTAGGCGTACCATTTTAGCATTTTTAAGCTAAGTAGTTATTAATTAGCTTATTAGCGCAACCAAACCCAACCGAACCGCAGCCACGGCACCTGTACTTACTCAGTTTAAATATGTAAGTGACATATATAGAAAATTATTAACAATTTACTCTTTTAAACAACTACAACATATGCATATTAAAAGAAATGCATACTAAACAAGGTTTTATAAGCAACTTATATAATTTCGACATCACTTGTAATTGTTTATAACCAATTCATATACAACATTCATTTCTTCATTTTCAATTAGTTTACATCCACTAATTTAAATTCAAGTTGATTCGCTTTCAATTTGGATTCAATTACATAGTTTTCATACGTTAGCTTTTCATTTGATTAATTCAATTACACATGAATTTCTATACAATCAACTAACAATCATCTAATAACCAAATCATAATCAACATAACCAAATTCATTCAATTTACTTTACTTCACATTCAATTTGGTTCAACACTTTTAATTCCAATTGGTTTAATATTAAATTGACTTCCATTCAATTATTCAATTCCCAATTTATTAGCTTCAATGAATTAATGCTTACATTCATTATTCCATATCAATTTATTCACATTCAATTGATTAACATTCAATCCATTCATTAATTCAATGGTTAATTCATTTAACAAATAAAGTTGAATTTCATTTATATAACTCAAGTTCACATTCATTTAATAAATTCACTTTATTAATTTACTTCGATACCCAAAATCAACTTCATTTTACATCACTTAAGTTATATTCCAATTAAACATCATTTGTTTAACTTAACTTAAATTTCCACTTATAAATCCAATTCAGATTCCAATTCTAAAATAAATTCTATTTAACTTTTACCAAAGTCAAATTTCATCAATTATTCAAATTCATATCTCATTTTGCTTAACAAAATTTGTTTAACCACTTTAATAATTGGTGTCACTTACCTTTACTCATTCTATAAGTTATACAACTTATATATTTAAACTTCCAAATTCATATTATAAGTTCAAAACTCATTTCACTTATATTCATCAATTTCAACTTGGATTTTAATTTCAAGTTTGTTTATCACAACAAAACTTCTATTTCAATTTATAATAGTAGCAAATCCATCACACAGAAACTCGAAAATGATACTGATGATGCTGCAGTCATCACCCTTATTATTTCCCAGCAACACTAGTGAATTCAGTGCTTTAAATTCTTTCAAAAAAATTCCTTTTTAATTTATAAATCACATTTATAAATCCTTTCTCATATAATTTCACCATTTTTCTTTTCTTATACAAGATTATTTCACAACTGCAATTCATATTAATTATAATTCCATACTTAATAATTCATTTTCTTATATACTTTATTCTTTTACAATTGTTGTTTTTATTTAGATTATTCAAACAACTTTTATTAACTTATATATATTCTTTCATTTTCAACAACCAAACAATCAATTTATATACACTTTAATAATTCTGGAAAATTATTTCCTTTATATACAAAATATAATCGAGGTAAAATTATTTCATTTACCCATTTTAAAATGATACTATGTCGACTTGCCTCGTTTAAGTGTTTAGAAACCCCTATCGATAATATGGTGTCCCACATACCGACCAGAATTCACAAACAGCTCTACGGATGAGCAAACACAATATAAAACAATTTTATATTCACTAACAAATATGCGCTCATATTTATTATTACACTCACACTCATTCTAGAGTACTACCGACTTTATCTCTAATGAGTAATTCCCAACAGAGCCATGGTTATTGCTTAACCATATGCTCTGATACCAAATGTAATGACTCGACTTTTCATCGCTCGAAAATCGACATTAATACGTCCACTGTATCAACTGTCGACTAATCGAATGCCGGAAAACCGAATTGTTATGGAGAAAAAGAAGAGGTAGAAGAAGACAGAAGGAAAAGAAAGAAGAAACAACAGAAACAGATAAAATATCAGAATCTCACATTCACAGCGGAATAACATATAATAGATAAATGAATAATCTTTAAATCAAAACTATATCAGTTTATACATTACATCATCATCAGAGTTTACACAACAATATACAACACAATACTGGACAGTTATATTAACTTGTCCTCATACAGAATACACAGCGGAATAAATAATATCATATACAAGTGATACGTCTCGCCATCCAGCTCGCCCCTCTAAGCTCCATAGCACTCCAGAATCCAGAATGACCTGATAACCTGACTCTAGACTGCCCGTGTGGAAATTGGTGGGCACCCAGAGTTTAGGAAGGAAACAATAAACTCCAGGTCAGTCATGGTGACTGGTGTTAGAACTAAAACAGTTTATCTTTAAAAACAAACAACAAAAGAATTTTAACATTGAAACCCGCAATGCTTTTGGAAAATGAAACTACCATAAGACCTCCCGCCACACACACAATGCAAATGCAGAATTGGAGGAGATTTCTTCTTATGATAGTCAAAAATGCTTACTACGCAAAATCATTCGATATTATTATCATTAGTGCATAGTGTCGAAAACCATTTCGAAAAAATATAATATTAATCTTAGCCAGCATACAACCATTATTGTATGCCTACTATATCTACCATGTTCAATAGCAGGTTACCGCTACATTCCATAGCAGGTAATACAACTAAAACCGTACAGGTTCGTATTGTTTCCTTGGATTTCCAACAAATGGTCAGGCAAAGGAACTTCCTTGCACCGAAATGGAAACGCCTCTGGAAAGACGCCCCGGATCCTAACCGGATCTCTGCAAACACAAGGTCGACGCTACCTCACGCTTTAACAAAGCTGTAACTAGGTAACTAACACACGAGCTATGTCATCCCCCGGCCGTCAC
This sequence comes from Allium fistulosum, assembly GCA_030737815.1. Taxonomy (NCBI): domain Eukaryota; kingdom Viridiplantae; phylum Streptophyta; class Magnoliopsida; order Asparagales; family Amaryllidaceae; genus Allium; species Allium fistulosum. The sequence goes on from CM060901.1 coordinate 826,158,906, forward strand.
CGACCTTTATTCGAGGATCCTCAATCACAAAGCAACAATCACAAAGTATAATCAACATAGGTAAAATATCTGGGCTCCATACCATGGTATCACCTTTTATCCAGAAGGAAATGACATACCCTAGGGGCGCTACCCCTAAAAACCTTTGCCGCAACATTCATGTTTCGACCATTACCGGGTTGTGAGGCTCGACGAAGTCTCGTCCGCAAAACTATGCTTTTTCACAAAGCCACGCTTACGCTTTTTCACAAAGCAACGCTTTTTTCACAAAGCAACGCTTTTTCACAAAGCAACGCTTTTTCACAAAGCAACGCTTTGATCAACAATTGATCAACAGCACTTCGTATGCCACATTACCAAATTGGGAATGTATCACTAGTAACCATCAACTACATAACCTCTGAGCTCATACGTCTTAGAGAAGGGTGTTAAGCTAAGAGAATAAATTCTCCGCCACCAACATAAATGTATTTGTTAGAAACCAGCTTTACATCTCAAAGTGTAACGTCAGACACACATCCATACAAGTCCATTTCGAGATCGAACGGAATCGAAGGCACTTCCAAAGAATCCCTTGCAATCCGGATATTCACTAATCACGTCTGGACTTCCCATCACAAAAAGAGTGATATAAAATATACCGGAGCAACTCAGTGCAGAGACATTCGATAGGTTGTCCTTTCATTTTTGAAAATATCCGTTCTTCACACCGGTCTTCAATACGATCCATATCGTCGTATCACAAATTCGGAATGGGTTATATGACACAAAGGTCTTTTCCCGGCTAACCCGAATAGTGAGCGTTTGTTTTAAAAAAAACAAATCAAGTGCCATTTCAAAGGAAAATATTGATAGTCTGTTATTTAACTATCAACAACATTCACAACAATCAACCAATTTAAATAATTTTTCCCAAATTATTAAATTTCAAATATCCTCCCGATATATATTTTCCACACTTCACATTTGAAAACCAATTTCAAATCACATTTTCACACTTCACATTTGAAAACCAATTTCAAATCACAAAATGGTCCATTTAAACCAATTAAATAAATCCTTATCGATTTATTTCAAATTTACATTTCAAATTGTAAATTTATTTCCACACTTCAAAAATAAATCAATGTTTATTTTTAAAACAAATTTCCCTTTTCTTTATAAATTCTATTGTGAATTTAAATTTCCAAATATCCATTTTTAACTCCAAATCAACTTTCAAATTGATTTCCAAATTTGTTTCAAAACCCAAATTGATTTTCCAAACATTTATTTCAAACATCGAATCAATTACAAATTGATTTCAAAATTTACTTCACACCAAATCCGTTACAAATTGATTTCAAAATAAAATTCATTTTAACACAAATCAATTTGCTCATTCAATCATCAATAAATTTTCATATCGATTTCCTAAAGATTTATTTTCAAATACCAAATCAATTATAAATTGATTTCTAGAAGTTAATCACCTTTTAAAATAAATTCATTTATCTCTTCCAAACCATTTAAAATTCCATTTTAAATAAATTTTTCAACTTTCGAATAATACTATTCAAAATCCATTTATAAAAATCCTTTACCATATTTTAGAAATAATTCGATAAGATTTCGAAAATCAACTTTATACTTTAAAATCCCTTCTTTTAAATTCAACCAATTCTTTCAAAAGAATTTACTTAAGATTTCATACTTTAATTTCAAAAATCAAATTTCATTCATTTCTGGTATCCAACGATACCAAAAATACATTCGGCTAAATTATAGCCTTCAACAAATTCAATCACAGATATAATCATTCAACGATTATAAATAATTCATCACACAACATATGAAATAAATTCAAATGTTTGAGGAATCCAGTTGGATCCCTCCAACCTGTTTCCCTACATCCACAGATGTTAGCATAATACAAATTTCACTTTAATGTGAAATCATCGCGGTATATGGGATTTATAAATATTATCCGCTATTATGCGGCGCAATAGGGTCTCATCCGCTATACAATGCGGGAAATCAACAACTCCAATATATACATATTCCAATATATATATATTGCTATATACATATATAATACCAATTCCACTTCAATGTGAAATTATCGCGGTATATGTTTTTAATAAATAACCTCCGCTTAATATACGGCGTATAGGGTCTATTTAACACAATAGATAACAGTTTATCATCCAATCACCACAATCAACACTATCAACAATTTTAAATCTAACAATTTAAAATTTAAATCGAAACAAAATATTCGATTGAGTGAGGAGTTCTCACCTTGCTTTCTATAACGGCCACTATATTTTATTTTGAATAATATTAAACGCACGTTTAATTTTACCCAAAATTTTCAATGACTCCAATCAACTCCAAACCAGCTTCATCGCGTAGTGCTTGACAAAACGAACCAGACGCAATTCATTTCGTCCGAAACGGACCTCGTATGACAAAGATATCAATTTTCAAAGTTAATACAATTTGATATATATTAAATTTACAAATTTCTTTATATTTTTCAAACCATAGCTACAGATCTGCCGTTCGTTTCCTGCAAAGCAAATCTGGGCCGATGACCCCTTCTTCCTCAATCACGCATGCGCGTGAACAGCCAAGGATGAACGCACGCAAATGAACCCAAAGCCGTCAAGCTTCAACGAATTTTCACGACCATAATACACGACTTGAAGACGATCGGCCACATCCATCGCGAAGCCATCGGCGAACTCTACCTACACCGTGAATAGCATGAAACTCGGCTGCCCCTTTGGCCTCGAAAAACGTGAAAAATGCATCGACTTTGAACACGATTTCCCATCGATCCGAATCTCCATTTCAGATCATGACCGTTGGATTTGTAGATCTCGTCGAGATCTACAACTTTGTAGTTGGAGGTTTTTGCTAATTATCGATGGATTATGAGAAATTGGAGGAGAAAGGTGAATGATTTATGGCCATAGAAAGGGTGAACGGCGGCTGCACTAGAAACTGAAACCCTAATTTTCTTGTTTGCAAATGAAGAGAGTGAAGTGCTTTTATAGAAAATTGCCCAAAAACACTATTAATCGAAATTTTTCCAAACTCCAAATCGAGCGTGCCGGTTGGCGTTTCTAAGGTTTACCCCGTGTTCCAAACGCAATGGAACGTGTTTCGGGAGCTAATCCGATCGTATGTGAGAGTTACGGAATTAAACGATCAAATTTAAATCAAATCGATTTAAACCGATTTCGATGCGTTTTAACTTGCCCCGGACAAACGGTACATCCGATTGACACGAAATTTGAAATCTTACAATAATTTCACATTACGGATCCGATGAAACTATTTTCGTCGAAATCCGAGACTGTTTGAAAAATGACTATTTTTAGTCGTCAATTAAATATTAAAATATTCAATTTTCACAAATTAAACTCAGAAGTTTGAGGGGCTTTCCACATATGGAGCAATGCTTGTGGCAGATGAAGCATCCAAGAATGATAGATACATTAAAGGTTTGAACCCAGGACTTAGCAGAGCCATGTTACCTTATGCTGACAGGACATTTGATCAAGTAATAGACTTGGCTTTGAGGTTAGAGCAGCATGATAAGGAGAGGGAAAAGTTTAGAAATTTTAAGAATAATAACACTAAGAAGGGTAAAGGAAGATATCACCCTTATGATAAGAAGAAAGAAGAGGCCAGTAACAAAGGCACTGGAGATGTCAAAGCTAAGGAAACCAAGAAGAAAATTGTGTGTCATCAATGTGGAAAGGAAGGACACATCAAACCAAGATGTCCAAAATTGAAAGGAGGAGCTTCCAAGTGCTATCTATGTGGGAAAGAGGGGCATATGAAGAGGAATTGTCCTGAATATAAGCAGCAAGGGAAGTTAGCATTCCTGGAGAGCAAAAGCAAGTCGACAATGGAAATTAATGCTGAAAACCATAGCCAAGCGGAAGGTGCATTACTTATTTGTACCATACCCATAGCAGTAGTATATGATACTGGGGCAGCTCACTCTTTGATTTCTTATGAACTAGTTAAAATGCTAAAATTGAATTGCATATGGGTTGAAACCCCATTGCATATACAAAGTCCACTAGGGAGTTCTAGTGTTCTAAATATGATTTGTGTGGATGTGGAATTAAACATAGGTGGAAACATTTTCATTTCCAATTTATATGTTTTAAACTACCCAAATATAGGTGTTATATTGGGGGTAGTGTAATAGCCCGCAAATCCGTACCCCTTAAATTGCCATTAATCTCCATTAGTGAACTCAAGAAGAACGGAAGTACGAACCATTTGAGTTAAGAAGAAGAGGTAGAAGAAGAAAATAGGAAACAACAACATCAGAATCTCACATCGCAGCGGAATAAAATATAATAGATAACAACTGATCTTTACACAAATTAAAACTATATCAGTTTACACAATACATCATCAGAGTACACATAACATACAACTGGACAATATTCATATCATGTCCTCAATACATTTGAATACAGCGGAATATATATATAAACAAGTACGGGAGTACGTATCTCCATCCAGCTCGTCTCCTGAGCTCCACAACACCATATCCTGTATCCTATAATACTCGGTCTGACCCGAGCATCATAATAAAACAATACCCGAGTCAGTCTGGAAAACCAGCGTGAGAAAATCACACTCAAATTTATTATTAAAGTTTTCAAAATCCTTTGAAAATAAAAGCATCTCGTAAGACCACGCCACAAATAAACATGTCGGGTTTTTACCTTACGATAGCAAAACACTTTTTATCAAAATCCTCTGATATTATAGTAGTGTCTATATACAAATACTTATTCAAATAGCTGAAATTGTTACATGATTAAATTCCAGCATACTAGCCACAAAGTGGGTAATAAAAACAAATACTGTACAAGGCACGTAGGGAGAATGAATTTCCATCAATGACTAGGCACTGGGGTACCACCTGTCACAGTACCTGGTCTAGATCAGCGTACCGAGGACCCACCCTAAGTCCTCTGCAACACAAGGCCGGAACTATCCCTTACTGGATAATTCCAAATAAAATCACCTCATGGTTGTGATCAGCAACCGCACCACTAAGCCGAAATAAAAAAAGGACATCTAGATAGGGATGACCTTACCCTCCAGTGGGAGCTACCTACGAAGCCTTGCTGCATAACCCCTGATTTTCAGTCTTTCCCGGTTGATGAGGCTTGAGGCTAAGCGTTACCTTTTAGAACATATCCCTTAGAATGCCTATCGTCCGCTGACGATGTTCCGAAAGCATTCGTCCATACAAGTCCGTCCCGGGTCCGAACGGAACCGAAGGCACTACTCTTACTACATCAATTTTGGCAATATCCTCAGGATTAGTAGCGACTAGCCCTTGCACTTCACTACTCCATCTTCGACTCCGAAATCGTTCCTACAAAACGTACAAACCTGATCGAAGTGGTTTTCGGGAAAAACTACCGATCTCGGTCTCTTCGAAACGATCAGCGCATTGGCCAATATTGATAGTCGGTTATTTAACTATCAATTAACATTCACAACCATCCATCACACAATATATAATTTTCCCGCATTATTTATTTGCCTCAAATATCCTTTCAAGATATATTTCCAAATTTCAAAACTCATTTAAAACAATTTCAAACCGTTTCCGCTTACGGAATACATTTCCCAAATGTTTATTTCCTTTGAAACACCAAGTACAAAATACTTTTAGATTTTAAAATAATTTAAAAACACTTTACTATAAATATACTTTATAACATTGAAATTTTAAAACTACTTTAATACTTTATTAAAATATATATTTTAAGAACATTTAAAATAAAACCACTTTATAAATATAAACTAAATTTCTCTTTTTACAACATAATACCAAATCACTTTTATATAATTACTACAATAATAGATTTTTGAAAATACTTACTTTGGAAATTAACATTTAGAAAAAACAAATTTTCTAAAACATGCTTTTTAAAAAAAAACATACTTAAAACTTTTAACTTATATTTCAAATTGCTTCGAAAATGTACTTGGCTATCCAAGGAAATACACTTCTCTTCACATCTTTTAAAAATAAATCAACATTTATTTTTAAACCAATTCATATCCCTTTATAAATTCCCACCTTGAATTTATATTTTCAAATATCCACTGATATTTTATTTTACTTTATAAACCCAGTTTATAAATTCCAAAATCTCACATCTCTTTAAAATTTCAAATCCCAAACACTTAAATCAATTTACAATTGATTTCCAATTCACTTTATTCTGAAATAAATTTTTCTTACTTCATTTATCCAAAATTCATTAACTTTCAGATTTTATTTCTTAATTATGATTTAAATCCTTTTAACTGAAAATATCAATTTTAGATTTCCAAAATTCCTTCTTATTCCTTAATTAAATTTAATCCTTAAATTTAAAAATAAATCCTTTATTCTTTAAAATAATATCACTTTAGTTTAAAATTTATTATTCCCCCTGTTAATCCTAATTTCCCCTTTTTCCTCATATTCAGAATTAATTTATTGGAAATTTAAAGTTACTTTTAATCTCCCAATTTCATTTTCCAATTTTATTCAAACTCTCCACAGTTATTTTACTTAAGAATTTACTCTTTTATTTCTTTTCAAAAATCCAATTCTAGAGATTTTGATAACTCAGCATATCCACATAGATCCAATCAAGCCATAACATCCAATTATCCATATAATTCATCATAGGATATCAAAAATCATATCACAGAATATTTAAACAAAATTAAATATTTTGAGGAATCCAGTTGGATCCCTCCAACCTGTTTCCCTGCATCCACAGACGTTAGCACAATACCAATTCCACTTCGAGGTGGAATATCGCGGTATATGGGATTAATAAATATCATCCGCTATTATGCGACACATAGCGTCTCATCCGCTATAAAATGCGGGAATATCAACTCTAATATATACATATTCCATTATATATATTGATATATACTACTTTATATACTATCATATCTAATCAATCCAATCATTCACCAAATATTTAAATTTAACTAATTAAATTTAAATTGAAACCAGATGAGTGAGATTAACTCACCTTTGCTTTTTATTTTGCAATCCATTTCAATGTTGCCTTGGTTTCTCGATTATGACCTTGAATAAGTATTAAATGGTTTTATTAATATTCGAACAATTTGAATAAATATTTTCCATTTGATAAATTTAATTTCATTACCCAATAATTTATTTCTAAACTAATTCCTTTTATATAAAATATTTGTAGTGACAAATAAATAATTGCGTTTATTAAACAAACTAATCACCCTAAATACACATCTTTAAAATAAACCAGTAGACTCGACATGTATATGTACATATTTTTTTTTTTCAAAATAAGCTATATAGATTTCAAAGATCTAACTTTACATAAATTTTAAACATTTTTAAATTCCTATATATTTTCAACATTATATATATACATATATTCACTGCTTATCCTACATAAATATAGGTATAAATCTTTATATTGAAAAATAATAACCAAATATTCCTTACTATAAATCATCTACAGCGTTATATACGTATGTATATTTAAATTAAATTAAAAAAATAAAAATAAAAACAAATAAAAATCGAATACCTCAGCCTGCTCAAGAACTTGTCGCAGCCACCAGTTCGACTACGGCATCCAAAGAACCCATCAAAAACGATCATGCGGCACCTCCACGACTATCGCCTTGACCTTAACGCCATTGAACGCAATTTACTAACCCGATTCGCGACAAAGCAAACTTCGACGTGAGATTCAACCGAGATGGAGGACCAGCCTGCTACCTTCGAGTATGCCTTCCCGCGTTCATGGCCCTTAGCCGCGATTGACGTTCGAACTGTCGTACCTACGCCCCCTCGAGCGCGCGTATCGACTTCATCCTCACGATTCGAACAAATTTGGGTTCGATTTATTTTGAAGCCAGAGGAAAGATGGGCGGTTATATAAGGAGGCTCGCGATTTGAACTGATAGGAGAGGAGGGCAAGCTTGTTTGGGATGCTGGGTTTATTTGAGCGGAGGCCATTGTTTATTTATTTCGTTTGTTTTCTGAAGGAAGCCATTTTTTTTCTCTCTCTATACCAGCTGAATTAGAATTCGTGAAAGGATGAAAGGATGAAAGGAAGGAGATAGGGTACGGGTATCAGTGTGTTGTCTTTCTTATTTAATTCTGAGGTGATTTCATACTTATCCAAAAATAATATATAATAACCAAAATATCTCGTGGTCTATAATTCTAAACCCCGAACTCCAATTTAAATGCAACGACCGGCGTTCCTAACGTTATCGTTATTCTGAACACGTTGGAATGGGTTTCGAGGTCTAGTTCGACCATATGGAGAAAATAGCATTTTAGACTCAGTATTTTAATTGAATTTTCTATATAAATTTCAACGCGTTTCTATATCGTATGCTAACACAACAACTCCAAAAGCTACGAAAATTGAAATCCGATAATAACACAATATTATGGATCCAATGGAACTGGTTTTGTCGAATTCCGAGACTGTGCCTCGGAAGACTATTTTTAAATTCAATTTAAACGATATATTCTCAAAACAGAGAAAAACACTTTTAAATTCAAATTTAAAAGTTCCATCACCTTCAGTATCAACAATATAAATTTTCTGAGCCTTTAAATTATTTTTAACAAGCTCAAAACTCAAGATTCTCTATTTTCCCTAATTCCAATTGTTTAATTCAATAATTAAATTATCCAATAAATAGAGATATCTGAAATTCAAGTTAAAATTTAACTTTTAAATATTTAAAATCAATTAAATATCCTTATTTCAAATATCCAAAATTCCGGGTCGTCACATTCCTCCCCCCTTAAAAGAATTTCGTCCCCGAAATTACTAGTTAAGAGGAATGGTCCATAACCCCTTAACTATTTCCTCAATCCAAATAGTTTTTAACAACTTGCCAATACAAACCCTTTTTACCAAAGACACACTAACCTTCTTATTAACTTTTCAAACTTATCCACAAGTTCCAAACAACATTACTTACATAGCAATTCAAAATTTTAATTTGAAAGCAAATTTTGAATTATCAAAATTTTCACAAAATTTTTCTAACTCCTTAAATTTTAGAAATTTTTTGCCAGCGTCACCTTTGTGCGGCTAGCTCGGTACAACTACAAAATGCCTCTACAAGCCCACAGATTCCAAAAGAAATCAAAATGCCAAGTGGCAAAATAAAAAATCCATTCAAATTTCATACGGAAATTTAAATACATACCTTTTTGTTGGGCCATTTAAATTTATCTTCCGAAATCAAACATCAATTCCCTTTCTGCCTTTAAAACACCTGTACCTTACTAAGTAATAATATCCAATTACAAATTCCAAAATCGTTTTATTTAGCTCGTTACACAATTTCAATTGATTATCCATTATATCAATTTCCTTTTATTCTCATTCACTTTGATTGTTATTCACTTTTCCACCATTATCCCATTTCATAACTTCAGTTTTAATCTCCACTCAATTATTTACTTAGGAAAACTTTCAATACCGATTTACTTAAGATTTTCATTCTTCATTACTTAAGTTCAATATATTTTCCTTATATTGCACTTTTACTTTACTTCACTACTGAAGTTTATATCCAAATCGAACTCCAATTCCATATGAATTTCAATTTGCTTAAATTTACTAATTCATTTCAAATCTCAATACCTTTATTTCTAAATTTTCATTCAGATTTTCATTTTCAAATTTTACTTGACTTCAATTTGTCTACAAATTCTGAATATTGAATTTTCATCCACTTTACTTTATATACACAGTTTTAAATCATTTGTCGTTAGTGAAAATTTCCAAAAATTTTCTAACTTCCAAAATTTTCAGAAAATTTTGGCAAAGTCTCCTTTGTATGGAGGAGCTTTTGCAATTTGACAAAAGAGATAAATATATATACATCGACCCATACGGTCAGAAAACAGAAAAACAGTTCATATTTCCTATTTTTATTGCGTAGGCGTACCTTATTTAACATTTTTAACCAAAGCGGTTATTATCTAGCATATTGCGCAATCAAATTCAGCCAACTGATTTCCTTGAACCTGTACTAACTCAATTACAACATGTCAGTACTAAATATATGAAATTTATTAGCATTTCACTTATTTTAAAATAGCTAACACATAAATTTTGTAAGCAATGTACGTAAACAAATTCCCACGAGCAACTTATAAGGTCTCAACCTTAATTTCAATGTTTCAACGTAAATTTTAATTGTTTATAACCAATTCAGATTCACTTCATTCATTCTAAATGGTTTACAACACAATTGCTTATATTCAATTCATCTTTAACCCAAACAAACCCGTATTCATTTTAAATGATTCCAAAAATCAATTTATTTACTTCTATCAGTCCATAGGATTTTATTTTCTTCCGTTCACATTGAACGACTAATTTTCTATGCAAATTTGTCAGTTTCCATTCAATTAAACAATCACTTCATTTTATAACTATTCAAATTGATTCCAATTCAAATTATATTAATTCCACTCCAATTTAACATATTTTCTTTCCCTTACATTCAAGTTCTATTTTAAATTCATTCACAATCTATTATTGAATTTATTTTATTAATAACAATGCCATTTTAATTCATTTGCAACCATTTCAATTTTATTTCTATTCACTTTTAGTTTACCATTCAATATTTAATTTTTTTATCTCAAAACCACTTTACTTAGTTTACTTGAATTCAATTTTATTTTATTTCTCAAGTTTGGATTTTCCCATGTACTAAACAAATCTTATTTTGGTTTTTGTTTCACTTTCCATTTTCTTATAAGCCACACACTTACATTTTCATACTTCCATTCATTTATAATTAAACACATTCCCATTCGTCTATTTTCAATCAATCCCATTCACCTTTTACTTTTTAACTCGGAATTATACACTTTATTTAGCCAAGTGTATTATTTTTATTATTCTACAAACATTTTAAAAAAAATTCTAGAGTTTAAATCAATCTTCCAAAATTCCAAAATTACTCTTGAAATCAACTATATCCAGAATCCTTTCCAATTTCAAACCATACCCAGTTTTATAACCAACTCTAATTTTACAATCTTCTGGTAGCAAAATTTCTCTTTTGGAAACTCGAAAATGAACACCGATGATGTCGCGATCATCATCGGAATTATTTTCCAGTGACCGAAAAGAGTTAAATGCTTTTATCTCTTTAAAAACAATTCAAATATTTTTAATTTCCAAATCTCACCAGATTTCAAATTCAATTCAAAAATATTTCCGAAATAATACCACTATTATTTCTCCAAAACCTTTTAAAAACCATTTTCAAACCCAAAGGAATTTAAATTTCCTGAAATCCCAAATTCGAAATCCATTCACTTTTATATTCAAACATTACTCTGGAAAATTCATCTCATTTTAATTATACATCACATCTTTAATTCACATTTATAGTTTACATTCATAAATCCCATTTTGTATATGAATTATTTCTTAGCTTTAGTTATGATTCCAATTTCTTATCCAATTTGATATTTAAATGATACTAATTTAATATTATCACTCCCTAACAATCAAACATCCATATATAAGCTAAATAGCTTGCAAAAACTTTTCTTTTTATATACAAAAATAATTTGGGTAAAATTATTTCATTTACCCTATTTAAAAACAATACTGTGTCGGTTTATCTTGTTTAAGAGTTTAGAAACCCCTATCGATGTTGTGGCGTCCCACACATCGACCAGAATCCATAAACACTCAACCGATAAGTCAACACAATATAAAACCATTTTTATATCCACTAACAAATACGCCCTCATATCTATTAATACACTCAAACTCATTCTAGAGTACTATCGACTCCATTTATGAGTAATTCCCACCAGAGCCAAGGTTATCGCCAGCCTATGCTCTGATACCACTGTAATAGCCCGCAAATCCATACCCCTTAAATTGCCATTAATCTCCATTAATGAACTCAAGAAGAACGGAAATACGAACCATTTGAGTTAAGAAGAAGAGGTAGAAGAAGAAAATAGGAAACAACAACATCAGAATCTCACATCGCAGCGGAATAAAATATAATAGATAACAACTGATCTTTACACAAATTAAAACTATATCTGTTTACACAATACATCATCAGAGTACACATAACATACAACTGGACATTAATCATATCATGTCCTCAATACATCTGAATACAGTGTTCAATACAGCGGAATATATATATAAACAAGTACGGGAGTACGTATCTCCATCCAGCTCGTCTCCTGAGCTCCACAGCACCATATCCTGTATCCTATAATACTCGGTCTGACCCGAGCATCATAATAAAACAATACCCGAGTCAGTCTGGAAAACCAGTGTGAGTAAATCACACTCAAATTTATTATTAAAGTTTTCAAAATCCTTTGAAAATAAAAGCATCTCGTAAGACCACGCCACAAATAAACATGTCGGGTTTTTACCTTACGATAGCCAAAACACTTTTTATCAAAATCCTCTGATATTATAGTAGTGTCTATATACAAATACTTATTCAAATAGCTGAAATTGTTACATGATTAAATTCCAGCATACTAGCCACAAAGTGGGTAATACAAACAAATACCGTACAAGGCACGTAGGGAGAATGAATTTCCATCAATGACTAAGCACTGGGTGTAACGACCCACTCCGAGACCCACTGTAACAAAGAGTATTACGGGAGTAATACCGTCTGTTAAAGCGGAGAATAGAGTATAGTGGGAGCGACCATTTGTAATCAAGCTATAACTATCTACCGAATACGTCGAAAGGTGGAATCTATTTAAATTTTTCTCAATCAGGTGGTTCGACATATTCGGTAAATACTTATAACGAAATTACAAATGGCTAAAGATCTATCAGAATAAGCATAGTAATAAATGATAAAACATCACAGAACAGAATCACATCACAGATATAAAATCCCAGAACAATACATCATCAATACAGATCCAAATACCATAAGTGGGTACAAAGCCACTGATCACACATGTGAGTCAAAAATATGTACATATCAAAGTCTGAATAATAAGAGAGTAGCGGAATAGTGGACAAATAAAAGCGCTATCTATCAGCATAGCAGATAATGTCCAAGCGGAAGCACAGAAGCTAAGTCCAGAGACCTAACCTGAAACAACTCGGTTTGACCCAAGCGAAAACACTCGGGTCAGGCTAGCTAAACAATCAGTAATAACTGAGATATATAATAATGCGGTACATAAGTAAAACAGTACTTATCCAAAGAGAAGTATATTATGAACCACATGAATATAATGACGATCCCTAATCATCAATAAACAATAAAAATCTCCAAAGAGAAATCAACACCAAAGTGTAGAATAAATAAAATCGCCTCATATCATCGGCGTAGCCAAAGCTATAAAAAGATGCCCATAGGCAATAACCCCAAGAGTGACCAGAGTCTGTAATCAATGCCCAAGCAAAGATCGATGCTCCAAAGAGCAATGGGGATATACTGAAAAGTCAATGAAATCAAACACTGAAAAGCAGTGCCCAAAGACACTGTGAATCCACAAGGTAATCGCACTTACATCGTATGGTTCCATAGAACCAACACCGAATGGCGGTACTCGAATGGATATAAAAATCATCAGATAATACAAGTTTTGCACGTGCACCGACCAGAGTCGTTGTTGCCAAGTACTGTAGAGTTGTGATCGATCACTCGCACCGATGCGAAACGCGCGAGACGGCGAGATCCTTCCCAGAAGGATAAAGGCCTAGAGGCACACGCCAAAAAATAAACTGCTCCATAGAGCAGGTGTCCAGAGACGGTTGCCCAGAGGCGTGGTGACCCAGAGGTCCAGTATTGGCCGCCCAGAGGCTAATGTGTCACTAACTTCTTGGAGAGGAACCCGCAAAGTGTTAACAATGAGTCTCATACCCCACGTTCGCACTAAACGGTTTCCTAACCAATAGCAAGCTCACACTCCAAACAATAAAAAGTCTACCTCATATCATCGGTAAACTAGACCCAAAGGTCAAAACGATCAATCGAATAGGTCGGGGATTAACCGGAAAGAAAATACACTCGGTTTCCATAGGCCGGAGATTTCCTAACCGTTTAAGCACCTTTCCACTTCGCTCGACGTGCTAAAAGTGAGTGTGAGATTTTTACTATAGAAAATAATGGTGTAAAACTGATTTATAATTGATTTTCGAAATCACTTTTAAAACGGTCTTTTGAAAGGTATTCTATTATGGAGTAATTAATTTAATAATTAAAATAATATTATATAATAATTTTCAAAAGCCATTTAGGAGTGAAAAATCTTTTGAAAATGATTCATAAAACCCGTGTACGAAATCTAGAGACAAATCTCAAAGAAATCAATGAAAACCAGAAAATCACTGAAAATATTCTAAGTGTTTGTAAACATTCAAAAACAGCTGTGAACCCAAGTTCGGCAATTTATTTGGACCAGCAACAGTGTCCAAATGTCATGAAAATTTGCAGGCATGTAGTCCAACATCCCTACTTTAAGATGCAAAAAGAATTTCTGGATTCCGAGTTGAGACGAAGCAGTAGCGACATCTCAAAGTTGGACCCAGAACAAGATTAACACTGTTTACAAACAGCGACCAGAGTTCAATTTCGACACGAAATTCGAAGTACCAAACGAACTCCAATGTTGTCCAAATTTTCCTGAGATGGAGTTCGGAACTCCACCTTTCTAACGAGACCAACAACGTCGAATTCCGACTTCCGATGCGAACGTGGCGGCATCGCGGAGTGGCGCTCAAAAGCTGGAAACAGAAGGGATATTTGATTTTCATTATAAGTGTTTGACCATTCAAAAACTGCTGCGAACCCAAGTTCGGCAATTAATTTGGACCAGCAAACTGAATCCAAATGACATGAAAACTGGTAGGCATATAGTCCAACATCCCTACTATAAGATGCAAAAAGAATTTCTGGAATCCGAGTTGAGACGAAGTAGCAGCGACGTCTCAAAGTTGGACCCAGAACAAGATTCACACTGTTTACAAACAGCGACAAGAGTTCAACTTCGACACGAAATTCGAAGTACCAAAAGAATGCTGATGATGTCTAAATTTTACAGAGATGGAGTTCGAAACTTCACTTTTCCAACGAGACCAAAAACGTCGAATTCCGACTTCGGATGCGATCGTGGCGGCATCGCGAAGTGGAGATAAAAAAAATCTGAAACAGGGCTTAAAAAAAAATATTTATTATTCTTTTTTTTTTCTTTTATTATTTTTTTTTTCTCGGGCTGCACCATGGGTGCAGCCCTTGTCCAGCCCAGCCCGCCTGGGCTGGGGAGCAGACCCAGCCCGAGCGGGCTGGGTGCTTCAACGCCCCAGCCCGCCTGGGCTGGGTACCAGACCCAGCCCGGGCGGGCTGGGTATCACCAGGCCCCAGCCCGCCTGGGCTGGGGACCTGACCCAGCCCGGGCGGGTTGGGTCCTGCAAGGTCCCAGCCCGCCTGGGCTGGGGACCTGACCCAGCCCGGGCGGGCTGGGTCCTCCAAGGCCCCAGCCCGCCTGGGCTGGGGTCCTGACCCAGCCTGGGCGGGCTGGGTCCTTACCCAGCCCGGGCGGGCTGGGTGGGGATAAGTGAGTGCCAGCCCACTAGGGGCTGGCCTGTTCTTGGCTAGCCCAGCTGGGCTAGCCTGCATCAGCCTGGGTGCATCCAGGTCTGTCCTGGTGCACCCAGATCTCAGTTTCAGCCTGTTTTCAGGCTGAACAAAACAGCCAGCATAAATATTGATTTTTGGTGCTTTAGGGGTGTTTTTTTCAGTTTTGGGCATCAAAATTATCATCAAAATTAACTAGCAATAATCATTAATAATTAGTAATTATCAAAATTACAACTAGCATTAATTACTAATCAATAGTAATTACCTTAATGAGGCAAAAGAACAAATAGTATTTGTGCACAATTAAACAAGCCAAAAGCCTCAACCTCCAAGCAAAGATCAAGAGACTTCAAGGACCCAAAATCAACAAAAAAATAAAACAATAATTACAACATGAAGGTTGAGATAAATATGGGTTAAGAAGGAGGATTAGATAATATGAGAGATTGCATTACCTTTCTTTTTTTTTCTTCTAGGATTAAACTAATCAAATTATGAAGAGAAGGAGAAGTAGCTTCTAAATGGAGGCCATTATTTTGTTTAGATCTAGGTTTTAGGAATTTATGAAGAGGATGAGGGTTAGGGTTATGGGTTTAAGATATTATATAGGAGGAGGTTAGGCTAATGGGTTATGGTAAGGGGGTTTTAAACCCATTAGGACTTAGTTTATTTTCTAAGTTATCATGTGAACAAAATCCTAATAAGCATCCTAGTTTTAATTAAAACCATGTAATTATCTCATTTGGCTCATTAACCCATAATCACTTTTTATTTAAAAATTCCCCATTTCAACCCAAAATACTTTTATTTGCAAACCAATTGCAAATTTAAATTCCTAAAATTTTTGTTTAGCTCCCTTTTCAACTTAAAATCATAATTTTAATTTATTATTCGGTAATGCTACCTCACGGTTGTTACACTGGGGTACCACCTGTCACAGTACCTGGTCTAGATCAGCGTACCGAGGACTCACCCTAAGTCCCCTGCAACACAAGGCCGGAACTATCCCTTACTGGATAATTCCGAATAAAATCACCCCACGGTTGTGATCAGCAACCGCACCACTAAGCTGAAATAAAAAAAGGACATCTAGACAGGGATGACCTTACCCTCCAGTGGGAGCTACCCACGAAGCCTTGCTACATAACCCCTGATTTTCAGTCATTCCCGGTTGATGAGGCTTGAGGTTAAGCGTTACCTTTTAGAACATATCCTTTAGAATGCCCATCGTCCGCTTACGATGTTCCGAAACAAGATGGTTCCTTAAGACTTTGTATAAATTATAGAGAATTGAACAAAGTAACTATTAAAAATAAATATCCATTGCCAAGGATAGATGATCTTTTTGATCAATTAGCTGGGGCAAGAGTATTCTCTAGACTAGATTTAGCATCTGGCTTTCATGAAATGAAGGTGGAGGAGTCAAGTGTTAAGTACACTGCCTTTAACACTAGGTATGGGTTGTATGAATTTCTGGTTATGCCATTTGGCTTGACTAATGCACCATCATACTTTGTGGATTTAATGAACAGAACCTTTAGAGATTATTTAGACAAATTTGTGCTTATTTTTATAGATGACATTTTAATTTATTCCAAAATAGTGGAAGAACATAAAAACCATTTGCACCTGGTTTTGTCTAGATTGAAGGAAAAATATTTAAAGGCAAAATTTTTAAAATGTGCATTTTGGAAAGAGGAAGTACATTTCCTTGGCCATGTCATTTCTACAAAAGGAATTTCTGTGAACCCCAATAAAGTAGTGGCTATTCAAGCATGGAAGAGGCCTAGCACTGTGAGTGAAGTGAGATCATTTATGGGGATGGCAAGATATTATAGGAGATTTATAAAAGATTTTTCAAAAATTTCTACACCACTTACTAACCTAACCAGGAAAAATCAAGCTTTTGTTTGGTCAGAGAAGTGTGAGAAGTCTTTTGAACAGTTGAACGAGGCATTGGTAAATGCTCCAATCTTGAAAGTACCCCAGGGAAATGAAGAATTAGTTGTATACACTGATGCTAGTGGGTTTGGCTTGGGTGCAGTGTTGATGCAACAAGGCCAAGTCATTGCATATGCATCCAGACAACTCAAACCTCATGAAGTAAGGTATGCCACACATGATCTTGAACTAGCAGCAGTAGTGTATGCCTTGAAACTTTGGAGACATTATTTGTTAGAAACTAAGTTTGAACTTTACACTGACCACAAGTCTTTAAAGTATTTATTTTCACAAAAAGATTTAAACATGAGGTAACATAGATGGGTGGAGTTCTTAGCTGCCTATGATTTGGACATACTCTATACACCAGGTAAAGCAAACAAAGTTGCTGATGCTCTAATTAGACAACATGCTAAATTAGCTATGATGATGATAGAAGAATTTAAGGACTTTTCCTTGCTTGCTGAGTTAGAAATTGAGGAGAATGACTGTGTGCACATGGATGTGCATGTGCATGGTGCACAGGAAAATAGAGGGAAGTTGAGCTTGATGACACTTCAACCTGAACTTATTTTGAAGGTGAGTAAAATGCAAGAACAAGACACAAACTTATTGGATAAGAAAATTCTCATATCAAAAGGGGAAGAGGTGACAAATTACCATATTGACAAAAATGGTTATTTAAGAAACCAGAATAGAATATGTGTTCTAGAAAACATGGAGTTGAAGGAGGAAATATTGAATGAATACCATAGAAGTAAGTACTCCATACACCCAGGTAGTACAAAGATGTATCAAAATTTGAAAAGAGACTTTTTGTGGAAGGGAATGAAATCAGATGTAGCCAAACATGTTGCAAAGTGTATGACTTGCCAACAAGTCAAGGCAGAAACCCAAAAGCCATCAGGGTTGTTGCAACCTCTTACCATACCACAGTGGAAATGGGAAGATATATCTATGGATTTCAAAGATGGACTTCCTAGATCTAAAAGAGGAAACACAAGCATATGGGTGATAGGTTATAGGCTAACTAAAGTGGCACATTTCATCCCAGTCAAACCAGAAAGGAATGCACCAAAGTTAGCGCAAGTATTTGTGAAAGAAGTGGTAAGATTGCATGGCATTCCCTAAACTATTGTGAGTGATAGGGATACCATCTTCACCTCAAGATTCTGGATAAGTTTTCAAGAAGCCATGGGAAGTGAATTATGCTAGAGCACTGCCTACCATCCACAATCAGATGGGCAGACTGAGGTGGTGAACAAGGTTTTAGAGGACTTGTTAAGGGCATGTGCACTGGATTTTGGAGGTAACTGGGAAGACTATCTCCATTTAGCTGAATTTACATACAATAACAGCTATCAAAGCACCATAGGAATGGCTCCATTTGAAGCCTTATATGGCAAGCCATGCTTGTCACCTGTATGTTGGGTAGAAGCAGGGGAAAGAGCTATTTTAGGGCCTGAGTACGTACAAGAAACTAAAGAGAAAATTGAGTTGGTAAGGAGAATAATGGCAGCAACTCAAGATAGGCAAAAGAAATTTGCAGATAAGAAAAGGAAGCAGGTGGAATATGAAGTAGGAAATTTTGTTTTCATCAAAATATCACCTATGAAAAATGTACTGAGGTTTGGGAAACGAGGCAAGTTAACCCCAAGATATATTGGGCCATACAAAATTCTAGAAAGAATTGGTTCCTTGGCATACAAGTTGGAATTACCAGAAAACATGCAAGGGATGCATGATGTTTTTCATGTATCACAATTGAGAAGATGGGTCCATGATAAGGCAGAAATTCTTGAGACCCCAACCCAAGTACAAATAAATCCTAATTTGATTTATGAAAAGGATCCAGTGGGAATTTTGGCAAAGGATGTGAAGAAGTTGAGGAATAAATCTCTAAAACTTGTGAAGGTACAGTGAAGTCTTGATCCTAGTGATTGCACATGGGAATTAGAAGACATGGTTAGGATGAATTATCCTAAGCTATTTTCAGATTAAAGGTAATTCTGATTTTAAATTTGTTTTCCTTTTTAGATGCATATATTTTTAGTTATTATGATAGAACTAAAAATCTATTTGGTTGAGAATGTATTTGATCTCTGAATTAAGTTTAAAATTGATTTAAGCTTAGGAAAATTGTGGGACACAATTTCTAAAAGGTGGGGTGTATGTAATGACCCAAGATTTTAGGAATTTATTTTAAAAAAATATAAATAAGTTTAAAATAATTTTTAAACCAATTTTAATGGGGAATTGATATAGCTTGATATGGTGTATCTATATGTGTGTACATATGTGCACAGGAAATACACATGAACTAAAGCTTAATTCCTGAATGCTAAGAATGAACACATGTTGATGTGTATGGAAATATTATATATATATATAGATTAAATCCTTAAAAGCTATATGCATAAATATATATATATATATATATATATATATATATATATATATATGGATGCTACTGAGTATTTTTGAGTGTACATGTGCATGTGTGTCAGTACAAAATAATGTATAAATATATATATGGGTGTACTAATCATTTCAGTAAGACTTATATATATATATGTGTGTTAATAAAATACTAGAGTTCAAATCAGCAAAATAAAATATACAAACATATTTTAAATTATAGGCAGAAAGAAAAAGAATGAGGATATAAAAAGGAGTAATCCTCTTAAATAAAGGAAGTACATGCTATTTAAATGAAAGCTAAAAATAGAAAAATAAGATAAAACTGAGAAATGTTTTGTATAGGCAGAATTAGGAAGAATATTTGATAAATAATAAAATCAAGTCACACTTTTAGCATGATAGTAGACAAGAGGAAAAAGTATTTTCTGGAAAAGCAAATTTCTGAAATTAACCAAAAAGATATAACCACTTTTCTCTTCACAAACTCAAGCCGGGGAGGGTAAGATTGTGGGTTTAGATAAAATGCAAATGACATGATTTCTTATGGGCAAAAATGACATTAGCCAACACCTTAAACCCTAAGAAAAACCCTACATAAATAGGCAGTGATATGAGGAACCTTCTCTTCTTCCCGGATAGCTCTTGAGAAATATATATATATATATATATATATATATATATATCACCTAAATATAAATCAAGTGAAGAAAAGGGTTGGAGGGCAGAAGCTTACCAATCAACTAGGAAGTGAAGGAGAGCTAGGTGAGAAAACTCACTCATAAAAATCTAAGGCACTAAGTCCTAATGTAGGCAGCCAGTTTATAAGTTAATTTTTCTTAAAAATGTATTTTCATATGTGATGTCTATCTATGATTTCAGAGATGAAAATGTTTTGATTGGTTGTTCTGCTTGTTTTATTATATGAAAGTTTTAAGTATTATTAGTATATATGTGTTTTATAAACTCAGATCTCTCTGATATGTTAATGTTTAGAAATATAAGTAAATACCCAGAGAATAAAATGTTGAATATAGGCAAGTAGTGTTGGTTTTGGCTCAACCCAGAAAATATAAACATGATTGAGCTGCAATATTCTTATGTATAAGTGCTGAGGCTTGAGACAAAAAGGAATTAGGGGTGCAATGGGGTTGCCTATGTGCTGATGCTCCTGATTCAATGAAAATATATAAATATTCATACACGTAGCAAATAAATTTTGTGATTCGGTGAAACTTGGTCATTCTGAGTTCAACTTAAGCACAGATGTTTGCAAAAAGAAAAACTCTCTCTCAAAAGCCATAAGCCAATGTTAGTTGCATATACCCCTTTTAAAATACAAGAATATATATACATGCAGAATCTTATTTAATAGACACCAATGTTTGCTTGCCTATTTGTCTCTGTTTGGTTATGAATAATATGAGATGCCATGACATGGATGTTTATGTTAGTGAAATGAATCACTGAATGGTTTAGTCAGGAAAAATCAAAAGAGTTATTATTAATTTAAACCTGATTAGGAAATGGGGGTCAAGAACACTACAGGAATGAATTGTTTTCTTGAGTAATACAAGTTGACACATGGCTTGTTTAAGTCCTGAGATCTTTGTGTAATGGAGTGAATTAGTCCCTTACAGTGTGTCCATTGATTCAATTTAATTGCAGATGAGACCAAGATAGATAAATATATCAATATAGGAGAAATTGATATAAAGAGGAACTAGAGTCTTCCTGGAATGAAATCTGAATAGTGAATAAATGATTTAATTCATTCAGGTGATTTCCCTGTTTTGTATGGATGTTTATTTGATTTATGATTGAATTATATGAATGTATGAATGTACCATATCTTCTTGAGGTTTCTGGAAAGGCAGACTTAAGTGTGCACCTGCACACTGACACAGAACATGCACACATGACTTAATGGTTTTCAAAAGGCAGAGTTATATACACAAATACATGTTTCAACTTTAACTTGATTTACAAATTGTTTTTGTGAATTTTCTCATACCAGATGTTAACCCTTAAGTTTCTCCGACTCATGGTCTTACGAGATAAGAGTTGTACGACTCATGGTCCTACGAGATAAGAGCTGTACGACTTAAGTCATGTCACGACTTAGTGACTTCAAAAAGTCTTATGACTTATGAAGACTTACGACTCATGAGGACTTGCGACTCATGAGGTCTTACGACTCATCAGACTTACGACTCATGAGGACTTGCGACTCATGAGGTCTTACGACTCATCAGGCTTATGACTTATGAAGACTTACGACTCATGAGGACTTGCGACTCATGAGGTCTTACGACTCATCAGACTTACGACTCATGAGGACTTGCGACTCATGAGGTCTTACGACTCATCAGACTTACGACTCATGAGGACTTGTGACTCATGAGGTCTTACGACTCATCAGGCTTATGACTTATGAAGATTTACGACTCATGAGGACTTGCGACTCATGAGGTCTTACGACTCATCAGACTTACGACTCATGAGGACTTGCGACTCATGAGGTCTTACGACTCATCAGGCTTACGACTTAAAGGCTATCAAGCTGACATCCAAAGCCCGGGCCTGTGCTACTTTGATCTGGTGAGTCGATTACGGCTTAGCACTTGTCTTCCAACTGAGCCACAAGGTGAACCCAATATGGCACCCACGAGACATCTTAAGTCGAATACGAGTTACGACTCACCTTAAGTCGGTCACGACTCATGACTTTGCCAAAAACGAGAGCTCAGAAATCTGCTCCTATAAATAGGCCACCACTTCCAACATGAAGAGGACTTTTGCCAAATCATTTCTTGAAGCATCGTTATTCTGTCGAAGCCTCCATTCCACCAGCAATCAAAGATTCTCAAACATTCAAGACGCTACAACAATCTTCAAGAGATAATTCCCTACATCCAACATGGATTCATCGAATTCCATCGACGAAGATTGAGCTAGTAGTCAAGATTGTTTCTTTTGATCAAGTTGTACTGTTGTGATAAGAGATTTGTATTGATTTGTAACCGAATTCAGTAATAAAGAGATTCAAAGTGGACGTAGGCTTAATCTCAAGCCGAACCACTATAAATTGCTGTCTTTTACTGCTTAAATTCTATTCCCGTCACACGGGTGGTGCTTTCACGATTCTATTACACACACCGGGTGTTAGCGTTCATCTTTTATCGTTAACATTTTGGTGCTTTCACTGAGAGCCCAACTCAGGCTACCGTTCACCATTGCTTCACACAAGTTTGTTGAAAAAGTTTCCTACAAAACCAGAAATCTATCAGACATAATGGCTCCTGGAAGGAAACGAAAGGCTGTCAGATCTGAAAATGTTCAAGATAATACCGCCACTTCTATTTCACCGAGTCATGCGGCTCCGAGCGTCGGGGTAACGCGAGAGGAGCTAGACGCTGCTGTATCTGGACTATACCAACAGATTGAAACTCAAAACAATCTGATGATGGAAAAACTGAACGCTCTGCTCGGCGCCAATCAAAGACCAGTGGGTAATGAAGAAAACATCGCTGATGCTCTTCACAACTCTGAAGGAAAAAATATTCCTCAAGGGGGATCAGGTGCTGCTGAAGGAGTACCCCTCCAAGCTGAAGGATCTAGGCCGTCGCCGATTTTCCGCGAACATCTGCCCGGACAGACTTCTGAGAAAATGGCCGAGGTCTATTCCGCCAAATCTTTGAACAACGAGGAATATCTTTCTAGCATGATCAAGCAAATAATGAAGGAGAGCATGCAGAGGGATGAAGATGAGAGCGAATGGGGATTCGCACCAAGTAGAACTCCGTTTACCGAAAAGATTCTAAAGGCTGAATTTCCTAGAAAGTTTGTTCCCCCCACCATTCCTGCTTATCGGGGAACAAGTGATCCAAATCAGTTCTTGTATAAATACGACTGGCACATGACCGGTGCAAGAGCAACTGATGAAATTAAGTGCCGGTATTTCCCAGTATATTTAGAAGGAGTGGCACTCCTCTGGTTTACCAAGCTTCCTGTCCGATCAGTTGATCAGTTTTCCGATCTGACCCGAAAGTTCAAAGAGCAATTCAGGCTATACGCTTCAAAGGCAAAGGACATGATGTCATTATCCAGTCTTGAACAGAATCCGTGAGTACCTATTAAATCATTCCTAAACCGTTTCAATATAGCTCTGGCAGAAGTTGATAACGCAGAGCCACGGATGATCTTGACCTATTTGATGCGTGCTATCGACAAATCGAGCGAATTTGGAAAATGGCTGAAGATGAAAGAGCCAAATTCTCTCGAGAAATTCTACAAGAAAGCTGATGAATTCATACGCTTGGAAAATCTTCCAGCATCGATGAAGGTGGTGGCAGCAAAGGTGGAAAATAATACTGCCGCTTCGGAAAAGAAAGATTCCGGAGGTCAGAAAAGGGAAAATCACGAGGGGAAGAAACAAAAGGATACAAAGAAACCTCGCTTCTTCAAACCCTCAGATTTCACTCCATTGACCGATACTATGGAAAATATCTTCTTCGCCACCAAAGATGCTATGGATTATCCCAAACCGGCTGAGATAAAATCGGGAAAGGGCGCTATGAGAAATGGAAAGTTCTGCTGTTTTCACAACCAACCCGGTCATGATACCAATGACTGTCGCCACTTAAAGAGTTGAAGAATTGTTGAGGGAAAACAAGCTGCAACAGTATGTCAAGAAGAACAGAAGTGACCCATCTTCGTCAACTCAGGGGCAGCAACTCCCTACTCAACCGTCAGGCTCAGGTAAAGGTACTGCGGCACAAGAATCTGAGAGGCCCGTTATCAATGTGATTACGGGGGGTCCACACCCAACGGGCAGAAGCTGGGGTGAAATGGAACGATATGCTCATGCTTTAAAATACATCCCAGCTGAGGAAGATGTTTTTGCTGTAGAAAATGCTGCACCCCTGAAACAGCAAAAGATTTTAGATGATGATATTATGTTCAAAGCTAGGGATTCTATTGGTATTGAAGCTCCCACCATAGATCCCTTGGTTATCTCTGCAGGAATTGGACCGGCAATAGTAAGGCGAGTGCTCATTGATTGCGGTGCTTCCTGCAATATACTCTTCAAGAAAACATTTGACCAGATGAAGATCCCAATGACTGACGTTCAAGCTTCGTCACAAAAAATTGTTGGTTTCACTGGGGAACCACAACAACCAATCGGAACTGTCGAGTTGTTCGTGGAACTTGGGGAAGGGCGGAAAAGAGTAGTTCGCAAGCAAACCTTTGTAATTGTCGATGGATTTTCTGCCTATAATGCTTTCCTGGGCAGGCCAACTCTAGCTGCATTCAAGGCCATATTGGCCCCGTGGTGCCTAACTATGAAGTTTCCTACATAAAATGGTGTTGGTGTCATCAAGGGAGATCAAAATGCTGGACGCGAATGTTATCTTATAGAGCTTCGAGAAGCCAGAAAGAGAGAAATGGGTAAAGATGCGGCATCTCCTCTCCGCATCAAAAACCCAACCTTATAGCAAATACAGGGTGGTCCCTGCACTGGTGAGCATAGTGGTGCAAGGCGAGAAATGGACCCCAGAAAATCTAGTGCAGAGGAGAATAGAGTGGTGCCCGTGGAAGTTACGGTACCAATACCTGTCGACTCCAAAGACCCAAACAAAGTACTTAATGTGGGTTCGCAACTAAGTACAACAGTTCAAAACACACTGATATCATTTCTAAAAGCAAATCTGGACGTGTTCGCTTGGTGTCATGCTGATATGTGTGGAATCTCTCCAACAATTGCTGTTCACACTCTGAATATCGATCCGAAATTCACACCGGTAAAACAGAAACGAAGAACTCAAGGTCCAGAGAGGTCAGCAGCTTTAAAGGAAGAAGTAGACCGTCTCATGGAGAATAATTTCATCAAAGAATCCACTTATCCAAATTGGGTTTCAAATCCAGTACCGGTTAAGAAGGCAAATGGAAAGTGGAGGGTATGCATTGATTTCTCAGATCTAAACAGAGCCTGCCCCAAAGACTGCTTCCCGTTGCCTAGAATCGATCAACTGGTAGATGGGACAGCTGGACATGAGTTGTTGTCTTTTATGGATGCCTACTTCGGATACAATCAGATTATGATGAATGAACCAGATCAGGAAGACAAAAGCTTTATCACAGATGTGGGTCTCTATTGCTACAAAGTTATGCCTTTTGGATTGAAAAATGCTGGGGCAACCTACCAAAGACTCGTCAATGCAATGTTCAAGCCTCAGATTGGTAGAACCATGGAAGTTTATGTCGACGATATGTTGGTAAAATCAAAGAAAGCTGTAGATCACATGGGACACTTGGAGGAGATGTTTACGATTCTTTGAAAATATGGAATGAAGCTCAACCCATTGAAGTGTTCATTCGGGGTAGAGTCTGGGAAATTCCTGGGTTACATAGTAAGCGCTAGGGGCATTGAGGCCAATCCTGCTCAAATCACAGCTCTGAGAGAAGTTAAGGCCCCTAGAACAAAGAGAGAACTGCAAAGTCTCAATGGAAAAGTTGCCGCTCTTAGTCGCTTCATCTCCAAGGCCACAGACAAATGCATTCCCTTCTTTGATGCTTTAAAGAAAGGAAAGAAAAATTTTGAATGGACTCCCGAATGTCAGAATGCTTTCGATCAGCTGATCCATCATATGAGAACTCCTCCGGTCCTTTCCAAGCCTAGTGATGGCGAAGACCTCTTCATGTACTTAGCAATTTCATCCCATGCTCTAAGTGCAGCACTTGTACGAGAAGATATGAAAATACAACGTCCAGTCTACTACATCAGCAAACGGTTCACTGGGGCAGAGATGAATTATTCAAAGATTGAAAAGCTTGCTTTTTGTTTGTTAATCGCTTCCAGGAAGTTGAGGCCCTATTTTCAATCTCATCCTATCAAGGTCCTGACTGATCAACCTCTAAAGCAAGTCCTGTATCGTCCTGAAACTTCGGATCGTCTCTTGAAGTGGAACATAGAAATCAGCCAATATGACATCACTTACCATCCCCGAAGAGCAATTAACGGACAAGCTTTAGCAGATTTCATTGCAGAGTCCACTGACAAAGGTGACATCAAGGAAGAAACAACTGACTGCATTCCGATACGGTGGAAGTTGTATGTTGATGGCTCGAGAAATGATTATTGTTCTGGGGCAGGAGTTGTGTTCGAAACTCCCGAAGGACGATCACTATGTTATGCATTGAGACTAGAATTCCCTTCGACAAACAATGAAGCAGAATATGAAGCCCTTATTGCCGGTTTGAAAATCGCCAAGGAACTAAACATCAAAGTATTACAGATTTTCAGCGATTCTCAGCTTATTGTTTGCCAGGTGAAGAAAGAATTTCAAGCCAAAGGAGGAAATTTGCCTGCATATTTGACAAAAACTTTCGAACTCCTCAATGATTTAGATCACTACTCAATAAGCCACATACCCCGAGAGGAAAATATGAAGGCAGATTCTTTAGCAAAGTACTCAAGTTCCGGAGAAGCTCAATTACTGGGATTAGTTCCTGTAGAAGTTCTGGCAGCTCCAAGCATTGATGAAATGGATATTGATTGGATTATGGCTATGTCTCAAGAGCTTGAATCATGGATGACTCCAATCAAAGAATACTTACTCAGTGGTTCCCTGCCAGAAAGTTCTAAGGAACGTCGAAAATTATTGAGGAAAGCATCGAGATATGTACTTCAAGACGGTCGATTATACAGATGGGGATTTTCAATCCCACTACTCCGATGTGTAACTAAGGAAGAAGCCAAGACAATCTTAGCAGAGGTACACGGAGGAGAGTGTGGAGACCATTCAGGTGGTCAAACACTTGCAAAGAAAATTCTCCGATATGGGTATTTCTGGTCGGATATTAATCGAGATGCTGCAGCTTACTCCAGAAAGTGTGACAAATGCCAGAGATTTGCAAAAATCCCAAGAGCACCCTCCACCGAACTCACACAAATGGTCAGCCCATGGCCATTTGCCATTTGGGGGATAGACCTAATTGGACCATTACCGATCGCTAAATCAGGGATTAAATATGCTATTGTTGCCGTTGATTATTTCACCAAATGGGCTGAAGCTGAACCTTTGGCCACTATCACTTCTAAGAAGATGATAAATTTTGTAACGAAGAATATCATTTGCAGATATGGTGTGCCACAGAAAATAATCACAGACAATGGTACTCAGTTTGAAAGTGAAGAATTCCAGGATTTTTGCAAACGGTTCAGAATTCGAAAAAGCTTCTCAGCAGTGGCTCATCCGCAGGCAAATGGGCAAGTGGAAGCAGTTAATAAGATCATCAAGTCAACTATCAAAAAACAGCTCGAAAAAGCAAAAGGTGGTTGGGTTGATAAACTTCCATTAGCACTATGGGCATACAGAACTACTCACAAAACTGCGACTGGGCACACTCCATTTTCACTGGCATACGGATCAGAGGCAATGATTCCAGTGGAAGTAGAAGTTCCTTCACATAGAAGAGTTTATTTCAGCGAAGCTGAAAATGAGAAACTACAGCTTGAAGCACTTGATTTTCTTGATGAGAAAAGAGAAGAAGCTAGACTCAGAGTTTCAGCTCATCAGCAGAGAATTGCCAGGCATTTCAACTCTAAGGTTCGCCAACGCAGCTTTGAGATCGGAGACTTGGTTTTGAAAAGGATCATGGCAGCAACTGGTGTGTTTGGGCCAAACTGGAAAGGACCATATGTCATAGGCACTAAACTTCTTGATGGCACTTTCAAACTCATAACTGTTGAAGGAGATCCAATTCCGAGAGCCTGGAACAGCAACCACTTACGTCCTTATTTTACTTAAAAAAAAGGCTTGGTTCAAAATTGTAAAATAATGATGAATGTGTCAGTTGTGTTGTAAGAAATTGTAAATCAGTGTGAATGAATGAAAGCTATAAAGTGGATGTAGGCCCGATTCTTGGCCGAACCACTATAAATCTTGTGTTCTTTACTATTTGATAATGCCTGTTTTATTTCGATATACAAATACTTTAAATGTATTGCTAAAATGTCGATTCAAAATTGCAGGACGTCAAAACAATGCTTGCTCGTCACAAAGCTAAGTGACCTCTATAAATCAGCTATTACACGAAAACTAAGCGACAAACATTCCAAACTCAAATCCTATGCAAGGAAAACTTCACATAAAAGTTGGCAACTCCACCGTGATGAACCTGTGTTCACTAGTTGAGATTGTCATTATGAATAGACATCCAACTAGATAACTCGTGTTCGTCTCGTGAAGTCATTCAACAGTGAAGTCCACTCCTTCGGATAAAGCAATTCACTTGCGAAAGAAAAGAAGATGTGCTTGGGAAAGATAATGAGAAAATCGCTAATGGGCAGATGATGAAAGAAAGTTGCCAAGCAAATAAAGAAGCAGACAAAGGGAGATATGCCTCTCAACAGGAAAGCCGGTAGATCCACTAAAGGGACACCTTCCCAAGCAGAAGGAATAAGACCCTCGCTAACTGATTGTGATGCATCCGATCAGGCAGTTTGTGTCCATCCCGTGGATCTACTTGCCCCTAAGACGCAACCTTCCTGGCACACCAACCAAAGCCCTCTAACGAGGCACGCCAATAAATGGGAGTGCTTTACTCAATCAAAAAGATTGGTAGGACCACCGAAGGGGCACCTTGTTAATTGATTGCGATCGTTTGTACAAACAAACATCCAACCAAGCAACTTACGCCTGTCCCGTGGACCCCTCCGACCATGAGAAAGTAACTTCCAGGCAATCAAAAGCCCTTTTCGGAGGCACAAGCCCTCTTCGGAGGCACAAGCCCTCTTCGGAGGCACAAGCCCTCTTCGGAGGCACAAGCCCTCTTCGGAGGCACAAGCCATCTTCGGAGGCAAAAGCCCTTTTCGGAGGCACAAGCCATCTTCGGAGGCACAAGCCCTCTTCGGAGGCAAAAGCCCTTTTCGGAGGCACATTTCACCCGTGTAGAAGTGCAAAATGCTTCTCTTCGGAGACCCACTTCACCAGAGCTGAAATGCCAAAAATGCTTCTCTTCGGAGACCAAAACATGCTTCTCTTCGGAGACCAAAACATGCTTCTCTTCGGAGACCAAAATTGCTTCTCTTCGGAGACCAAAAAACCTCTGCAGAGGCGTACTTCACATTGCTTGAAGTACCAAAAATAAACCCTTTACTGGGGCACGAAATCAAAACCTTCTACAGAAGCTCATTTCACTGTGCAGGAAAATTCACCTTTAAACAAATAAAAGTGATTATTCCCAAAAGTTGAAGTGTTCTTCAGGAAGAAAGAGAAAGTAAAAACTTCTCTAAAAACGAGACATACTCAATTAAAAGCGGAATGATTCCTTCCTCAAAAGTGGAATAGTTATTCTCAAATATAAGAGTATCAGTCTTGTAAGAGCGAGTAATATTGCAATGCACTTGTGGTATGGGGGCAACATTATGCAATTTAGTTACATTAATAAAAGTAATATACAAGCGACACACCACAAGTTCATTGCAATATCACATAAAGAAGATGTGGAATAAATGCGTTCTTGAAACACAGACAAAAGTTTGTACAAGTAAAAAGAATCGTTTACTCTACACTTCAAATGAAAAACAGATATATTCCTGCATACACAAGAATTTGTACAAGTAAAATAGTCATCTTATTCAATACTATGGAAACTTTTTACATTGTGCAGATTACAAAAAAAGCAGGGACTGGTACCTGCACAATCCCCGGTCGATACATGCAAAAAGCAAAAATAAGGAGTAAAAAATCTAGCTTGTTATCCCTTCTTCTCGCCACCTTTGGATCCTTTCCCCGGCCTAATGATTAGTTTTTGGAGCTGTTGTGGACGGGTCGGGGCAGAAGGAGAAAGAGGCGCGGCTGGATCAACTTCTGCTTCCTCCCCAGTTGAAGCACTTCTCTTCTTCTTCCTTATGCCACGCTTCCCCTTCCTCTTTGAAGAAGATTCGCTCCCCGGAGTAGCAAGCAGTGTTGAAAGCTTCGTGTCATCATCAAGGGACTGCTTCGGGGTCTTCTCGACGTCTTCAAGGTCCTCCGCCTTCTGTTCCTGTGAAGCTGCCGGGTCATCCAGGCCTTGAAGGGCTTCGATTTTCTCTGCCTGTGATCCCGGCTGGGAAGCAGAAGGAGGAGTAACCTGTAAAGATAAAAGGACGGCAACTGAAGGAGTGGAAACTTGCGCAGTGTTTGGTGCCTCCGCTGTAGAAGAAAAGAAGTTAAAATCAACATCTTCCAGAAATAGAGAAGGTATCGGTTCACCAAAGTTTAAGTAACAAGAAAGAAGGTCATCGAATTCGGTTAAATCAAACAACTGATTCGTTGGGCCCGGGACGACGCCAAAATTACCTGGAGGAGTTGGCTTTGCAAGATCAATCTCAAATTTCTCGGCTTCAATATCGTCTGGTGTCTCATCCTCAGCAGGAGTGATCGCAGTTTCTTGGGCAACTTTAGCTGAATGGGAAGAATGAGAGCCGGAATCCATAATATTAACGTCAGCTGAGGCAGAAGTATGAACGGGGGCAGTTAAAGGAACTTCTACCTTTGGGGGCTCTCCTCCCGTTGGTTCAGCTCGTACTTTAGCAAGCTGCTCCTTCCCCTTAACAAGAGCGGCACGAGCCTCATCACCGAGATAGCGCTCCTCAAGTTCCGACTCATCATAGCCGGCCCCGCCAAGCATATCCATTGCGACTTCCCACACTTCAGCCAAAGTAATTTCATAATCGGGGCCAAGAAAAGAGAGGCTCCCACGACCCAGAACGCTGTGTAAATAAAAGTCGAATAAGGTAGAGCTGATGTCTGCTTTCGTCGCCTCGTGTTATTGCTCAGCCGCTTCCTTTTCGGCAACGGCAGCAACCCGACCAGCGGTAGCTTCATCACGCTCTGCCTCAGCTTTAACAAGTCGAGACTTTAGTAACTCAATCTCTACGTTCTGGGAGGTGACTTTTTCCCGCAGATCGGTGTTTTCTGTGCGATATTTCTCAGTAATATGCTGTTAAGCGGCAAGCTTCATTTCGACATCTCTCTGTGCAGCATGTGCATCCCGCACTTGTTTTTGAAAGAATTCTTCTTTTTGAGTATGAGATGCAGAAGAAGAGGCAAGATCTTCCTTAAGTTGTTTAACCTCGGACTCAAGTTTTGTATAACCATCAGCAATACTTGCCATCTCGACATTATGCTGTTTGCAAATTTTGTCCCACTCCGCCCTGTCGTTTTCCATGGTCAGCATCGCTTCAAGGTTTGCACGATTGACTCTTTGGAGTTCGTCAACGAGCTTCTGCCACTGCGACATCCTCTCGATATTAAGCCTGACTGCGTCAAGACTGCTAAGCATGTCTTGCTTATCAATCGGAACTAAGTCCAAGTCAAAGCGCACCCCTTTTAGGCACCAATTCGGAAAACGGCTCTGAAGTGTTGGGGGGCCGTCTTTGACTTGATATTGTGGTCTGTTAATGATAGTCTGAATGTCAGATTTCTTCAGAGGAGGAGAGCTGGCCAGAATATCGGAAGAAATGGGAGCGTCAGTCTTTTCAGAAATTTCAGACGCGTCAATCGGCTTAGATCGCTTGCTCGGTTCGTCAGCAATCTGAGTTTTTCCCTTATCATCGTAAGACTTCCGCTTATGAGAGTAGTCACTTCTATGCGAAGAGTCATATCGCTCGGCATCTTTCCTTCTTTGCCGCTGATCGTAATCCCGCTTCTCCTGGGCTTTCCTTCGAGCCCTCTCCTCATCTGTTTCTTTTGGGTTATCAAGGTACTTCCTAAAGTCATAGGATCCGCGGCCTCCACGGTACTTGAATGAGTCATAGTATGAACATGTACGTCCCATTGGAGAACCTGAAAACAGAAAAGGAGTAAAGTTTAGAAATTTCCAGGAGAAAGAGGATAAATGCTTATAAGTGCTGAAAAATCCTAAGTGTGTGTGGCGTGCAAACTACATGCGTCAAACCACAGACCACGCTTTAGTGTGGAAACAGAGACGACTGGCGTAGTAGGCGTCTGAGTTTGTTTAAAGGTGGAAGTCGCCTCGACAACGGGAGAAGTCGTTTTTGGATTGTTATCCCCGAAAAGCTCTTGAGAAGTTATCATGATATCGCTCAAGCCATCGAAGGTGTCATCACCCAGGTGTTCAGCAGACTTCTCTTTTTCAACTTCCGTATCAATTGATTTTTCAGAAATTCGAGGATTTTCTTCCTCCTCAATAATTGGGGCAAGTGCCGACTTGTTAACTGACCCTACAACATCGGTGAATGCGGAACATTTTATCAAAGCAACTTCAACAACGGGTGCTTTCGATGCAATTTCTTCTACAGAAGCTGGGGCATTCGAGGTCTCTGCTTGAGAGTCTGAAGCAACTAACGTTTCCGCATCAGAGTTAGAGATTTCATGGATCTGGGTTGATCTAGAAGGATGTAAAAGTCCAAACTGGTGAAGAAACTCATCTTTCAACAGAAATTTCGCATCCCGTTCTTCAACTGGAACAGCCATGATCCTTTCAAGAGTTTGCTTATGACTAGGGTCCCTAGAGGGGGAGAGGAGCGCTAAAATGAGAAAGCAAAGTTAACACTTAGTGATTCGGACTGCAAAATACTCAGAGAATAAGGGGAAGAAAGGATAGGCATTCTTACTTCCTTCTCTCCACACGGCGTAAAACCCATGGGCAGTATCAGGGAGGCCGACAACCAATTTGCGATTCCTGGCACTTCTTATAACAATGATCGAAGGATGATCTTTGATTCTGACAAAAGAGCATAGATAACATATTTCGTCAACGCTGGGGAGACGGTCAAGCGTTCTGCCAAATAGTACGCATAGCCCCATTAGAACAGCATAACCATTGGGGTGTAATTGGAATGGAGCGATTGCCAGTTGGCGGAGAAGATGTTGAAGAAAATTGTTGAAAGGAGGAATGGCTCTGCTCGAGCACATTTGTCGGTTGACCGCCACAAAGCCAGGAGGTGCTACATCAGCAGTGTTGTTCTTTTCAGGAAGGATAGCGTCATCCTCAGCAATGCCAAATTGAGTACACAATTGCCGAAAAGTTTTGTACAATAAAGTGGAAGAGGCTCTCTCTGGGGGATTGACTAAAGGAGCTGGAATGAGAATGGACTCTTCAGTCTGAACTGTTACATCTCCTTGTTGAGAAGTCATTCTACACAAGCAACTGGATATTCAAATATGAAGGTGCACGTTTCCTAAATAGTGTGAAGTGTTGTGCAAAACTAATAAAGATAACAAATAAATACAAACTGGAATTAAGCTAGTCGGTAACTGATCAATTATCAAATTTCAGGACTTGTTAATTTAAAAGTTCGGGTACAGTATTAAATGCAAACCGGACATTTTCAGTTGACTATTTCAATATTGCTTTAATACTTTGCTTGAACTTGTTGATTTAAAGCACTTCATTCACACAATCTGTTTATGTTGATTATCTGTTATTAACTAATCTGTCATTTGATGTGGGCAGTCGGTGACAGTATATTCGTCCCAATTTTCTGTGGATATTGTATTAGACAGGTTACTAGTTTGCAAGTTAGAGTGATATGTGGGAAAATGCGGCAGTTCAAAGTTCATGCAAAGCCTAAGTCATGAGTCGCCAATAACTTATGTTTTAACTCATCCACGGCAGTTCAAAGTTCATGCAAAGCCTAAGTCATGAGTCGCCAACGACTTATGTTTTAACTCATCCACGGCAGTTCAAAGTTCATGTAAAGCCTAAGTCATGAGTCGCCAACGGCTTATGTTTTAACTCGTCCACGACTCAAGGGTTATAAGGCAAGTCGGCAGTACTTCAAGTCTTAGGTCATGTGAAAGTAAAAAGAAAAGGCTTCAGTCCAGAGCGGCATACAATCCCAAGTCCTGAGTCGTCTACGACTCAAGAGCTATGTCGTAAGAGGCTTGAGTCGTGGGTCGTACAAAACTGCTAAACCATGGCCATGCTAGCGTCTCATTCGTGTAAACCCATTGACTTTTCTTCTAACCCATTACCCTCCAAACCCGATAACCTCTCCATCAAATTGCGATCCCCATCCTGATCCCACGACACCATTGAGCCATCCAAAGAGCTAAGTTCAGATCGCTAAAGCCTCGCCAACCTAATCAATTAAAACCTGAAGCACAGTAACCCTATATCTCCATCGCCCCATTCATCTAAAGACGAAATCAAGCAAAATCTGGCTCACGAACTACCGGCACGGTGTAATTCGCGACAAAACATTGCATGAGGGGATGGATTAGGTATAGGGGGAAGAATTCACGAATCAATGATGATTAAAGGTCGAGGATGGATCAGAAACACTTACGCAATGAAGAATCGAGGATCGAATTGATTGATTGTTAGAAAAGGAAGAAATTGCCTTGAGAAAGCTTGAAGGAATAGTAATGGCGGATACGACTCAGAATATAGGTAATGGATAGAAGAAACGACTCAAGCATTTTATACCTTTGGGCAGTGGAACACGAAAAGGCATACACAAGTTAAGATGAGTCGAAGCACACGACCTACGACTTAGGCGTGTACTTCGAGGGGCAAATGTTAACCCTTAAGTTTCTCCGACTCATGGTCTTACGAGATAAGAGTTGTACGACTCATGGTCCTACGAGATAAGAGCTGTACAACTTAAGTCATGTCACGACTTAGTGACTTCAAAAAGGCTTATGACTTATGAAGACTTACGACTCATGAGGACTTGCGACTCATGAGGTCTTACGACTCATCAGACTTACGACTCATGAGGACTTGCGACTCATGAGATCTTACGACTCATCAGGCTTATGACTTATGAAGACTTACGACTCATGAGGACTTGCGACTCATGAGGTCTTACGACTCATCAGACTTACGACTCATGAGGACTTGCGACTCATGAGGTCTTACGACTCATCAGACTTACGACTCATGAGGACTTGCGACTCATGAGGTCTTACGACTCATCAGGCTTATGACTTATGAAGATTTACGACTCATGAGGACTTGCGACTCATGAGGTCTTACGACTCATTAGACTTACGACTCATGAGGACTTGCGACTCATGAGGTCTTACGACTCATCAGGCTTACGACTTAAAGGCTATCAAGCTGACATCCAAAGCCCGGGCCTATGCTACTTTGATCTGGTGAGTCGATTACGGCTTAGCACTTGTCTTCCAACTGAGCCACAAGGTGAACCCAATATGGCACCCACGAGACATCTTAAGTCGAATACAAGTTACGACTCACCTTAAGTCGGTCACGACTCATGACTTTGCCAAAAACGAGAGCTCAGAAATCTGCTCCTATAAATAGGCCACCACTTCCAACATGAAGAGGACTTTTGCCAAATCATTTCTTGAAGCGTCGTTATTCTGTGGAAGCCTCCATTCCACCAGCAATCAAAGATTCTCAAACATTCAAGATGCTACAACAATCTTCAAGAGATAATTCCCTACATCCAACATGGATTCATCGAATTCCATCGACGAAGATTGAGCTAGTAGTCAAGATTGTTTCTTTTGATCAAGTTGTACTGTTGTGATAAGAGATTTGTATTGATTTGTAACCGAATTCAGTAATAAAGAGATTCAAAGTGGACGTAGGCTTAATCTCAAGCCGAACCACTATAAATTGCTGTCTTTTACTGCTTAAATTCTATTCCCGTCACACGGGTGGTGCTTTCACGATTCTATTACACACACCGGGTGTTAGCGTTCATCTTTTATCGTTAACACCAGACATGTGTCTGATCCTAGTGTGCTAATGGCATATGGGGTGTCTCATTTAATATGGGGCAGCTTCAAATGCATTTTCAGGGACTGCAGCAACTAAGTAGGAGTAGGAGCAAGGCTTTGAGAAGAAGATATTAGCATGCTAAAACTAATTAGATAAGAGCCTAAATGATGAAATCTGCATGTATTGATAATTTAAGTTGCTACCTGTATTGAGTATTGAATATTGGATGGATATTTTACTAAGTATTTTGCTAAGAAATTGACTTGTAACTGGAATTTATAAATCTGGATATTATCTGATATGTTGAAGAAGATAATCTAAATCTTGTAAGTGAATTGAGCAAGAATACTATGATAAATAAGATGGTTACATTTTATAAATGTATTAGTCAATCTTGAGTCTTTGAAAAGGGTTAAGTTTTAGGAAATCTAGATAGTTGAGTCTCAGTAAATTAAATGGTTTGATTTTTCTACCATGACATATGTATGCAAGAGATGATAAGCATAGGAAGAATGTATTTATGTGTCTGTAGTGTTTCCATAATTCAACTTGTTCTACACAAATGTTTTTATACCTTATTTTTAAATAAAGGAAGAATCTGTAATATAGGAATTGAAAGCAAGGTCCATAATAGTTGCATATATATGCACATTTAAACATGTTTTGTACAGATATTAACACACCTGTTACCTTTGTATTTTTAACATGAATCTGAATTCCATTTCACTCAGGTTTTGATCAAAATGCATTTTTAAGACCCTATGGGTTACACCAAAACAAAGAGTCTGGTTGAACCATGTTATGGATACCCATGGTTACAGGAAACCCACTTAAGTTTGCATTTCATTTAGCTTAGCATCCTGGAATAAAAGAATTAAGCCTTTGAAATATGATATCTCACTTAAAAATATTCCAGAAAAGAGTTAGTACTCTAAACAAATTTTATATGAAAATCAAACATAAGTAATGATAGAAACTTATATCACTTTCCAGAGCACAAGCACTACACCGTTAATTTATAGATAATCATAACACAATTATCTGGTTTCTAGGAATTATAATCCATAGAGAATTTAGCAAGGAATAAAGAGATAAAAATCATATTGATACATATATGGATGGAATTTTATTATATGAATTAAATTGAACTATGTGTGGATTGATTAAATTTAATCAATCAAATTACCCTCTCGTTTACCAGATTCTGATTCAAACAAGAGAGGCACATGCATCATCACATGTATGTGCATATCCTTATGAATACACTGATATATTTATATTGGTTAAGATTTTGATCCTGAATATATGTTGTTTGATAGAAAGAAAAAAAAATGACTCTAGGCTTCAAAAATATATATATGATAATAAATATATATATATATATATATATATATATATATATATCTATGTAAAAAAAATCCTTACAAATTAAGTTATAAAAGAGAGGGTCATTTCATAAGGATAATTAATTTGTAATTAATATTAATTAATCAAAGTTTAATTTCTTAAGAAAAGAAATTAAGAATTGTTAATAGTTAATGAAGGTCATTAACTTAAGATTTGTTTAATAATTAATTAATGTGATAATTTTAATAAATAATTAGATTGATTAATTAAAGATAATCATTTGTGAAAATGTTTAAGTATAATTACTTAAGGGAAGTAATTAAGGAATTAATTACTCAATGTAATTAATTTAGTTAATGTGATTAGTTTAAGTCAATTAATTAAGTTTAATTAATTTTAATTAATCACTAGATGATTTGATAGGTAATTACTTAATGTAATAAATGAAGTGTAACTACGTAGTGAAGTAATTAATGGTAATTACTGGATGTAATTAATTGAAGTTGATTTAAGTATGATAGTAATTTGGGTTAAATTACTTTGTTTAATTAATCAAGAGATTAATTAAGATAATTAATTATGGAGTATTTAATTTATTTAATGAAGTAATTAAGGGTAGTTAATTTCTGAATGAGATTAATCAAGAGTGATTAATAATTATGGTTTAAGTAAAGATTAATTACTTAATGTAATTAATTTAAATAGAATAATTAATTAAAAATGTAATTAGGGATCATTAATAAATATAATTAATGATGTAAGAATTGATTAATTTAAACTAATTAATCATAATAAGTGCTTTCGAGTAATTAATTAATGGAATTAATTAAGGATTAATGTAATTAATTATAGTTAATTAATTAATAGAGTAATTAAAGGTTAATTACTGTATTTGGGTAAGGATAATAAATTTGTGAAATTAATTAAAGGATAATTACTTGAATGTAATTAAAGGATAATTAATCAAGGATGGTTAATTAAGATGGAAATTAGAGAATGATAAATTAATTGATTTGTAATTAATTAATGGTTATGTAAGCAAGATTTATAATGATGAAGTAATTAATTTAATTTACTTTAAATTAATTAGAGATAAGGTAGTTAATTTAATTCATTTTAAATTAATTATAAATGGTGTGATTATTAATCCTTGCTTATGTATGATGGATGATATTGATTTCCTTGAATGGTTTGAAATCTCAGATATGAGATAAGTAATGCTGTGTGATATGGATGTTATGGTTGAAGTGTGATGATAATATGGATTATCTATTTATGATGATATTGTGAATTATCTATCTGTGATATTGTGAATTATCTATCGGTGTGTATATGGATAATGAATTGATTTGTTTTAACTTTAAAACAACTTGGCCTTAAAAGATACGTTTGGATTTCGATGAGACCAGGATCGGGTTTGCTTCATTACAGCATGATAGGGGGTTCTCGCTTCGCGGTTTAGTGGCGAATGGGAGACTCTTACCCCTACATGTCCCTTTGGGTAGTATAAGGCCCTGGGTTGGTTTGCTAGGTACTTACAGTCGAGAGGCTGGCCGTAAAAGCAAATTCGAGGTATCACTGTGTGCCACTGTGGGTCTGGGATGGTTGCAAAGCCTACCGGTCGCCGCTACCGACGGTTGAAAAGCCTAGGTTGTTACAGTGGTATCAGAGCACTGGGTTGAGTGAATACCTAGACCCTGGAGTGGTATCTTTCTTGAGAGAGCGTATTTGCAAATTTGAATATATATATATATATTTATTTATTTCTACCTATCTGTTGGGTTACCTGTTAGGGTTCGAAGTCCATTTTTGAAGTGCAAGTTTGGATGAGTAGAATTTGAATTTAGGCGGTTGGGCAGAAGCTAGTGATGGTATCTTGGTAACTCAGGAAGTAGTAGCTGTGTGATGTGATATAGTGACTATGGATATCTCCGAAGATGTTTATTTGAAGCATGTATAAGGAAGTGGGTCTGCATCGGTGTTAAGGCTGAGTTCAGCTGAGTGTTTGTGTTTGGCTTTGAGGCCTGAGTATCTCAAGGAGTTTGGATTAGGAAGTCTTTAGCATCAATGGAAGCGTCGCAGCTCAGATTGTTCTGTGTGCAGGCAAGGAGGTCTTATGTTGGCAGTTTTCTAGAGGTGAAGGTCAGTAGCAGCAGAGTGGACCCATTTTTCCGATGGATTGGCTAAATAAGCTTAAGATGTTCTGATTGGTAAAGAGAGAACAGTTTTCTTTGGATATTCGATTGGGTTGGTCGCAAAAGTGACTTGCGATAGTAGAGTGTTTCTTGGTTTGTCAGGGATCTTTCGAGATGTCTTTGAAGAGCTTAGTGGTTTGCCTTAGCATCTGAGATTGAGTTTTCATTTCAACTAGGATTCCAGGAGTGGTACCGATGGTCCAGCTAGTTGAAGGAGGGTTCCTGGAGAGATGTTTTTGGTGAAGCAGATCAAGATATCATAGGATTTCTGAGTTTTCTCTTTAGGGATCTGTTGAACCATATTTCTGGGATGTGTTGTCCAGTTTGTGACCATGTGTATCATCAGCATTTTCATCTACTCCAGATCAGAGTTGTGCAGCAGAAGCAGTTTGGGAGTGTATTTGTTTTATCTTTTCGAATGGGAAAGGAAGTTCAGTTTTTTGATGTTTGAGGAGTAGAGTTGGTGTTCTTGGATTGATTGTGAGTAGATCATTTTGATGAGTTGTTTTGAGGCATCAGAGAAGGTTGAGCTGATCAGTAGGGATGAAGGCAGCCCTGGATCATCAGAAGAGTTTTGTGGATAAGGGACGGAGGAATTTGGATTTCGAAGTCGGGAATTTGGTTTTGAGTAAGTTTTCTCCGATCGAAGGAGCTTTAAATTTGGTAAGATTGAGAAGCTTGCTCCGAGGTATTTTGGATTTTCTCTATGTTCGGGTAAGGATAAGTGTTTGGTCTTCTGGAGTGAATTGTTAGTTTGGATAACTGGGATTCGATGTGTTTCACGTATCTCCGAGGGAGTACATGTATAATCCATCTCTGGTTTTGGAACCAGCAGTTCTAGAGGTTTGTTTGTTGAGTAAGACTTGTCTATAGTCTGATATCCTATCTAGTTTTGTAGATCTAGATGAGTAGGGGCTCTATAGCTTAGTAGTATAGTTTTGTTTGGATTTTGTAGAGCTAGTATCCCGGTGTTTATACTTGGGAAACTCTAGGTAGTCCTATCCTGATTTTGTCTGGATAGTTAGATTTGTTTGTTTGGATGAGTTGGTTGCTATGGTTGTTAGCATATGATTAATATATGCTTGTGTTTTAGAATTAAATCATTAATGAGATTATTAAATTACCTTTGTTTTAAATTTCGGGGACGAAATTCTTTTAAGGGGGGAGGAAATGTGATATCCCGGAATTTCTGGCAATATCAATTTAATAATCTGTGTTGAAATTAAATTGATTTGATAATATTTGTTAATAAGATTTGAATTGAATTAATAATCTTCTTTTAAATAAATATTTAACTGATAATTTATCTTTTAAAAGCTAATAAATTGTTTTCTATTTATAATGTATATATATTTGTATATATTGTAAATAGATAAGCTTTGTTTTAAATTTAATAAATAAAGGCATGTTTTCTAATTTTAATATTTTTGGTAATTTGGAAATTATGATTTGATTTAAAATGTATAGTTTTAAAATATTTAAGATAAATGTTTAATTGATTTAAATTATATCTTAGCTTAAGTTTAAGATTAATTAAAAGGTTTGTTTTAAAATATTGTTTAATAAATATGATATATTAATCCATTTAATGATAAAAGGACTTTATAATCTCTTTTATAAATTATTTAAATGTGACAAATTATTATTTTCAAATAACATTATTTATGTATTGTTCTATATATAAATATAAATAGTTTTATTTTATTTTCTCTAAAAAGTAATTCATAAGCATAAAATAAAATATGAATATAAAGTAAATGTTTGATACTTAAGCTTTAAAAAGAAATAAACAATAAATAAATATATATATATAAAGAAATACAAGAAAGTAAGTATTTGTGTTAGAAAATAGAAATAAATATATGTAAGGTAAAATATATGTTTATGTAAGCACTTAAGTAAACACATCACCTAAATTCTAACCATATGTTAACTAACTATAGGAATTCTTGTAAATGCAAGGTTGTAAGACAAAGAAGGAAACATATTCATGTTTGTATAGGAAATATGGGATAACTATGTACACTTGAAAGGGGATAAAAAAATATATACAATGATATCTCAGTACATACGAAATTTAAATAAAGGATAAGTGTGTAGACATAATGGACAACTTCATAAATGCTATTATCTCTATGTACACAAACAAGATCATATCAGCCACCAAGAGGGAAGAAAAATCTCTGAACAATCTTATACCAGCAAAATAAACAATACTGTAAACTCTTTTCTATATCAATCTTCCCTATCTCTTTTCGTTCATTAAGAAAACTTAGCCTTTCCAGAAAAGTATCTTACTATTAAAGCTTATTTTCAACTCAAAACCAACAGGAAGATCAGTTAGCAACTTTCAAGCATTTTCCAGTTTTAATGTTTTTAAAGCTTGTTTCAAATAAAAGGCTATGTTCCACCTCTTCTAAACAAGTGAGTAACATTTCTTTTTAAAAGTTTAAGAATGAATCTGGTTGCATGTTAATATCTGAGAATAAATATGCTCGTG
The DNA here is from genome assembly GCA_030737815.1 of Allium fistulosum. Classification (NCBI taxonomy): domain Eukaryota; kingdom Viridiplantae; phylum Streptophyta; class Magnoliopsida; order Asparagales; family Amaryllidaceae; genus Allium; species Allium fistulosum. The sequence goes on from CM060901.1 coordinate 826,201,692, forward strand.
TGTGTATATATATATATAAGTGCATTTCTATAAATATATATATGAATGTATGGATATGTGTGCATGTCTGTTTTCTGAGATCCCTCTGTTCTTAGTTTTCAAACTAATATTTTAAAGCAAAATTTCAAATTCTCTTGGACCAATCTTTGTTAGGGTTGAAGCTTCAAACAAAAATAGTTCGTTTATCATAAACTAAAGTTTTAAAAATTTAATTATGTTAAAAGAAAACTTGAAATGTCTCTGGAAAACCAAAAGAGCAGTGTAACATTTGTTTTGTCAAGTTTCAAACATACTAATTCAATGTTTCAGGTTTGTGATCTAAAACCTTACATAAAAACATGATTTTTAAAACTAAAATTAAAATTTTTAGTTTGGGTTTGAACGAGCAGTTCTGGGTTTAACTGAAATGGGTATTTTGGTGTTTTCTGGTGATCTCGGTGGACTGGGAGGTCGGGGTTCTTCCTAGAGGTGGAGGAATGATCAGAGATTTAGGGAAAAATGCCAACAAGTTGATCGAAGCATGGTGGAGGTGGTGGTTGTCTTTTCTAGTCTGGAACCCTAGTTTTAGTTAGGTCTGTTGTTTTGGATCGTTCGCTTACTCTGGTTGTTCGAGTTCAACCAAACTCGAGGGGATGGAAGTAGGGAGGTAGGCGATGGTGTGGTCGGAGTTGTAAACACTCCGATGATCGGAGATTCGTGGTCGAGGTGGTTTCCAAGCGTGGATGTTTGCTCCAGTTTTGGGTGTGAAGCTCGATTTCGATTTCGAGTTGTAGTCAAAGCTTGGATGATCAGATTCTGGTGAGAGGATGGTCGCCGTCTTGCTCGATGGTGTGGTGTTGACCGGAGATGGTCGGAGGGACCGTGCATGTGCATGGTGCACTGCGGATTTCTCATGAAGATAGGTTGAGCAGTGAATTCGTACTCGAGTTTTTACTCGAGTTGTTTAGGGAATAGCTCGAAGTCGAGTGGGGCTGGACTCGAAGCATTTAGGGGTGGCTAGAGTCATTTCTTCTGTATAGATTTTAAAACCTGTTAGTGGTTTAAACTTTAAAAATGGATTTAAAAAAATTTGAAAGAAGATTTTAAACAAAGTTTTAGATCAAGTTTAAGAATAGATTCAAATCAAATTTGAATCCTAGTTTGAATTAAAATAAAGTTTTATAAAATTTAAATGTTTAACAACTTTGAATGTTAAAGTAAAATTTTAAATGATTAGAATTTAAGGGAAATTGGTTTATACACTTTTAACATTTCTTTTATAAGGTATAAGTATTTTTTTAACATAAGATTTCAAAGGTTGTTAAATTGTTTTTAAAACTTTGTTAAAATTAAATTTGTATTCATTTTTAAATCTTAAATTTAAAATGAAATTTGAAATAAATTGAAAGTAAATTGTTTTAAATGTTTTTGATAATGATAGTTTAATCATTCATAAGAAAAATGTTTATCTTAAAGTTAATTGGAATTTAATGTTTTGGATTCATTAAATTATTAAGATAATTAAAAATGGATAATTAATTTATTTATTTAATTAATGATATGGATGATTAATTAAGTAATTAAGAGTTCTAAATTAATTAATTTAAGTCTAAGACTAATTATTTAAGGAATAATTAATTTGGGATTAAAGATCATTAAATTGATAAGGTTAGATTTTAATTAATGATCAAATATTAATTAATCAAGTAATTAAAGATTAATTAAGTTACAGTTAAAACTTAAATTAATTTAATAATTAGAGGTTAATTAATTATTTATTAAGGATAATTAATTTGTTATTAATATTGATTAATCTAAGTTTAATTTCTTAAGAAAAGAAATTAAGAATTGTTAATAGTTAATGAAGGTCATTAACTTAAGATTTATTTAATAATTAATTAATGTGATAATTTTAATAAATAATTAGATTGATTAATTAAAGATAATCATTTGTGAAAATGTTTAAGTATAATTACTTAAGGGAAGTAATTAAGGAATTAATTACTCAATGTAATTAATTGAGTTAATGTGATTAGTTTAAGTCAATTAATTAAGTTTAATTAATTTTAATTAATCACTGGATGATTTGATAGGTAATTACTTAATGTAATAAATGAAGTGTAACTACGTAGTGAAGTAATTAATGGTAATTACTGGATGTAATTAATTGAAGATGATTTAAGTATAATAGTAATTTGGGTTAAATTACTTTGTGTAATTAATCAACAGATTAATTAAGATAATTAATTATGGAGTAATTAATTTATTTAATGAAGTAATTAAGGGTAGTTAATTACTGAATGAGATTAATCAAGAGTGATTAATAATTATGGTTTAAGTAAAGAGTAATTACTTAATTTAAATAGAATAATTAATTAAAAATGTAATTAGGGATCATTAATAAATATAATTAATGATGCAAGGATTAATCAATTAAAACTAATTAATCATAATAAGTGCTTTTGAGTAATTAATTAATGGAATTAAGTAAGGATTAATGTAATTAATTATAGTTAATTAATTAATAGAGTAATTAAAGGTTAATTACTGTATTTGGGTAAGGATAATAAATTTGACAAATTAATTAAAGGACAATTACTTGAATGTAATTAAAGGATAATTAATCAAGGATGATTAATTAAGATGGAAATTAGGGAATGATAAATTAATTGATTTGTAATTAATTAATGGTTATGTAAGCAAGATTTATAATGATGAAGTAATTAATTTAATTTACTTTAAATTAATTAAAGATAAGGTAATTAATTTAATTCATTTTAAATTAATTATAAATGGTGTGATTATTAATCCTTGCTTATGTATGATGGATGATATTGATTTTCTTGAATAGTTTGAAATCTCAAATATGAGATAAGTAATGTTGTGTGATATGGATGTTATGGTTGAAGTGTGATGATAATATGGATTATCTATTTATGATGATATTGTGAATTATCTATCTGTATGTATATGGATAATGAATTGAATTGTTTTAACTTTAAAACAACTTGGCCTTAAAAGATATGTTTGGATTTCGATGAGACCGGGATCGGGTTTCCAAATTTGGATATCCAAAAACCACATCGATCCAAATTAACGATAGGTCGTGAATCTCAAGTGAAGATGAAGATTCAGAGTGCAAGGGTTATTGTCGTTAACTCTAAGGATGATTCCAAAATGAGTGTAACGAGATAATGCCTTCGGTTTCGTTCGAACCCTGAACGAACTTGTATGGATTGAATGCTTTCAGAACATCGTCAGGTGGACGATGAGCATTCTAAGTGATGTGTTCTGATGAGGTAATCGTAGCCTCAAGCCTCATCAACCAGGAATGGCTAAAACAGGGGAGGTGCAGCAAGGCTTCGTGGGTAGCCCCCACTTGAGAGTAAGGTCATCCCTGTCTAGATGTCCCTTTTTATTTTGGCTTAGTGGTGCGGTTGCTGATCACAACCGTGGGGTGATTTTATTCGGAATTGTCCAGTAAGGGATGGTTCCGGCTTTGTGTTGCAGGGGAGCGGGCGTACTCCTCGGTACACTGATCTAGGCCAGGTACTGTGACGGGCGGTACCCTAGTAGCCCTGCCATTGTATGGAATCCAATTTCCAATAAGTGCCATCGGATTTGAATGTATTACCCACTTGTTGGCTAGTATGCTGGAATTTAGTAGATGTAACAATTTCGGCTATGATTATATTTACTTGAAAACCCTAGACATATTATAATATCACTGAATTTCCTATCAAATGTTTGGTTAGCGTAAGGTAAAAACTTACCCATGTTTATGTGTGGGAAGTCTTACGTGATACCTTTTGTTTTCAAAGGTTTTTCAAAGTTAGGAAACTTTAATCCTGTTACTCATACCAGACCCATGTCTGACCCGGAGTTTATCTTCTGTTTTCTTAAACTCTCGGGTACTTAAATTTTTACGAGTAGCCAAGGGATTCATGTTAGCTTTGACGAATTGTGGAGGAGCAATGGAACAGGAGGCTTCAGCGTTGTAGATATATATATATATATATATAGTGTTCCGCTGTGTTGGTATCTCTGTGTTGTATTTGAGTTGTATCGAGTTGTATTAACTGGACAGGTGTTTATAACTGTCTAGTATGTGATGTATTATCTGTGTAACTCTGATTGATGTTGTATATTATGTAATATTTATGTGATTAATATAATTTATTCGTTTCGCTGTTGAGATTCTGATGTGGTTTCTTCTTTCTTCTCTATCTTTTCTCTTTTCTATCCCTTTCTTTCTTCAAGATGATGCGACTTTCTGGTGATAGAAAATTGGGTTGTTACACATATTATGCGGTTTTATGGGAACCCACCTACACGCGTTTAAATGGGAGTAGGGCAGATGGGAATCGAACCTGCGACCTACTTACTAGGAAGCAAGTATCTTACCACTGTGCCACTACTTGTGGACATTATGTTCGTATATTATATATAATATATTTATACATACATATGTGTGTATCCATATATATATATATATATATTATAACACATATACATGCACATATTTGGACAACATACATGACATACAAAATGAGCTAATATTTCTATTGCGATGTATACCCCAACATTTACATATAGGCGTATTATACCTTTCATGGATTATTATGTTACACATGTACTCACACATATATGTATATGATACATTTATGTATATACTAAATCAAATAAAATTAATTTCATATCTTAATATATTTGAATTTAATTAAAATAAATGATTTTATTTAAATGAAATTTAGAAATGTTATAATTCAGTTAGACTTTATAGGCCCAATAAAAGATCCAATAGGGTAAAAATTTGAAAATTCACCCATAATTTCCACTACGGGCTAGTCCAGTTCCAATAATGGTATCAGAGCCCAATAGCCTATGCGGTCTAAATTAGTCATATTATGGCTAACTAATTAAGCTTTCCTACTTAGTACGGTGTCCAGAAAGGTAATGTCTAGGATTGGAATTGGGTAATCAAGTACCATGTCCTACCCGGTTACCGGCCTAGCACGAAAGGTGAAGTGAGCCCAAAGGTTGCTCTTAATAGGGAATACCCAACTTAATTTGGGCCTTGGGCTAATTTTCAAAATCGTTTTGAAAATTAATGTTAAAGATTTTAAAATTAATTATTAAATTTAAAATAAAACATGTTTATTATAAAAATTATAATACTACATAAGCTTTCAAAATGTTTGAAAATATTTATATTATAATTTCAAATTTGAAATTTATTAATAAGATTAATGAAATAAACTAATTAAATATGTTAATTAATTAATGTATATATGCATGTATTATATATGTTGATATATGTTATGTTATTTTAAAATGTTTAAGATAACATAAGTATACATGTATGTATACAAGTTAAATTTGAAATTAATAAATTTTAATAAAAATTGTTTAATTGAATAAATTAATTAAAGGTTAATTAATTAAATAAAATACACATATATATGGTATATGTGTGTTACACTATAAAGGTTATAGTATACACTATAAATGTTATAATAGATATGTCCAATATAAAAGTTATATTGGAATACTAATTTAAAATTAATTAAAGAGTTAATTGATTAAAATTAACGAGATAAGATTTAATTAATGATATATTATACGTAAGACTATCATATAAGTAATATGAAATATAAAAGTTATATAACAATAAAACTTATATGATATGTACATAAACTAAATGTGAAACATTAAAGAAACCCAAATAGACTTGAGAAATAAATACATATGTAAACGTACATAAACCGTGATTTCTAATATGTTTGACACTTGAATCGCTGGTGTCTTTCATAAGAAATATATTATTCTATAAGTTTGATATCACTCAATATATATATTGAAGATTATGAATCTTCAATATAATGTTGTCCTCTACCATATATATATTAGTAAATTACTTACATACTCCTTAGTTGTTGAGCAAACTCAAGCTAGGGATGTTATGCGTAGTATTATTAATATATTAAACAAATGAGTAAGATAACTATATGTATTTGTTGAGCAAACTCAAGGTACATATACTATACTTAGCCCATCACGATATGGTAGGTATGAGTGAATAATCTCTTTCGATTTGTTGAGCAAACTCAAGGTCGAAATGAGATTAGAACAAGGAAAATGGGTTAGGAGTTGTATGTGATACAACCGATAAGGAGTTATCCATCGTTTGTGGGGCTATGATTTACTAAGCAAACTTAAGGTCAGAATACCAAAACAAACGAGTCCTAACACCCACTAGTGAAGTTGTAAGACTTCTATGTTTCATCCTAGGGTTTGGAGAAACATAAAAGACTAGTGGGAGCCTTATTAGAAAAATGAAATGATAACATTTAACCTTTCTAATATTGTAAAAACATATGCTATATAATGTTATAATTATCTACAATGATAAATATGTGCATTTAAAATGATTGATAAAACATTTGTCAATTAACATATATAAACAAACTGAATTGAATGTTGACAAACAGAAATATAATATATACTTACTAATAATTCTAATTGCATTTTATATAATGTTTCTATACCCATGCAAGTGCCTAATTTCAACTACTTAATACATTTGTAAGTTGGTCACTAATATGTTTATTTGGTTTAGACCGCGTATTGCATTTTATGAGTTTTTGAACTCTAAATGCAATTCAAGACTATGGATATTTGATCCATGTACTTTCACATATAAATGTTATATGGTGAACAGTCATAGTTTGTGTGGTACAATATTTCGATGAAGTTAGTTCATACGAAGTAAGCTAATAAATAGTATTTTAAGATCATGTATTCAACTTGAATGATTTCAAAAGGATCATATTGTGTTAATATGATAGAAGACCATAAACTACGAGATACATCTAAGAACTCGATCGTCGAAATGTCATCTTGATCGGTTTACATAAAGTGCAACATATTTGATGTCTTAAATGTTAAGAATAATCGAATGCGCTTGGAAAAAGTTTGTTATGATATTGTAGTAAGGTTTTCTTTTGAATAGTTTGACTATTTGAAAGAAAAATGAATGTATAAGAATAGATGTAATTTAAGGTAAAGTTGGAATGAAGAGAATGAATAGTCACTTCTGCTTTGTAGAGAAACATTGGAAACAAGAATTGTAATAATAATTGATACTTAATATTGGAATATGAAATACGATTTTTATTCCGAAATGTATTTTCATATAGAAAATTATTTTCTATAACATTTATTTCTTTGAGTTCAAGATATTTGATCAAAGAACTCTCCATTGTAAACTAGTTGCAGCATATGAAATAAGTAAACAATATTAACAATATTAAGTGAATGGTGGACCTCTAAATTTAGTACGCTATTATAATAATGGTGAAAATAGTGGGAGCATGCCATATAGCACCTAATGATTGCATCAAATTACGAAAGTTGTTTTTGTAAAATGTCCCGAACATTATTTGTGAAATAATGTTTATTTTTGGTATTGACTGAAAAATAGATATAACTATATTTCAATATGAGTACTATGAATATTCATTATGAAATAGAACTATATTATGGAATTTGTTTTATAGTAAAAGTGATGCAACAAAAATAAATATGTGTCTAATATTATTTGCAGTTGTTTTGGAATTATAGACTAAGCCGTAGTTTTGAGAAATAATTTTACTATATGATTATGAATCATATGATACATGTTAATTATATCTCAAACAATTAATGGCTATGCACCCATTCAGTGGGATCATCGTCATAAGTGTTGATAAACTCTTTGGATTAATACATACTGATGTATGCAATTACAAGTCTATTAATACCAAAAGGGTTTCGCATACTTTGTTATATTCATCGATGATTTACTACCAACATGAACATGTGTATTAGATACACATGTAGTAAGTTTATGATAAAATCATAGAATATAAAAGAAAAGTAAATAAAATAAAATGAAATAGAATAAAATGATTTGAATTGGTCGAATAAGTGAGTATATTGAAAAGAGTTACAACTGTACCTAAAAATGAAAATAGGTTCAATCTTATAAGTCACTCCTCCATGTGATACGTAATGATGCATCGATAAGGAGTAATCAGACATTGTTGGACAATTTACGATTAATTATGAGTGAAGTTGAGTTAGTTTCTTTCTATAAGGTCAGGTACTTAAGAGTAGTACACAAGGTTGATATTATTTCATCTAAACAACAGTTTACAAAATCATACAAGATAAGGGTTTGTAAGAAATCCCAACATATCCTAGGCCAAGGAGTTGGCAGGTTGTGCGAACCGAATGATTGCATCTAATAATTGTTCATAAGGGATCTTGTATGAATCTCCTAAAGGTTTTTTGGAAAGGTCTATCATCAAATGACATATTTATGTTTTAAACATAATTTTTGTGAACTAAAATCAGTTTTATAAATAAAAAGGTTCATAAAGCATTTATGAATCCCTATTCTATTTGCACTAAGAAACAATAGTTGTTTCAAGATATATCAACTTCATTGTGAAGGAATTTCTTTGAGAAATTTTTGGTAGTTAAATGGAATTGGATTCGATCTAAAGATAGAACTGATTATATGAGATGAAGTGAAATTAACTAACCTAAATAAACACATAGCATTAGAATGTCTAATAAGTATTCTCGTACATCGAAGAGAAACTATGAGTTTCTTATTAATGTCGAAAATATACATTACCCTTGGTTGTTCAATTAAACCATTAAGATTGTCGACTCTATATGGTATGATGCGCAAATCTGAAAGAATTCCAAGTATGCTATCAAAATATGATTTTGGTGGTCGTAACCAAAGAGATGTGATCCATCAGCCTAGATTGTATCTTTATTGGAAAGACTAATGTGGTTGGAATTAAATGAGCAATGATGATAAGAATATTATCACAAATTTCAGCATAACAGATTCAGTATTCAACATGATCAAGTTAATTCAGATTTACTCATAAAATTATCGCTCGATAAGACTTAGTGTTTGGTACTTATGTATTGAAACATAAAATTCTAAATAATGATTTAGAGTAAGCCGTTTACACATATTAACCAAAAATGCCTCGAAATCAGTGAGAGCGATATTGGGTTTTTGAGTCTTTGGATATGATCTAAGAAATGATACGAATGTATCATTTTATAAGCATCAAGATTGAATAAGTATTTTGATAGAAATATCAAGTAGTTTGATTTTCAATCAAAGTGTAGAGGAAGCGTGTGTTCATAAGAAAGAACGTTAAAAGGTACATTGATATTTCTAAACTATAAGTAAACAACACGTTGTTGATTTTAACAATATGTTTATATTGAAATCAACTTTAGTTGTCCTAATACTCAATTTTAGATTGTAAATGATGTCTTTTATGATGAGTATAAAAGATATAGGGATTGTCCCAAAACGATATACAAGAGCACCCTATTAAAAAGAGAACATGTAAGTTGGATTCCTTATGCATTAGCAATAGGAATTATCATACAAATAATGTTTTGTAGGATATTGTGTTTTGTTTATGTATTTGATACAAGGATCAAATATAAAATCCAATTGATATCACTAAATGGTTGTTTGAGGTGTTCTCGCGTATTTATGAAATACTAAAGAATTGTTTATAGATACAACGAACTCGTTAAGATGGATCATTTGGACACAAATTTTTGTAAGTGATATTGGGTATAACATGTCAATGATAAAATTCAAGTTAAAATCATTAATATGAAAATGTTTCAAAATAAAAGAGATTGTGGTCGATTCAATGAAATGTTGTGAACATTAACTTGAATAGTGATACAATAAACCAATGTATATAGATATAAATGCACAAATTTATAATTGGGCCAAAGGTGATTCCAAATGTTGAGAATCCCATAATATTGTTATAAGATAACAATGTCATGAAATTGGTCATGATAGAACTTAAAGCTCACTAGAAGTCGAAATACATACTTCGAACCGTTCCACATGATAAAGGCAGTTTATCAGTGTCAGAGAGAGTTAATCGACAAAATAGATAATTAAAACATAATAGCACACCCATTCACTAAGGACTGACCTAATTGGTTTTGAGAAAACTGATTGGAGAAGATGGAATTAGATTCCATAATTGACCCCGAGTGCAAGTGGGAGATTGATAGAGTTAGGGGTATGCTCTATGAGAAATTATGTAATTTGTTTCATATATCTTACTCGTTGACCAATCTTGTTCGAAATAAAAGATATTTTGTTCCTATTATATACTTGATATAATGTGATTATATTAATTAATTAACTTAATTAAAAGTATATTTAATAGAAAAATACATAAATGGTATATTTTGTGATAGTAGTTACAAAGTGTTGTAACCGTGAGTAACTTATCACAACGAAACAAATATACCATTTTGAATGTTCCTAGTCAAGATACATCGAGAATGAATATCGATGTATCCATTGAGATTGGAGTACGTAACGCTCTCCAAATGTTGGGCAGTGTATTACTCATGACTGTTGGGGGCACCTAAAGGTTACGTACTAATAGTTATTGGATAACTATGGAACGACTCACTCGATAATTTTCTATTGGTTAATATAACTAAGTTCAAACAGAAAATATCGATGTGACTGATTTACATAGTTCTCTCGACTTGAGAATACCGAGGATCTTCAATATGAAAGCTCCACTTTGGTTATAGTCAAATCACGACATAGCGTCAATCGAGTGACTATAATTTGGTCGAGTGGAAGTATTGGAAGTGAAGCACTATTCAAGAGAGGATTCGTCTCCTCAGTTATATGCAGTTAGTATCATAGTCAACTTAAGTCAACTCAAAGTCAAAGTCTCTGGCTAGAGCATTTCGATTAATAATAATTGTTATTATTGAACAAAGGACTTTGTATTTGGACTATAAAGTTGAATGTGGATGAGGTTGGAATTTTGACCATTACCAAATTCCATAAGTCCAAAGTGATATAGTTTTGACGAAGAGAATTGGTGTAAACAAATGCCACAACTGGGTAACGCTTATTAAACTAAAATTGGGTTTTTACTGAAAATGAGTAAGCAATAAATTTGGCCATAATGTCACACTACCTACTAAGTGACGTGTGAACGTTAACATTAGAATAGTTCGATGTTAATCACTGACCAAATTTATACCCAAGAATTACACAACCGAATGATGAATTCCCTTAAGACCGAATGATTTAATTAGTTTATAATTGTTATAAATTAATTAATATTTATGAAATATTAGAATTTGAATATGATTTGAGAAATAAATAATGTTATATATATTTATAACAGTTCAAAATATATCGATCGATATACAATATCGACAAGCGGTTAAATTAGTTTTAATTGCATAGTATTTTGGCTTGGGCTTAGATGGGTTTAAGGCCCATAATTAGGGCTGCAAAATATTGGTTTTGGGATGATCTAGGGGTGGCTAACATAGGCAATTGGCTTGGAGATAATGGGTTGAGATCAAGTGAGAATGGGTAAAAAGGTTTTCCTCGTTTCTCTCTAATACAATCCTATATATATTTGTAAGTATGTATCTCTAAAAATAATAACGAACTTTTTTTGGCCGCCATTACCTACTAAATTGGTGATTAAAACATAGCTCTCAGTCCACTACAAAATTCTCAAATATATTTCAAATTAAAATAATACTATCTGATAGTTAGAGGTCGGTGATTCCAGACTTGCAATCTGACATATTACAGTAATTAAATTATATTCTATGATCCTATAGTGAGCAATTTCATATCTGTTTAAATATTTTACGACTATATGTTTAGTTAGGTGAGATTTTTGTAAGTTGATGTGGTTGTCACAAATCAGTTTGGTTATGTGCATAATTTGTTTATTATACTATTTTATTTATGTATAGACAAATGTTGTTACTGTACAAAATCATTTTTTGTCATTAATAATTGTTTTATATAATTTATTAATAAATTCATATATATATATATATATATATTAGTGTATATTTCTCTCTCATAATTGCATATATGCATATATAAGATATATATATATATGATTTAAATATTTTAGTACACTAATTTATATATAATATGAATTTAAAAATTTGAAAATTAATTATCATACGTATATTCATATTTTAAAATTAACATTTATTGAATTATTGAATTGTTTATTATATATAAAATAATTATTACATTAAAAATTCAATTTTATATTTAAAAATTATATTATATCATATCATAAACATATAAAAAGATTATGATTTTTTCAAAAAAAATTATTATTTTTAATAATTATTATTATTTTAGAAAAACTGTTTATGATTTATTAAAAATAATAATTTAATTGAAAAATTCTTCAAAATTTTTCATAACCTTTCATTCATGATAATAGAATTTCTAAAATTTTAAAATTTGAATTTTAATAATATATTATTTTATATAAAATAAGTATTGCCGAAATCAATGTATTTGTTTTTAAAAATAATATTTCCACTTTGAAAAATATCCAAATTTTTCATAAGCTCTATTTTATGATTCTAGATTTTCAAAAATTGTAAAATTTGAATTTTCATCAATAGATTATTTTATGTTAATTATTTATGGATGAAAACATTATTTTATACATAATATATACGAATTAAAATACTAAAATTATTATGTTTGCAAAACTAAGTTAATTTTGAATTATAAATAATTTTTAATGATTGTTCTCTCTCTTTCTATATATATTTATCTATATATAAATGTTTTATGTTCATAAATTATATATAATATATTTATACATACATGTGTGTGTGTGTGTATTGTAACACATATACATGCACATAATTGGACAACATACATGACATACAAAATGAGCTAATATGTTTGTTGCGATGTAAGTCCCAACATCTGCATATGGGCATATTATACCTTTCACGAATTATTATGTTACACATGCAGTCACACATATATGTGTATGATACATTTATGTATAAACTAAATCAAATAAAATTAATTTCTGTAACGTCTCCGATTTTTCGCGCTCGAAAATCGACATCCATACTTTACATCGTACTCGAATGCCGCAGATTCGACCATTCAAATCCGAGTCGCCGGAGCTTATAACACAGTTAAGTAAATAACACAGCGGAAAAGAAAAAGAATATAGATATACAACATCTGATACAATATCCAGATAGAATGATGATCTATATACATCAGAGATATGATACAACAAATAGCAGTGGAAAAGAAAATAGATAACACCAGCAGCGGATAATCACCATCTCCAAAACACCAATCCAGAAATAGCTTGAACTCTCAATAACGATGCACAAAGATAAGCAAGTGCAGTCCATATCCAAAGACTGAAAACTAGCTCCAGATAATCTACTGAACCTGACTATCTAAAAAACCCAACTCTAGACTGCCCGTGTAGAAAAATTTTGAGCACCCAGAGTTTAGGAAAGAAACAATAAACTCCGGATCAGTCATGGAACTGGTGTGAGCAACAAAAACAGTTTATCTTTAAAAACAAATAGCAAAAGAATTTTAAAGTCAAATCACAATGTTTTTAGAAAATGAAACTACCATAAGACCTACCGCCACACACACAATGCAAACGCAGAATTGGAGGAGATTTCTTCTTATGATAGTCAAAGATGCTTACTACGCGAAACAAATCATTTTTTTTTATATTATTATTAGTGCATAGTGTAGAAAATATTTCGAAAGTAGAATATAAATCTTAGCCAGCATAGGTACCATTATATTATGCCTGCTATAGCTACCATTTTAAATGGCAGGTTCTACAACTAAAACCGTACAAGGCTCATATTGTTTCTTTGGATTTCCAACAAGTGGTCAGGTTAAGGAACTTCCCATTGCCACATGGAAATGCCTCCGGAAGGACGTCCCGAGAACCTAACCGGATCTCTGCCAACACAAGGCCGGGTTACCCCTAACTGGGTAACTACTGACATGAGTATGCCATCTCCCGGTTGTAACCAACCTTTAACCGGGGCCCCAGCAACAATCACAAAGTAAGATATAAATATGTTTGCGATATCCACATAAGTTAAGTATCTGGGCTCCATACCATGATACCACTTCTATCCAGAAGGAAAGGTACATACCCTAAGGGGCGCTACCCCCAATAACCTTGCTGCATCTTTCCTGTTTTGACCATTCCGGGGTGTGAGGTTTGACGAAGTCTCATCCACAAAGCTACGCTTTGGCACAAAGCCATGCTTTGGGTCAACAGATGATCAAAGTAATGATCACAAAGATAAATGATCAAACAAATGATCATATCACAAATGATCAAACAATGATCATCACACAGCAACACTCAGCATGTCACATTACCAAATTGGGAATATATCGCTGATAACCTACGAGCTCGTACATCTCAGAGAAGGGTGTTAAGCTAAGAGAATAAATTCTCCACCACCAAACATAAATGTATTTAAAAGAAATCTGCTTTATATCTCAAAATGTAATGTCAGGCATGTAACCATACAAATATGTTCCGGGTTCGAACAGAACCGAAGGCACTTCCAAAGAAGCCCTTGCAAATCCGGATGATTTCTAATCACGTCTGGACTTCCCATCACAAAGGGTGCTAAAATATCTATATCGGGGCCAGTCGATACAGAGACATTCGACGAGTTGTCCTTTCATTTTCGAAAATATCTGGTCTTTACCACCGGTCTTCAAATGCTATCCATATACGACGTATCACTATTCGGAATGGTTTATATGACACAAGGGTCTTTTTCCGGCTAACCCGAATAGTGAGCGCAATATTTAAAAACATATGGATATGTGATTTCAATTAAGTCACAACTTAATAATTCAACTTCTTTCTTCAAATGGTTTAACAAATTACCATTTTCAAATCTTTAACCAAAAAGATTCATTTAAACAACCTTCAACGGTTTAAACAATTTCCCCATTTTAATCTTTTAAATAAAAGATTTAATTCATAAAGTTCACCCAGTTTCACAAAGATTCATTCACAGATTTTCCAAATCAATTTCCATTTTAATTTGATTAATCTCGTTAAATCTTTAAATCAAAGATTTAACTCATAGCTTTCAAAACAATTTCATTTCGAATGGTTTAAACAAATCACCATTTTTAATCTGTTAAAAATAAACAAATTCAATTCATAGCTTTCAAAACAATTTCATTTCATAACTTGGAAAACCATTTTTCAATTCAATCTTGAAATTCCTTTAATTAAATAGGAATTTCATTTCTTATCTGAAAGCTTTTATTCTTTTAAAACAAACAGTTTCATTTTAGAAAATCTGATTCATTCATACGAGTTGAAATCCTTGGGTTAAATTCAAATTCCCAAAATTATACTTTTAAAATGGTTTAAATTCATATAACTTGTACAGCATCTTAAATCCCTAGTTTTGAATCATAGAATTCAATTTCAAACTTGAATTCAAATCAAATTATTTAAATTTCAAAACTTAATCAAGTTATTAAAAAATAAGTTTTATCTTTGAAATTCCATTTCAAAAGCTTTTCACTTTAAACCCAATCCATTTCCAAAATCAATTGAAATTAAAATTTCAATTTTAAAACAACATTAAATTTAATTTATCTGTGACTTAACTGATTTCCTCGTGAAATCCATATTTGTGTGTGTAAAAGTGTGGTCCAGGGGTTTCACACAATAGTGCAACATCATTCAATCATCACATATCAGAATACAGAAATATAGTTGATAAGCGGTATAATGATAACGCTTATCTTTCATTCACATAACACAGATATATATATCACAGATAATAAATTATATCACAGATAGTTAATTTTATTACAGATCACAACATAAATCAAGATATATCACAAAGCATCACAGATCAGGGAATACCAAACGATTCAATCATTCAATAAAATCCAAACATCCATAAGTATGATCAATTAATATCTGATTATAATTAATTTATACCAGATTAATTACTTATGAATAACTACAAATCTTGGTTAATTAATCATTAATTAATTATGAACCATTTTAATTAATTAACCTTTAATCATTTATTAATTAACCTTTGATAATAAATTAATTAACCTTTAGTTATTAATTAATCAACCTTAATTAATAAATCAATCAACCTTTAATTATTAAATAATTAACCTTTAATTATTTAATTATCCTTTAAATTAATCTTCCTTAATTAATCTCATTAATTAACCCTTAATTAATTACCATTAATTAACCTCGCTAAATCACTTGATTAATCAATTTTAATCATTAAGTTATATTTAATTAATAATTCTTCATTAATGATTTTAACCCTTTAATTACTTCATTAATCCAAATCATAAATAAATCATCATTAAATCTTTATTAATCAAAACTATTTATTTAAAACTTGGGTTAAAAAGTTTTCTAAAAATCTATGTTTTATTTCAAGACTGAAACTGTTTCTATATCTAACCCGAGACTTACTCGAGTCCTTCCCGAGTCCAAATACTCCCTGCTTCGAGTTCCCCCCTGAATCAACCCGATACCATTTTCTCTGTTTAAATTTTTTTTAAAACTGTTAACCCTTTTTAAAAAACATACGCGAGTAAAACCCGATACCATTCTCGAGCCAGCATACGAACTCCCCGAGATCGATTTCTTCCCTAAACTCCACAATACTCCCAGATACATTGATACGCGCGTGCACATGCACCGAAGTTCTGGCGAACTCTGATCGACTTCGCCACCTTCCACACATCGGCGATGAACTCCTCGAGCCTCATGATCACCCAGAACCCTAAAACGACGACGAACTCGAGATTGGGTCTTCCAACCCAAACTGGCACAAAACTTCGATCGACCAAATCAATTCGTTCCGCCACCCAAGTGTTATGGAAATTTCCAATCCGAGACCGCTCGAACACAATTCCCAGACGCAGCAGAAAAGCTAGATCGCGATAGATGATGCAAAACAACCAATCAATAACCCAAATCAATCTCAACCAAAACCAAGATACGATCACAACACCGAGATAAGCAATATATAAGAGCAATAACAATAAGTAAATCACACACCGATTTATAGTGGTTCCACTAACAACTTGTTAGTGTACGTCCACTTTGAGAGAGAGCTTTTATTATTACCAATGAAAAGAGTACAAGAGATTGTTTACAATGATCAACTAATCACTCTAGAATATATTTATGGAGAATAGGATTGAAGAGATTAGGATTCACCAAAACCTAATAGAAGAATTAAACCCTAGATTAGAAGTGATTAGAATTCCTTTCATAGGCAGCTGAAAATAGCTTTTATAATAGGGTAGAGATCAAAACCGAATGACCAAAATACCCCCCAATATCAGCACAAGCAAAATAGAAGACCCAGGCCCGAAACTGGAAAACTGCCGAAAAACGGTCGACTGGTCATTTTTGGACTAGTCGACTGGTCCAGAGACCCCATGGTCTCTGGACGAAACCGGTCGACCGGTAGAAATGGACCGGTCGACCGGTTTTGGGCAGCAGTGCACAATAGTGCACTGCTTGCTTCCGGAACTCCCCCCCGAGCTCCGCTACTCCGGCCGCTTCCTCCTACGCCTCGCTACTCCACTCCTCTTCAACTCCAACATATCGTGTCGCCAAAATTTAACACTCCACCTCGACACTATATCCATCTCCACCACCAATGGTACCATACCATCATCAACACCGATAGCTCCAACTATCGCCACTTCTACCTTCACCAAACATGAATGCTTCCTCAATGGGTTCCGGCAAGGCCACCCCCATTGCACTTCACCAACGAGTTCAGGCACAAAGCCCCCACCCGCTAATGAAGTGTTGGAAACACCCAAAACCAAACCGATCTCACCAAAGACCCGAACACTTAGGAGTGTAAACTAGTGTTCGCCAAGAAGATAGAACCACAATCTCACCCCAATACTCTTCTTCATCTACCAACCAAGCTCCTCTCTCACCCGTGCCACCCCGTGGCACCTAGCACTCCTCTAAGCAAACCAAGTTCGAGCAATGCTCGAACTTCCCAAACGGCAATGCTTTAGTAAACATATCCGCCGCATTATCCTTTGTGTGCACTTTCCGAAGATATACTTGCTTATCCTCATCCATGGCTACCAAGAATGACTCCCTCACTTCAATATGCTTAGTACGTGAGCTAAACGCCAAATTCTCCGCCAAATGGATAGCGCTTTGGCTATCACAATGAACATCGATACTATCGTGTCCAACACCTAAGTCACACAACAATCGCTTCAAATAGAGTGCCTCCTTAGCCGCCTCCACCGCGGCTATCAACTCCGTCTCCGTAGTGGATAAAGCTACTACGGTTTGCAATCTCGATCTCCAACTTATGGCCGTGCCACCAAGTATGAAGACATACCCGGAAGTTGACTTTCTCCTATCCCTATCACCGGCGTAATCCGAAACACAATAACCAACCAACTTGCAATTCATTCTCCCACTACCGCCAAAAACAAGACCATGAGATGACGTACCTTTGAGATATCTCAAAATTAGCTTTACGGCTTCCCAATGCGATTTCCCCGGATTAGCCATGAACCGACTAACCACCCCGATGGCATTTGCAATATCGGGCCTTGTACACACCATGGCATACATCAAACTACCAACCGCACTTGCATATGGCACCGTTGCCATATAAGCCTTGTCCTTCTTCAAGATAGGTGAATCTTTACTCGAAAGCTTGACATGCAAAGGTAAAGGTGTAGTTGTCGCCTTTGCATTCTCCATGCTAAACCGGCTAAGCACTTTCTTGATATAATCCTTTTGAGTTAATTTCAACTCAAAACGCTTCCGATTCCTTTCAATCTCCATGCCCAAAATCTTCTTTGCTTCTCCAAGATCCTTCATCTCGAACTCCGATTTCAATTGTAATTTCAACTTGTTGATTTCATTCTTGTCCTTCGAAGCAATGAGCATGTCATCCACATACAAGAGTAAATACACCCAACAATCATTTCCCAACTTCTTGAAATAAACACAAGCATCTTTGATGCTTCTATCAAAACCATTTTCAAGCATAAAATGATCAAACCTCTTGTACCATTGCCTAGGTGATTGCTTCAACCCATATAGTGATTTCTTCAACTTGCACACCATATTTGACTTCCCATTTACCCCAAAACCTTCCGGTTGCTCCATGTAAATGTCTTCATCCAAGTCACCATGCAAGAAGGCGGTTTTCACATCAAGTTGCTCCAACTCCAAGTCGTGAATAGCAACTATGGCAAGTAATATCCGGATAGAAGTATGCCGCACAACCGGTGCGAATATCTCATCATACTCCTTTCCCTTCCTTTGTGCAAACCCCTTAGCCACTAGCCTAGCTTTGTATCTCCCATCGTCCTTCACCTTGTAAATCCATTTGCACCCAATATCACGGTTTCCTTTAGGAAGTGAAACCAAATCCCAAGTTTGATTCTTCATTAACGATTGCATCTCTTCCTCCATGGCACAAACCCATTTCGAGCTATCACTCGAATTCATGACGTCATCAAGGTCCATCGGCTCATCTTGGACTACTATAAGCGCATAGTCCATATTATCACAAAAGCTAAGATAATTCCAATCACCATATCTCTCGGGTGGTCTTATAAGACGACGACCCACCCGAGTAGCAATACCATCACTCGGACTCCTTTCGGCTCCACCTTGAGTCGAATCTTCTCTAGAATCGTGCACATCACCTACACTACTAGAGGCACCTTGTGGACTATGTGATGTACCATCAACCGCTCCCTCCTCACAAGCATCTTCTACTACTCTACTCTCTCTACCCCTTGGACAAAATGTGGGAATAACTTCCTTCTCCTTCGATTCACCATGAACCAAATCCGGAACATCCGATGAGCTCTCATTCTCCTTGAACATTGCCGACTCATCAAAAGTAACATGGCGAGAGTTTATTACCTTCTTCGTTTCCGGATTCCAAACCCGATAGCCTTTCACTCCTTCCGTATAACCAAGCAAAACCCCTCTGAAAGCTCTAGGTTCAAGCTTATCATTTCCCGGATCATGCACATAAACGGGACTTCCAAAGACACGAAGATAGCTCAAGTCAATACTCTTACCTCTCCACACTTCCTCCGGAATTTTGTTATCAATAGCCGAGCACGGAATTCAATTAATAATGTGTACCGCGGTTGACATAGCTTCGGCCCAAAATCCCTTAGACAAACCCGATGTCAATCTCAAGCATCGAGCTTTCTCTAGTAGAGTACGGTTCATCCTCTCCGCAACTCCATTTGATTGCGGATCTCCCGGTGTAGTAAAATGTCTCCGAATACCATGATGCTTGCAATAATCTAAGAATTCTCCGGAAACATACTCCCCGCCATTATCGGACCTAAGAACCTTCAAAGATTTACCACTCTCATTCTCAACAAGAGCCTTCCATACTTTGAACTTAGCAAATGCCTCCGACTTGGCCTTCATTACATACACCCAAACTTTGCGAGAAAAATCATCAATAAAGGAAATATAATACTTTGCTCCACCCAAAGAAGCAACCGGTGCCGGTCCCCAAACATCCGTGTGCACATACTCAAGAACGCTTCTTGAATCATGTTTCCCTTCACCGAATGAAACCTTTGTTTGCTTCCCCATAACACACTCTTCGCAAAACTGTAGCTTATTGAAACTCTCTCCACCAATCATCTCCCTTTTCCGAAGAATCTCCAAACCCTTCTCCGAGACATGACCCAATCTCAAATGCCACAACCTAGTCGCATCCAAGTCACGAGAACTATCAACGCCAACACAAGTTTCACCTTCTATGGTCACTCCTTGAAGCAAATAAACACCATGAACTCTAGCACCTTTCATAACCACAAGCGCCCCCTTCGAAACCCTCAAGCAATCTCTCTCAATAGTGATCTTGCACCCCAAAGAATCCAATTGCCCCAAAGAGATAAGGGACTTCCTAAGTCCCGGAACATAGCGTACATTAGTGAGAGTACGAACTACTCCGTCAAACATCCTAATTTGCACGGAACCGATGCCCTTCGACTTACACATAGCACCATTACCCATAACAATCGAATTTCCCTCTCTAGCTTCGAAAGAAGAAAAACAATTCCTATTAGGCGTCATATGATAAGACGCCCCCGAATCGAGCACCCATTCGCTACCCGAAACATCCGATGCCACCGCCGTCAATACATCAACTTCTCCCTCACTATCAACACTCTCCACCGCAACCGATGAAGACGCCACTTCCTTCTTTCCTTTCTCCTTGTCCGGACACTCATTCTTCCAATGACCGGGCTTCTTACAAATATAGCACTTGCCTTTCTTTTCCTTCGACTTTCCTCTCCAACCGGGATTCCTAGATTTGGAACGACCCCGGTTATCCTTCTTCCAATGTTCCTTCTCCACAAACAAACCTTGACCATTCCCGGCACTACTACTTCCTACACTCAACTCCTTCATTTGATCTCGCAACTCCTCACTAAGAAGACCCGTCTTGACATCATCCAACGTCAATGTATCACGGCTATAGATCAAACTATTTGAGAAACCCGTATAACGGTCCGGCAACGAACATGACAATATCATCGCCTTTTGCTCTTCCTCAATCTTCAAATCTACCGCCTTCATCTTCATTAGCAAATCATCAAACACATTTAAGTGCGCCTTTAGCGAAGTCCCCTCTTTCATCTTATAGGTGAAAAACGTTCGCAACAAGATTAATCGGTTAGTTAGAGATTTCTTCATATACAACTCCTCTAACTTCTTCCAAATTCCCCCAGCGGTGACCTCACCACTAATTTCGGAGATAACATTCTCTCCCATAGCAAGTTGAAGTGTAGTAAATGCCCACTCTTCCATTTCGTCTCTCTCAACCTCCGATATGTCCGCCGGCAACAAATGTGTATCAAACACCACCCTATGAACCCGATTCCTCCTTAGAACCGCTTTCATCTTCCATTGCCATTTTTCAAAGTCATTATCGCCATTCCACTTATCAATAACCAATTGCGATCCCGAAGCCGCATACGAACCACGTACATACGGCGCTACACCACTTGGACTAACCATTGAGGGAACACTAGAGTTATTATCCGATTCCGGCATTTCAACAAACACCTACCGACTCCAAAGCTCCGATACCAACTGTTATGGAAATTTCCAATCCGAAACCGCTCGAACACAATTCCCAGACGCAGCGGAAAAGCTAGATCGCGATAGACGATGCAAAACAACCAATCAATAACCCAAATCAATCTCAACCAAAACCAAGATACGATCACAACACCGAGATAAGCAATATATAAGAGCAATAACAATAAGTAAATCACACACCGATTTATAGTGGTTCCACTAACAACTTGTTAGTGTACGTCCACTTTGAGAGAGATCTTTTATTATTACCAATGAAAAGAGTACAAGAGATTGTTTACAATGATCAACTAATCACTCTAGAATATATTTGTGGAGAATAGGATTGAAGAGATTAGGATTCACCAAAACCCTAATAGAAGAATTAAACCCTAGATTAGAAGTGATTAGAATTCCTTTCATAGGCAGCTGAAAATAGCTTTTATAATAGGGTAGAGATCAAAACCGAATGACCAAAATACCCCCCAATATCAGCACAAGCAAAATAGAAGACCCAGGCCCGAAACTGGAAAACTGCCGAAAAACGGTCGACTGGTCATTTTTGGACTAGTCGACTGGTCCAGAGACCCCATGGTCTCTGGACGAAACCGGTCGACCGGTAGAAATGGACCGGTCGACCGGTAGAAATGGACCGGTCGACCGGTTTTGGGCAGCAGTGCACAATAGTGCACTGCTTGCTTCCGGAACTCCCCCCCGAGCTCCGCTACTCCGGCCGCTTCCTCCTACGCCTCGCTACTCCACTCCTCTTCAACTCCAACATATCGTGTCGCCAAAATTTAACACCAAGACCACCAGAAACCACACGAACTTGATCGAAGCTCGGCCACCCGCCCATGAACTTTCTCCCCCACATGCGATCGGCTACATCCTACTGTCAACGACGAGATTTCTTCGTTAACAACAGCAACCCCAAAAACCCTAAATTGCCGTCCTCCAATCACCACGATGAAATGTAAAATCATCTAGTATTTTTCTCGTATCCACCGATGTACCAACTAGCTTCATCCTTAATCTCGATCCCTAACTCGCCATTGATCATCGAGTCTTGACGAAAATTCCCATTTTGTTCAACTACTATTTTCGCGAACGTTATTACATTAAAAATCTTGATTTCTCTTTTAAAATTCACGATTCAGGAAGACTAAGAAGATTATGTAATTGAGACTCAGATTTAAATTAATTAAATTTTGAAAGAAAACTGATTTTACTGTATTTTCAACTTGCCTAGTAAATCCATCTATTTGTGATACCTAAAAGTATTTTTAAAATTATATCTTGTTGCTTCTAACAGATCTTGTTTACACATCAAGGTTTAAAGAAAATCAGGGAAAGATGAATTGAAGTTTGGGTTTAAACCAAGCCTGGGAATTTTCTAACAGAGTCCAAGTGCCTGTATACTATTATGAACATCAAATCTACACATGTATAAGCACATGCAGGAATTATCTCACCAAATATACAGATATTAATCATGCAACTATATTAAAAGAAAACTTAAGTTATCAAAATATGAAGTTACTCACAAGATTAAGAAGTGGACAGAGCACTTCTTTTGACTTGAGACAAGCTTAAGAACTGCTAACTGAAGCCTTCTTTTGATCTCTGTGTGTTTGAGTTGTCTAAGTTGAAGTTCATTTATGGTTTTACTTAGTTTCGAATGAACAACTGAGTTGAAGCTTGAAGATGGTGATATATAGAAAGAGTTGTACAGGTTATATTGTTTGTTTGTACAATATAGGCATGGCTGAAGGAAATCTTGCATTTAATGCTTTGATATTTTGCTCCTATGCCTAGCCCATGTCTTCATAAACTAACATTTTTCATTTACTTGCATTATTTTACTCGGCTGAGATGATTTTTTTCACAATTCGAATTGACAATTGTTGCTAGCATTTAATGAATAAGTACTTTATGTTCCCTACTTCTTATTTTATTTTTCATGTTCATAGATATATTACTTTGTTCTTAAATTTGCATCAATCTTACAGGCATATACATATATTTGTTTGTGTTATTTTGTATTAACTTGTTCTTGCCTGGTTTGTCTTTACTTTATGCATATAGATATAAAGTTGTCATTATCTTCTTTCTTCTTTTGTTATATTGTTTTCTAATTCAAATGAATCTCTATAATTACTGTGTTGTTTAAATTTAGCTAATGTATTCTTTTTATATTTTACATAGTTTATTTTATTTATTTGTTTAACTTCATATAAACACATTTATTTCCTAAGATATTTATATTTAAATCCCAATCTCAAATTCAATTGTCGATCCATTTCATATACATGTTTATTTTCAAATATCTAAATAAATTCTCGATTAATTCAAAATTTATATTAAAATTTATATTAATTACCAATTACTTCACGATTTTATTCAGAAATGAAATTAATTATCAATTCATACTCAATTTAAATCCGGGATCGTTACAGACTTCCCTCCTTAAAAAGAATTTTGTCCTTGAAATTCGCCAGAGAGAGATAACGAAGATAGATGAAAGATAGAGAAATATCTATTCAGATCAAACTGGATATCAATTCTGCATTTGGCACACCAAATCAGAATATCAACAATATATAGATATATGGATACGATTTCTAATTTGGTTTTAAACGAAATCGTTTTATCAATTTAATTCAAATTTATCCTTCATGTTTTATTGATCAATTTAACCTAATTTAAAATTTCCAATTTATTTAAAATTTCCAATTTAAAATTTCCAATTTATTCATATTTATTAAAGTTTAAATCGAAAACTGATAATAAACCGATGAAATACGAAGTAAAGATTTCTACAATGATTCGTAGGGCCATCATCATATCGAAACTTCTTTTTGTAGCTAGTATAAAGAAATCAAAAGAATTTTGGAAACGAATCAAAGGAACTTGATAGAGAGAGATTGTTTCCACTGTTGTAGGGTATTGACCATTTGTAGTGGTACTCCCCTATCCCCTATCTCATCTTCTTCTTGCACCCATACTCACTATTAGTGGATAGTAAGAGAATTTTTTGAGACGTTTAAACAGATATCTTAGGGATACACTCATTCTAGGGATACTTCACCCTATCTCTAATGAGTTACTTAACGTGTTATACTCTTGAGCTAAAGTTCAACCTTAGCTTTGATACCAAATGTAACGTCTCCGATTTTTCACGCTCGAAAATCGACATCCATACTTTACATCGTATTCGAATGCCGCAGATTCGACCGTTCAAATCCGAGTCGCCAGAGCTTATAACACAGTTAAGTAAATAACACAGCGGAAAAGAAAAAGAATATAGATATACAAAATCTGATACAATATCCAGATACAATGATGATCTATATACATTAGAGATATGATACAACAAATAGCAGCGGAAAAGAAAATAGATAACACCAGCAGCGGATAATCTCCATCTCCAAACGCCAATCCAGAAATAGCTTGAAATCTTAATAACGATGCACAAATATAAGCAAGTGTAGTCCATATCCAAAGACTGAACTAGCTCCAGATAATCTACTGAACCTGACTATCTGAAAAACCCAACTCTAGACTGCCCGTGTAGAAAAATTTTGAGCACCCAGAGTTTAGGAAAGAAACAATAAACTCCGGATCAGTCAGGGGACTGGTGTGAGCAAAAAAAAAACAGTTTATCTTTAAAAAAAATAGCAAAAGAATTTTAATGTCAATTCACAATGCTTTTAGAAAATGAAACTACCATAAGACCTCCCGCAACACACACAATGCAAACGCAGAATTGCAGGAGATTTCTTCTTATGATAGTCAAAGATGCTTACTACGTAAAACAAATCATTTTTTTTATATTACTATTAGTGCATAGTGTAGAAAATATTTCGAAAGTAGAATATAAATCTTAGCCAGCATAGGTACCATTATATTATGCCTGCTATAGCGACCATTTTAAATGGCAGGTTCTACAACTAAAACCGTACAAGGCTCGTACTGTTTCTTTGGATTTCCAACAAATGGTCAGGCTAAGGAACTTCCCATTGCCACATGAAAACGCCTCTGGAAGGACGTCCCGAAAACATAACCGGATATCTGCCAACACAAGGCCGGGTTACCCCTAACTAAGTAACTACTGACACGAGTATGCCATCTCTCGGTTGTAACCAACCTTTAACCGGGGCCCCAGCAACAATCACAAAGTAAGATATAAATATGTTTGCGATATCCACATAAGTTAAGTATCTGGGCTCCATACCATGATACCACTTCTATCCAGAAGGAAATGTACATACCCTAAGGGGTGCTACCCCCAATAACCTTGCTGCATCTTTCCTGTTTTGACCATTTTAGGGTGTGAGGTTTGACGAAGTCTCATCCACAAAGCTACGCTTTGGCACAAAGCCATGCTTTGGGTCAACAGATGATCAAAGTAATGATCACAAAGATAAATGATCAAACAAATGATCATATCACAAATGATCAAACAATGATCATCACACAGCAACACTCAGCATGTCACATTACCAAATTAGGAATATATCGCTGATAACGTTCAATTACATAACCTCTGAGCTCGTACGTCTCAGAGAAGGGTGTTAAGCTAAGAGAATAAATTCTCCGCCACCAAAAAGAAATGTATTTGAAAGAAATCTGCTTTATATCTCAAAATGTAATGTCAGACATGTAACCATACAAGTCTGTTTCGAGTTCGAACAGAACCGAAGGCACTTCCAAAGAAGCCCTTGCAAATCCGGATGATTTCTAATCACGTCTGGACTTCCCATCACAAAGGGTGCTAAAATCTCTATATCGGGGCCAGTCGATGCAGAGACATTCGACGAGTTGACCTTTCATTTTCAAAAATATTCGGTCTTTACCACCGGTCTTCAAATGCTATCCATATACGACGTATCACTATTCGGAATGGTTTATATGGCACAAGGGTCTTTTCCCGGCTAACTCGAATAGTGAGCGCAATATTTAAAAACATATGGATATGTGATTTCAATTAAGTCACAACTTAATAATTCAACTTCTTTCTTCAAATGGTTTAACAAATTTCCATTTTCAAATCTTTAAACAAAATGATTCATTTAAACAACCTTCAACGGTTTAAATAATTTCCCCATTTTAATCTTTTAAATAAAAGATTTAATTCATAAAGTTCACCCATTTTCACAAAGATTCATTCACAGATTTTCCAAATCAATTTCCATTTTAATTTGATTAATCTCGTTAAATCTTTAAATCAAAGATTTAACTCATAGCTTTCAAAACAATTTCATTTCGAATGGTTTAAACAAATCACCATTTTTAATCTGTTAAAAATAAACAGATTCAATTCATAGCTTTCAAAACAATTTCATTTCATAACTTGGAAAACCATTTTTCAATTCAATCTTGAAATTCCTTTAATTAAACAGGAATTTCATTTCTTATCTGAAAGCTTTTATTCTTTTAAAACAAACAGTTTCATTTCAGAAAATCTGATCCATTCATACGAGTTGAAATCCTTGGGTTAAATTCAAATTCCCAAAATTATACTTTTAAAATGGTTTAAATTCATATAACTTGTACAACATCTTAAATCCCTAGTTTTGAATCATAGAATTCAATTTCAAACTTGAATTCAAATCAAATTATTTAAATTTCAAAACTTAATCAAGTTATTAAAAAATAAGTTTTATCTTTGAAATTCCATTTCAAAAGCTTTTCACTTTAAACACAATCCATTTCCAAAATCAATTGAAATTAAAATTTCAATTTTTAAACAACATTAAATTTAATTTATCTGTGACTTAACTGATTTCCTCGTGAAATCCATATTTGTGTGTGTAAAAGTGTGGTCCAGGGGTTTCACACAATAGTGCAACATCATTCAATCATCACATATCAGAATACAGAAATATAGTTGATAAGCGGTATAATGATAACGCTTATCTTTCATTCACATAACACAGATATATATATCACAGATAATAAATTACATCACAGATAGTTAATTTTATTACAGATCACAACATAAATCAGGATATATCATAAAGCATCACAGATCAGGGAATACCAAACGATTCAATCATTCAATAAAATCCAAACATCCATAAGTATGATCAATTAATATCTGATTATAATTAATTTATACCGGATTAATTACTTATGAATAACTACAAATCTTGGTTAATTAATCATTAATTAATTATGAACCATTTTAATTAATTAACCTTTAATCATTTATTAATTAACCTTTGATAATAAATTAATTAACCTTTAGTTATTAATTAATCAACCTTAATTAATAAATCAATCAACCTTTAATTATTAAATAATTAACCTTTAATTATTTAATTATCCTTTAAATTAATCTTCCTTAATTAATCTCATTAATTAACCCTTAATTAATTACCATTAATTAACCTTGCTTAATCACTTGATTAATCAATTTTAATCATTAATTTATATTTAATTAATAATTCTTCATTAATGATTTTAACCCTTTAATTACTTCATTAATCCAAATCATAAATAAATCATCATTAAATCTTTATTAATCAAAACTATTTATTTAAAACTTGGGTTAAAAAGTTTTCTAAAAATCTATGTTTTGTTTCAAGACTGAAACTGTTTCTATATCTAACCCGAGACTTACTCGAGTCCTTCCCAAGTCCAAATGCTCCCTGCTTCGAGTTCCCCCCTGAATCAACCCGATACCATTTTCTCTGTTTAATTTTCTTTTAAACTGTTAACCCTTTTTAAAAAACATACACGAGTAAAACCCGATACCATTCTCGAGCCAGCATATGAACTCCCCGAGATCGATTTCTTCCCCAAACTCCACAATACTCCCAGATACATTGATACGCGTGTGCACATGCACCGGAGTTCTGGCGAACTCTGATCGACTTCGCTACCTTCTACACATCGCGATGAACTCTTCGAGCCTCATGATCACCTAGAAACCTAAAACGACGACGAACTCGAGATTGGGTCTTCCAACCCAAACTGGCACAAAACTTCGATCGACCAAATCGATTCATCCCGCCACCCAAGACCACCAGAAACCACGCGAACTTGATCGAAGCTCGGCCACTCGCCCATGAACTTTCTCCCCCACATGCGATCGGCTACATCCTACTGTCAACAACGAGATTTCCTCATTAACAACAGCAACCCCAAACGAACCCAAAAACCCTAAATTGCCGTCTTCCAATCACCACGATGAAATGTAAAATCATCTAGTATTTTTCTCGTATCCACCGATGTACCAGCTAGCTTCATCCTTAATCTCGATCCCTAACTCGCTATTGATCATCGGGTCTTGACGAAAATTCCCATTTTGTTCAACTACTATTTTCGCGAACGTTATTACATTAAAAATCTTGATTTCTCTTTTAAAATTCACGATTTAGGAAGACTAAGAAGATTATGTAATTGAGACTCAGATTTAAATTAATTAAATTTTGAAAGAAAACTGATTTTACTGTATTTTCAACTTGCCCAGTAAATCCATCTATTTGTGATACCTAAAAGTATTTTTAAAATTATATCTTGTTGCTTCTAACAGATCTTGTTTACACATCAAGGTTTAAAGAAAATCAGGGAAAAAGGAATTGAAGTTTGGGTTTAAATCAAGCCTGGGAATTTTCTAACAGAGTCCAAGTGCCTGTATACTATTATGAACATCAAATCTACACATGTATAAGCACATGCAAGAATTATCTCACCAAATATACAGATATTAATCATGTAACTAGATTAAAAGAAAACTTAAGTTATCAAAATATGAAGTTACTCACAAGATTAAGAAGTGGACAGAGCACTTCTTTTGACTTGAGACAGGCTTAAGAACTTCTAACTGAAACCTTCTTTTGATCTCTGTGTGTTTGAGTTGTCTAAGTTGAAGTTTATTTATGGTTTTACTTAGTTTCGAATGAACAACTGAGTTGAAGCTTGAAGATGGTGATATATAGAAAGAGTTGTACAGGTTATATTGTTTGTTTGTACAATATAGGCATGGCTGAAGGAAATCTTGCATTTAATGCTTTGATATTTTGTTCCTATGCCTAGCCCATGTCTTCATAAACTAACATTTTTCATTTACTTGCATTATTTTACTCGGCTGAGATGATTTTTTTCACAATTCGAATTGACAATTGTTGCTAGCATTTAATGAATAAGTACTTTATGTTCCCTACTTATTTTATTTTTCATGTTCATAGATATATTACTTTGTTCTTAACTTTGCATCAGTCTTACAGGCATATACATATATTTGTTTGTGTTATTTTGTATTAACTTGTTCTTGCCTGGTTTGTCTTTACTTTATGCATATAGATATAAAGTTGTCATTATCTTCTTTCTTCTTTTGTTATATTGTTTTGTAATTCAAATGAATCTCTATAATTACTGTGTTTTTTAAATTTAGCTAATGTATTTTTTTTTATTTTACATAGTTTATTTTATTTATTTGTTTAACTTCATATAAACACATTTATTTCCTAAGATATTTATATTTAAATCCCAATCTCAAATACAATTGTCGATCCATTTCATATACATGTTTATTTTCAAATATCTAAATAAATTCTCAATTAATTCAAAATTTATATTAATTACCAATTACTTCACAATTTTATTCAGAAATGAAATTAATTATCAATTAGTACTCAATTTAAATCCGGGATCGTTACAATTTCATATCTTAATATATTTGAATTTAAATAAAATAAATGATTTTATTTAAATGAAATTAGAAATGTTCTAATTCAATTAGACTTCATAGGCCCAATAAAAGATCCAATAGGGTAAATTTTTTGAAATTCACTCATAACTTCCATTGCGGGCTAGTCCAGTTCCAACAATTTTATCCTTATAGCATAAAAGATAAATGAACTTTATTTTTCCTTATTAATTTAAATTGTTAGTGGGTCCCACTTTTGCATAGTGGACCAATGTAATAGCAAGTCCATTGATTATTGCAACCATGATTTTGAAAATCGAACAGTAAGTCGAACAGTGTCGGTGTAAGGTTAAAGTTCTAGTAGTTCAATTGTTAAGATTATGAGAACCACGTTGATAGTTATTTTTTATTTTTGTTATTTAAATGTAATTATTTTCAGTAAATGCAAAATTTTAACTAATTATATTTAATATATTGATTTTTGAAAATGATTACTTTTAGAAGTTGATAATAAACGTTATATAAAGAAAATTATAACAATTTCTTTAGTGTAAATGTAAATTTCCTAATTTTTAATGTAAGACTGGTTCAATTCGACAAAGATTCATAAAATATAAATTAATGATGAATAATATCGTTTAAAATTGATAAGGTAATCTAATATTTTTGTGGCAAAAGATATGAAATTATCTGTTGAATTTATTATGTTAAAAATGAAGAATGGAGCGATAATTTTTTTCTCAAATTTGAGAAACATGTGGCTCGACGAGGTTAGTCTAGAGATTTCCATGTAAAATTGGAGTGTTCATATTAAAGTTGCGTTGTATTTTCACGTTGAAAGAACTTTGTAAAATCGTCACATAAAGATTTTCTATATGACCTTATGTATTATCGGCCAATATAAAGCACTCTATTGAGTCATTCTGTATTCATCTATTGACTACGAGTATGTAACCACTTGGTGCTCCCACTGTTAGGATCGTGCAATATACCCTAAAGGGGGGTGATTAAGATATTTAAAATATTTTGCAATAAACAGAAAAATAATGCGGAAAAGTAAATTTGAAATAGTATACGACACAAAGATATGCCCGACTTTGACCACTAACCCGTTAGTGTGTAAAACTATCTCTAAATTTACTACTATAACCATATATTTGAACGCTTATAACATTTGTAAACCCACCCTCCCTACTACTACCACATGAATATATTAATCCTATGCATAGTAACTGTTCGTATAATAGATATTGATTTTGATGACAACAACCATATAATTATAGGTACTGATGTTTTCCCAAGATATATAGAATATTTTACAGTATATTACACTGGTTTATACAAGTAAAGGATAATCAAGTTTCAAAACTGATCATTAAAGAGACTAAAGATCGAGATTCAAAGATGATTAAGACAATTGAAGGCTCATAAGTTTAAAGACAAAAACATGAAGAGTTGAAGACTATAGATAATAGTTAATAGATATAAAATAGATTTGTTAAAATTTTTGAATAGCAACTTTCTTTCCTTTTAATACTCTTTAACCAAATTATTTATTTTATTTCCAAAATATATTTTTCAAGTATTTTATAAAAAATTTATATACTAAAAATCATTTAAAAACTATTTTTAAATGATTTTACAAAATATCAGGATTTTACAACACTTAAAATATGTTATTGTTTTTCTCAAAATACAAGGGTATGTAGACATACTCTACCTATGTATGTCGACATATGTACCATTGAAGAGTTGTTTTTATGAATAATTGTAACTTTTGGCTCCACCTCTTCGCAAATAGACATGTCTCTTCCAACACTATATAAAGGGGGCTGAAAAATGAATTTTAATAACTACTTTCTCTTTATTCTTCTAACTCAAAATTCACATTATATATTTCAAAAAACCCACTTTCTATACTCTTCAAATTCGCTTAAATTCAATCTTTGCTTTACTATATAAATCCTCCATAATATACTCACTGATTTGCAAGTATTATCCCATTAATTCAAAGATCAAAATGGTATAAAAGGGATATAGGATATCCTGTAACGATTCTCCTTTTCGACCTCTATATGTCGACACCAATACATCCATGGTATTCACATGCCAAGCACTCAAGTACTGGAAAGACAAATTGTTATGGTAAAGTAAAAAGAAACAGAACAACAAAGAAGAGAACACAACATCAAAATCTCATGAGCGGAACAACATATAATATCAAAAGACAGCAAAAATTGTCACTCTAAGATATATATCATTTCAGAGTTAAAATCCTATGTACTATCATCAACCTGGACAGTTATAATAGTTTATCCTCACAAATGCTAATATATACATAATAGTAATGCAGCAGAAAAAGGAATACTACGGTGGGTGAAGGTATCCAGCTTGTCTTTTCATGCTCCAAAGAATATGAACGAAAACCTGCCTTTCCCTGACTACTCAAAAGGTCACCTATTGAAATAAAAGAAATATAAAAACACGATTCAAACATAAGTATTGTGATAACCTGCCTTTTCAACCCTTAAAAGTCAACACTAATACATCGACGGTATTCACATGTCGAGCATCAAAGTGTTAGAAAGACGGATTATTGAGGTGAAAGAAAAAAAAAGACAGAACAGAATCTTACATCGTGACGAGTAACATATAATATACATGATATTTACAAAGGAATACTGTAATATGCATACTTCAATCATAGTAAACAAACATAACATCAGCCTGGACAGTTATAATAGCCTTCCTCAAAAATGCTGATAAATATGATACAAGAAATGCAATGGAAAATAAAATATTTGAATACGTCTTGACGACATCCGGCTTGTCTCCTGGAGCTCCAAAGGATCCATAACTAAATCAGAAATATACTCAAGCTGACCCGAGTATCATAAGAAAATAATGTCTGGATCATTTTAGTAAACCGGCCTGACAATCTCAAATCATATAGATTTTGAATGTTATAAAATCTTTCAAAAATAAATGTATCTCGTAAGATCACGCCGCACATAAACATGCATTGATTTTTCATTATGATAACCAAACCATTTTATATGAAAATCTTATGAATTATAATAATGTCTAGGCTTTGACATAAATATATAACATATCTAGAATGGTTACCCATAATTACATTCAACTGTACTAGGTTCTATAACTAAGACCATAAGGCATGTATTGGAAAATGGATTCCATCAATGATAAGGCACCTAGGTACAACTTGTTAAAGTACATTTCTATAAAATGTACCGAGGTTACAAACCTTGCAACCCCCAAAACACGGAGTAGGCCTGCCCCTCAAAGATGACATAGCTAGACTACACATCTCTCGGGCACCAAGGCTGTAAACATTGTACCCGACCCCACTTATTTTCTTGCACACTCATACCAAAATCCATTAATATCAATCAAGCTATGAGGAATGATGCTTCTAATGGTAGCGAACCAAATAGCATTGATGCATTCCCTGATTTTAGTCACTACCGAGTTGTGAGGCTTATGAGGTTATGATTACCTTTTTCCTCTTAGCAAAACTGCCCTCCAAATACAATGCAATACCACTATTGATCTATACAAGTTGTTTAGGATATGAACAAACTGAGGCACTGCTTCTACTTCATCCATATTGAAATCACCCTCAAGATTAGTGCAAGTAGCCTTTGCACTTCAAAGAACACCATCATCGATCATCTTTAAGATGTTCCTAATTCGAACGCTGATGCTGATTAGAAGTGGTTTCGAATAACATACCCCATCCCGATCTCTTCGAACCGCCAGATGATAGTTTCAAAACTGGCCAAGATTTGATAGTCGGTTATTTAACTATCAAATAAGCCAACAGTCCAATCAGAGATTTTAATTATGCAAGGAAACCAAGTGTGCTTAAGCACATAAGCAACAACCAAGCCTCTTTAATTAATCCTTTCTTTACTTAAAACCAGTTTGTAAATACTTGTATTAAAATACTCTTATAAAGATATACATATGTACACTACTTATTCCGTATTTATTTATACTCTTTCAATGCTTGGAAAAATATCCATGTACTTATCCTATTAGTATACGTATATTCACAAACCATTTCGCTTTCAATACCTAGAAAATATTTATATACTTAATTCAATCTTATAAGTATATTCACAAACCATTTCACTTTCAATACTTAGAAAAGTGTATATACACTTATCTCCATAGTATAAGTATATTCACAAAATCTAAGAAAGATTTCACTTCCAAAACAATAATTAATTGGGTTAAAACAAATGTCATTTAAAACATAGATAACAATAAACCAAAAGCAATTTTTGTGTAAATAAATGGATCGTAGGGAAATTCAACCAAGTATATTACGCCACTTTCATATTTCAAACTTGTATTGTCCTGTGACGCCCCAGCTCTATAGTCACACTAACCAAGGACACTACTAGGTAATGCCATCAATTAGTACGAAGAATAAGGCTGTTAAGCAGCAACCAACTATATAATTGATTTAAGCGAGAGCCTATATGTAACAACCCGCATATTTTATGATTATATATTTAAATATTTTATTTAAATATAGCGTCGTTTGTCGGATTTAAAGTCCGAAAACTACCTTTTGCAAACGGCTGAATTAGGACTCGAGACCACTTCCATTGAGTCGAAAATGGCGTTTGCGACTTTTTTGAGTATATGCTTCAATATGTTTGGAGTAAGTTGAATTTTGCTATTTTCTGTTGGGCTTTTTGGGTTTGGGTTTGACCCAACTCATCATATAACCTAGTTCAGCCCTCTCCTCTCCTCTTCACTTCATTTCTATTTTCTTAAACACTCAAGCAACTAAAAATGGGGAGAGGAAAGGAAAATTAGAAATTCCAAGCCATAGATTCAATTGCAAAATACAAGTTCTTGCTCCAAATCCAAGGAGAAGCTAAGGTAAGCTCCATCTTCATCTTCTCCGTCTCTTCTCCTCTTCAATTTCAGAAAATTCCTAAACCCTAATTTAGGAAATACTTGTTTTGATCTTAGATTGAAGCTTGTGGAGTTGAAGTGTAGAGTGGTTGATCTCTTCCTTGTGTTTGTGCTTCTTATCTTTGTTTTTGAGTTAAAAAGGTGAGTTTTGAACTCACATCTACTTCTCTTGATATCATTGATGTTAGGTATGAATTCCTAACAATTATTCATATACATTTGCTTTTGGTTTGAATTGATTTGGTGAACATTTCAATTTTTGGTGTTTTGAAGTCAAAAACTCTAAAAATCCTAGTTTTGATTTGTGAACATGTTTTTGGAGGTGTATTGAAGAGCCAATAGAGCTGGGTTGTCAATTGGCATAAACCCCTAGCGCCCATTGCTCGTCCGATTGAAAATTGGAAGAATTGCTCTTCATTTGATAGGCTGAAAAACAGCTCCAGTGCTAGTCAGTCGACTGACCCTCTGCAGTCAGTCGACTGGCTGTAGCAAATATATGTTCCTGGGGCTGTCTGCAGAAACAGGAGTCTCTGTTTCCTGCAGTCAGTCGACTGGGACCTTGCAGTCAGTCGACTGACTGTAGGAAATGGAATTTTCGAGTTTTTGGTTCAGTCGACTGACCCACTGCAGTCAGTCGACTAACCTGCTTGTTTTTGCCAGATTTGCCTATTTTACTTGGTTTCCAATTTTAATCGATACGTGTCAATTCCAATTAGTTGTTATTGTATATTTGACATTGATGATTCCTTTTTGATTTCGTACATGGAGTTTTATAAAATGATCTTTTCAAATTGTCTTGTTTCTCCAATTTATAAATTCTATTTAAAACACACACAATCTTGCACTTCGAGCGAAGAGGGAGGAGAATCAAATGATTAGATAAAACGTGTGCTATGAACACGTGCGTTCATCTTTTCAGTTAATTCCTAATCTATTCGTTTGACCGTTTTGACCTTTGGGTCTGGTTTACCGATGAGATGAGGTGAACTTTGTACTGCTTTGAGTGTGAAATTGACTAACGGTTAGTAAACCGTTTAGTGCGAACGTGTGGTATGGGACTCACGTTAACATTTTTCCGGTTCCTTTCTGAGAGTTGTGACACATTCTGCCAGTTAGTGGTGTCCAGTACTGGGCCTCCGGACCTTCGCCACTATGGTTTGTTGCCTTCGGTGTTTGTTGCCTTCGGGCTTGAACCTTCGGGGTTTGTTGCCTTCGGGGTTTGTTTCCTTTGGGCTTGAGCCTTCGATGTTTGTTGCCTTCGGGTATGTTGCCTTCGGGTTTGTTGCCCTATAGTATCACTTTTGGAGTTGGTCCATCGTCACCGCTCGAGTGATATTGGGTTTGTGCCTTCGGGTTTGTGGATCCTTATTATACAGTACTGAGCTCGAGCATCTTTTGTTTCCTTGATTATTATATTTCCTTAGTGTATCGCCCTTCGGTGTAGGTTCTTTGAACCACACGATATATAGCGATTACCTTGTGGAAACTTGTGTTACCTTTATTGGTATTTGTTATTTTCCTTTTGGCTTGTTTTGGGGTATGATATCCTTTGTCCATTGGGATTGCCGATGATATGAGGCTTGTTTTGGTTCATCTTATGCTGGATGATTTGGTTATCTCTTTTGGAGATATTGGTGGTACATTATGATCTTGTATGTTCATTATTATTTAGTTTATCTGACTGATTTGTTTAGCTAGACTGACCCGTGTATTTTATACTCGGGTCAGATCGAGATGTTTCAGGTTAGGTACATTGGACTTAGCCTATTTTTGCTTTTGCATGGACTATTCCACTAGCTCCTTTTTGTCATAGCTTTTTGTGTAGTCCTTTTTGTCTGTAACTCTGATATATATTCTTTTGACTCGTCTATATATTGTGGTTTACTTTACCACTTGCATGTATCATTTTGTATATTCTGTAATGTATCTGTATATGTGTAAATGTATGTGATGATTAATTGTTCTGTGATGTGTATTACATTTGAGTTGTCATATTTGTTCTGATAGATCCTTCAGCCACCTATGGCTTTGTGTTAAGTATTTATTGGATACGTCGATCCACTTGAGAAAAATATAGATATATGCTACTTTGTCGACGTATTCAGTAGATAATTAAGGCAAGGCTATAGATGGTCGCTCCTAACCAGCTCTATTCTCCGCATTAGCAGACGGTGTTACCTTGTAATACTTTCTGATAATGTGTGTCTCGGAGTGGGGTGTCACAGCTTGGTATCAGAGCTGAGTTCAGAACAAGATATGATAAACATAGCACAGAGACACATATTACGGTACATTAAAGTGTAGTACGAATGTTACGAATCTTTGAATCGTTGTGCCTTTATTATTTCCGTTCCTTTGAGGTAGATAAAATTTTGGGAAATATGTCTAGGAATGCATTTTATTCCATAGTATTCCATATTTGAATTAATGATATATACCTTGTGATTAATTTTTTACTTATCTTATCTTTCAGCTAATGGCCGGAAGAGGCCGAGGACAATGCTCGGATGCTGGGCAATCCAGTGGCTCACATCCGGACGACGTTTATACGTCTGCCGATCAGTTCTTAGAGTTATTTAAGAGCACTCAGCCTCCGGCTCCTATTCATGCATCTCCTCCGCGCAAGTCTGCTTTTGCACGCCTGTGTAGTGATTTTTCTCATCTTGGTGGAAAGCCATTCAAAGGCTCTGAGTCCGTTCTTGAGGTCCAAGCTTGGATTCGCACATGCGAGCGTATCTTTTCTCGCATGGATCTTTCTGACCATGATCGAGTTCTTGTAACTTCTAGCTTATTGCAAGAGCGTACCCTTGATTGGTACGAGCTTCTTATTGCCGAACTTGATGAGTGTGTTCTTTCTTGGACTTAGTTTCGAGAACGATTCGAACTCAAATTCATTCCTGAATCTGAGAAAGTTTTATTAGCCCGTCGCTTCCTTGAGTTGAAGCAAGGGAAGTCTTCCATTTCTGATTATGTTGCATCATTCGAGGCCTTATCTAAGTATGGTCTTGAATTCATTAGCACTTCGTATAAGAAGAATATGAAGTTTGTTTCTGGTCTTAAGATATATCTTAAGAAGACTTTAATGCTCCAGCTTAAACTTTCTTTTGAGGAATTGGTTGATTCGGCACTTCATCTTGAGGCCATCGAGAAGGAGTGTGATAGTGGTGATGATGTTGAGGTTCGCAAGAACCCCAATAAGAAGAAGTTTCCATTTCATAAGCAGGGATTTCTTCCTTCCAAGAAAAATAAGCCTGTTGAATCTGGTTCTAACTCTCAATCGGCTAGAACACCTTCCATTCTGAAATGTTTCAATTGTGGTTCTCCTGATCATTTGATTCGGGCTTGTCCTAAGCCTCTCTTCTGCCGTTATTGCAAGAAGGAAGGCCATCATGTTTCCTCCTGTCCTACTGTTCCTAATGATAAGTCTGGCAAGCTTAATGTTGCTAAGGCTTCGGGAGATTCTTTTCAGCCCAGAGGTATATCTCCATCTATTTTGGAAGGTTCTATTTTATTTCATGACCGTAGTATTCGAGTTCTTTTCAATACGGGTGCTTCGCATTCATTCGTATCGAAGACGCTCGTCGATGATTTGTCTTTGGATGTCTCTTGTATGGTTACTTCGTTGAGGATTGCAAATCCTATTGAGGGATCTGCAACCCTTAGCATGCTTTGTGGTGATGTTGAGATTGTTTTATGTGGCTTTTCTTTCCATGCGAATCTGCATGTTATTTCTTCCTTGGGATTTGATATGATTTTGGGTATGGACTGGCTAGTGAGATACGATGCCAGGATTATTTGTTCTGAAAGAATTTTATATCTTCGACATCCGGATTCGCCTACTCAGCTTTCACTTGTTCTTCGGAATGTGGATAATTCTGAAATGGCTTTATATTCTCTTGACTCACGAGATGATAACGATATATCTCGTATTCCTATAGTTTGTGACTTCTCTGATGTTTTTGAGCCGGTTTCGGGTTTGCCACCCAATCGGGCGATCAAGTTCCGCATTGATCTCATTCCAGGCGCGAAGCTAGTTGGGCGTCCTCCCACGAGGATGTCTACAAAAGAAAATGAGGAACTCAAGAAGCAGCTTTTAGAGCTTGAGTCCAAACAGTTGATTCAGTCCATTTTTTCACCGTGGGGTACCGCGGTCGTCTTCGTGAAGAAGTCCGATGGAACTCTTAGGCTCTGCATGGACTACCGCAAGCTTAACGAGTTGACCATCAAGAATAGGTATCCATTACCGAGGATCGATGATATGTTCGATCTGTTGAGTGGCGCTAAGGTCTTTTCTCAGCTCGACCTTGCTACTGGTTTTCACCAGCTCCGAATCGCGGAAGATAGCATACCTCTTACAGCTTTCCGCACTCGATATGGTTCTTTCAAGTGGCTCGTTATGCCGTTCGATTTGACGAATGCTCCTGCTTTCTTTGTTGATCTTATGAATCAAGTATTCCGGGAATATCTCGATAAGTTTGTCCTTGTGTTCATTGACGGCATTCTTGTTTATTCTAAGTCTGAAGCCGAGCATGCTAATCACTTGAGAATTGTCTTGAGTACTCTTCGTCACCATTAGCTTAAAGCCAAATTCTCCAAGTGCCATTTTTGGGAGAATAAGGTTAAGTTCTTAGGCCATGTTGTATCTTCCGACGGCCTTTCTGTCGATCCCTCAAAGATCGAAGTTATCCAGAATTGGAAGAGGCCTGGGAATGTTCATGAGATTCGTAGTTTCCTTGGATTGGCGGGTTATTACCATCGGTTCATTAAGGATTTTTCCCATGTTGTGCTTCTTCTCACCAGCCTTACTCGGAAAGGCATTCGTTATATTTGGTCTGATAAGTGTGAAGCTTCCTTTCAGACATTAAAGGAACTTCTCACTAATGCTCATATTCTTGTGGTTCCCGAAGGGAATCATGATCTTGTTGTCTACACCGATGCTTGTGGTAGTGGCCTCGGTGCCGTGCTTATGTAGAAGGGTCGGGTAGTTACTTATGCTTCTAGGCAACTGCGTCCGAATGAAGTTAGCTATGCCACTCATGATCTTGAGTTACCGCCATTGTCTTCGTCTTGAAGATTTGGCGACACTATTTATTAGGCGAGCGCTTCATTCTCTATACCGATCATAAATCCTTGAAGTATTTGTTTACTCAGAAAGAACTCAATATGAGGCAACAGCGTTGGCTCGAGTTTCTTACCTCCTATGACTTTGATATCCAATATACCCCAGGTAAGGGTAATCATGTTGCTGATGCGCTTAGTCGTAGACATTCGGCTATTGTTTCTTTGATGCTTGCCGAATGGGATATTCTTGAGACTCTATCTTTTTGTGATATTCATGATCGAGCTCCTACCTCTGATTCTCCAGTATTATTATTCGGTCTGGAAGCTCAACCTAGCTTATTGGATCGCATTACCCATGCTCAGCGGTAAGATCCAGATTTATTGCCTTTCATTCATCTTGTTGAGACTGGATCCAGTGATGAGACGTCATTGGATTACAGTATTGATTCTCATCAGTGCCTTCGCAAGAAGAACCGTGTTATTGTGCCTTTTGATTCTACACTTAGGCGTGACATTCTTGATGATTGTCATCGTACTAAGTATCCATTCATCCTGGTTCTAGCAAGATGTATGCCGACATGTGTCGCTTATATTATTGGGAAGGCCTGAAGCGTGATGTTGCAAGTTATGTGAGCAATTGCATGACTTGTCAACTTATCAAGGCTGAGCATCAACGCCCTTCCGGCCTTCTTCATCCATTAGAGATTCCATTGTGGAAATGGGATCGGATTTTGATGGATTTTATTGACGGTCTACCTCGATCGAGGTCGGGCCATACTTCTGTTTGGGTCATCGTTGATCGATTGACCAAGTCCTCTCACTTTATTCCGATTAAGTCCACTCGAACTGCTCCTCTTTGGGCTAAGCTTTATGTGAAGGAAGTCGTTCGACTTCATGGTATCCCTAGTTCCATTGTTTGTGACCATGACCCGTTATTTGCTAGTAACATTTGGAAGTGTCTTCAATCAACTTTGGGCACAAAGCTGAATTTTTCTACTGCTTATCTTCCTCGGACTGATAGTCAGACTGAGAGGGTGAATTGTGTCTTGGAAGATCTCCTTCTCTGTTGTATCCTTGATTTTGTAGGTAGTTGGGAGGACCACTTGCCACTTGTGGAGTTCTCCTACAATAATAGTTTTTAGTCCAGTATCGATATGGCTCCTTTCGAAGCCTTATACAGGAGGCCATGTCGATCACCTTCTTGTTGGTTGGAATCTGGGGAGAAGCTTATTCTTGGCCCAGATATTGTCCATGATTCTTCTGAGAAGATTGTTCTTATTCGCCAGAGAATGAAAGAGGCACAAAGCCGCTAGAAATCCTACGCGGATAACCGTAGGAAGCCTCTCGAGTTCTCGGTTGGTGATCTCGTCTTTATTTGTGTTTCTCCTTTGAAAGGGGTTATGCGTTTCAGTACGACGGGGAAATTGGCTCCTCGCTTTGTAGGACCATTTCCTATTATTGAACGTATTGGCCCTGTGGCTTATAGAGTTTCACTTCCATCTCATCTATCCGGAGTTCACAACGTGTTTCACTTCACTCAGCTTCGAAAGTGTCTTCGAGAATCGGATTCAGTTATTGACTCTCCTGATTTGCAAGAGCTTGAGATCTCACCAGACTTGTCTATTGTACAGCAGCCTGTTCGCGTACTTACCACGGAGGTGAGACACCTTCGAAACAAGCACGTGCCGCTCGTTAAAGTTCAATGGTCCGCTACCCCCAATGACTGTACTTGGGAAACCAAAGAGTTTATCGAGCGATCCTATCCAGGTTTTCTATCTTTGCTTAGCAATGGTGAGTATATCTTTTTATCTCAAGCTTATTTTCTTGTCTTCTTTGTTGTAAGTATGTAGTTGTTGCAAATCCTTCTCTAGGAATTACGTGGATGCAATTTTGTTAAGGAGGGGAGATTTGTAACAACCCGCATATTTTACGATTATATATTTAAATATTTTATTTAAATATAGCGTCATTTGTCAAATTTAAAGTCCGAAAAGCTACTTTTTGCAAACAGCCGAATTAGGACTCGAGACCACTTCCATTGAGTTCAAAATGGCGTTTGCGACTTTTTTGAGTATAAGTTTTAATATGTTTGGAGTAAGTTGACTTTTGCTATTTTCTGTTGGGCTTTTTGGGTTTGGGTTTGACCTAACTCATCATATAACCTAGTTCTACCCTCTTCTCTCCTCTTCACTTCATTTCTATTTTCTTAAACACTCAAGTAACTGAAAATGGGGAGAGGAAAGGAAAATTAGAAATTCCAAGCCCTAGATTCAATTGCAAAATACAAGTTCTTGCTCCAAATCCAAGGAGAAGCTAAGGTAAGCTCCATCTTCATCTTCTCCATCTCTTCTCCTCTTCAATTTCAAAAAATTCCTAAACCCTAATTTAGGAAATACTTGTTTTGATATTTAGATTGAAGCTTGTGGAGTTGAAG
Organism: Allium fistulosum; assembly: GCA_030737815.1. Taxonomy (NCBI): domain Eukaryota; kingdom Viridiplantae; phylum Streptophyta; class Magnoliopsida; order Asparagales; family Amaryllidaceae; genus Allium; species Allium fistulosum. The sequence goes on from CM060901.1 coordinate 826,244,845, forward strand.
TGAAGAGTGGTTGATCTCTTCCTTGTGTTTGTGCTTCTTATCTTTGTTTTTGAGTTAAAAAGGTGAATTTTGAACTCACATCTACTTCTCTTGATATCATTGATGTTAGGTATGAATTCCTAACAATTATTCTTGTACATTTGCTTTTGGTTTGAATTGATTTGGTGAACATTTCAATTTTTGGTGTTTTGATGTCAAAAACTCTAAAAATCCTAGCTTTGATTTGTGAACATGTTTTTAGAGGTGTATTGAAGAGCCAATAGGGCTGGGTTGTCAATTGGCATAAACCCCTAGCGCCCATTGCTCGTCCGATCGAAAATTGGAAGAATTGCTCTTCATTTGATAGGCTGAAAAACAGCTCCAGTGCTAGTCAGTCGACTGACCCTCTGCAGTCAGTCGACTGGTTGTAGCAAATATATATTCCTAGGGCTGTCTGCAAAAATAGGAGTCTATGTTTCCTACAGTCAGTCGACTGGGACTCTTCAGTCAGTCGACTGACTGCAGGAAATGGAATTTTCGAGTTTCTGGTTCAGTCGACTAACCCCCTGCATTCAGTCAACTGACCTGCTTGTTTTTGCCAGATTTGCCTATTTTACTTGGTTTCCAATTTTAATCGATTCGTGTCGATTACAATTAGTTGTTATTGCAAATTTGACTTTGATGATTCCTTTTTGATTTCGTACACGGAGTTTTATAAAATGATCTTTTCAAATTGTCTCGTTTCTCCAATTTATAAATTCTATTTAAAACACACACAATCTTGCACTTCGAGCGAAGAGGGAGGAGAATTAAATGATTAGATAAAACGCGTGCTATGAACACGTGCGTTCACCTTTTCAGTTAATTCCTAATCTATTTGTTTGACCGTTTTGAGCTTTGGGTCTGGTTTACCCATGAGATGAGGTAAACTTTGTACTGCTTTGAGTGTGAAATTGACTAACGGTTAGTAAACCGTTTAGTGCGAACGTGTGGTATGGGACTCACGTTAACATTTTTCGGGTTCCTTTCTGAGAGTTGTGACACATTCCGCCAGTTAGTGGTGTCCAGTACTGGGCCTCTGGACCTTCGCCACTACGGTTTGTTGCCTTCGGGCTTGAACCTTCGGGGTTTGTTGCCTTAGGGGTTTGTTGCCTTCGGGCTTGAGCTTTTGGAGTTTGTTGCCTTCGGGTTTGTACCTTCGGGTTTGTGCCTTCGGGTTTGTTGCCCTATAGTATCACTTTTGGAGTTGGTCCATCGTCACCGCTCGAGTGATATTGGGTTTGTGCCTTCGGGTTTTTTTGATCCTTGTTATACAGTACTAAGCTCGAGCATCTTTTGTTTCCTTGATTATTATATTTCCTTAGTGTATCGCCCTTCGGCGTAGGTTCTTTGAACCACACGATATATAGCGATTACCTTGTGGAAACTTGTGTTACCTTTATTGGTATTTGTTATTTGCCTTTTGGCTTGTTTTGGGGTATGATATCCTTTGTCTATTGGGATTGTCGATGATATGAGGCTTGTTTTGATTCATCTTATGCTAGACGATTTGGTTATCTCTTTTGGAGATATTGGTGGTACTTTATGATCTTGTATGTTCAGTATCATTTAGTTTATCTAACTGATTTGTTTAGCTAGACTAACCCGTGTATTTTATACTCGGGTCAGACCGAGATGTTTCAAGTTTGGTACATTGGACTTAGCCTATTTTTGCTTCCGCATGGGCTATTCCGCTAGCTCCTTTTTGTCATAGCTTTTTGTGTAGTCCTTTTTGTCTGTAACTCTGATATATATTCTTTTGACTCGTCTGTATATTGTGGTTTACTTTACCACTTGACATGTGTCATTTTGTATACTCTATAATGTATATGTATATGTGTAAATGTATGTGATGATTAACTGTTCTGTGATGTGTATTACATTTGAGTTATCATATTTGTTCTGATAGATCCTTCAGCCACCTATGGCTTTGTGTTAAGTATTTATTGGATACGTCGATCCACTTGAGAAAAATATAGATATATGCTACTTTGTCGACGTATTCAGTAGATAATTAAGGCAAGGCTATAGATGGTCGCTCCTTACCAGCTCTATTCTCCGCATTAGCAGACAGTGTTATCTTGTAATACTCTCTGCTAATATGGGTCTCGGAGTGGGGCGTCACACTATATGTCAGATAGTATGTCATGCATTTCATTTCAAGAGGAAATCTGACATATCCAATCTAAACTAAAATCTACTACACAGTGGCTAAGTGGCCTTCGGAATCAATATAAAATAAGCACAACACAAAATCAGTCATAGATATTCATATCACTAAGGTGGAAACAGATATGAATATAACACATAGAAATAAACATCATAGTAGTGGTCATACAAGATCCACTACAAGCCAAAAGAATAGGTACATGTACTACACAAAAGAATAAGTATACATCAAAGAGTCTCTATCTCGTATAGATGAAAGACAAAAACTACTAAGCTAAAGTAGTTAGCCAAAAGTCAGAAGATAGTCCCTGCTAAGAAGTCAAGTGGAAGCACTTGAAACAGCTCGGTTTGACTCGAGTATTATTTAAGAAGAAAAATAATAAATGGATTGGTCTAGCTATAATTATCATGTAAGATGAGATAGGATAGGAGATATGACAAAAATATATGATAAAAATAATTCCATGTTGTGACAAGTATATATTTGATAAAAATGAAAATCGTACAATATCTGAAGTTTTCTCAAATACCCAATAAGAATATCATATTCTTTTGCTTATTCACCAAACCTCAAATATTGACAAAACATATCAATGCAAATCGCAAAAATTGGTGAAACAAAAATTCCAGAAATCATCAATTAGAAATCCAGAAATCACAAAAAGAGGGAGGCCTATCATAAACGAGAGCATGAAAACTTACCAACACGTGTTTCATAAACAGAATGCTATCCCATGGGTCGCTAACCTATAGAGTCGGTGCAACGAAGTAGTACAAAGGTACGCCTGAGGAACCTGAAACTCAAATAAGCCAGAACAACGACGTACTACGAAGGTATGCCCGATGAACCAAACTCCATAAAACGGTTAAAAGACCATGGGTCGCTAGCCCATAAAAATGAGACGAAGCTCTATAGAATGGGGTATAGTCCCCCACGCGGATAAAGAGACATTGCATATCGCTAGTCTAAACCATAAAATGATCATATAAATCAATAAGTGTAATTTACACCAAGCTAGTAAATAAATGAGTTAGGCCTCATATCCCATAACTACTGGCTTAACTTAAATATTTACGAACAAATTGTAGACTTCCACTCAAAAATTGTCACTAGATTTCAATCGAAGAAGTCCAAGAATTAACCGACGAAGTAAACGCAAGCATTTCATAACACTTGTTTTGCTAAGTCGTTTAATTGGATTTCTCATACGAATGAGGTAAAGGTTTGTATATACTAATAGGTTGGAAAATGGTTTAAAAACGAGTTTTGTATTAAAAATAGTGTTGAAATCGTTTTTGTGAAAGAGTTTTAGAATTTACTACTAGTATAAGAACCTTTGTAATTTTAAAGTGACAAATCATAGAAATGATTGTAAAAACAATCGATCACCAAAAATCCACATTCGACGACATGAATTAAAACCATGAAAATCGATATCAAATCCATCAAATGGATATTCCCAAAAATCCAAAAAAGAAGCCATCAAAGTCGATAATAAATGACAACAACTAACCGGATCAACAAAAATCGGTAAGAAATGGAAATTCGCATAAAAACAGGCAAATTGGAAAAAATGCAATAGGACCAAACGTCTGGTTGGTTTGACCAGACGTCTGACCCTAGGCTCTACCATTTTTTTCTATGTTCGTTATTTATTTTTCCAGAAGCCCCTACCAGACGTCTGTAAATTTCAACCAGACGTATGGTTACCTGGGCAGAATTTGCATAGGCCAATCATGGCCAAATCAATTTGAGGCGATCGAACGAGCGATGGAGGCTAGGGATTTATGCCAAGCAACAACCCAGCCCTATAGGGTCTTCGATACACCGCAAATAACATGTCCAAACATTCATAGTAGGATTTTCATAAATTTTGACTTCAAAACCAAAATTGGAAAATTCACCAAACCAATTCAAATCAAAAGCAATTGAACATGAAATAGATGTTAGGAATTCATACCTAACAACAATGAAAGCTATAGACATAGATGTGAGTTCAAGAACTCACCTTTAAACTCAAAAACAACAATTGAGAAGCTCTAAAACAAGGAAAGATCAACTCCACTTAATTCACAACTCTAGAAGCTCCAATCTACGATCATATGCAAATATTTCCTAAGTTAGGTTACGGGAAATTATGAAAATTAGAGAGGGATTGAGATGGAGAAGATGAAGAAGATGCTTACCTAAGCTTCTCTTTGATTTTAGAACTAGAACTTGAATTCCTAAGAGAAGCTAGGGCTTAGGAATTTTAGTTTCCTCTTCCCACCATTTTTCCTAGGGCTTGAGTGTTAGGAATTTAGAAAATGGAATGAATGAATGAAGAGGAGTGCAGTGGGAGTTATTAGGTAAAAGAGTTTGGGTCTCTTATTGGTTTAATGGGCTAGAACCCAACCCAAAGCCAAGTTGAAAATACAAAAATCATAACCAACTCCAAACATATCGATGTTTATACTTAAACAAGTTGTAAACATCGTTTTGAACTCAATGAAAGTGGTCTCGAGTCCGAATTCAACTGTTTACAAAAAGTCAAATTTCAGACTTTAATTCCTTCTTCTGTTATCGGCATAGGATTTTTGTCTACTTTGAGCTTCTATCATCCTGTGACGAATAAGGTCAATCTTTTCTGTGGCATCACGAATAAAATCTGGACCTAAAACAAGCATCTCACCGGCTTCAAGCCAACATGAAGGAGATCGGCATGGCCTTCCGTAGAGTACCTCGAAAGGTGTCATACCAATACTAGATTGGAAGCTATTATTGTAATAAAACTCAACAAGAGAAATATGAACTTCCCACTTCCACCAAAATCAAGAACTCGTGTACGAAGGAGATCTTCAAGAGTTTGATTCACACCCTCGGTTTGTCCATCGGACTGTGGATGATAAGCGGTGCTAAAATTAAGCTTCGTTCCCAAAACTTTTTGAAGACCCTTAAAAAATCCACTAGTAAATAATGGATCACGATCGCTAACAATAGAAGTAGGGACTCCATGCAATTTAACAATTTCTTTAACATAGAGTTTGGCCAAAAGAAGTACGGTCCGGTTGGACTGAACAGGAAGAAAATGGACGGATTTTGTAAGTCTATCTACTATTATCCATAGACTGTCATGACCCGAACGAGAATGGGGAAGACCGTCAATAAATTCCATGGAAATTTGATCCTACTTCCATACTGGAATGTCCAAAGGTTGCAATAACCCACCAGGCCTTTGATGCTCGGCCTTTATGAGTTGGCAAGTCATGTAATGTTTAATAAAGTTAGCAATATCATATTTCATTCCATCCCACTAATAAAGTCGTTTCATGTCCGCATACATTTTACTACTTCCGGGATGAATGGTAAATGTAGAACGATGAGAATCTTCTAAAATGTCTTTATGAAGATCACTAATATTTGGCATAATAAGTCTACCAAATTTTCGAATGCCTCCACGAGCATCGATTTCAAAATATTTCAAACCATCAACATCAATTTTATCCCTACAACTTTGGCTAAAACGAACCAATTTGGGATCATGCTTTTGAGCTTCAAGAATGCGGTCTAAAAGAGATAGATGAGCCTCAAGGCTATATAAAACAAGAGATGAACATGAATCGGATTCACGATCTCGTATCTCGCAAGTGGACAAAGTCTCGAGATCATTCCATTCGAATATCATCATGGAAATAACCGCTTGTTGCTTACGACTAAGGGCATCGGCAACATGATTTTCCTTTTCGGGAATAAAGAGAATATCAAGATCATAAGATGCAAGGAATTCATGCCAATGTTGTTGACGAAAATTAAGTTCCTTTTGAGAAAATAAATACTTCAAAGATTGATGATCGGTGTAGAGAACAAATTTCTCTCCCAAAAGATAATGATGCCAAATTCTAAGGGCGAAAACAATGGCCGCGAGCTCTAAATCATGCGTGGCATATCTAGTCTCGGCAGGCTTTAATTGCCTAGAAGCATAAGCAATAATACGTTCCCTTTGCATGAGAACGGCTCCCAAACCAACACGACTAGCATCGATATAAATAATCAAGTCTTGGTTCCCTTCGAGAATCACAAGAATAGGTGCATCAGAAAGGAGTTCTTTTAATTTTTGAAAAGCAGCTTCACATTTGTCTGACCAAATGTACATAACTCCCTTCTTTGACAAACTAGTAAGAGGTATGGAAATTTTACAAAAGTCTTTTATGAACCGACGGTAATAGCCCGCCAATCTAAGAAAGTTACGAATTTCCGTCACACTTTCCGGTCTCTTCCAATTTTGAATCGCCTCAATCTTTGAAGGATCCATGGAAATTCAAGATTCGGAAATAATATGTCCTAAAAATTTCACATGGGATTGCCAAAAGTTGCACTTAGAAAACTTTGCTTTCAATTGATTGCTCCTAAGGATTTCCAACACAATTCGAAGATGTTTTTGATGCTCTTCCTCGGTTTTAGAATAAACAAGAATATCATCGATAAAGATGAGAACAAATCGATCGAGGAAGTCTTGGAAAACTCAATTCATAAGGTCAACGAAATAAGCTGGAGCATTTGTTAAACCGAATGGCATAACAAGCCATTGATAAGATCCATAATGAGTACGGAACGATGTCAAAGGAATGTTATCCTCTGCAATACGAAGCTGATGAAAACCGATTGCTAAGTCTAACTGTGAAAAGACTCTAGCACCGCTAAGTTGATCGAATAGATCATCAATCCGAGGCAAGGGATATTTACTCTTAATGGTAAGATCATTAAGCTTGCAGTACTTAACAAAAATCCTAAGTGTACCATCGGACTTCTTTACAAAGATAGCTGAAGCTCCCCAAGGAGAGGAAACTAGAACGAATAAACTATTTTGCTTCCAATTCGGAGAATTGTTTACGAATCTCTTCATTTTCCTTATTGGACATACGATAAGGAGGATGGGTGATAGGTACAGCTCTTGGGATTAGATTAGTTCTGAACTCAATTGCTCGCTTAGGTGGTAATCCTAAAACAGGCTCAAAGATGTCGGAAATTCACAAACAACGTGAATGAGGGAAATGACATCTTCCTCATCATCATTATCCTCATCATGCAAATTTAGAGAATATAAGGATGCTACCGAATTAGAATCTGAATCTTTAAGAACAATAGAAATATGCTTAACAGATTGGGGATGTTGAAGATGGATAGTCCACTCGGGACATAGGATGTGGGCTTCATAACGATTAAGCCAATTCATTCCCAAAATCATTCTGAAACCTAAGTAACGAATAACATGCAAATCGGCATGGAAAGCATAATCACATAAAATAATTTCAACATCTTAACTAAATAAACTGAGTGTTGTGGATCCACCAACCGGATTCGCAATTCTTAATGAAGTCATCAAGCCCATAACATTTAAAGACAAAGTATCAATAAGTCTTTTGATATAAAAGAGCGAGATGCGTCCGTATCAAAAAGAATTCGAATAGGATGATCACGAAACATAATACTGCCATCAAGGACAGAATGAGAAATACCCTGACCAAGAGAAGTGTTACTAGGGGCTTGCACAACATTTAGCTTTCCCAGTTTCTTACTTTGAAGTTTGGGACATGAATATATAAGATGACCCAACTTTTGCAATAGTGACAATAAAGGGGTTTCGAACACCTATTTGCATAATGGTCCTTAGAATCACAATTGTAGCATTCTCCACGACTAGAGGTAGGAGTCTTTGCTACCAAAGTTGCTTGCTTCCCCTTCTTGTTGGGATTTGGGCCTTTGAACTTACTATCGAGATGCCTTTTGTTATTGTTGTTGATGTTCTTCTTGGCACCCACAACTTCAACATCACTTTCTTTATCGGCCTCTTCAAGTCGAAGAGCGATATCTATAAGCTGATCGAAAGGAACTTCTAGTTTCAGAAGTAAAGCCTTTTGAGATTCTTATTCAACTCATAGACAAACCTCTGTTTTTTCTTCAATGGGGTATTAATATACTCAACCCCATATTTAGAGAAGGATTCAAATGATACGACATAATCCGTCATAGAAGATTCACTTTGAACAAGGTCAATAAAGTGTCGGGCTAAAGTTACTTTTTCAGCTTCTGGCACAAACATTAACTCGAACCTTTCCCAGAATTGCAACCAAGTAAGACCCGCTTCAATAATTTTCGAAACCAAAAGCTCATACCAATCTAATGCTCTCTCTTGGAGCATGCTAGAAGCCACTTTGACTCGATGTACACCCATAAGATTCATGCGAAAAAAGATGCGATCGCATGTTCTAAGCCAAGCTTGGACTTTGATAACGCTTTCAGAACCCTTGAATGGCCTTCCACCCAAATTGGTATAATGTCAACGTAAAAATCGACGCTAACACCCCGGTGTGTATGTTAGTAATGTGAAAGCACCACCCGTTGGTACGGGAACAGAAAATAAGCAGAAAATAGCAGAAAAGTAAAGAGACAACAGTTTTATAGTGGTTCGGCTTGAAATTAAGCCTACGTCCACTTTATCTTCTTTATTGCTGATTCAATTACAACTTTTACAACAATACTTCGATTCAATTTGATTTCAACACACTTGAGACGAGTAGCTAAAACTTTGATGTAAGAGAACTCTTTGAATCCATGTCGGATGTGTTTGATCTCCTCTTGAAGTTTGTTGAAGCGTCATCGGTGTTTGAAGTGTCGGATGAGTTGAGAAAACAGCAGAGTATAGGCGCTCCAGAAAATGATCCAAAAGTCCCTTTGAAGTTGGAGTAGGTGGGGTATTTATAGATGAATTCTGGACAGGTGTTAGATCGTAGGTCGCCAGCGACCTAAGGAGCACGGGCTATGACTTAGTAGTTTTGCACTAGATCATTTGAACATGGTGACAAGTCATAGGTCGTGAACGGTTTAAGGTAGGTCATAGGTCGCGAGCGACCTAAGGGGCATGGTTTGCGGCTTAACAGGGGGGCACTTGATCTGCCTGAATGAAGTTGTAGGTCGTGAGCGACCTATGGAGTAGTTGCTGGAGTTTTAGGTCGTTGAACTGTTCCATCTTTAGGTCGTTGGAGTTTTAGGTCGTTGAACTGTTCCATCTTTAGGTTGTTAGAGCTATAGGTCGTTGGAGTTTTAGGTCGCTAGGTCGCTCCATCTTTCAGGAGTTAGGTCGCTATCCTCTTTCAGGAGTTAGGTCGCTGCATCCTTTAGGTCGTTAGCACTCTTAGGTCGTTAGTACTTTTAGGTCGCTAGGTCGCTCCATCTTTCTGGATTTAGGTTGCTATCCTCTTTCAGGAGTTAGGTCGCTGCATCCTTTAGGTCATTAGCACTCTTAGGTCGTTAGTACTTTTAGGTCGCTTCATCCTTTATGTCGCTAGGTCGCCTATGTTTTAGGTCGCCTCAAAAAGAGGAGTTAACACTTGCCCCTCGAAGTACATGCCTATGTCATAGGTCGTGTGCTTCGATCTAACTCTGCTAGGTCGTGAGCGACCTAAAACATGTGCTAACTCGCGTGCCTATTCGCCTTCTTCTCTTTGCCCCATATAAACTGCTAGGTCGCTGCTTCTTCCTCACTCAACTGCTTTGATTTCCTGCCTTGCCATTAACAGAATTTTGTGATTTCAAAGGCGAATTCGAGATTCATCCTTGCTATCATATTACATAAGTAAATCTGATCTTTATCCATCCATGATTGCTGCCAAATCGTGAATTCCCATCCTCTAACCCCAATCCAACTCCGTACGTTGCGTTGCCCTTTCGAATCGTGTTGCGATCGATTTCCGATCGCCATTAGTTGTGTTGTTGTTGTGATTCACGAAAGCACAGCAGTGAGTTGGATCTATGATAGATCGGAGATGTTTTGAATCGGTTTTCGGGTGGTTTGGTGGTATGAAGAGAGAATGGATTTCATGAAGAGGATGATGGATTTCTTTTCGTAGGTGATAACGGGTAATCAGGTTAACCGTTAACGAGATAGCGAGTTGTTGAGTGGAGAAGAAGTTAGCGATTTAACAGATCCGAGCGACTTAAAAACCTGGCCGACCTAACGAACCAACCGACCTAACAAATTCTCGCAACCTAAGGATCCTTCGAATCTGCGACTTAACTTTTAGGTCGCGCTGGGATTTAAAAGACCTAGGACTTAACAAATTTGCACATGAATTCCAAGCAGAATGACTTAACAAATTAACGACCTAACTTTCTTGAATGACTACAGAGCGACTTAACAAATTAACGACCTAACTTTTTGCGGCATAGGCTTTAGGTCGCGGCCGAGTTAGGACTTGGACAAATTTTGACTTGAAGCCTATGAACTCTTTGGTTTGCACAGTGCGACCTAAGAAAGCTCCGACATATGCTAGGTCGCTGGACGACCTAAGAGAAGAACAGAATTGGAACATTTGTAACATTTTGAAAGAACTTGCTTGAACTTTGTTGAACTTCTTTACAGATTATACTAACTTTTTTAAGCTAACAACCTGTTAAATACAACATTTGCAGAAAATTGGGACGAATATACTGCCATTAACTGCCCACATCGAATGACAGATTAGTCGACAAAAAATAATCAACTTAAACAAACTATGTGAATGAAATGCTGTGAATCAACAAGTTCAAGCGAAGTATTAAAGCAATGCTAAAATAATCAACTAAAGCTGATTCGTTTGCATCAACGCTGTACTTGGACTTAAACTAACAAGCCTCGAAACTCTATAATTGACAAATGTCAACTAATTTAATTCCAGTTATATTTGCTTGTTATTTTACTAGTTTTGCACAACACTTCACACTTTTAGGAAACGTGCACCTTCATATTTGATTATCCAGTTCCTTGTGTAGAATGACTTCTCAACAAGAAGAAACAGGATAGGCTGGGGAGTTTTTTCCAATTGCTAACCCGCTGATTGATCCTCCGAAAAGAATTCCGACCTCCTTGAATCATAGAGTCTTTAGTCATTTGTGCATTCAATTTGGCATTGCAGAAGCAGATGCTCAGCTTCCAGGGATAAACGATACTGCTGATAGGCCACCTCATGGCTTTATTGCAGTTAATCGTCAGATGTGCTTAAGTGGAGCTATTCCTCCCTTTAATGATTTTCTTCGACAGCTTCTTCTTCGATTGACTATCTCTCCCTTCCAGCTACACCCCAATGGTTATGCCATCTTGATGGGGTTGTGTGTGCTGTTCAAGAGGATGCTCGACCGTCTTCCAAGTTTTGAAGAGATTTTCTACTTGTGCACATTTTCCAATCATCCCTTTATTCTACTTGTGAGGAGCGCGTGGAACTGGAAGCTGATTCTAGACTTGCCCGATAGTGCACACGGGTTTTGAAGCCAATTTTTCTTCGTTCGCTGCCCCCCGAGTTCTATGCTGTCTGGAGAATCGGAAGTAAGATTGCTTATTTCTGCTCACTTCATCTTTCTGAATTTCTTGAACTTGAATTGCCAAGTACTTAACTTCAATCTTTATTTTTTGTAGCATTTCCTCTCCCGCTTAGATCCCAACCACAAGCCAACCTTCGAAACATTAAGTGTTGTGGCTGCTGAAGAGAGAAGCGTTAAATTTTTGCTGAAAGACAAGTTTTTGCACCAGTTTGGACTTTTGCACCCCTCCCGATCTACTCAGATTCACGAAGTCTCTATTTCCGAGACTGAATCATTAGTTGCCCCGGTTTTTACCGAGGAAGTTATATCAAAGGAACTGGACATAAGGGCTTCGTTAGCGAAGTGTTCTACTCCTGCTGATATTGCGGGATCATCCAGCAAACTTACACTTTCTCCAGTAATTGAGGAAGAGGAACCTCTTCAACACTCCGGGGAAGCTGATGATAAAGGGGTTGAGAGAAAGAGTCCCGCTAAATATGACGGTGACGACACTTTTGAGGGATTGAGCGATCTAATGATTACTTCACAGGAGCTCTTCAACGACAATACAACTAAAGTGACATCTCCATCAGCTGAAGTGACATCTGCCTTGCAGCAAATTTCGTCAGCCCAGAATTGACTCCTGCTTCAAAATCTGTCATCACCCCCCAACCAAAGAGTGGTTTGTAGTTTGACGCGCGTAGCTTGCACATCGCACACACTTAGGATTTTTAGCACTTATACGCACTTAGCTTCTTTAATTCGAAGATTTTCAAGACTTGTCTTTTTCACTTTCAGGTTCTCCGATGGGGCGCAGTGGTTCGTACTACGACGATTTTCGAACTTACGGAAGACGTGATTATTACGATCCCCGACGCTATCTCCCAGCTCCCAGGGAAACTGATGAAGAAAGAGCTGCCAAGAAAGATCGTGAAAGACAAGCTTATGAGGAGCAGCAAAGATCGAGGGATGATGACTCCCATAAAAGAAAATCTTATGATGCTAAAGGGAAAAGCCACGTTGCGGAAGATCCGAGAAAACAGGCCAAACTTAGCGAACAACCGGCGTCTGCAATTTCTGAAAAGACCGCTACTCCCATCCCTCTTGACATCCCCTTCGGTTCTCCTGCTCTTGAGAAAACCAACATTCAAACAATTATCAACAGGCCTCAGTACCAAGTCAGGGATGCTCCACCTACACTTCAAAGTCGATTCCCAAATTGGTGTTTAAAAGGAGTGCGCTTTGACTTGGATTTGGTCCTCATCGATAAGCAGGCCATGCTAAGGAATCTCGATGCAGTTAAGCTTGACATCGAGAGAATGTCCGGATGGCAAAAAATGGTTAACGAGCTTCAAAGGGTTAATCATATGAATCTCGAAGCCATGTTAACTATGGAAAACGATAATTCAGAGTGGAAGAAAATTCTTAAGCAACATGATGCAGAAATGACGAGCATCACTGATGATAACGCGAGACTTGAGTCTGAAGTTAAGAAACTCAAGGAAGATCTCGCTACTTCTTCCGCTTCGCATTCTCAAAAAGAAGAGATCTTCCAAAAACAAGTGAGAGATGCACATGCTGCTCAAAGAGATGCTGAGATCAAACTTGAAGCGGAGCAGCATGTTGTTGAAAAATACCACAACGACACCATCCAATTGTGGGAAAAAGTCAGCTCCCAGGACGCAGAAATTGAGATGCTAAAGATCCGGCTTGCTAGAGCTGAAAAAGAACGTGAAAATGCCATTTCTAAAAAAGAGGCAGCTGATCATGCGAACGAGGCGACTAAATCTAACATCAGCTCCACTTTATTCGAATTCTACGTTCTTAGAGTCCTGGGGAAAGGAAGTCTTTCATTCTTGGGCCCAAAATATGAAATTACTCTGGCCGAAGTGTGGGAGGCGATAAGTGAAATGTTTAAAGGAGCTGGCTATGTAGATGCGGACTTGGAAGCTTGCTATTTGGATGATGACGGTCATGCCGCCCTGGCTAGAGGGAAAGAGCAGCTTGCCAGGGAGCGAGCCGAAGCGCCAGAAGGAGAACATCCGGGGAAGGCACCCTTGGCTGACCCCACTCATACTTCAGCTTCGGTCGATCCTGATATCATCGGTTCTAGTTCTTATTCTCCCCCTCCTGCAAAAGCCGAAGCTAAAACCGCAACTACTGAGCCTCCCACTGTTCGAATCGAGGAGAAGACCCAGGATGATACTAAGGCCGAAAACTTTGAAATCGAAATGATTAAGCCGACTTCTCCAGGTAACTCCAAGTCTGATCTAGCTCAAGTAGATTACTCATCCGATTCAACCGAGCTCGACAAATTTCTCGCTTATTACTTAAGTCCTGATGAGCCAATATCTTCTCTTTTTTCGGAGAATCCTGATTTTAACTTCTTTTCTTCTGTAGCGGAAACACTGAGCGCTGCGCAAACTTCTCCCCTTCTAGCTGTTCCTCCTCCATCCCTTCAAGTCACTCCTGCTTCTCAGCCAGGGTCGCAGGAAGAGCAAATAGAAGCCATTCGAGGCTTGGATGATCCACCTGCTTCGCAGAAGGCCGAGGAACCTGGAGAAGGTGAAAAGACTCCGGAGAAAAATCATGATGATGACACAAAGCTATCTGAGCTAATTACTCCAGGCAGTGAGTCTTCTTCAAAGAAGAAGGGGAAGCACGCAATTACGAAGAAGAGAAGGAAAAGCACTTCTGCCACTGGAGAGGAAGCGAAAGTTGACCCAGCCATACCTCCTTCTCCTTCTTCCCCGGCTCGTCAATGCCGGCTTCAGAAATTAATTATCAAGTCGGGCAAGAGCTCCAAAGGTAGCGGGAAGAAGGAGTGATGAACTAACTTCATGCTTATTGTTTTGCTTTTTTGCTTTTTGCATGTACTGACCGGAGATTGTGCGGATACCAGCCTCTGCTTGTTAAAACCTGCATATGTACAAAAATTTCATAGTATGGAATAAAATGGTTCTTTTTACTTGTATAATTTCTTGTTAGTATATGTGTGAACGCATTTATTCCTTGTTTTTGCACAAGTTTCTTTATTTACTTTATATGATACTGTAGTGAGCTCGTGGTATGATGTTTGAGCGTTGTTTTTATTAATATAGCTATATGCCCCCATACCACGGCTCACTGCAATATTCTGAAAAAGACTTGTACTCTTATTTTAGAGAATAATTCTTCCGTTTTGAGGAAATATTATTCTGCTTTTAATAAAGTATGTCTCGTATCGGAGAAGTTTTTCTTTCTTTCTCTTTTTAAAGAACACTTCAACTTTCGGGGATGATCACTTTTACTTGTCGAATAGTGGATTCCCTTACGCAGTGAAGCGGGATTCTGAAGAATGCTTTGATTTATTTGTCAGGAAGTTGTATTTCATCGTTGAATGGGTCCATGGGACAGACGTCAGCTGTTTTACCGGATATTTGTTTATACAAATAATCATAAGTATTCAGCTGCGGCCTGGAACCCTCTTTTTTGAGAAGGTGCCCCTTTAGTGGTTCCATCGACGAAGTTTTTGGATGTGCCTCATTAGAGGGCTTTACTTATTTAGTGCTTCCGAAGAAGACTTTGTGCCTCGGGAGAGGGCTTGTTTGATATGCCTTTGGGAAGGACTTTACTTTTTTGATTTGTGCCTCGGGAGAGGTCTTTTGTTTGTGTGCCTCTGGAGAGGGCTTGTGCCTCGTTAGAGGGCTTTGTTAACCTCCAAAGAGGAGCATTTGATCTCCGAAGAGAAGCATTTAGCATTTCAGCTCTGGTGAAGTGGGCCTCCGAAGAGGGATTTTTGCACTTCAACTCCAGTGAAATGTGCCTCCGAAGTGGTCTTTTTGGCATTTCAGCTTTGGTGAAGTGGGCCTACGAAGAGATATTTTTGCACTTCAACTCCGGTGAAATGTGCCTCCGAAGAAGTCTTTTTGGCATTTCAGCTCTGGTGAAGTGGGCCTCCGAAGAAGTCTTTTTGGCATTTCAGCTCTGGTGAAGTGGGCCTCCGAAGAGAGACTTTTGCACTTCAACTCCGGTGAAATGTGCCTCCGAAGAGGTCTTTTTGGCATTTCAGCTCCGGTGAAGTGGGCCTCCGAAGAGAGATTTTTGCACTTCAACTCCGGTGAAATGTGCCTCCGAAGAGGTCTTTTTGCCCTCGAAGAGGTTTCCTCCGAAGAGTTGTGCCTCCGAAGAGGGCTTGTGCCTCGTTAGAGGGCTTTGTTGCTTGTGTCCTTCCACCATCTGCTTCTTAGCTATTCCTCTTTATCACTCCAAGTACATGTCCCATTCTTTCACAAGTTGTTTGCTTTTTTGCCAGAGAAGTGTACTTTACCGTTGAGTGAATCCACGGGGCAGACGCAAGCTACTTTACCGGATGTTTGTTTGCACAAACGATCGCGATCGGTTAGCAAGGGTCCAGAACCTTCTCGTCGGGAAGGTGCCCGCTTTGGTGGAACCATCAACTGTTTGTGAATAGCACTTCTTTTGTAGGAGTTGAATTTTGGAACTTTTTGCAACTTGGCATTCGAGTGATTTGTAGGAATTGCTTGGTTTCGTGATGTGTTGAATAGGTAAGCTTTGCTTTGATGGCCTGCAATATTAAATCGACATTTTAGGAATATTTGTAATATGTTTGCATATCGAAATGAGACAGGCATCTTATAGTATTAAAGAATACAAGATTTATAGTTCTTTATTATCAATTCGCACTGATTTCTCAGTGGTTTACAATACAAGAGTTATACATCCATTATCATTTCACAAATTTAAGCAAAGCTGTTAAGTAAAATATGGATGCAAGTGATTGTTGTTCCAGAATCTCGGGATTGAATTTCCATCTCCACTGGATTCAATGTTCCTGACCCATATGCCAATCAGAATGGAGTGTGGTCAGACGCAGTTTTGTGGGTGAGGACCCCCTGTGACAACATTAATGACAAGCCTTTTAGATTCCTGCGCTGCAGTCTTGTTATCTGAGCCGGATTGATGAGTAGGAAGTTGTTGCCCCTGAGTGGATGAGGTTGGGTCGACTCTATTTTTCTTCACGTATAGTTGTAGTTTATTTTCTTTTAACAGCTCCTCAATCAGATCCTTCAAGTTGCGGCACTCATTAGTGTCATGGCCAGGCTGATTGTGGAACTTACAGAATCTTCCACTCTGCGTGGCATTTTTCCCAAGTCTCAACTTATGTGGTTTAGGATATTCAACGGTATCCTTAGTTGCAAAGAAAATATTTTCCGGTGTATAAATTAAGGGAGTGAAATCTGAAGTGTTAAAGTGGCTAAGTTTCTTCTTATTCTCCCGCTTCTTTTCTCCGTCATTTTCCCTTTTCTGGTTTCCGGATTCTCTTTTGTTAGAACCAACATCGTTATTTTAGACTTCGGCCACAACTACTTTTGCTGGCGCGGAAAGGTTTTCTAGGCGCATGAATTCATCGGCCTTTTTATAAAACTTCTCAAGTGAATTTGGTTCCTTCATTTTCAACCATCTTCCAAATTCACTCGATTTGTCGATGGCACGCATCAAGTAAGTCAGGATCATACAGGGTTCCACATTATCCACTTCGGCCAATGCTATGTTGAAACGACTCAAGAAAGATTTGACAGATTCTCCGGGAGCTTGTTCAAGGCTGGATAGTGACATTATATCTTTAGCCTTTGAAGCATACAACCTGAACTGATCCTTGAATTTTCGAGTTAAGTCAGAGAATTGATCTACAGACCGAACTGGTAGCTTTGTGAACCAAAGTAGATCCACTCCTTCCAAGTATACTGGAAAGTAACGGCATTTAATCTCATCTGATGCTCTTGCACCGGTCATATTCTAGTCGTACTTATATAGGAAATGATTAGGGTCACTTGTCCACCTATAGGTCGAGATAGTAGGAGGTACAAATTTCCTTGGAAATTCTGCTTTCAGGATCCTTTCAGTAAATGGACTTTTGCTTGGCGCAAATCCCCAGTCGCTCTCATCTTCTTCCTTTTGCATGCTCTCTTTCATGATTCGACGAACCATCCCTAATAGGTAATCCTCATTGTTCAGAGGCATCGTCGGGCAGACGTCAGCTATTTTTTCAGAAGCTTGCCTGGGCAAATGTTCGCGAAAAGTTGGCTGTGGCCTTGAACCTTCAGCTTGGAAAGGTGGCGCTTCGACGGTGCCAGCTGCTTTTTGAGGAATACCTTTCTCTTGGGAATTATGGGCATCTTCGGTAAAAATTGTTTCATTGTTTTCTGGATGTCGATTTGCCCCAAGCAGAGCGTTAATCTGTCCATCATCAAAGCGTTTTGAGCTTCAATTTGTTGGTATAATCCAGACACTACGTCGTCTAATTCAGCCCTTGTGACTCCAACGGTAGGAGTTGCCTGGTTCTCTGTTGGGGAAGCGGAGGTCCCCTCATGAGCATTTCCGGATCTGGTAGACCTACCCTTTCTTCCAGGAGCCATTATTTCAGATAGACTTTTGGTCTTTAGAGAAATTCTTTCAAAAAAATTCGCGGAGCGATGATGAAAATATTCCTGAGTTGGGTTCTCAGTGAAAGCAACAAAAATGTTAACGTAAAAATCGATGCTAACACCCCGGTGTGTATGTTAGTAATGTGAAAGCACCACCCGTTGGTACGAGAACAGAAAAATAAGCAGAAAATAGCAGAAAAGTAAAGAGACAGCAGTTTTATAGTTGTTTGGCTTGAAATTAAGCCTACGTCCACTTTATCTTCTTTATTGCTGATTCAATTACAACTTTTACAACAATACTTCGATTACAATTTGATTTCAACACACTTGAGACGAGTAGCTAAAACTTCGATGCAAGAGAACTCTTTGAATCCATGTCGGATGTGTTTGATCTCCTCTTGAAGTTTGTTGAAGCGTCTTCGCTGTTTGAAGTGTCGGATGAGTTTAGAAAACAACAGAGTATAGGCGCTCCAGAAAATGATCCAAAAGTCCCTTTGAAGTTGGAGTAGGTGGGGTATTTATAGATGAATTCTGGACAGGTGTTAGGTCGTGAACGACCTAAGATAGGTCGTGAACGACCTAAGATAGGTCGTAGGTCGCTAGCGACCTAAGGAGCACGGGCTACGACTTAGTAGTTTTGCACTAGATCATTTGAACATGGTGACAAGTCATAGGTCGTGAACGGTTTAAGGTAGGTCGTAGGTCGCGAGCGACCTAAGGGGCATGGTTTGCGACTTAACAGGGGGCACTTGATCTGCCTGAATGAAGTTGTAGGTCGTGAGCGACCTAGGGAGTAGTTGCTGGAGTTTTAGGTCGTTGAACTGTTCCATCTTTAGGTCGTTAGTGCTATAGGTCGTTGGAGTTTTAGGTCGTTGAACTGTTCCATCTTTAGGTCGTTAGAGCTATAGGTCGTTGGAGTTTTAGGTCGCTAGGAAGCTCCATCTTTCTGGAGTTAGGTCGCTATCCTCTTTCAGGAGTTAGGTCGCTGCATCCTTTAGGTCGTTAGCACTCTTAGGTCGTTAGTACTTTTAGGTCGCTAGGTCGCTCCATCTTTCTAGAGTTAGGTCGCTATCCTCATTCAGGAGTTAGGTCGCTGCATCCTTTAGGTCGTTAGCACTCTTAGGTCGTTAGTACTTTTAGGTCGCTTCATCCTTTAGGTCGCTAGGTCACTTATGTTTTAGGTCGCCTCAAAAAGAGGAGTTAACATATAATCACTTCATAAGCGTGCAAACCCGGATTTTGGAGGAATAGGCTCAGGAATGGGTCCGGTAGCTTAGGCATTCTTTACAAGATCCAAAAGCTGTTGGGCAGACATGAATACGCCATCCTGAGGAGTAGCACTAGATTGACCGGTACTAGGACGGCCAGGTCTAACCATTTCTCTTCTTTAAGAAAGAAAGAAGGAAGAGGAAAAATGTTATTCTCAAAATGAACTCAAATAAACTAGATTGATAAATAAGGCATCATAAAAGGAAATAGGATAGAATGGGTCCTGAGACTCGAATTAAATCCTAAGGCACGATTCCTAAGAGAGACTTAGGACAATGATCCTTGTCATAATATCCTATATTGTTCCAAAGTCTGGTTCTGATACCAAGCTGTGATGCCTCACCACTATACTCACACTAACCAAGGACACTACTGGGTAATTCCGTCAATTAGTACGAAGAATAAGGTTGTTGAGGAGCGACCAACTGTATAATTAATATGAGCGAGAACCGATATGTCAGATAGTATGTCATGCATTTCATTTCAAGAGGAAATCTGACATATCCGATTCAAATTAAGATTTACTACACAGTGGCTAAGTGGCCTTCGAAATCAATATAAAATAAGAACAACACAAAATCAGTCACAGATATTCATATCACAAAGGCGAAAACAGATATGAATATAACACATAGAAATGAACAACATAGTAGTGGTCATACAAGATTCACTACAAGCCAAAAGAATAGGTACATGTACTACACAAAAGAATAAGTATACATCAAAAAGTCTCTATCTCGTATACATGAAAGACAAAAACTACTAAGCTAAAGTAGTTAGCCAAAAGTCAGAAGATAGTCCCTGGTAAGAAGTCAAGTGGAAGCAACTGAAACACCTCGGTCTGACCCGAGTATTATTTAAGAAGAAAAATAATAAACGGATCAGTCTAAGCTATAATTATCATGTAAGATGAGATAGGATAAGAGATATGACAGCAATATATGATAACAATAATTCCATGTTGTGACAAGTATATATTTGATAACAATGAAAATCATACAATATCTCAAGTTTTCTCAAATTCCTAATAAGAATATCATATTCTTTAGCTTATTCACCAAACCTCAAATATTGACAAAACATATCAATGCTAATCGTAAAAGTTGGTGAAACACAAATTCCAGAAATCATCAATTAGAAATCCAGAAATCACAAAAAAGGCGGGAGGCCTATCATAAATAGGAGCATGAAAAATTACCAACACGTGTATCATAAATGGAACGCTATCCCATGGGTTGCTAACCCATAGAGTCAGCGCAACAACGTAGAACAAAGGTACGCCCGAGGAACTTGAAACTCAAATTAGCCGGAACAACGACGTAGTACAAAGGTACACCCGCTGAACTAAACTCCATAAAACAGTTAAAAGACCATGGGTCATTGGCCTATAAAAATGACATGAAGCTCTAAAGAATGGGGTATAGTCCCCCACACGGACAAAGATACATCGCATATCGCTAGTCTAAACCATAAAATTATCATCATAGATCAATAAGTGTAAATTACACTAAGCTAGTAAATAAATGAGTTAGGCTTCATGTCCCGTAACCACTGGCTTAACTTAAATATTTACAAACAAATTTTAGACTTTCACTCGAAAATTGTCATGAGATTTCAATCGAACAAGTCCAAGAATTAACCGACGAAGTAAATGCAAGCGTTTCATACCACTTGTTTTGCTAAGTCATTTAATTGGATTTCTCATACGAATGAGGTAAAGGTTTGTATATACTAATAGATTGGAAAATGGTTTTAAAATGAGTTTTGTATTAAAAATAGTGTTGAAATTGTTTTTGTGAAAGAGTTTTAGTATTTACTACTAGTATAAGAACCTTTGTAATTTTAAAGTGATGAATCATAGAAATAATTGTAAAAACAATCTATCACCAAAAATCCACATTCGACGACGTGACTTAAAACCATGAAAATCGATATCAAATCCATTAAATGGATATTCCCAAAAATCCAGAAAAGAAGTCATCAAAGTCGATAATAAATTACAACAACTAACCGGATCAACAAAAATCGATAAGAAATGGAAATTCGCATAAAAACAGGCAAATTGGCAAAAATTCAACAGGACCAGACGTCTGGTTGGTTTGACCAAATGTCTGACTCTAGGCTCTGCCATTTTTTTCTGTGTTCGTTATTTTATTTTATTTTCCAAAAGCCCCTACCAGACGTTTGGAAATTTCAACCAGACGTATGGTTACCTGGGCCTGGTTAGAATTTGCCTAGACCAATGATGGCTAAATCAATTCGGAGGCGATCAGACGAGCGATGGAGGCTAGGGATTTATGCCAAGCCACAACCTAGCCCTATAAGCTCTTCGATACACCCTAAATAACATGTCCAAACGTCCATAGTAGGATTTTCATAAATTTTGACTTCCAAACCAAAATCTGAAAATTCACCAAACTAATTCAAATCAAAAGCAATTGAACATGAAATAGATGTTAGGAATTCATACCTAACAAAAGTGAAAGCTATAGACATTGATGTGAGTTTAAGAACTCACCTTTAAACTCAAAAACAACAATTGAGAAGCTCTAAAATAAGAAAAGATCAACTCCACTTCAATCATAACTCTAGAAGCACCAATATATGATCATATGCAAATATTTCCTAAGTTAGGTTATAGGAAATTATGAAAATTAGAGAGGGATTGAGATGGAGAAGATGAAGAGGATGCTTACCTAAGCTTCTCTTTTATTTTAGAACTAGAACTTGAATTCCTAAGAGAAGCTAGGGCTTAGGAATTTTAGTTTCCTCTTCCCACCATTTTTCCTAGGGCTTGAGTGTTAGGAATTTAGAAAATGGAATGAATGAATGAAGAGGAGTGGAGTGGGAGTTATTAGGAAGAAGAGTTTGGGTCTCTTATTAGGTTAATGGGCTAGAACCCAATCCAAAGCCCAATTGAAAATACCAAAATCCTAATCAACTCTAAACACATCGATGTTTATACTCAAACAAGTTGTAAACGTCATTTTGAACTTAATGAAAGTGGCCTCGAGTCTGATTTTGACTGTTTATAAAATGTCACATTTCGGACTTTAATTCAACTAACGATGCTATATTTAAATAAAACATTTAAATATATAATCGTAAAATATGCAAGTTGTTACATGTCCCTCAATTAACAATGTAGTTGGACCATTTAGCGTACTATCTTCGCCTCGACATACATTCTTAATTCTCAAGATAGAGACAAGCTTCCCTACATCAGAATTTGGTGTTAAGTATGGATAGAATACTTTACAAACCATCATAGTTTAAAATGATTGTTTATAGAAATCAAATCTCATTCCTTTTCGAAAACTCCTTTTATAAATCCATTTCATATTTACAAAACAATGTCTTTGGATGTTGTGAAGGTATTAAATTTCCTATAGTTTTCGTTATGTATTGTAAGCATATGATAGCTAACAACCTCATCTGAATATTGTAGAAGTGAAGTTATTTCATAACATATGTACAATTTTTTTTATGGATTGAAAATTATGACAATTTTTCCATATACGTAAACAATGTTAAGTGTGGCTTACATTTTATTATTGTCGGTTCAAGGATTTAATTATGATCAGTATTTGACGACCCACCTCCTTATCCTTGGAAATCAACACTAATTGTAACAACCCTATTTTCAAAGCCGTAATATTCTAAAACAATTAATTACAATAAAATTATTTGAACTTGATTTCTGATAATTATTATTTTTAGAAATCAAATTACTATTCAGTTAAAGTCTATTTAATAAAGGATTTTGTTACAGTAAAATTTAGTTAATTAATAAATTCTTTTTTTTGATAATATTGGGAAATATATTTTATCCAATGAAGTGTAAATCAAATTAATTTGAACTAGAATTGATTTACAAATCAATATAGGAATCACTTAAAAGAAAAATTAATATGGGTGAGAATAAATTTTTAAATATATTATATCAGCTTGAATGACTTTTATAAAAGGTTTCGCAACTCGAATAAATTTAAAAGGAGCCAAATGCCTTAATTTAAGTTAATTGGGCCCAATATTTTCTAACTCCATTATCCCACTTACCATTGAATCCTTATCATAAGCTCGACTCCTTGATTAGGCAAAATCCCTTATCTCAAGAAAAATCTATCCTTATCCCTTCAGATCCTAAGCCTTAATACCAAATTTAAAATGCAAACGAAAAAAAAACGCGGCTTCAAATTTGACGACGATGACATGAAGGATGTACGTCTATGGCGATGTAGGCTCACGCTTTTGAAATTGGAGGCAAGGGTAGCTGAGTGCTGGAAGCGTGGACGAGAGTGTGGTCGAAGCGGTGCTTGGTAGCGAGCGACGCCGAGGTGAGGCCACATGGACCAGGGCACGGTGACGATTTCGAGATGGCGATGCGAGTTGGCACGCGTAAGGTGAAGGCTGGGTTAATGGAGACAAACGATGCATGGAGGAGTGACGACCTGGGTTAGGGCGTTGTTGATGAGGTGCAAATATAGTAGTACAGACAAACAGTAGGATGTTTAGTGCACGGTTGTGAGGCAGCTTGGGTTTGGCCAACGTTTGATTATGATCTAGGGTGCAGGCTGAAACAAAAACAATCAAGGTGAGTTAATCTATTTTATCTCACAAAATTATATCTATTTCATTGTTTGCTATATATATATATATATATAATTGTGCCGATAATCGATTGCATTGGTTGGTTGAATTGATTAGATTGTTTGAATGAATTATTGGTTTGAAAATTTGAAAATTTATTGTTAAGAATATATGGATTGTTATGTGGATTGAAAGAAGTCAATTTGCAAATGGAATTATATTCGATTGCAAATTGAATTGTATTAACTTACATAAAAAGACATAGGTTGTTTGTGTGATCGATGTTGCCGGGAAGCAACTTGGGTCACTAAATAATTCCAGGTTATGGAATTATATTTTTAGAGCGATGTTGCCTTTATATATTGAATTTTTGATGGGTTTATTGTTAGAATTGTTAAATGTTTTTAAAGAATTTGAAAAAAATAAGATTTTATCTATTTTAATCCTTATTGGAATTTAATTTATAAAATATAGTAAAATTATATTATATTCTTAATTTAATCTTATTTCAAAACATTTTTGCAAAGCTTTTTAGGATAAGTAATATTTATTCATGAAACCTCCTAAAAATTTACTATTATAAGTATATTAAAAAATTTAGAAACGTTTTAGAGGCAAAAGATAAAATATAATATTATTTTATAAAAGCTGTTATGAAGGTAATAATTTCATTTTCAAGCGAGTTAATTATAAAAGTGGTTTAATTAAGTTTGAAAGCTGTTATTATTTTATAAAAGCTCTTGTAAATAAGTAACTATTTTCTTTTTATATATATGAGTTATTGGATTTTAAAATGATTTTGGAAAAATTTTTATATATTGGTATATATAAAAACTAATTTAAACTCTTTTAATTTATTTATTATAGATTAACAAAAGTGAGAAGTTTAAAAGTGAATTATAGGTAAAATATTTTAGAAATCATTTTCTATATGATAAAATTAAATTAATTACTTTCAACCTATACACTATTGTTGGCATTTATCGAATTTAGCTTTTAGCTATTTTTATTCAAATTTGAATTAGATTTCTGATGAATTTCATGATTTTTTATGAAACAAAGAATTTTAATAAATGATTGAATTGTTGGGTGGTATGGGACACTTTGTACAATTCTTTCAGTTATTAT
Source organism: Allium fistulosum (assembly GCA_030737815.1). Lineage (NCBI taxonomy): Eukaryota > Viridiplantae > Streptophyta > Magnoliopsida > Asparagales > Amaryllidaceae > Allium > Allium fistulosum. Next base: position 826,269,760 of record CM060901.1, read on the forward strand.
TATAATTTGTTAAATAGAATTTGAGTGGAAATTACTAGCTTTTAGTAAATACTTGGATTTACTTTATGGTATGGGACAGTTAGCTAAATTCTTGTAGTTACTGGTGTGACAGTAATTAACACTTAGAGTTGTATTATCTTAAGGTGTTCGGATTTCAGACCGATAGATCCCCGAGAGAAGATAACTCATTTTCATCGATCTGAGAATCGATACATTTTTAGATTTATGTAGGCAGATCTCTTTCGGAAGATCTGTTATGGTGTAAATACGTCTATCTCTTTCGAAAGGCAGATTTTTACATGCATCATAGTCTATAGATACTAAAACCTATCAGTTTATTTTGTTTTATACAGTTCGACTATGTTTACCTCTTTCGGAAGGTAAATTTACATAGGACAGATTAGGTACATGGCTGCTCTTTTCTTTGAGCGGTGTCCCTAATCTGCAGTCTCTTTCGGAAGGCTTCCTTCCTATGTAGCAGGTCTCTTTCGGTAGATTTCGTGTCACTGTATTAAACTAATAGATGACTAACATTATTATTTCATTATTGATGATTATTTCTTCAGAGATTTTTAGTATGGATATTCTGTATCCTTTATGCTCTGAAGAATTTTGAATTGATTATCACCATATTTTGAAATGATAGTCTATTGAGACTTGATATATACATATGAAATGGTGATTTGTTGGATATGCCTTATTTGAGTATTTGTTTCAGGCATATTTTATTTACGACTTATTTGGTTATTGTTAAGTCAAAAATGGTGAGATTTGTGATTATTGGTTTGATATGCCTTTTATGGATTTTTGGGTTTTTGGCTTATTTTGGAAATGACTTATTTTAAAGCTAAGTCATTTATGGATTTATAAAGTGGTAAATTAATATGCCTTATTATGATTGTTTTTTCGGCATATTTTATTATGGCTTATTATTTTTAAGTCATAAAGTTATGATATTAGTATCTCATCTTTTATTTAGATATAGACTGACCCATTTATTATTTTAATACTCGGGTTAGGCCGAGACTTTACAGATACAGGAACCATTGACCTTTGGATTTTGGGCTAGCATTGAAGTAAATTATTTTGCTAGTTTTAGTTTTCTTCATACTTGCATATATTAACGATTAGGAGTTTATGTCATCTATATTGAATAGTAGTGACTTTGTACCTGATACAAGATATTGGATATGATGCATATATTTATGTAGGTCTGGTACTGATATTTTGTAGACTCACATTCTATTATGTATATGATTATGTATATAATTCCACTATGATCTGTGACTCTGATTCTGATTTATCTATATTATATATTATTTTGAATATTTTTAATCGGTATGTTTATTACTTTGTATTAATACTGTACACGTCTAAATTTCAATTCAGATCCTTAAAAAGGTAAATGAGACGTGTCAGTGTTAGTATAAAGGTATATTCATATTTGATCGCCCTTAACCAGCCGTATTCTCCGGATTAGAAGACGACATTACTTGTAATGTCCTTTGCTAAACTGGGCATAGCGGTTGGGTCGTCACACTAATACATCCTCAGTATTCACGTGTCGCAAATCTAAGTGCCGGAAAGGAGGATTGTCATGGGTAAGAAGGAAAATAAAGATAGAACAGAACCCTGTTTAAGCCATTACCGGGTGATGGGGCCTAAGGTAATGATTACCTTTCACATAGCACATCCCACTTTAAATGCCACATTTCCATTCAATAGTCACATACTTATTTCTACAAACGTATAAATCCTGAGCACGTACGTCTCGGGAAAGGGTGTTAAGCTAAGAGAAGTTGCCTTCTCCACCACCAAACATATGATACGTTCATATAGATCAATTTATGTAACTAGAAATGCAACGTCCGACATTCGTCCATACGAGTTGCCCCAGAATAGGACAAACCGAAGGCGCTCTCCTACCACATTCTGTCGGGAGGTACCCCTAGGATTAGTAGTGGGAAGTCCTTGCATCGAAGATTTTAAATGAAGAACTACTGCCACATAATATGATATGGGAAATTTTCCTTAAGGTTCAGTGACAAGCAGCCCTACATTCCATCATCCAAATCATATCCATGTCTTTACTTCGAATACGTAAATTGGTTCGAAGAGGCCTTTAGATAGGAATTACCCTAAATATGAACTCGGCTTCTTCGAACCAACCATCGATAAAAAGATGTTCTATGAATAGGAAATCATTCTTTAATTGATTAATTTATTTTTATCAAAATATCTTCTCGAGATATATATTTCTAAAACATACTTTCCGGTATATACGAAATCATTAAACCTCTCTTATCAAATCCTTTGGTTACTTTAACCCTTTTTAAATTGGGAATAATTCGAAATCATTTCAATTTTCACTTAGGAAAATATTTTCAAACCATTTCTTTTAAATCTTAACATAAATTTCTTAATTCAAAACCCATAATTTTGATAGAGGTAAAACCATGTTACCAAGGATGTTAATAAAAAACAAACAAATATTAAGTGAGCAGAATCTATAGAAATCATTTAATTCTACTCAATTTCAATTCCTGTATTCAACAAGTGTTAGGGGTTGAATAACGGTGAAATCACCCTTTAAATACCAGTAATAGTACAACTTCCCTCTCAGGGCTTTAACAACGTACAAGAAGATTATCCCCATTAAATCCAAGTTATTTATATTTGGGAAAATCATATCTTTAGAAAATTTTGATTCGAGTAAACCAAATTTACTATCTCATCCATCGGGCCAGTCCAAATAGCCAGGGAGAGAAGGAAATAGGTTTTCCAAACTCAAGCCTAGACACTACCTTTCTGACACCCATGAGGTGGTCAAGTTATTTGATCGAATCTAAATCATTTAACCTTTAACCAATCCATAAATCCTTCAAATCAACTTTAAATACTTTATTAAACATTTGAAAACATTTACAAAAGATTGGAAAAGAACGGTTGCGTTTAAACCTATATTTCAAAAGTTATAGAAAAGTGCTTCAGAAAGTGTTTTTTAAGTTATATTGATCAAAACGACTTTTATCATTTGGAAATTCATTTTTATAACTCAAATCGCTTTTAAAACATTTTAAAATATTTTTAGAATTTATTTTATATTTTTAAACAATTTTAAAATACCATTTTAAAGAAATCCTTTTATGGATTCCAAACTGCAAAACTGGGATTTTTCCAAAAACTTGTTTTACTCATATTTCAAAATCTGCTTATCGAAATCTCGATTTTCTTTCTTTTTTTGAAAACTATGGATATAATAGTGCGGAAAATTCCTATTTTGAAGAATTCCGAGCTATATTCTTTCTATATACTCGTTTGACTTTTACGGCGCGAAATCGCGATTTGCCGTTACGGTTACGCGACGCGCCTATTTTTGACTCAATTTTCTATTACCTTTCAAACTTTAACAAAACACTTTCATATGTTTATAAAACATTTCAAAATCATTTTTAAACCTTTTTAAAGAGGTTTAACATTTCATATACACCAATTCAGTTAATAAAGGAAAGTGATTTCCATTGTGCTTATCGACGTGTATTTCCTTGACTTACATATATATTCAACATTCATATTAATTAACCATCAGCAACAATCATAATCAAACACATATATCATCCAATAGCATATAATACTACAGTTTAGGAGTTTCTCACCTTCATTTTCCAACGGGCTAGATCAAAATTGGCTATAGCTCCATTACGATCGAATCAAAGTTAATGAAATCGAGCTTGAGACCCTTAGGAGGGCTCGGGCTAGCCTTGTAGATGGTGTAGCTTACGGCCTTGGTGAATGGAGGAGATGGCCATGGGTTTAGGAAGAGAAATGGAGGAGTTTTGTGCTTGTTTTGAAGTGGATCGATAACTTATGTGTATTATACGATTTTAATTTTCTTTTGCTAAATATTTTACCATTATTTTGTTAAGCATAGAAGCCATGAAAAGAAGCTTGAAGTGGAGAATAAGATGATAAGAATATCGTGAAAAAATATTAGAAAGTGGATGGGTATTTATAGGAGAAAATTTGAAAAAAAATATCTAATGGTAGAATTGCCATTTTACACTTGATCCACACCCCTCCTTTCCCCATACATGCACGGCCCCCTTTTTCCCCATGTGATGGTGAGGGTTTAGGTGATGGTGGTGATGATGGTGTTGTAAGGTGAGTTGATGTTTGCTTTTTGGTTACTTTAGTATTAAGTTTTAGGAAATTATTTTAATATTTTGTAATATGTATATATTTAAGTGTTCATGTACACATATATATGTTATGATGTGCATGTGACATGTATATGCATGTACATGTATGTGTACAAGAGGATAACAACATTTCAAACGACTTCGAACAACTTTTGTTCGTTAAATCGTTGAAAACCAGAAAACCAATTATCGGTCACATTTTCACTTATCAATTTATATACATATATTTGTAGACAAAATTTGAAACTAAATTTCTTATCATTATTAATAAATAAAAATGATCACATTTCATTGATAAAACCAAATAAATTATTTATAAAAATTATTTACAATAATTGTTATTATCCCGATAAAGCGATATTGATTTTTTTCTTATATTTTCAAGTCAAACATTTGCCTTTATAAGATTATCATAAATAATTTCTTAACACTTTATAACTATTTAAAATGAAATACTATCATTTAAAAATAATTATTTGAATAATTATAATAATTATTAAATCATTAAATATAATTAAATTTAATAAATCAATTATTAAATATAAGGGAATTAAAAACGATGTCAGAAACGCATTTTATTTTCAAAAACAATTTAATTGATTTTATTTCATATTCTTGTTTAATTATAAAATAAGCATATGTATCCAGCCTTGTGCATGACGTTTTACGATTATAGAGCTGCTTATTGATGAAACGGTTTTCGACCATTTTATCGATTTAGATTTCGACGAAAATATTTTTTGTAAATATTTATTCAAAATAGGATTATTATTATTTGTTATCACTTAAAATAATATTATTTCTACTATCAACCTTTTATTTAATAATTTTAAAAATAAATATAATTTAACAAGGTGATAAATTTACGAGTCGTTACATAGTCTCACATCTCAAGATTCTTAAGGAGATATTACATACGATATTTATCCGACCAACACCACTGTCCCAGTAGTAAGGTTTTCCAACTTTAGTGTGAGAGGTCATCGGTTCGAAACTTTCGTAGCTTGATTCGAACCTGTAGACATATATTGACATGTTGTATATTGTATACTACCTATAACTCATAGAACTAATATGTAATACCATTTAAAACCCTTAATTTCAAAAGGAAAAAAGGATTATTTTTTGTTACAATAAATTTTTCCATGACCATGCATGTTCTCTGGGGATATTTTAGCATATTCGATTGTGACACTGGCAATGAAGATAATCCTTTAGTGATATCGGTTTAAACTTTCGTAGCTTGATTCGAACCTCTAGACATATATTGACATGTAGTATGTTGTATACTAAATAAAACTTATAGCACTAACATGTAATACCATTTAAGAACCCAATTTCAAAAGATAAAAAGGATTATTTTTGTTAGAATAAATTTTTCCATGACCATGCATGTTCTCTGGGGATATTTTGGCATATTCGATTGTGACACTTGTAATGAAGCTAATCCTTCAGTGATATCGCCCCATGACGCACAAAGAAGCGAAGGGATATGCAGATATATTGGGGTGTCGAAACTTTAACATGGTATCAATGTGATGACTTATTTCATAAACTTCCAAATTCTCATACTTACATACTTTGGATTGAAAATTTAAATTTTCAATTTTAAATTAGTATAGCACCAATTTCAAATTACAAATTTTGAATGAAAAATAATAAATTAATTTTTCTAACATAACCGAAAATTCAAGTTTCAAAATTTTGTATTTAATTGTTTCAAATTTAGAACTAAAATTTTGTAATTCAAAATTCACACTTTTAAAATTCAAATTCAAATTACCAAAATTGAAAGCTTGAGTTTTAAAAGTTTCAAACTAAAATTTTAAAATATAGAATTAAAATTTTCAAAAACTGAAACCCAAAAGTCTAAATATTTAAAATTTTATATAAATCTGTTCCTTAAATGAAGAAGATTTCCCGATTATACTTTTTACTTTCCAAAAAAAATAAAATTTTGAAAAAAAATCAAAATTTAGAATATGACTTTTCAAATTTGGATTTGTCATTTCAAATTAAAAATGTGAAATTCAAATCCTATTATTTCAAAATTATAATTTTTGAATTCAAGTATTAAACTTGATTTGCAAATTTAAAATAAATATCCGTTATTATATTGAATATTCTATAAAATAAATATTTCCCAAAAAAACTTTTAAAATATTTCCAAAAAGGGTGGAGTAAAATAGAGAAGTTCAAAAAAACCATTTCTAAATAAAATGCCACATAAAATTCCAAAAATCACATTTAAAATCATTCTCTGAATCAAAACCATTTTCGAATCAAAACAACAAATAACAGTATTTTTAATAGACTATAACGAGGCTTAGAGTTTGCATAGCACTTAACAAGTGCTATCAGTGATCTACGCTAAAAGAGTTCAACTTTTCAACATATCAAAGTCATATCCACTATGGCCGAGCTGCCAAGTTTTGACACTCAACAATTTATACAACAAGTATATAACTAAATTCTAAAATCATAATGGCAAGGAATCTGGATCCCTCTACAAAATTCCTAGTATTACTTGTATTTCATTTCATATGTTTCTGCTTTTCAAAGTGGGAATTTAACCAAACCAAACAAAGAAATAATTAAAGCAGGCAAACAATAACTTATATATAACATATACCGTATAATGTTCATCCAAAAGTGAGTTCACTCACCAAAATCTCAACCAACGCTAAAAACATTCCTACTCGATCTGAAATCGAATGACATTCGATTTTAGCTCAAAATTCCACTTGCTCCAAACTTGACAAAATAAACATTATTGCGATAACGCTCCTATGAGCGCAATGAAAAAGGTCGTCTCTCGATTGGACTTCGTATGCATAAGTTATTGATTTTATAAAATTTTGGATTAAAATAGTTTAATTAATTAACTAATCACCTAATTAACTTAAAATCGCCTTCTTCCCTAAATTACAACCTCCTACAAATGTACAAATCGTGCACAGGAAACCCATTCTAGCCAATCCCTCTCTCCACCTTTCTGCCTCGACACTCAACGAATCGTCTTCACCAACAACTTCGACTTCGTGCAAGCTTCGACCAAAACCCAACGAGACCAAGCTCTATCCACACCTCCCCACAACAACCCAAAGTTCCTCTCAGCTACATTAAGAAGTCACATGCACCAATAATGTTTCGGACCTCCCCAAACTTCCACCACTGATGCTCTTTCGATGACAAGATCAATGCCACAAATGCTTCGACCTATCGCTTCCTCAATCATTGTCGAAGTCAAACCCTAGTTTGGCCTCCCTAAAATCACACACAGCCAATCACCACCGCACCAAACATCACACATACCCACACAAAGTCCCCCTTTGTATGAGCGCAACAGATCCAATACTACACGTTTTCAATGCTCCTAACTCCCGAAACAATTCGAGGAAGAAAGCGGCTACTTAAAATGTTTACCAAAAAGTGAAAAAGGGAAAGAATGAAAATAAAGTGAGAAGAGGAAAAGAATGAGGGGTTATTTATAATTAAAAATATTATTTTTTAATTTCTTAAATTAAATGAATGCATGTTTCAAGTTCACATAATCACACAGCACGTCTGATCACCATGAAACTCGCAGACATACATCACCATATTATTTCGGTCTTGATTGCACTAGTTCATCAAAATCCAAGACGGTGTCCTACGATGATAAATTCGCATATTAATTAATAAAATTATTATTAAAACAAGTTTAATCACATTATTTAAAATTAAAAGTTAACCATTATCATTTATAAATTAGATTCAAAGGCTTTTAAACCCAAGAGAATGACTAGACCTAATCCAACGCGGAACAATCGTACTATAATTTGATGATAAATTATTACTTATCATCTCTTTAACCGTCGACAAACCCAAAAAAAAATTAGGGTGATCCTCTTTACACCTACTTAAATACTTCTCTTACCTCTTTACCCTCTCACCCACTTAAATACTTCATTCACACATCCACACCCACCTTTTCTTAATTTTTTAAATTTTGTTATAAAATAACTTAACTTTTTTTCTCTCTTACTCTTCAAACGATGAAAACAAAATTTCTTGACGCAGCGGATTAATCAAAACAATGTAGATCTGAGAAAGTAGCAATCGATGGATTGGAAGATACTGAAATGCCCAAATTCGTTGATCCGAAGATACCGAATTCTAGCTATCCCGAACTCGTTGATCGCGCACGATACCGGGTTCAAAGATCTTCAATTCTTCGAGCGTTGATCAAGCGCACTTGATTCCGCGAATCGGCTTCTACAATCGTTGAATCGAGCGCACTCGATTAACCGAAAGAGGAGATAGGAGATTACACTCGACTACCAATTGGGTGAAAGCACAAAGCTAACAAAACAAAGTTTTATTTCAAATCAACTAAACTTCAAATGTTACAACACACCCGCTATTTATAGTATTACATCCCAACACGTACAATCAGCCAAGTATTTAGGTCGTAAACGCCCTATAGATGACGACTTACGACCTATCTAAGGTCGGCGACGACCTATGTACAACACAGCGACTTAAAACAAACAGGTTACGACCTTAAAAAAATACAAACGACTCAAAGACAAACGACTCAGGACTTAAGAAAATATACAACACATTACAACGACTCACATAGGTCGTACATGACCTAAAGAACACACGACTTAACATCAACGGCTCAGATTGACGCGGCATCAAGGTCTTCGGCTACAAGCTTCTACGACTTAAGAGAGTTCGCTTTTAAACTGTGCGACTTAACTAAGTCGTAACTCGTTTCCGACTTAACACCTTCCTTAAGTCGTAGCCGACTTAACACTTCATTTTCAATTCGAACCACTCCTTCTGTGTCCTTCTCCGTAAGTCGTGGACGACTTATAAGCTCCGAGCGACTTAAGCCTTTGTTAAGTCGTAGCCCCTTTCTTCCTAACCCGTTAGGTCGCAGACGACCCAGAATTTTCCCTTTAGGTCGTAAACTCGAGTTAACTCCTTCCCCTGGTTTCCAGTTAAGTCGTAGCTCCTGCTCACATGCCTCCTTAGGTCGTAACTCAACACCGTTAGCTCGTTCTTCATCACTAGGTCGTATTTCATTAGATCGGAGCTCGTTAGGTCGTGACTCGTTCATTACTTCTACCTTGTTAGGTCGTGAACGACCTACAAACTCCTTAGGTCGTGAACGACCTATGCCTTTAACATTCTGCGCGGCATCATCCTCCCTAGGTTGAGAAAAATTCGACCTCGAATTTGCACCATCCTCTTCCACTATGAGTTCATCCCCGTGGTATGGTATGAGATGTTTAACATTAAACACATCAGAAGTGTACACATCCTCCGGTAGCTTCAATTTATAAGCATTTTCATTAATCTGTTTCACAACTTCCACAGGACCAATTTTCCGCGCCTTCAATTTGTTATACGTTCCCACCGGAAAATGATCTTTTGTCAATATTGCATAAACCAAATCTCCTTCCTCGAAGTTCACATTCCTTCGCTTCAGATCTGCAGATTGTTTATACTTCTCATTTGCTTTCTCCAATCGTTCCTGAACGATTTTATGACATTCCGCCAATCCATCAACAAAATCAGCAGCTTTCTTAACTGTCTTCTTTGATTGTGGCACTACCGTCAAGTCCAACGGTCCCTTCGGTAAGCTTGAGTATACTATCTGAAATGGACTGAACCCTGTACTACGATTCACCGCATGGTTATGAGCAAATTCTGCCTGGCATAACTTCATGTCCCAACTTTTCAGATTGTCCTGCACAAGACATCTCAACAAGTTCCCCAATGATCGATTAACCACCTCCGTTTGTCCATCAGTTTGCGGATGATAGGCACTACTAAACTTCAACTTCATTCCGACCATCTTCCACAAACTTAGCCAAAAGTGACTCAAAAATCTGGTATCCCGATCAGAGACAATGGATTCCGGTAAACCATGTAAACGATATATCTCTTTGAAAAACAACTCAGCAACCCGGACAGCATCAGTTGTCTTCTTACAAGCAATAAAGTGTGCCATTTTCGAGAATCGATCAACCACCACATAAATGGAATCGTTTCCACGCTGTGTTCTCGACAACCCCAACACAAAGTCCATACTCACATCAACCCATGGTTTAGTTGGTACAGGTAGCGGCATGTATAAACCAGCATTAGTCGTAGTTCCTTTCGAAACCTGACAAATATGACAACGCTCCACAAACCTCTCCACCTCTTTCTTCATCGATGGCCAAAAGTAAGATTGCGAAATCAATTGCAAAGTACGGTCTCTACCCACGTGGCCTTCTTCATGCAACTCCTTCACAATTTTCATTCTCAAACTACTCTTCGGTATGCATAATCGATTTCCTTTAAAAAGAAACCCATCCACCATTACAAACTCATCCGTCTTTCCCTCCTTGACTTTATCAACAAACTTGGCAAAGTAAGGATCATCGACAAATAATTCTGGCAACATATCAAACCCCGTCACTTCAACCTTCATTGTTGTCAACAAATGATTTCTCCTACTCAAAGCATCCGCTACACGGTTCGTAACTCCAGATTTATGTTTCACAACAAACGTAAACTGTTGCAGATATGCAATCCATGATGCATGTCTCGCTGAAATCTTGTCTTGCCCTTGTAAATGCTTCAAAGCTTCATGATCAGTATACAGAACAAACTCTTTCTGAAATAGATAATGTCTCCAGTGTTTTATAGCTTGCACAACAGCATAGAATTCCACATCATATGTACTGTATCGCATCTTTGCTCCTGACAGCTTTTCACTAAAGTATGCAATTGGACGTCCCCTCTGACTCAACACTCCTACAATCCCAACCTTGGACGCATCAGTGTGCAACTCAAACAACAACTGAAAATCCGGTAATATGAGAATTGGTGCAGACGTCAGCAACTCCTTGATCTTCCCAAAAGCATCCCTTGCTTCCTCTGACCATGAAAACTGTTTGCCCTTCATACAATCTGTAACAGGTGCCATCACACTACTAAAGTGTGGAATGAACCTTCGATAGAATGAAGCCAACCCGTGAAAACTACGAACTTCCATAATCGTCTTGGGCTGCGGCCAATCTCTAATCGCTTCAACTTTATTCTGGTCAACCTGTATTCCTTCTTTCGACACAACATATCCCAGAAATAAAACACTATGCGTAATGAACACGCATTTCTTCGTTGCAGCATAAAATTCTTCTTGTCGCAATACCATCAGCACTTCTCTTAGATGATTCAGATGTTCCTCCGGACTCCCACTATAAATCAGAATATCATCGAAATACACCACTACGAACTTCCCAATGAATGGTCTAAAAATCTGATTCATCACTCGCATAAATGTACTTGGCGCATTTGATAAGCCAAATGGCATTACCAACCATTCGTATAGACCCTCCCTGGTTTTAAAAGCAGTCTTCCACTCATCACCTGGTCTGATACGAATTTGATGATATCTGCTCTTCAAATCAATCTTTGAAAAGATAGTAGCTCCGCTTATTTGATCTAGCAAGTCATCCAACCTCGGCATTGGAAACCTATATCTCACAGTAATCTTATTCAATGCTCTACTATCGGTGCACATCCTCCACGTTCCATCCTTTTTGGGTACCAATAAAGCTGGTACAGCACAAGGACTTAAACTCTCCTACACACGCCCCTATTCAAGCAATTCCTCTACCTGCCTCCGCAACTCTTCATGTTCCTTCGGACTCATTCGATAATGTGGTCTATGTGGTAACACTGTTCCCAGAACAAGATCGATTTGATGTTGAATGTCTCTTAGTGGCGGTAACTCCTTCGGTAACTCTTCTGGAAATACATCCTCAAATTCCTTCAATACTGGCTTTGCTTCTTCTGGAATTTCAACCTCTTCACTGCTCTCTCGCCCAATCAACAAAAATACTTCTGGTTCTTCCTCAACCTCCTTAACAAACTCCTTCAGAGATAACAAAGTTTTCAGCTCTTCAATCTCTTCTGACTTACTTTCTCCTTGTGATCTCTTCTTCGGAACTAAAATAATCTTCGTACCTTCAAACATAAAACTGTAACTATTGGTCCGACCGTCATGTTGTACTGCTCGATCATACTGCCATGGTCTTCCCAACAGTAAGTGGCAAACATCCATCTCTACTACATCACACCAGATCTCGTCTTTGTATTTCTTCCCAATAGAGAATGGAACACGAACTCGTCTATCCACTTTCACTTCTCCTCCTTTTCTCAACCAAGCTAACTTGTATGGATTCGGATGTTTCTCTGTCTTCAACTTCAACTTTGTCACAGCCTCGGTTGAAACGATGTTATCACAGCTTCCTGCATCAATCACAAATTTACACACCTTCCCCAGTATAGTGCATGTCAACTGAAAAATATTACTCCTCAAAGAACTAGCTTCCTCCTGCTTCGGTGTCAAACATGATCTCCTCAACATTAGGTTACAACCTTCATCTCCTGACGCAATATCCTGTTCATCCTCCTCAACTGGACTAGAATAATCTCCATCAACATCCTCATCTTCCACTTCTACAATCATGGTTCTCTTCTTTGGCTTTGGACACTCATTGCTTTTATGACCCAATTCCTGACAATTGTAACATTTGAAACCATGGTTAACCTTCGCCTTCTCAGCCTCCTTCACCACTGGTCTACTGATAGATTTAGAAACGTTAGAACTCCCACTCACACCCTTCACTTGATTATTGGAATTAGTAAACACACCACCTCCTCGTCGTCCCTGTTTCTCCCAAGCCAACGCCTTTTGATGTGCTTCCGCCACAGATCTTGGATCGAACATATTAACCATATCATGAATCTGCATTCTCAATCCCCCAATGAATCTAGATGTCAGCTGCTCTTTCGTTTCCATAATGTCATTCCTTGCAATAAGTTGGTAAAACTCATCCGCATAGTCATTAACAGTCTTAGTGCCCTGCCTCAAATTCTGCAAACGTTGATACATCAGCGATTGATAATTATAAAGTAAGAACGTTGCTTTCATTAATTTCTTCATCTTCTCCCAAGATTCAACTTTTGACTTCCCCATTCGTTCACGTGTAAGTTTGGTTTGCTGCCACCATGCCAAAGCTCTACCCCTCAACCTTGTAGCAACCAACTTTACTCTACGATGTTCTGGAACTTCCATGAAATCAAAAATCTCCTCAACATTAGCCACCCAATCTAGAAACTCCTCCACTTGCATACCACCCTTGAATTCAGGAATTTCAGTCTTCATCCCCGACTCCCACTTGTGACCATACTCAGAGTAATTTCTTCCTTATCCTCTTCCTTGAACACTACCACCATCATACTCCTCTTCAAAATCAGATGCATATCGATGTCGATTCTGAACACCAACATCTCTACTCCCTTCACGTCTACCACCATCCCTTCTCTCTACATTCCTCCGAACACGATCTCGGTCATCAACATTTCTATAACTGTCTCGGCTCACACTTCTATGGTCATTATCATTACTTCTCCCTTGATTGGAATGTGGTGAGACTCTGCTTCTCTCATGGTTAGATTCAGGTGAAACCCTTCTCCGGTTTTGATTCATCTTCGTCATAAGCTTCTCTAACCTCCCAATGCCTTCATCCAACTTCTCATTGAACTTGTCACTTATACGTTGCTCCATTTGCTCGGCATCTTCCCGTTTATACAAATCTTCAACATTTTGATGACGGTTAGCTCTTCTCGGCGGCATGATTTGAATCTTCTACAAATTCTTCAACACTTCAAAATTCAAACTCAATTCGAACTTAGATCCAAAATGAAATGGATCGAAAACTCCCACTTTGTTGAAACTTCGTGATGAACACGATGAACAAATTCTCGGCCTCCAACACAAATCCGATCAAAACAACTTCGAACAAGCTCTACTCACTCGGCCTACTTGATTGGAGATGCTCGGCTCAACTTGATTTCTTCAAACTCCAAAATGATTAGGCTCCAAGTCTAGATCTAGCTATGATTGGCTAGAACAAGCTCTGATACCAAACTGACGTAGCGGATTAATCAAAACAATGTAGATCTGAGAAAGTAGCAATCGATGGATTGGAAGATACTGAAATGCCCAAATTCGTTGATCCGAAGATACCAAATTCTAGCTATCCCGAACTCGTTGATCGCGCACGATACCGGGTTCAAAGATCTTCAATTCTTCGAGCGTTGATCAAGCGCACTTGATTCCGCGAATCGGCTTCTACAATTGTTGAATCGAGCGCACTCGATTAACCGAAAGAGGAGATAGGAGATTACACTCGACTACCAATTGGGTGAAAGCACAAAGCTAACAAAACAAAGTTTTATTTCAAATCAACTAAACTTCAAATGTTACAACACACCCGCTATTTATAGTATTACAGCCCAACACGTACAATCAGCCAAGTATTTAGGTCGGAAACGACCTATAGATGACGACTTACAACCTATCTAAGGTCGGCGACGACCTATGTACAACACAACGACTTAAAACAAACAAGCTACGACCTTAAAAAAATACAAACGACTCAAAGACAAACGACTCACGACTTAAGAAAATATACAACACATTACAACGACTCACATAGGTCGTACACGACCTAAAGAACACATGACTTAACATCAACGGCTCAAATTGACGCGGCATCAAGATCTTCGGCTACAAGCTTCTGCGACTTAAGAGAGTTCGCTTTTAAACTGTGCGACTTAACTAAGTCGTAACTCATTTCCGACTTAACACCTTCCTTAAGTCGTAGCCAACTTAACACTTCATTTTCAATTCGAACCACTCCTTCTGTGTCCTTCTCCGTAAGTCGTGGACGACTTATAAGCTCCGAGCGACTTAAGCCTTTGTTAAGTCGTAGCCCCTTTCTTCCTAACCCGTTAGGTCGCAGACGACCCAGAATTATCCCTTTAGGTCGTAAACTCGAGTTAACTCCTTCCCCTGGTTTCCAGTTAAGTCGTAGCTCCTGCTCACATGCCTCCTTAGGTCGTAACTCAACACCGTTAGCTCGTTCTTCATCACTAGGTCGTATTTCATTAGATCGGAGCTCGTTAGGTCGTGACTCGTTCATTACTTCTACCTTGTTAGGTCGTGAACGACCTACAAACTCCTTAGGTCGTGAACGACCTATGC
Organism: Allium fistulosum; assembly: GCA_030737815.1. Taxonomy (NCBI): domain Eukaryota; kingdom Viridiplantae; phylum Streptophyta; class Magnoliopsida; order Asparagales; family Amaryllidaceae; genus Allium; species Allium fistulosum. The sequence goes on from CM060901.1 coordinate 826,285,060, forward strand.
CTTTAACATTCTGCGCGGCATCATTTCTTCATCCAAAATTTTCATGTTTAGTCTTTTTTTCATCTAATTTTTCATTAATAAATATGAATCTAACTAACTTGGTTTTGAAAATGGTATTACTTACTTTATTCGTAAGTATATTTTTATTTTTTTCATAAATTCTATAACCTTAACTAAGACTAATATAGTAAAGAATAAATTGCAACTAAGTTTGGTTACTATTGTGAAAAGAACTTATGTTACCACTTCAATCAAAAATATCTTATCATTATTATTTGTTGTTATTTCAGTAAGAAAAGAAAAAAGAACGATGACACTAATTGTAATAGAAAGTAGTATGATATAGTCAAATATATTTTATAGGATAAGTTATATAAGAATGTAAATTTATAAATATAAATTATAAAGTATTGATTATAATTGAAATAATTAACGTTTGTGAAATGGTAGTTCATAAGAAGTGAGATTGTATGAATATGATTTATGAATCTATTATCTATAATAGAAAACAGGAAACCACCTCTACTGACTTGGACAATCTGAAATCAGTCCTTCTTATCCTTTCTTCTCATTTACGTGCTCTTTTCCCCCTTTTTTACCCTTTTTCTTTTTCTTTTCTGCCCTTTGCCCTGCTCCCTTAATTAATTAAAATCCCTCATCCCCACGTTCATCCCCCTTCCTCCTCTTTCGCACCATACACTTGCTCCTCGCCCAATTAATTCCTGCCCCAATTTCTCCACTCCTCCCCCAATCTTACTTCACTCATGCGCTTAACTTACACTTATTCAACCGTACTTCACATGTTTTTACCTCTCCACCTTCCTCGTTGCCAGCGTCTGCCTTCACTCTACCTGCCTCTTCCTCCGCTGGTGCTACAGTCGCCCCCCTTTGCCACTGGACCTTGCAACTTCCGTTATCTTCCAAACAGGTGAGTTCGGTACTCCCCGTCCCCATACCTGTTAACTTACTTTTTTCTCATTCTTTCCCTAATTTAATGCTTATTAACTCCATATGCATCCTCCAGTTTACGGCCGCACCCCGGTTTCTAAACAACTTTTCCCACTACGGCATGCTTATTTCATTTCCCATACACGAGATTTAGTAAATTTTATATTGCCTCTTATTTTTTATACCTGAGTTGAATATGAAGTATTATATAATATGCAGTTACAATGGATGAGATGAAGGCAATGCCAGTTATATCAAAGCAGTTCTATTTCGCTTTCCAGGTATTATCCTCTTTTACCCCATGCTATTTGCAAAATTTTGTCAATGAATTCATGTTTACTTTGTTAACTATTAATCATCTGTATGTGGTATTCCGTGTGATGTCAATTTACAGTAAAATTCTTTTGACAGATACAGCTGTTTCATTGTTAAATTTGTTTACACCAACTGCTGCTACCTTTTTTTATTTCTACGCATCTTCATGTTGGACATAATACTGTTTAACATATTGATAATTTAGTATTGCTCAAATCTGGATTGTAAGTGGCAACCATACCTCACTTTAGTGGCTTTGTGCACCAAACATGATTTTCCAACAATACCTCGCTTTCTTAAGCTGATTTTATCCCCTGTTCTGATATAAATCATTCATGACCTTTGATGAAATTCTTATTGGTGATGCTCTATATGATTTTTTTTGTCCGGACCATTCAAATCTTGTAGAATAAGGAGTTTAGTTGGATGAATTTAAAAATACCAGGATATCTTTGAATTTTAGAGTGAGATAGTTATCACTTAATCAATATATTATCTATTTGATTTATATTGCATTGTTTGTATGCGACAACCAGCAGCGGTCTGGATGATGTTTTTTTTCCTTTTTACATAATATAATATGAAGAATTGGGAAAGTAAGATTTAATACATAAAGTAATTATTTCCCTTAATATCTACATTGTTGTTTACATCATTATCTGCAATGCATGCACATGACATTAGCATAACATTTTGCGATGTTTTTTTTTTATGTTGCAAGGTTTTTGTCTTGGTTGATTTGTATTTACAGCTTGATTTACAATCATTGAGAGGTTGACAAAACATATGAAGATAGTTATAATATTTTAGAGCAAGATAGTTATAGTAACTAAATCAATATACTATCTACTTTAATTTATATTGCATTGTTTGGATGCAAGATGTAGTAGTGGTCTGGATATTACACTATGTAATTGAATCCCCATTTTAGTACACACACACACATTTTTTCTTCTGGATGTCGGTTGCTTGATTGTTGAAAGAGTATTTCAAATTTAAGTTGATTTAAGTAATCATTTGTTGGACAATAACTAAAATAATATCATTTTTTTCCATTACCAGTTTGTTGGATTTTAAACAAAATTCAGCATATTACTGTTAACCGTATTTTATGAACTGCTTGATGTCTTTTTTACCCAACATATATATCAATATATGTGCTAAGTCATTCTAATTTTTTTAGCTGTACCTGTAATTTTGTTAAAATTGTGCTTCTGTTAATAGTGGAAAAGTTTGATATTCGACTTACCAGCCATTTTTTACCTCATAATTGTAATATACCCAAACATGGTGGTTAATGTATGTGTCTTTTTACTTCAAATCTACTTTTTGCAATAGTATCATTCAATCCTCAATGCATTTCTTGAAGAGAAATTAGAATAAGTCACTTTCAACACGTTAATGTTTTTTTAATACATTATTTTAATCCTCGAAAATGGTATAAACTTTAGCCCAGACTTAATAATATCTTTGTTTAAATTCCAAATTTTCACAGTTGGTGAGTTTGACGTATTAATAGGGATACATGAAAAAAATATCATGTTTATTACCTTCGGTCATTTTACGGAACTGCTCCAAAAAAAATTCTAATTTCAAGTTGCATACATACCTTGTCTATAATTGTCATGTAGTAAAAGATTTGTCTGTTCGGCGAGTATTGTTATCATAAAAGGATTTAATTCTTATGGGCAATAAGATGGAAACTACCATCAATATTGGGTATTTATATAACACCTGTAATTAACATTTTTTTCCTTCAATTTCAACCATGAGTTAATAAATGATATAATGGTAAAAATAAACTATGTTAATGTAGGAAATTACAGATTCATACAACTCTTTCTGATATTAGCTATATCTCTTTGATTTTCTAGATTTACATGTAGTTTGCTTACACAAGGAATGAAACAAATTATAGTTACCTTAGAATCACAAGAAATTTTAGCATTGGAGAAAGAGGGATATGGTTAAGCCATTTGTAAGGTATGATACTGTTAACTCTCATGCCAATTCATGTTGTTCAATTTCGTGAATCAGTGATGAATTTGTGGTAAAATCCTGAAAATTTGAAACCTTCAAGCACATAAAGAAAGCATAGTTCAAAAGCTCTATCTATTACTTAAACTTAAAAATAGGAACCACATGTTGTATATGTAGCAACTCTGTGCTGCAACATTTTGAAATACTCCAATTCTTTGCGCGAACATTTTACCCTTCTAAAAACTATTCTCCTTCCCATATACTGTGTTAACTCACTTAACTAGTCATTCCAATTTTTAACCCCAACTCACTCACCGAAAATCCAATCACTTCCTTCATTTAAAAAAAAATAATTATTAACCCAAAATCAGTCATTGGAAACCTAATCACTTCATTTATTTGAAAGAAATATTGGCCTATCACGTAATTTTGCCCTTCCAAAAGTTCATACTTCTTTGATGGTCATTGTGTACCTGGTTCTGCTCGATTCTACTTTGATAGCAAGTTTTGCCCATGCGGTTGATGTTCTTTTCCCAACAGTGCTCCTGATTATTTGTTAGGTAGTGTATACATTTACGTGGTAGTTTTTATGGAACAACCGTAATAGATCTTTCATTCTATATGGATTTCGAGCAATGTTCTCTTACAGCGACTATTGATTTGTTAATTCCCACCAATTGTGCGGCATTAATAAATCATATTTCAAACGGATTAAATTCAACATGTAAACACCTTGGAATGGAAAAGGTCAAAATTCTCCTTGGTGAGATGAATTTTTAAAATTATAGTGTTGTGCAACTCTTCAGTTTTGGAAATTCGCTGAAGGATAGATTCATATGTATTATGGTATACATAGATAATATTTGATAGTGTGCTGTAATTTGTTTATCACAAATTATTGAAGGCAATGTAGGTGCTTTTAAAGTTGGTTTAATTGTTTTCAGATCCTTATTATTCACCAAAATCTATTATGTACGTTGAAATTAAATTTTTCATAACAACCTTTTTTGCTAATTTAGTTTATGCACAGATGCTTATTTTTTCCAATAAGAAAAAGTCACTGTAAATTTATTTATTACACCTACCACTTTGTCAGTCGGCAACAAACATTGCATATTTTTTTTCCAGGAATAGTGCCTACTACATTACTTTGTTAATGCATCCTTATTGCTAATCTATTACTAGCGTTGCATATGGAGAGGACATTGAGAGATTGAACAGCTCTTTGACATCTGGACTTGCATCTTTTAGTTGGGAGGAGTATATTGATGACAGTTATGTTTATTGATCTGTAGGAATATATCATCAGAATTTTAGAAGATTTTGTATTTAAAATTTGGCAAGTAATGCTATTATTTCTTTCTAGAAGGTAAATAAAACTAGTGACAAATATTGGTTAGACAAATATTAGGAAGAGATTAATTTAAAATTTGATCAGTTTGTTGTACATGCATTTGCACTGTTGTTACTTAATTACGTTGTACACGTTTACGGTGTGGGCGATAGATGAATTTTATGCTAACCACATGGGTAACTTAACTATGCACATGATGGTTTATTCTGGTTAAATTATGTAATAGGCAATAATCTATAGTGTACTGAATATGGTTTCCTTTGTTAAAAATAAATAAAAATGGTGCAAAACAATCTACCAAGATCTACATCACTAGCAAATGTTAGAAATTTTCATGTTCATGCATAACTACTATAACAACCCGCATATTTTACGATTGTCTATTTAAACGTTTTATTTAAATATAGCATCGTTAGTCGGATTTAAGTTCGAAATGTCGCTTTTTGCAAATAGTCGAATTGGGACTCGAGACCACTTCCATTGAGTCCAAATGGTGTTTGTGACCTTTTTGAGTATAAACATCGGTATGTTTGGAGTTGAGTGAAATTTTGATATTTTCATTTAGGGCTTTGGGTTTGGGTTTCAGCCCATGAACCCATCTAATACCCTAACCCCCACTCCACTCCTCTTCATTCCTTCATAATATTTCCTAACACTCAAGCTAAAGAAAAAATGGGGGAAGAGAAAAGAAGTAAAAATTCATAAGCCCTAGTTTCTATTACGAATTCAAACTCAAGTCCAAAAATCAAGGAGAAGCTTAGGTATGCATCCTCTTCATCTTCTCCATCTCTATCTCTCTTCAATTTTCAGAAATTCCTAAACCGTAACTTAGGAAATATTTGCTTTTTAGCTTAGATTGGAGCTTCTTGAGTTGAGATTAAAGAGGAATTGGTCTTTCCTTTGTTTTAAATCTTCTCACTTGTGTTTTGGGTTTAAAAAGGTGAGGTTTTGAACTCAAATCTATGTCTATATCTTTGATAGTTGTTTGGTAGTAATTCCTAACATCTATTCCTTGTCCATTTGCTTTTGAATTGAATTGGTTTGATGAATATTCCAATTTTTTGTGTTTTGAAGTCAAATCTTTAAAAATCCTATCTTTGATGTTTGAACACGTTGTTGGGGTGTATCGAAGAGCCTATAAGGCTGGGTTGTCGCTTGGCATAAATCCCTAGTCTCCGATGCTCGTCCGATCGCTCCCGTTTGGATTTTCGCCCCTTTTGGGGGCTAGGCTAAAATTATTTGAAATCACAATTCAGTCGACTGAACTACGGAGTCACTCAACTAAATCTGGGACCAGAAAACTTTTTGGCCCTGTGTCAGTCGACTGACCATATAATTCAGTCGACTGAACTAGGGACGAAATGTTTCTGTCCCTGTATCAGTCGACTGAACTGCAGAGTCAGTCGACTGAACCTGAAACCCGAGAGTTTTTGGGCTTGTTTCAGTCGACTGAACTGCAGAGTCAGTCGACTGCGCCTGTTTTTGGTAGTTTTGTGCGGGTTTCCGATTTTTAATCAATTTTTGATGATCCGAATTGTTGTTATCATTTATCGACTTTGATGACTTCTTTTTCGGGATTTTTGAGAATATCCATTTTGATGGATTCGGTATCGATTTTTATGGTTTTAATTGACATCGTCGAATGTGGATTTTGGTGATTGATTGTTTCTACAATCATTTCTGTGATTTGTCATTTTAAAATATAAAAGTTTTTTATACTAGTAGTAAATACTCAAACTTTTTCATCAAAACGATTTCAACACTAATTTTAATACAAAGCTCGTTTTCAAAGCCGTTTTCCAATCTATTAGTATATACAAACCTTTACCTCATTCGTATGAGAAATCTAATTAAACGGCTTAACAAAACAAGTGGTATGAAACGCTTGCGTTTACTTCGGCGGTTAATTCTTGGACTTGTTCGATTGAACTCTTGTGACAATTTTCGAGTGGAAATCTACAATTTGTTCGTAAATATCTATGTTAAGCCAGTGTTTATGAGACATGAAGCTAAACTTTTATATTTACTAGCTTAGTGTGATTCACACTTTTTATTGATCGATGATGATCATTTTGTGATTTAAACTAGCGATGTGCGACGTCTCTTTGTTTGTGTGGGGGTTATACCCCGTTTGTGGAGTTACAACTCAATACTTGGTGGGGTAGCGACCCATGGTCTTCGGGCCATTTGTGAAGCTTCGGCTCAAAATTGATGGTTAGCAACCATGGAATAGCATTCCATTTGTGATGCATGTGTTGGTGAGTTTTAATGCTCCCGTTTGTGATAGGCCTTCCCCCATTTTGTGATTTTTGGATTTCTGGCTGTTGATTTCTAGAATTTGTGTTTCACCAGTTTTGATGATAGGCATTGATGAGCTCTATCAATATTTGTACTTTGGTGAATAATTTAAAGAATATGACATTCTTTTTTGTGTTTGAGTAGATTTGAGATTTGGTATGATTTTTGTTGTTATCTGATATCTACTTGTCATAGTATGGCATTATTGTTATCATAGGTTTTAGTTATATCTCTTATCCTATCTCATTTTATCTAATATTTATAGCTAGACTGATCCGTTTAATATTTTATTCTTAAATAATACTTGGGTCAGACCGAGGTATTTCAGGTGCTTCTACTTGACTTCTTATCAGGGTCCATCACCTGACTTTTGGCTAACTACTCTAGCTTAGTAGTTTTTGTTGTTATACATTCGAGATAGAGACTCCTTGATGTATACTTATTCTTTTGTCTAGCACTTGTATCTATTCTTTTGTCATGTACTGGATCTAGTTCGACCACTATTTTGATGTACACTTTTATGTGTCTTATTCATATCTGTTTCCGCCTTTGTGATATGAATATCTATGACTGATTTGTGTTATGTTTATTTCTATATTTGTTTCCGAAGTCCATATAGCCACTGTGTGGTAGCTTTGAGTTTGTATTTGATATGTCAGATTTCCTCTTGAAATGAAATGTAAGTTATATTATCTGACATATCGATACTTGCACAAAGCAATTACAGATATGGTCGCTCCTTAACAGCATTATTCTTCGCGCTAGTCGATGGCATTACCTCGTAGTGTCCTTGGCTAGTGTGAGTATAGAGGTGGGGCATCACAGCTACCATTTTTCTTTATCCATGAACACAAATAGCAATAAAAGTGTCAGTAGGAATAATGATTTTATATAAACAAGAATTAAACGCACTGTTCCCAGAAATCTGATGGTGCCAGGCATTGCTTCGATACTAAAATTTTTAGATATGAAATCTGCAGATGACGACTAGATGTACTTCAACTTTCATGTCACTTTCCTGAATGATTAAAACATTTAGAAAAATACATTAACTCAAAATAAGTAAGTATAAAATAATATATTTTAACTACCCACGTCAGCATGCGTTCAAAACTGTATAGGTGAATTGCCTGTCATATATATGTGATGCCGTGGTCGGTTACGTGCAATGCATGAAGTTATACAAAATAAAAGGGACAAAACAAATATTACTAATATAAAAACTTTTTAAAATTGTTCTCTATCATCTCAAATTTGCAAGTACCATTCGTACTCCTTATGTGGACTAAGTGGTTTACACGTTCAAAATTATGTACTGGCAATTTATAACCTCCAGTTCATATTTTCAAAAGCTTAGTTATTTTTATAACCATTTCTTTAACTGGGTATAATAATTAGTCAGCCCAGTTTTTGTTAGTCCTTGAGAAGTTGGTTTTGATGACAACAACCTTAGAATAAGATTATAAAATATAAATACTAACATTATTGTTTAGATATATATGTATATGCAGGATATATATACAAGTACCAAAGAATGAAGACTGTACAGTATAGAGATTCAAGAACTGATGAACTCAAGATCGAAGATATCAAGGTTTAAGACTCATGAGTATCAAGATTATCAAGAGTTTAAGATTTCAAGATAAGTAATTTAGTTAGGAATTTTGTTAAAACTTCTAGAAAAGCACTGACGTCTTAAAATCAGTTTTATTCATGGAATGGAATCCACTTCGAGCCCGTTAAAGGGATGGAACCCTAATAGGATGGAACCTACTAAAAATCTAGTGGAACATTGTTTTGTATCCACTAACTTTTATTCAAATGTTTTACAAAATTATATCTTGTTTTCAAAATGATTTAAAAATCTTCCTTTTAAATCAAAAACATCTATCTTGGTTTTAAAATATTAGCTTAAAATTGAATGCTAACACCTCGGTGTGTGTAGTAATGTTGTGAAAGCACCACCCATGATACGGGAACAAGAAATAAGCAGTAAATTAGTAGAAAACAGTAAAAGACAATGATTTTTTAGTGGTTCGGCTTAAGATCAAGCCTACATCATCTTTGAATTCCTTTATTGCTGATTTTGGTTACAAGTTGATACAATGCACTTCAAAATACAATACACTTTGATCACAAAAACACTTCAGACTAGTAGCTCAAACGTCGATGTGAAAAGGCTCTTTGAATCCATTTTGGATGTGCAAGATTCCTTTCGAAGCTGGTTGTAGTGTCTTGAATGTTTGGAGTTCTTCAAGTGTTGGATGAGTTAAGAATTCTGCAGAGTAACGGCGCTTCAGAGAATGATCGGAAAAGTCCCCCTTCAAGTTGGAGTTGGTCTTGTATTTATAGAGGAATCTTGTGCTGGTGTTAGGTCGTGAACGACCTAAGATAGGTCATAGGTCGTAAGCGACCTAAGGAATGTAGGCTACCATTCAGCAGTTTTGTACTGGGTCATTCGGATACAGTGACAAGGCATAGGTCGTGAACGAGTCAAAGTAAGTCGTAGGTCGTTGGCGACCTAGGTGGCTGGTTCGCGACCTATGGAGAAGCGGCATGGGGAGTTCTCTCGGCTTTTACAAACTGGGTAGTAAGTTCTAGGTCGTGGACGACCTAAGATAGGTCGTAGGTCGCGTTGCCTCAATGCTGTGGTATACTATTGCCCCATGTTGATAGTTAGGTCGCTCTCTTCTTTCCGGAGTTAGGTCGTTGATAGCTTTAAGGTCGTTAGGTCGCTAAGCTTTTAGGTCGTTATGTCGTTAAGATTTAGGTCGTTAGGTCGCTAAGACCATTAGGTCGTTAGGTCGCTAAGCTTTAGGTCATTAGGTCTCTAAGACCATTAGGTCGTTAGGTCACTAAGATTTAGGTCGTTGGGTCGCTAAGACCATTAGGTCGTTAGGACGCTAAGCTTTTAGGTCACTAGGTCGGTGGAGAAGTTAGGTCGTTAGGTCGCTAAGATTTAGGTAGTGAAGTTTTAGGTCGCTCAAAAAGAGGAGTTAACATTTGCCCCTCGAAGTACAGACCTATGCCATAGGTCGTGTGCTTCGACCTAACTCTGCTAGGTCATGGGCGACCTAAAAACTGCGCTAACTCGCGTGCCTATTCGCCTTCTTCTCTCAGCCTCATATAAATTTGCTAGGTCGCTGCTTCTTCTTCACTTAATTACCTTGATTTCCCGCTCTGCCATTGACGAATCTTCAAGCTTCCAAAGGAAAATTCAACCCGTTTTAGTCACCGATTCATCTTCACCACTATATCTCGTAAGTGAATTCGATCTTCATCCCGCCATAATCATCGTTGAATTATGAATCCCTATTTTTCTACCTCGGTCCAATTCCATGTGTCATGCTTCATTTCGAGTGATTGTCGCGATCAACTTTTGATCGCTGTTTGACTGATTTATGAGGGCACGGTAATGCATTGAATCTGTGATGGATTGGGGATGTTTTGAATTGTTTTTTTTTGGGGTGATTCGGTGGTATGAAGGGATGGGGAATTTCACGAAGAGGACGATGGATTTCTATGTGTAGTTGATAACGGGTTATTGGGTTTAAATTTGACGGGATGGATTGCGTGGAGTGGAAGTCAGCGACTTAACAGATCTGAGCGACCTAAAAATTAGGTCGTGCTAAGATTCTCGCGACCTAAGGAACCTGGCCGACCTAAGAATTCTTACGACCTAAGTAAAGCCGAACAACTTCCTTGCGACTTATCTTTTAGGTCGTGCTTGGAATCAAACGACCTAAGACTTACGACTTAACTTTGCTTGAATGACAACATAACGACCTAAGAAATTCACGACTCAACTTCTTTGCAGCATAGGCTTTTGGTCGTGGCCGAGCTAACACTTGGACGAACCTGAATTGCCTTGAACCTTTTAACTTGCACAGTGCGATCTGAGGAGTTTCCGACCTATGCTAGGTCGCTGGACGACCTAGGACTTGTTTTGAACTTTGAACTGCCTGGACTTTGTTGAAATTGACTGAACTTCTTTACAGATTATCTCTAATGCTAATAAGCTGTTAAACACAATATTTGCAGAAAACTGGGACGAACATACTGCCATTGACTGCCCACATCGAATGACAAATTAGTCGATAAAGAAAAATCAACTTAAATGAACTGTGTGAACGAAATGCTGTAAACCAACCAACTCAAGTGAAGTATTAAAGCACAACTAAAATAGTTAACTAAAGCTGATTTGTTTGCATTAACACTGCACTTGAGTTTTAAATTAACAAGTCCTGAAATCTTGTAATCGACCAATTATCAACTAGTTTAATTCCAGTTATGTTTGCTTTCTATTTTCATTAGTTCTGCACAATACTTCACACTTTTTAGGAAACATGCACCTTCACATTTGAATATCCAGTTGATTGTGTAGAATGACATCTCAACAAGAAGATACAGGACCAGTTGGAGAAGCTTTCCCGATTGCTAACTCATTGATCGACCCTCCAGAAAGAACTCCGACAACCCTGAGTCACAAAGTTTTCAGACAACTGTGCATCCAGTTCGGTATTGCCAAAGCAGATGCTTTATTTCCTGAAGCAAACGATATTGCTGACAGGCCACCTCTTGGTTTTGTCGCAGTTAATCGTCAGATGTGCTTGAGTGGAGCTATCCGGCCCTTCAACAATTTTCTTCGAGAGCTTTTTCTTCGATTGGCTATCTCTCCCTTCCAGCTACACCGCAATGGTTATGCCATCTTAATGGGGTTGTGTGTTCTGTTCAAGAGGACGCTCGACCGTCTTCCAAGTTTTGAAGAGATCTGTTACTTGTGCACTTTTGCAAAGAACAAAGATCACCCCTCGATTATACTTGTGAGAGGGGCAAGAAACCGCAAATTGATTCTGGATTTACCCGATAGTGCTCACGGGTTTCTAAGTCAATTCTTCTTCGTCCGATGTCCTCTAGGATTCTATGCCGTCTGGAGAGTCGGAAGTAAGATTGCCTTTCTCTGTTCATCCCATGAGCCTTTCGAAACTCGAATTGTCAAATGCTTAACTTCATTTTATACTTTTTGCAGTACTTCCTCCTCCACTTAGAAATCCCAGCCTCAAGTCAATCTTTGAAACTTTAAACGCTGTGGCTGCTGAAGAAAGAAGCACCAAATTTTTGTTGAAAGATGAGTTTTTGCATCAGTTCAGACTTCTACACTCCTCCCGATCTACTCAGATTCACGAAATTTGTAGTTCTGAGACCGAAACATTGGGTGCCCCAGGTTCTCAAGCAGAGACTTTAAATGCCCCAGTTTCTGCAGAAGAAATTATATCGGAAGGACCTATTGTAGAGGCTGCACTGGTGAAATGCTCTACCACTGTTGACGTTGCGGGATCATCCGGCAAACTCACACTCTCTCCAGTAATTGAAGAAGAAGAAACTTCTCAACATTTCGAGAAAGTTGATGATAAAGGAGTTGAGAAAAAAAGTCCCGCTAAACATGGAGGTGACGATACCTTTGAGGGATTGAGTGATCTGATGATTACTTCTCAGGAGCTTTTCAAAGATGATATAATTAAAATTACATCTCCTGTAACTGAAGTGACATCCGCTTTGCAGCAAACTTTGTCGGCCCAAATATTGACTCCTACTTCATAATCTGTTATCGCTCTCCAACCAAAGAGTGGTTTGTAGTCTGACGCGCGTAGCTTGCACTTTACACACACTTAGGATTTCTGGCACTTATACGCACTTAACTTCTTTAATTTGAAGATCTCTAAGACTTGTCTTTTTCATTTTCAGATTCTCCGATGGGGCGAAGTGGCTCATATTATGATGACTTTCGGCGCTTTGGAGGGCGTGACACTTATGATCATAGACGCTATCTCCCCGTTCGTAAGGAAACTGATGAGGAGCGAGTGGTTAGAAAAGCTCGAGAGAGACAAGCTTATGAGGAGCAGCAAAGGAGAAGGGAAGAACGTCACGACTCCTCTCAAAGAGATGACGATTCCCATAAGAGAAAGTTGCATGATGACAGAGGAAAGAGCCATATTTTTGAAGATCCCAGTAAACGGGCCAGGCTTAGCGAAAAGGACGCGTCTGCGATTTCTGAAAAGACTGATGCTCCTATCTCTCTTGATATCCCATCCGGCTCTCCTGCTCTAAAAAAGTCTGACATCCAGATGATTATCAGCAGGCCTCAGTACCAAGTCAAAGATGCTCCTTCTACACTTCAAAGCCGATTCCGAAATTGGTGCTTAAGGGGAGTACGCTTCGACCTAGACTTGGTACCGATTGATAAGCCAGCTATGCTGAGGAACCTTGACGTAGTCAAACTTGACATAGAGAGGATGTCTGGCTGGCAGAAGCTTGTTGACGAGCTTCAAAGAGTTAACCATATAAATCTTGAAGCCATGCTGACTATGGAGAATGACAAGTCAGAGTGGGATAAAGTTTGTAAGCAGCATGATGCGGAGATGGCGAGCATTGCTGACGACAATGCAAGACTTGAATCTGAAGTTAAGAGATTCAAAGAAGATCTCGCCACTTCTTCCGCTTCGTACTCTAAAAAAGAGGAAGTTTTTCAAAAACAAGTGCGGGATGCGCATGCTGCTCAAAGAGATGCCGAGCTGAAACTTGAAGCCGAGCAGCATGTTACTGAAAAATATCGCAATGACACCGTCCAGCTGCGGGAAAAAGTCAGCTCTCAAGATTTGGAAATTATAAGGCTGGAAGCTCAGTTATTGAAGACCGAAAAAGAGCGCGATGAAGCCATCGCTGGAAAGGAAGCAGCTGAGCACTCGCACGAAGCGACGAAGGCTAATGTTAGCTCAACTTTATTTGATTTTTAACTTCATAGTGTTCTGGGGCGCGGAAGCCTCTCATTCTTGGGCCCGAAGTATGAGATCACCTTGGCTGAAGTGTGGGAGGCCGCGGTTGATATGCTCGGGGGTGCCAGTTATGATGAGGCAGAGCTTGAAGCATATTATTTTGATGATGAAACTCGTGCCGCTCTTGCCAAAGGAAAGGAGCAACTTGCTGGAGCGAGAGCTGAGGCAGCGGCAGGGGAGCAACCGAAAAAGAAAGTATCTCCAACTGCACCTGCCCATACTTCGACTTCAGCTGACGTTAATATCATCGGTTCCAGCTCTTATTCTCCACCTCCTGCAAAAGCTAAGGCTAAGCCCGTCATTACAGAGTCTCCCCTTACTCAAATCGAGGAGAAGTCCCAGAATGATGCTGAAGATGAAAACTTCGAAGTCATCGTGATCAAGCCAACTTCTCCAGGTAGCTTCAAGTCTGACTACTCATTTGATTCAACTGAGCTCGATGAACTTCTCGCTTATTACTTAAGTCCTGATGATCCAATATCTTCTCTTTTTTCGGAGAGTACTGATTTTAACTTCTTTTCTTCTGTAGCGGAAGCACCGAGCGTTGTGCACTCTTCTCCTCTTCCAACTGTTCCTCCTCCATCCCTTCAAGTCACTCCTGCTTCTCAGCCAGGGTCGCAGGAAGAACAAATAAAAACCCTTCAAGGCTTGGAGGATCCACCCGCTTTGCAAGAACAGAAGGCGGAAGATCTTGAGGACAGCGAGAAGACCCCGGAGCAGTCTCTTGATGATGACACAAAGCTTTCCATGTTGCTCACTCCGGGAAGTGAGTCTTCTTCGAAGAGGAAGGGGAAGCGTGCAATGAGGAAGAAGAAGAAAAGCACTTCAGCTGGAGAAGACAAAGTAGAAGAAGATCCGACTCCTCCTCCTTCTCCTCCCCTCCCAACCCGTCCACAACGGCTCCCAAAATTAGTTATCAAGCCGGGAAAGAGCTCTAAGGGTGGCGGGAAGAAGGAGTGATAAGCTGGACTTTATGCTTCTTGTTTTGCTTTTTCTTTTTGCATGTATTGACCGGAGATTGTGCGGGCACCGGTCCCCGCTTTTTTGAGATCTGCACATGTAAAGAACTTTCATAGTATTGAATAAAATAATTATTTTACTTGTACAAATTCTTGTTATGTAAGAATGCATTTATTTCTCATTTTAGTGTAGAATAAACGATTCTTTTTACTTGTACAAACTTTTGGTCTGTGTTTGAGAATGCATTTATTCCGCATCTTTTTTTGCCTGATATTGTAATGAACTTGTGGTATGTTGCTTGAATACTACTTTTATTGATGTGGTTATCTTGTATGATATTGCCCCATACCACAAGTGCATTGTAATATATTTTGCTTTGACGAGACTTGTACTCTCATTTTGGAGAATAACTATTCCATTTTTGAGGAAAAATTATTCTACTTTAATGGAGTGTGTCTCGTTTTTGGAGAAGTTTTTACACTTCAACCTTCGGAGATGATCACTTCATATTTTTGAGAAGTGAATTTTCCTACGCGGTAAAGCGGGCCTCTGAAGAGGGCTTTATGTATCACTTCAATTTTTAGGAACAACTTTTCAAGATGAACGAGTTAATCTTCCTTTAAGAGTTGAAGTGTGCCTCCAAAAAGGGCACTTTTTTTTTACTTGTTGTGCCTCGTTAGAGGGCTTTTTGTTTGACTCGCTTGAAATTACTTCCTCACAATTGAATGGAACCGCGGGGTGGACGCAAGTTACTTGATTGGATGTTCGTTTGCACAAGCGATCACAGCCAATTAACAAGGACCATGTGCCTTCATATTGTGAAGGTGCTCCTCCGGTGGTTCCGTCAACTTTATTGTTTGAGAAGAGCATTTCATTTTTGGGACGTGCCTCCGAAGAGGTCTTGTGCCTCCGGAGAGGTCTTGTGCCTCCAGAGAGGTCTTGTGTGCCTTGGGGAAGGTCTTCTGCCTCCGGAGAGGGCAGTATGTGCCTTTGGGGAAGACTTGTGCCTCGTAAGAGGGCTTATGGTGCCTCGGGAGAGGTCTTCTGCCACTGAAGAGGGCAGCGTGCCTCCGAAGAGGTCTTGTGCCTCCGGAGTGGTCTTTATTTGATTGCCTGAAAGTTACTTTCTCACAGTTAAATGGTTCCACGGGGCGGACGCAAGTCACTTAATTGGATGTTCGTTCGCACAAACGATCGCAACTAGTTAACAAAGGCCCTGTGCCTTCCACTTGGGAAGGTCCCCCTTTGATGGTTCCATCAACCTTTTTGTTGAGAAGAGCACTTTCATTGTTTGGCGTGCCTCCAAAGAGGGCTTGTGCCTCCGTAAAGGTCTTTATCCTCCGAAGAGTTGCGCCTCCGAAGAGGTCTTGTGCCTCTGAAGAGGGCTTGTGCCTCCGAAGAGGGCTTTTGTTGATTGGCTCGCCCATGTTTCTTCGTTGTTTGCTCATTAGTGGTCCCCTGTTATTGTTTTTGAGCCTGCATTCCTTTCTTTTGCAAGCAGTTTGCCTCATCTGAAGAAGCGAACTTCACTGTTAAGTGATTCCATGGGGCAGGCGCGAGCTATCTAATTAGATGTCTGTTTGTACAGACGATCGTAATTAGTTAACAAGTGTCTGGTTCCTTTTCTTTGGAAAAGTGCCCTTTCGGTGGAATTATCAACCTTTTGTGTGAAGTTCATCTTATGTTGGATTTAAGTTTGGAACTTTTTGTGGCTTGAAATTCATCTATCAAGTGATTTACGGGGCTCACTTGGCCTTGTGATGGGTAAGCTTTGTTTTAATGACCTGCAATATTAAATCAATATTTTAGCAATACATTTAGAGCATTTACACATCGGAATGAAACAGGCATTTTATAATAATAAAGAACACATAATTTATAGTGGTTCGGCCAAAAATTAAGCCTACATCCACTTTATAGCTCTTTTATTGATTATCACTGATTTTACAATGGTTTACAATACAATTGATACATCCATCATCGTTTTACAATTTCAATCAGAGCTTTTTAAGTAAAATATGGACGCAAGTGATTGCTGTTCCAGGCTCTAGGGATTGGATCTCCTTCAACAGTTGTGAGTTTGAAAGTGCCATTGAGAAGTTTATTGCCTATGACATACGGTTCTTCCCAATTTGGTCCAAACACTCCAGTTGCTGTCATGATCCTCTTCAAGACTAAGTCCCCGATTTCAAAGCTTCGTTGACGGACTTTAGAGTTGAAGTGCCTTGCTATCCTTTGCTGATGGGCCGCAACTCTGAGTCTAGCTTATTCCCTTCTTTCATCAAGGAAGTCAAGTGCTTCGAGTTGCAATTTTTCGTTTTCAGCCTGGTTGAAATGAATTCTCCTGTGTGAAGCGACTTCTAATTCTACTGGAATCATTGCTTCTGCTCCGTATGCCAATGAGAATGGAGTGTGCCCAGTCACAGTTTTATGAGTTGTTCTGTATGCCCATAGTGCTAGTGGTAGCTTATCAACCCATCCACCTTTTTCATTTTCAAGCTGTTTTTTGATGGTTGACTTGATAATTTTGTTTACTGCCTCCACTTGCCCGTTTGCCTGCGGATGAGCCACTGCTGAGAAGCTTTTTCAGATTTTGAATTGCCTGCAAAAGTCTGGGAACTCTTCGCTTTCAAATTGAGTACCATTGTCTGTGATTATCTTCTGTGGCACACCATACCTGCAAATGATATTTTTAGTCATAAAATTTATCATCTTTTTAGAGGTAATAGTAGCCAAAGGTTCGGCTTCAGCCCATTTAGTGAAATAATCAATAGCAACAATAGCATATTTGATTCCCGACTTGGCAATTGGTAAAGGTCCGATTAGATCTATCCCCCAAATGGCAAATGGCCATGGACTGACCATCTATGTTAGTTCGGTGGAAGGTGCTCTTGGGATTTTTGCAAATCTCTGGCACTTGTCGCATTTTCGGGAGTAGATAGCAGCATCTCGATTAATATCTGGCCAAAAATACCCATACCGGAGAACTTTCTTGGCCAGAGTTTGGCCACCTGAATGATCCCCACATTCTCCTCCGTGTATCTCTGCTAAAATTGTCTTAGCTTCTTCCTTGGTTACACATCGGAGTAATGGCATTGAGAATCCCCGCCTGTATAACCGGCCGTCTTGAATTACATATCTCGACGCTTTTCTTAATAGCTTTCGGCGTTCTTTAGAATTTTCTGGCAGGGAACCGTTGAGTAGATATTCTCTGATCGGGGTCATCCATGACTCTTGTTCTTGAGATACAGCCATTATCCAGTCGATATCCATCTCATCAGTGCTTGGAGCTGACAAGACCTCCACAGGAACCAATCCCAATAATTGAGCTTCTCCGGAACTTGAGTACTTTGCGAGAGAATCCGCCTTCATATTTTCCTCTCGAGGTATGTGTCTTATCGAATAGTGATCAAAATCGTCAAGAAGCTCACAAGCCTTTGACAAGTAAGTAGGAAGATTTCCTCCTTTAGCTTGAAACTCCTTCTTGACTTGACATACTATAAGCTGAGAATCATTGAAGATCCGTAATGCTTTGATGTTTAGTTCCTTTGCAATTTTTAATCCAGAAATCAGAGCTTCATATTCTGCTTCGTTATTTGTAGAAGGAAATTCCAATCTTAATGCGTAACATAATGATCACCCTTCGGGGGTTCCAAACACAACCCCAGCTCCGGAACAGTAATCATTTCTTGAGCCATCAACATATAACTTCCATTTGGTTGGGATGTCAATTGTAACTTCTTCCTCACTATCACACTTATCTGTGTACTCTGCAATGAAATCTGCTAAAGCTTGTCCATTGATCGCTCTTCGGGGATGATAAGCGATATCATATTAGCTAAGTTCAATATTCCATTTCAGAAGACGACCCGAAGTTTCAGGGTGAAATAGGACTTGCTTTAGGGGCTGATCAGTGAGAACTTTGATAGGGTGAGCTTGAAAATATGGTCTCAACTTTTTGGAAGCAATCAGTAAACAATAGGCGAGCTTTTCTAGCTTTGAGTAATTCATTTCTGCCCCAGTGAATCTTTTGCTGACATAGTAGACCGGGCGTTGAACTTTTGCATCCTCCCGCACTAATGCTGCACTCAGGGCATGAGACGAGACTGCCAAGTATATGAAAAGGTCTTCGCCATTGTTGGGCTTGGAAAGTATTGGAGGCGCTTCCATGTGGCGGATTAGTTCATCGAAAGCTTTCTGGCATTCAGGAGTCCATTCGAAGTTTTTCTTTCCTTTCTTTAGAGCGTCAAAGAAAGGAATGCATTTATCAGTGGCTTTGGAAATAAACCGACTTAGAGCAGCAACTTTCCCATTAAGGCTCTGCAGATCCTTTTTCGTCCTAGGGGCTTTGACTTCTCTCAGAGCATTAATTTGAGAAGGATTAGCTTCAATGCCCCTAGCGCTTACGATAAATCCCAAGAATTTCTCGGATTCTACTCCGAATGAACATTTCAAAGGGTTGAGCTTCATTCCATACTTTTGGAGAATTGCGAACATTTCTTCTAAGTGATCCATATGATCAACTGCTTTCTTTGATTTCACCAACATATCACCAACATAGACTTCCATAGTTTTCCCAAGCTGTGATTTGAACATTGCATTAACAAGCCTTTGATATGTTGCCCCTGCATTTTTTAGTCCGAAGGGCATAACTTTGTAGCAATAAAGACCAACATCGGTGACGAAGCTCGTATCCTCTTGATCCGACTCATGCATCATAATCTGGTTATACCCGGAGTAAGCATCCATAAAAGACAACAATTCGTGCCCAGCGGTTCCATCTACCAGCTGATCAATCCTTAGCAACGGGAAGCAGTCCTTTGGGCAAGCTTTGTTTAAATCTGAAAAATTGATGCATACTCTCCTGTTTCCATTTGCCTTTTTAACCAGTACTGGATTTGAAACCCAAATTGGATAAGTAGACTCTTTGATGAAACCATTCTCCATGAGTCGATCTACTTCTTCCTTTAGCGCTGCTGACCTTTCTAGACCCTGGGTTCTCCTTTTTTGTTTCAATGGTGTGAACTTTGAATCAATATTCAGAGTATGTACAGCAATCTCCGGAGATATTCCACACATATCGGCGTGACTCCAGCGAACACGTCCAGATTTGCTTTCAAAAAAGATATCAGCATATTTTGAACTGCCACACTGAGTTGTGA
This sequence comes from Allium fistulosum, assembly GCA_030737815.1. Classification (NCBI taxonomy): domain Eukaryota; kingdom Viridiplantae; phylum Streptophyta; class Magnoliopsida; order Asparagales; family Amaryllidaceae; genus Allium; species Allium fistulosum. Next base: position 826,304,910 of record CM060901.1, read on the forward strand.
ACCCACATTTAGCACTTTGTTTGGGTCTTTATGATCAACAGGTACTGGTACCGTTACTTCCATTGGCACCACTCTATTTTCCCCTACACTGGCCTTTTTGGGGTCCATTTCTCTTCTTGCACCACTATGCTCGCCAGTGAAGGGGCCACTCTGTACTTGCTACAAGGTTGGCTTTTTGATGCGGAGCGGGGCTGCCGCATCTTTTCCCATCTCTCTCTTCCTTGCCTCCCGAAGCTCTATAAGATAACACTCCCGCCCAGCGTTTTGGTCCCCTTTAATGACACCAGCACCATTATCTGTAGGGAATTTCATAGTTAGGCACCACGGGGCGAGAATGGCTTTGAACGCCGCTAGAGTTGGCCAGCCCAGGAAGGCAAAATAGGTAGAAAATCCATCAACAATTACAAAAGTCTGTTTCCAAACCACCTTTTTCTATCCATCTCCAAGTTCCACAAACAAGTCAACAGTTCCAATTGGCTGTTGCGGTTCCCCGGTAAACCCAACAATTTTCTGCGATGAAGCCTGAACGTCAGTCATTGGAATCTTCATTTGATCAAATGTCTTCTTGAAGAGTATATTGCAAGAGGCGCCGCAATCAATAAGCACTCGCCTTACAATAGCTGGCCCAATTCCTGCAGAAATGACCAAGGGATCCATGGTTGGAGCTTCAATACCCATAGAATCCCTAGCTTTAAACACAATATCTTCATTGGAAGTTCTCTGCTGTTTTAGGGGTGCAGCGTCTTCTAAAACAAAAACATCTTCCTCCGTTGGGGTATATTTCAAAGCACAAGCATATCTTTCCATTTCACCCCAGCTTCTGCCTACTGGGTTTGGGCCTCCTGTAATTACATTGATAGCAGGCCTTTCAGATTTATGTGTTGTAGTACCCACACCCGATCCAGATGGGTGAGTAGGGGGTTGCTTCCCCTGAGCAGACAAAGTTGGTTCATTCCTGTTTTTCTTAACATACTGTTGTAGTTTATTTTCTCTTAGTAATTCTTCAATCAAGCTCTTCAAATGACGACATTCGTTGGTATCATGGCCGGGTTGGTTATGAAATCGATAAAATTTTCCATTTCGCATAGCACTCTTTCCTGGCTTTATCTCAGCTGGTTTAGGATACTCCACGGCATCTTTGGTGGCAAAGAAGATATTCTCCGGAGTGTCGGTTAAAGGAGTGAAATCTGAGGGTTTAAAGAAGCGAGGTTTCTTCATATCCTTTTGTTTCTTTCCATCATTATTCTCCCTCTTCTGACCTCCGAAATCTTTCTTAGCTGACACAGCAATGTTATTCTGCACTCCTGTTGTTACCACTTTCACTGGTGCAGGAAGATTTTCCAAGCGTATGAACTCGTCAGCTTTCTTATAAAACTTCTTGAGCGAATTCGGCTCCTTCATTTTCAGCCATTTACCAAATTCACTTGACTTATCGATAGCCCGCATCAGATAAGTCAAAATCATCCGTGGCTCCGCGTTGTCGACTTCAGCCAGAGCTATGTTGAAGCGATTCAAGAAGGACATAATAGACTCTCCCGGATTCTAATCAAGGCAAGACAATGACATTATGTCTTTTGCCTTTGAAGCGTACAGTCTGAATTGCTCTTTAAACTTTCGAGTTAAATCAGAGAACTGGTCTACAGATCGGGATGGAAGGTTCGTAAACCAGAGTAGTGCCACCCCTTCTAAGTACACCGGAAAGTACCGGCATTTAATTTCATCCGTTGCCCTCGCACCCATCATGTGCCAGTCGTATTTGTACAGATATTGATTGGGGTCGCTTGTCCCTCGGTTAGCTGGAATGGTAGGAGGAACAAACTTTCTTAGAAATTCAGCTTTTAGAATTTTCTCAGTGAACGGAGTCTTACTCGGAGCGAACCCCCAGTCGTTCTCATCTTCATTTCTTTGCATGCTCTCTTTCATGATTTGTCGTATCATTTCCGAGAGGTATTCCTCGTTGTTCAGAGGCTCTATGGGGTAGTCATCAGCCGTTTTCTCAGAAGTTTGCTTAAACAAATGTTCGTGGAGAGTTGATTGCGGCCTTGTCACTCCGGCTTGGGGAGGTGCCCCTTCGGCAGTGCCAGCTACCCTTTGAGGAATGTTCCTCCCTTCGGAGTTGTGAACAGCATCAGCAAAGTTTTCTTCATTATTCACTGGTTAACGGTTAGCTCCGAGCATAACATTTAACCTTTCTAGCATTAAGGTGTTCTGGGTTTCAATCTGCTGATATAACCCAGATACTGCAGCATCTAACTCCGCTCGTGTCACTCCAATGCTTGGAGCTGCTTGACTTGATAAAGGAGAAGTAGCAGTGTTATCATGAGTATTAGCGGATCTGGTAAACTTGCGCTTTCTTCTGGGAGCCATTATTTCCGACAAACTTCTGATTTTCAAAGAAACTTTTTCCACAAACTCTTGTGAACCAATGATGATAATATTCCTGAGTTGGGTTCTCAGTGAAAGCACCAAAATGTTAACGCTTAAAATTGAACGCTAACACCCCGGTGTGTGTAGTAATGTTGTGAAAGCACCACCCGTGATACGGGAACAAGAAATAAGCAGTAAAATAGCAGAAAACAGTCGAAGACAACGATTTTATAGTGGTTCGGCTTAAGATCAAGCCTACGTCCACTTTGAATTCCTTTATTGCTGATTTTGGTTACAAGTTGATACAATGCACTTCAAAATACAATACACTTTGATCACAAAAACACTTCAGACTAGTAGCTCAAACTTCGATGTGAAAAGGCTCTTAGAATCCATTTCAGATGTGCAAGATTTCTTTCGAAGCTTGTTGTAGTGTCTTGAATGTTTGGTGTTCTTCAAGTGTTGGATGAGTTAAGAATTCTGCAGAGTAACGGCGCTTCGGAGAATGATCGGAAAAGTCCCCCTTCAAGTTGGAGTTGGTCTTGTATTTATAGAGGAATCTTGTGCTACTGTTAGGTCGTGAACGACCTAAGATAGGTCATGGGTCGTAAGCGACCTAAGGAATGTAGGCTACCATTCAGTAGTTTTGTACTGGGTCATTCGGATACAGTGACAAGGCATAGGTCGTGAAAGAGTCAAAGTAAGTCGTTGGCGACCTAGGTGGCTGGTTCGCGACCTATGGAGAAGCGGCATGGGGAGCTGTCTCGGCTTTTACAAATTGGGTAGTAAGTTCTAGGTCGTGGACGACCTAAGATAGGTCGTAGGTCGCGTTGCCTCAATGCTGTGGTATACTATTGCCCCATGTTGACAGTTAGGTCGATGTCTTCTTTCCGGAGTTAGGTCGTTGATAGCTTTAAGGTCGTTAGGTCGCTAAGCTTTTAGGTCGTTAGGTCGCTAAGATTTAGGTCGTTAGGTCGCTAAGACCATTAGGTCGTTAGGTCGCGAAGATTTAGGTCGTTAGGTCGCTAAGACCATTAGGTTGTTAGGTCGCTAAGCTTTTAGGTCGCTAGGTCGGTGGAGAAGTTAGGTCATTAGGTCGCTAAGATTTAGGTCGTGGAGTTTTAGGTCGCTCAAAAAGAGGAGTTAACAATTCAAATGTTTTACAAAATTATATCTTGTTTTCAAAATTTTCAAAATCTTCCTTTTAAATCAAAAACATCTATCCTGGTTTTAAAATACTTTTAGTCTCAAAATAATCTTTATTTTCAATATCAAATTATCCTTGGTTTTAAACTATCTTTTAATTATAATATATTTAACTTTTAATATTTATACTTAGATTTAAATATAAAATTATAGTAAAATTTTATATATACCAAAATATTATTCAATATACTTATTTATGTATTTTAACTATAGTTAAGTATATTTATAAAGTTTAAAATAGTTTTAATACAAGATAGAAGTTATTTTCAAAGAAAAAACAAATTACCAAAAATAACTTAGGCTTGTCGACAACCCTAAGGACCCCTTGTCGACAAGGTGACAGTTTATTTCAAAAGTTTAAATTTCAAAGGAAGTGTCTATTCGTCATATCCTTTCACGAATGGACATGGCTGTTGTTCTACTATAATTAGGGGCTGTTTTAAATGAATTTACAATCATATTTTCTCTGATTTCACTCCTCTTCTTCTTCCACATTTCTTTATATACATTTTTACCATTACTCTGCCGAAATCACCATTGAATCTAACTAGATCATCTCTGGTTTGATTCTCTATCACTATCTCAACAAGATCCTAGTGCTATTCAGAGTTATAGACTTCTTTGTATTCAATCGAGCGAGAAAAGGTTTGATTGTAGCCTGGAAAATCAATCGGGTGAACTTGTTGCCCGTAAAATCAAGTATCTCTACCTAGAGGATTGTGAATCTGGAGCGGTGTACCTCGTGGCCTTGAAATCGAGGGTGTTATTGTAATAATTGATTTTGAAAGGAAATCCGTACTTGTGTTGCGGGACTGGATGTAGGGTAACTCCGAACCAGTATAAAATCCAGTGTGTTATTTCCTTCATTGCTTTTACTTTATATCTGCATCTATGTTTGATTCTGTGATTATATCTATGTCTGAATATTGCATACGTTTGTGTTCAAATTAATTTAAACTCAAAAAGAATTAGTAATTCCTTAAAACACTATTCACCCCCTCTCTAGTGTTAATTCTAGCCTTAAGATCCGTAATCCGCATTTCTCACATTTGGTATCAAAGCAAGGTTTTCAAAGTTTCATCATATGAATTTTGAAAAAGCTTTTAAAATGGCTATATTTGAAAAACTTGTTAATACTAGTTTAGAAATATTCAGATCATCACTGTTTCATGAGTCTGCATATAATCGATATTCAAATTCAAGTTGTCTACCAAAATTGTATGATGTGCAGGAAACATGTTTTATGGGTGTTGAGGAATCAATCCACAATGGACAAATTGTGCGGATCAAAAAGAATAAATAGATACTCGATAGTGGATGCTCTAGACACATGACTGGTAATCCGGATATGCTGAATGATATAATATACAAAGACAGAGGACTGGATAACTTTGGTGACAACTCAAAAGGATATGTGATTGGCATCGACAATGTCAGTGACTCTGAAACCCCTATTATTACTAATGTTTTCTAGTTAAGAATCTGAAACATAATCTGCTAAGTATTAGTCAACTTTGCGATAAAGGATATAAAATTAAATTTGAAAAAGATAAGTGTCACATTGAAGATAATAATTCAACCATAATATTTGAAGGAATTAGGAAAAAGAATATTTATATTCTTAGTATGAAAGTTTCAAATGATAACCTGTGTCTTTTGGGAAATACAAGTGACCCTTGGATTTGGCATAAGAGATTTGGGCATTTGAATTTCAAACTCTTATCTAGACTGACAAAACATGATCTAGTAAGAGGTCTCCCTAAAATGAATTTTAAAGTAGATAGTTTATGTGATGCATGTTAATTAGGAAAACTTAGAAAAAGTTCATTTAAATTAAAAGATATGATTTCAACTTCAAAACCTCTTGAATTACTTCATCTTGATTTATTTGGTCCATCTCAAATTCAGTCGATAAATCACAGTAAATATGTTTTTGTAATTGTAGATGATTATTCTAGATTTACATGGACAATATTTTTGAAACATAAAAGTGATACTTTTGAAATTTTTAAGAACTTTACAAAAAGGATTCAAAATCAACTTTCTATAAAAATTATAACCATCAGTAGTGATCACGGTGGTGAATTTGAAAATGAAAAGTTTGAGGAATTCTGCAATAAAAATGGAATAACTCACAATTTTTCATTTCCAAGAACTCCACAACAAAACGGAGTAGTAGAACGTAAAAATAGGACGATTCAAGAGTGTGCGAGAACTATGCTTTCAGATAGTGAATTATCAAAACATTTTTGGTTAGAAGCAGTTGCTACCGCCTGTTATATTTTAAGTAGAATTTTAATTAGACCTTTAACTGATAAGACATCTTATGAACTTCTTCACGGAAAGAAACCTAAGGTATCTTTTTTTAGAATTTTTGGAAGTAAATGTTATATTTTAAATACAAAAGATAACTTAGATAAATTTGATCCTAAATCCGACAAAGGTATCTTTATCGGATATTCTAATAGAAGTAAAGCATACATAGTGTTTAATTTAAGAATTAACACCATCGAAGAAAGAATGCATGTTTCATTCGATGAAAATCTCAAAATTTTTGAAGATACAAATGATGAAGAGGATTAATTGCTCAAAATCAGGAGTCAACTGAAACTAAAATGAAATTAATCATCATAATAAAAAGATTAAACTTTTAAAAGATCATCCAATAGAAAATATACTAGGAGATATGCAATCTATTGTTACAACTAGAAATCAACTAAGTAAAATGAGCAATGTAGCCTTTATATCAACTATTGAACCCAAAAATCCAAAAGAAGCATCAACTGATGATTCATGGATTTTGGCTATGCAAGAAGAACTAAATCAATTCACTAGAAATGATGTTTGGGAACTTGTTTCTAGACCTGAATATAAAACTATAATTGGAACTAAATGGGTTTATAAAAATAAAATGAATGAACAAGGTGAGGTCATTAGAAATAAAGCTCGGTTAGTCGCTTAAGGTTATGGTCAAGAAGAAGGAATAGATTGTGATGAAACCTTTACTCCTGTAGCAAGATTAGAAGCCATTAGGATTCTACTTGCTTTCGCAAATCATAATAATTTCAAATTATTTCAAATGGATGTTAAAAGTGTCTTTTTAAATGGATTTGAAAAAGAGGAAGTATATGTTGAACAACCACCACTTTTTGAAGATGAAAAATTACCAAATCATGTTTAAAAACTTAAGAAATCTCTATATGGTCTAAAACAAGCTCCTAGAGCCTAGTATGATAGACTAAGATCTTACTTATTACAATCAAACTTTGAAATTGGTAAAGTAGATAATACTCTTTTTACTAAAAGAAATAAAAATGAAATTCAACTAGTACAAGTTTACGTAGATGATATCATTTTCGAATCAACTAATTTTGAAATGAATAAAGAATTTTATGAAATAATGACAAAAGAGTTTGAGATGAGTCATATGGGTGAATTAAACTTCTTTCTAGGATTGAAAATAAAACAATTAGATAATGGTATCTTTATCAGTCCAAAAAAATATGCTAAAGACCTAGTTAGTAAATTTGGTTTGGCTACTGCAAGTGGAAAACCCACTCCCATGGCAACCAATGAGTACCTAAGTAAAGAAGATCTCTCAAAAGATGTAGATCAAAAATTATATAGAGGAATGATTGGATCACTACTCTATATCACTGCTAGTAGACCTGATATCATGCATAGTGTTTGTCTCTGTGCAAGATATCAATCCCAACCTAAAGAGACCCACTTAAAAGCTGTAAAACATATCATAAGATATGTTTAACACACCTTTGATTATGGCTTATTTTATCCTAAAAATGATTCTTTTGAATTAATATCTTACTGTGATGCTGACTATGCTGGTTGTAAATCAGACCGAAAAAGTACAAGTGGAACTTGTCACTTTTTGGGGCATTCTCTGGTTTCCTGGTTTAGTAAAAAGCAAAAAAAAATTTCTTTATCAACAACTGAAGCTGAGTATATTTCTGCTGCTTTGGCTTGTTCTCAAGTAATATATATGCAACAAACTTTAAAAGATTTTGGTTTAAATATCTCAAAATCACAAATTTATTGTGATAATACTAATGCAATAAATTTATCCAAAAATCCTACTCATCATGCTCGAACTAAACATATTGATATTATACATCATTTTCTCAAAGATAATATAAGTAAGGAAGTAATTACTCTCGATTATATCAATTCCGAGAATCAAATTACTGATATCTTAACAAAACCTTTAAATGAATCTATATTTACTAAATTAAGAAGAGAATTAGGTATTTGTTCAATAACTGAAATATAGAATATAAATATATAACAAGTATAATTAAAATTAAATTAAAATAAATCAAATAGCCAAAATATAAGTACCTTGTCGACAACCCTCCTTTACTCCTGTCGAAATATAACGAATTTTTTTTCTTTTGAAATTTTCCCATCAAATTCAAATGGGTGGTAATATATTCTTCTTATTTCAAAATTTTGTTCATTCTTTCTGTTCTTTCTCTGTTCTAACTTCTGAATACAATAAAACAATGGCCTCCTCCTCCAAATCAAACAAAAATTCAACCTTTTCATTCCCTTCTCCTTCTACCGGACCATTTCAACGAACTACGCTTGCACGAGTGATGAAAATGGAGGTTTCCTTGAAGGATGCACTGCAACTTATGACTGAAATTCAAGTGGTGCAAATTAGAATGGCCAAAAAAAAGAACGGCAAGGAAAAATCCTTAGAAACTTGCAAAAGTTTCTAATGGACAATCACGTCAATCCCATCTTGATCGATGAAGAATTCTCAAGTGTTCAAGTGCAAGAGGACAGCGAGGAAGAAGAAGAAGCCCCCATGGAAGAAGAGCACGCTGAAGAAGGACCCTTTGTTGACAAGGTGACAATTTATTTTAAAAGTTTGAATTTCAAAGGAAGTGTCTATTCGTCATATCCTTTCACAAATGGACATGGCTGTTGTTTTACTATAAATAAGGGCTGTTTTAAACGAATTTACAATCATATTTTCTCTGATTTCACTCCTCTTCTTCTTCCACATTTCTTTATATACATTTTTACCATTACTCTATTGAAATCACCATTGAATCTAACTAGATCATCTCTGGTTTAATTCTCTTTCACTATCTCAACAAGATCCTAGTGCTATTCAGAGTTATAGACTTCTTTGTATTCAATCAAGCGAGAAAAGGTGTGATTGTAGCCTGGAAAATCAATCGGGTGAACTTGTTGCCCGTAAAATCAAGTATCTCTACCCAGATGATTGTGAATCTGGAGCGGTGTACCTATGGCCTTGAAATCGAGGGTGTAATTGTAATAATTGATTTTGAAAGGAAATCCGTACTTGTGTTGCAGGATTGGATGTAGGGTAACTCCGAACCAGTATAAAATCCGGTGTGTTCTTTCCTTTATTGCTTTTACTTTATATGTGCATCTGTGTTTGATTCTATGATCATATCTGTGTCTGAATATTGCATACATTTGTGTTCAAATTAATATAAACTCAAAAAGAATTAGTAATTCCTTAAAACACTATTCACCCCCTCTAGTGTTAATTCTAGCCTTAAGATCTGTAATCCGCATTTCTCACAGTTTTACACGTTCAAAATATACTGACAAACGTTTTATTTCTGGTATAATAATTTGTCAGCCCTGTTTTTCTTTACTGTGCTAACCATTTCTTTAACTAGTATTAGTATAACGTTGTACATGCATTTTATCATTGTATAGGTGACATCCACAATTACCTCTACTTTACTTCTTTCTACCCTTCTATTCATCTCAAATTGCTACTTAGCTTTCCAGCTAAACACTATATTTTCTTCCCTGCTTATCCTGTTGAATTTCTTTCACATCTGCACACTGATTTTTTTTACATAATACTACTTAAATAATGAAAAATTGCTAACTATCATTGCTATGTTTTAATTTCCTCCCTCGGTACACAGTATCTGCTTCTTCTTAATAAAACTCCTACTGACGAGAACGGTGATTTAGAGACAGTGTAGTCTACTATAGCACATCTTCGAGAAGAGGTTAGAGCTATAAATTGTCGGGTATGTTTTTTTTCCTTCTTCCAAACCCAACATTACGTTCATGATTAATATCACATTTGGTTGTTTACATGATGCAGTTTAAACAACCAAAACACTATACATGCGGCCTACATATTATTCCCCTTGTACTTTTTTAAACCATTATAAATTGTTATTTTTATACCTTTTTGTTAAGTAGTTTGATGACGATTGGTAAACTTTAATTCTTTCTTTCGTTTTTCCTATACTTTCATTCTAACTACCTTTTCCATTGGATCTTAATATTCAGTAATTTTGGCTATTTGTTAATGTACTGTCTTATAAGTTTAGGGAAAAATATATGTTGTTCATGCTACGATCACTAAATTGAGGACCTCTTCGCCTTGGTTTTACATGTCATGTGTGATGTGTAAAAGCTCTACACATCTTGAAGGAATGCAATACGTATGTTCCAAATGCCACCAACCAGTGAAAGAACCTCTTAATAGGTTGCTATCTCTTTACCTTAACCAAACTATCATGATTGTATATTTTAATTACCTATTCTTTCTCAGGTATCGTTTGAACATCGATATTGTTGATGGTACTACCTCATCTACTATGACTGCGTTTGACAAAGAGGCAGAGAAGCTTCTTGGTGTCTACCTACAATAGACGCTATTTTTCAACAACCAGTAGGAATAGACGCTATTTTTGAATTCAGGCCGAAAAACTACGAAATGAATAACAAAGGTACAATCCTCACAGCTTGAAAAATAATAAAGAAAATCGTGTCTTCTCAATTATCTTCTTCGGCATCATAGGTAAAATTTTCATGTAATTATATGTGCAATGATATCTGACGGTAGTTAAATTGTTAAAACACCTACCTTTTTTTCAATTTTTTCTTCTATGATTTGTGTACCATATTTTAGACCACAACCTTGACTGCACAAAATACAAACGTTGATAATGTTGCAACCCAATCCACCTATACCACTCCAACTATGTCTGATTACAAAGGAAAGAAACAGGTAATAAAACATTTGAGTATTCTAATTATGTAGTTGAAGTTGTGTACTCAAACTACTTACGTTTAAATTTATTTTTTAATTCAAATAGGCTGTTGATGATGTTCTTAATGAAAGTACTGAATGCAATCTTTCTTCGTCAACTACAAAAATGGGTAGAAGAAGAGGGATTTACATAGTTGTACGTCTGGTGACACACTTTGCTTTAACCAATTCTACCTTTTATGTAGTTTTAATTTATTTTTATTTTCAACATATATTCTACTATCAACTTTTCATTAAAATATCGTACAAGTCCATAATAACATTCCCCCATCTATTATAGAACTTTCCTGATCTTCGTTTTTCCATAACTGTAATTGCTGATACCAAACTATACAATGGTACTAAACAATAAATTTTTTTCGCAAGATGAAGAAAATATTGGCAATCGACTAGACTCTGTCTGCGCTCATGCTGAAGAAAAGCACAGGAAGAAATAAATATGACAACCCCATACTCAAGTTGGAGAAAAGTGCAGGACGAAAAATATCCGTTGTCACATAATGAACTTGCTACTCTTCTTTTCGCATTTAACATTCTGTTTTTTCCTCTCTCTTCTCTATCACTATGTCCTTTGCTTTTGTCTTTTAATAACATTCCTGTACCTGTTGCCACTCATTACGTAATTTTCCAACATGATTTTTTACTATCATGATTATGAAAATCAAATATAATCTAATTGTTGCATTGCAATCATAATGTATACCATATATCTTATAATTTAGCTTTGCATCATAATAAAAAAATACAAGACAACAGAAATAAGAATTCACATAATAAACCACCATTAAAACCTCCACGTACCTATATGCGAAGCACGGGCCTCAATCTAGTGTGATTTATAAATGGAAAGGAAATGAAATAGTGTAAGTATATTTATAAATATGTTTTGTAAATAGGAATGCATTTAAAACAAGAGATTGAGAATTTAAATTCCATTGATTAGAAATTGTTTTTCAAAGGTTTTGGAAGAAAATAATAATAGTATTATTTTGAAAATATTTGGGTAGAAATATCATGAAATGGGATTTAAAAGAGATAGAAAGCACTAAGCTCACTTCAATCGTTGGAAAATAATTCTGATGATTGCTGCAGCATCATCGGTATTCATTTTTGAGTTTCTAATTGATAAATTGCTACCATTGAAGTTTTGTTTTGGTTAAAGAAATTTATTTTAGATTCCAGAAGTGAAATTTTATATATGAAGGAGTTATGTAGATATATGATTTCAAAATGATTTGAAATAAAACCGGTGTCTAAAATCCTAAAGATTTTTATCTAAATGTTTTGAGAAAACATAAGAAATAAGTTCTGAACTTAAAATTTGGAAATGGTATAGATAAGAAAAGAAAATTGGAATTGAGATTTGAAATTAAAAATTTTACCTTAAAAAATTTAAATAAATTGAGTAATGGATTAAATGATATAAAGTTTAACTAAATAAAGGTTAAATGAACTTGAATTGGATTTGAAATGAATTAAGTGAATTAATGAGATAGATATGAACTTGAGTTTAAAATGAAATTCAACTTAAGTGTTAAGATGAAGTGGATATGGTTTGGAATGTTGTTTGGTAAAACTAAATATGAACTTAAGTTATGAAAGTGAAATTAATGTTAATAATTGGATTTGATTTAAATTAAGTCCTAATGGATTGAGTTGTAATTAATCGAATGTTAACTAATTGAATATGAAATAAGTGAATGTTGAATAGAGGAATGTTAATTAATTGGAGTAAACCAATTGAAAGTAAAGAAATTAAATGGGAGTCAATTGAATGAAAAAAAATTGAGTGGGAATCAATTTAAGGTTAATTAGAGATGGAAGTATATAATGTTGACACTTGGAAAGGCAAATTGATATGATGGTAAATAAAATTGGATGGATATAATTTGTTGATGGTTGCTCTTGTTACATTTGCTACATTTGCAGTTATTATATATTCTATATGTTATATATCGATATTACTTTCTGTGTACATATTCTCATTGGTTGCTGAATGATTAGTAGGTGTGGATGGCGTATGCATCGCATTTGGAGCTCGCTTTCGCATTATATTGGTTGTATATGCTTTGCTAATACTAAAATAAGGTAGACGTCTCGGATTACATATCGTATTTTTATATTTTTCTCTGCGGGATGCCTCATTCTCGAAGATGAGATGTATATTTGTGATTATATATGTTGTAAATTTTTAAGATCGAGCCGCGTAAAGGTGACGCTGGTTAAATTTTCCATGGAATTAAGGCATTAGAAAATTTTTGAGAATTTTGAAATATTTTTGTTAATAAAATTTTGATTTTGAGTTATAATTTGAAATGGTTGAATGGATAGAAATTAGTCGGTATCGGAGAATGAATTTAAGGACTTAAAGGAATTTGGACATCTTTTTCAACTAATTGGTTTTGCAAAGTTAATGGGTTTGGGCATTTTCTTACCTTAGCTATTTCGAGGTCGAAATTCTTTTAAGCGGGGAAGGATGTAATGACCTAGAAATTTAGTCATTTAAATTTGAAATATTTAATGGATTTTAAATATTGAAATGTCAATTTTATAAGTTAAATAACTTGGATTTCAAATATAGTGATTTATTTGATAATTAAATTGTTGAATTTATTATTTGGGAAGAATTAAAATAATTGAATCTTGAATTTGAAATGAATGAATGATTTTGAAAGTTGATCTAAATTCTATTTAAATAAGAATGGAGATAGTAAACTTAAAATTTAAAATTAAATGTGATTTATTAGGCTTTATAATAATTCATTTTAATTAAAATGTAAAAATAGCCTTCCGGGGCACTATCTCGGATTTCGATGAAACAAGTTCCATTGGATCCGTAATAGTATATTATAGTATGCCGTCGAATTTTGTGGCGATTGGATGTATCGTTTGGGCGTGCGAGATTGAAACGCGTAGAAATTAATTTTGGAAATTATAAATATAATTGGTTTTGAAAAGCTATCTTTTGCATATGATCGAATTAGGCCTCGAAACAAGTTCCATTGTGTTTGGAATAGGGTTATAACATATAGAACGCCAGGCGGCACGCTTCGTTTGGAGTTCGAGAATTTTGGACGTTTAAAAAATGGAAATTTTATAACATATATATATATATATAAATATTGTTAACCATGCTTTATCCATTCCTAACACATCAGCCCATACCATAGTACATATGCCCATACCTAACTGATACCCTCCTCTCATTTGTATATCGTGTTCAACCATAAGAAAAAACAGGAGTTCTACATTTTTTTTTCAAATTGTAAATAGAGCAATCCAATGGCCTTAGGCTATTGGAGCCACTGGAGGCCTTACCGGAGGAAGATGGCGACTAACAAAATGTAGGCGACGAAGAGGAGGACTCATTCAACGGTCAGATTGTCGTGATTCATGCCATGTGGCCTAATTTCGAACGCATTCGTGGCAAGGGAGAGGCTCGGTTTGGGTTCGTTCTTCGTGGCGCGGCAAGAGGCACGGCGAGGGAGGGGGTCAGTGGCGGTGCTGCGGCATGGGTGCGCATTCGAGCAGTGGTCAGCGGCATGGTGTGATGGCGCGACGATAGGGAAAAGTCGCGATTGTTGGATGCTCGTGCGTGTAGCGTGAACGAGAGGGATAGGTAGGTTATTTAATTTAAATGTTTATTTATATTAATTTAATTTTAATTTAATTATTCAAATGTTCATTTATTCATATTAAACTCATACAAGGTTCAAATTGAACGCGACGAGTCGCGTTGCTATCGTATCGATGAAGGCTATGCTATGGAATTGTATTGGACGGATTTGGGAACTAGTGGAAATTTCGAGTTAAAATTGAATGTTTGTTCAATTTAATTCAAAATGGAATGTTTTGATGAAACTAAAATCAATGTGCGTTAATCTCACCTTTTTGGTTAATTAGAAAATTTATATAGTCAATAAAAATTATTTATTGGATGCGTGGATATTTTATTATTGATTATTATTGACTGTTTGGATGGATTATTAGTTATATTATTCATTTGGATATATTTCGGCCTGTAGAGCGGATGAGACCCTATTACGTTCCCGTGTAAGAGCGGGTTACCCTTGTTATACAAATCCCACCTCGAGGCGGTTGATTTATATTTTTACGATTATATACTGTATGTGATGCAGGGGGACAGGTTGGAGGGATCCAATAGGATTCCTCACACTGTGATTTTATTTTCATATATATTATGATATATGATATGTTCGATGCCATATTGATAACATGTATGTGATTTTGTTTATTTAGTGCTTTTGTAGGACTGGGCCTTATTTTTGGTATTTTAAAATATTATAAACTAATGATTTGATTTAAAAAGGAATTTCAAGTGGTTTTGGAAATTATATATGTTTAATTAATTTTTCTAAAATAAAAGTACGATTTTAGATATTATAAATTAATAGTTTTATGAAATATTTTAAGTAGAGATTTTGAGCCATGAACAAAGGATCTTAAAATCTTGGAAAATAAGTCAGTTTTTTATAATAAAGGGATATAGTTTTAATAGAAAATATAAGTACTTTGATACAAATATTTATTAACCATTTTATATGAAGTAATATATATACATAGGTACATATATTATAATTTATTTATAAAGGTGAGATTTATAAATATGATAATTTAAAATGTGATATTTTACAAAGAAAGTGAAGATTTGTAGAATTGTATTTTCGTTAGTAAAAATATGGATTTATGAACGGTGTTTATAAATAAAAGGAAACTATTATCATTTGATAGATTGGAAAGAAAAATAAATCAAGTGGTCGATTTATTTTAAGATGTGGAATGGAATTTTAGAAATAGTTGATCTATTTCAAAAATGGAAGGTGAGGGTAAAATTGGGATTGTAAATGATATTTTATAAGTTGAAACAAATTTATAAAAGAAATTTATACCTTTGGGAGCAAGGTTAAAAACAATTGAAATTATGTTTTGAATGGGACTTTATGAATAAGTGAGATTTATAAAGGAATGGAGTTATAAATAGAGTTCATAAATAAAGGGATTTTATGAAAGGAAGTTTCATAAAATAGAAGAGATTTATAAATATAGCTTTACAAATACGGAAACAGTTATGTAGAAAATTAAGTTTGGATTTACAAGGAAAAAAATTATGTTTTTAAAGTTGTTTATTTGTATTAATATTATTTTAAAGTTCTTTATCAATATTTTAATATTTTGAAAAGTTTATTATTTAAATTATTAATATGGTTTGAATTTAATTTTAATTATTTATCTGTAAAGTTTTGGAAATTAATTAATATATTTATAATAACGTTGAAGATAAATTGTTATTTTTATTTAAGAATGTTTTGGAAATTATTAATTATTATTTTAAGATGTTTTAAAGTTAGTATTTATTTATTTATAATATTATTATTATATAGTAGTGTTCAAAGGTAAATGATTAGAAATTATTTATAATTGTTTCTGAAATCTATAAATGGAGTTTTATAAACAGATGGGGTTTTTATAAGATGAATCTTATAACATGTTTTGGAAAATGTAAAGGAAGATTGCTTAAAAAGAGTAAAAGCATTTTATGAATGGTTTTAAATATTTATAAAGAATTTTAGGAATGGGATTATAGATTTAGAAAAGTAATTTTATAAACGGTTTTGTGGATGTATAACGGAGTTTATAAATGATTTTAGAATTTAATAAAAAGGATCTTCCCCAATGTTGGTGAATATACTTATAGCTCTGAGATAAGTATATGGATATTTTTTCAAGTATTGAGAAATAGATATTTGTGGATATATATATGTTAACCGGCATCTTGGCCCGGTTACAAAACGACAGTTGAAGAAATTATCGAAATTATCATTAGCACTAGACAAGATTCTGATCAAGGAGAGACTGGAGGTGGTAGCAAGTTGTCAGGCCCACAACAATGCAAGAGCATTCGGCTTGCCTGGCCTGGTGCGCAGATTCACCTACTATCGGTAGAGGCACCTTGTTCCTAAGCCCGTGAGGGAAGCCCAACCCATCTTGTCTATAAATAGAGAGGCAGGGGCACAATGAAATGGACCTTTTTTGGAGAACACTGGGGAGACTCTGCCGCTTTCAAGACTCACTCTATTCAGTTTAAACTTGTATTCAAGTCATTAATATATGGATTGTATATGTATTCAACTACTTTTGAAAGTAATAAAGATCAAAACTCAAAGTGGACGTAGGCAGTTACGCCGAACCACTATAAATCTGGTGTTCTCGTTTTTGTTGTTCTTTTGGCATTGAATTACACTAATTTTCAGTTCTAATTTATCTTCTTCATTAATCTCTCTACATAATCTTTCTCAACGGGGTTAGTGACCAATTTTAGTGCTAACACTTTGGTGCTTTCACCGAGAATTGAATTCTCAGCTTGATTGGATCTCATCATCTACTAGTGGATTTCCATATTCGCGAGATAGATCCAGTTGTTTACTAGAAAACTTCCTATTCTACTCAGATTTGAAAGAAATCTAAAGGAAGTTGATAGTCGTAGATTGGATTCACTGATGTACGAAGATTTGGTGATTGGATGTTGAAGTTTGCACTTAAGTTGAATGAAGACCGACCCTCCTCTGAAGGCAATTCAATCGATCGCCCCAGAAAAGGCATATGCCGACCGCTCCAGAAATGGTCTATGCCGAACGCTGCAGGAAAGGTGTAGGCCGAACGCACTTCCAGGCCGAACATACCTCTAGGCCGAATGCACTTCCAAGCCGAACATATCTCTAGGCCGAACGCCCTTCCAGGCCGAACATACCTCTAGGCCGAACGCCCTTTCAGGCCGACCATACCTCTACGCCGAACGCTCTTCCAGGCCGATCCATACCTCCAGGCCGAGCGACATCCGAATGTCGATCCATACCTCCAGGCCGATCCATACCTCCAGGCCGAGCGACATCCGAATGCCGATCCATACCTCAAGGCCGATCCATACCTCTATGCCGATCCATACCCCTAGGCCGAGTGACATCAGAATGCCGAACACGTGTGGACTGTCGAATAGTGTGGATGTCGAACAGTGTGGAATGCCGAATAGTGAGAATGCCGAACAGTGTGAATGTCGAACATGTATGGAATGTCGAACAGTGTGGGATGCCGAACAGTGTGTATGCCGAACAGTGTGGATGCCGAACAGTGTGAATGCCGAACAGTGTGAATGCTGAACACGTATGGGATGCCGAACAGTGTGTATGCCGAACAGTGTGGATGTCGAACAGTGTGAATGCCGAACAGTGTGAATGCCGAACACGTGTGGGATGCCGAACAGTGATACCATATGTAACGACCCGACTTTCTATGCCCAGAAAGTCGTATCGCTAATAAGAAAGAAAGGGATAGAAAAGAGAAAAGAAGAGAAAGAAAGAACTAAACAATATCAGAATCTCACAGCGGAACGAAACAAAATATAATATATCACATAACTATTACATAGTCTTTACATAATCAGAGTTACACAACTTATACTACAAAATAGACAGTTATAATTTCCGTCTATTATACAACTCAAGATACAATTCAAACAAAAGACTCAGATCAACCAACACAGCGGAATACTATCTATCTACGAATGCTGAAGCCTCCTGCTCCATATCTCCTCCATAGATTCGTCAAAGCTAACCTGAATCCCTTGGCTACTCGTAAAAATTTGAGTACCCAAGTGCTGAACACGTGTGGAATGCCGAACAGTGTGGGATGCCGAACAGTGTGAATGTCGAACAGTGGAATGCCGAACAGTGTGGAGCCGAACAGTGTGGATGCCGAACACTGTGGAATGCCGAACAGTGTGGATGCCGAACAATCTTGTATGCAGAGCAACTTTGTCATGCCGAACGGCCCTCGATGCCGATTGAAACTTAAGTTACACCGGTCTCTTATACGACCCCTATTTACAAAAAAAATCTTTTTCGGGTACGACCCAAACTTTCGAAAATGAGGCTAAAAAAAATTTCGGGGGAAAACCCCCCCGAACCCTAGCCGCAGCGCAGTGCCTTCGGATAGTGAATTCAAAACTCAACTTAATAAAGGAACATTCTATCCACTTCCCTGACATCCCATGATTGACCAGGGCATAGAGGATCTAGCAGCAGCTTATGAACGGCATCAAGGGAATGGACAAGCAACCGCTATTCAAACGGTACTCCCAAAGGTTGGAGAACATAGATGATATGACTCCAAGCACCATTCTTCGCTGACCCAGCACTTCGAATTTAGTGACTCCAAGCAAACCAATGTTTGGCTCTAAGCAATTTATTCCAAATACTAACAAGGGTATCATACTGATCGCGTTTGAGGAAAGTCGACCCCCAGATACATTTTGGCAGCTAGTTAGCTAAAGAGCCTCCTACGACTATGGATCGTTTCTTTTACAAAATGAATCAGAACTAAAGTGAGGAGGAGTGGAGCAGACTAAGAAAAATAACAATGAAGGCCCGTTGGCTAAGGATGTAGATCCCAGTAGCCGAAACAAGACTTCAGAATTCAGTTCATATGCTCTTTGAAAGATTCAATTGACAACCTCTACTTGAAGACTCATGACTCGGAGTGGTACTGGAAACCAACCTCGAGAGAGTACACTAAAGTCTAAAGAAAATCAGGGGAATGTTGTATATTCCCAGATGCTCACTGATCCTAACACGGGCGATTACAAACACTTCCGAGGTGTGGTCGAAAAGATGACCTGGAAAGGAAAGCTTCAATAGTATGTACAAGTCCTGCAGAATGGCGGGCAGCGAATATCCGATGCCTATTAATAAAGGGCTATGATTATCAATTGGACGGTTGACGACCGACATCCCTTTGAAAGGAGCCAGGGGCGGAGTCGAATAACGAGCACACGATGCTGCTTCACATATCAATGAGATTTACCATAATCTTCTTTGAATTATTTCCATTTCCATCTCTATTTCAATTGTTCTATAAACTACGACTAGCTTGAACTAAACTATTTTCAAAACGATGCAGGTGACCAGGTACCCAGATTTGGTTGCCAACCAATCTACGCAGACCATGATCGGACGTGTGGAGTTACATCTGGACGAGCATAATTCAATCGCTCATCATCAACCATATGCCTTTGATTTGGGGCTATGGACTAAATATTGAAAAGTTCATCACGATCAGAGCCCAATACAAAGTCAACATGACCAACCATCCATTCATCGACCTCCACGTTTGACTCGGAGACCTAAGCAAAGCTTGGAATGGGTATGGCCTGATCATCCACTCAAATCGAGTCATAGAACAAAGTTCGACAAAATACAGATGCCCCTCCTGAAACTCAATGACGCCAGGATCTGTCTAGAGTGGACATGATTTGATCATCTACACATCAAATCCTACCCTGAACACGAAAGGTTGTTCGAAAGCCCAACTTGAAGTAGCTATGGTAGACTGCCTACTCGCTAACCATCGCTCTCAATACATGGACGCGACTGAACCGTGAAACATATGCATCTTACTTTGTCTACCCAGTAATCCATCATCCTCGCTTTTTGGAAAGAGATACGAAGCAAATTGTGCGAGACTTGATTATCCAACCCCAGCATGGATGTGACCCAACCATCTGTCATATACCTCCTTCCTTGACTTGATTGGAAGAGCTATAATCACCAAGCGGACGAGAATCGACCATCCATTTTCAAAGTTTCATCCTTGATGCTGGGGGCAGAATCCCATTCCATGAGCGAACATGGTTCGATTGTTCTTCCGACAACATTATCCTCGATACGGTAGATGAAATATAAATTAAAGGGTGGAAATACGACTACTCTCAATAACAACCTCCAAGTCCCCAGAGTGCGGACTGGAGTACTCCAAGTCCCCAGAGCGCGGACTAGAGTATAAATGACTTAAAACTCTAAGTCCCCAGAGTGCGGGCTAGAGTATAAACGACTTAAACCTCCAAGTCCCCAAATTGCGGACTGGAGTACTCTAAGTCCCCAGAGGGCGGACTAGAGTATGAATGACTTAAAACTCTAAGTCCCAAGAGCGCGGGCTAGAGTATAAATGACTTAAAACTCGAAGTCCCCAGAGCACGGGCTAGAGTATAAACGACTTAAACCTCCAAGTCCCCAGAGTGCGGACTGGAGTACTCTAAGTCCCCAGAGCGCGGACTAGAGTATAAATGACTTAAACCTCCAAGTTCCCAGAGTACGGACTGGAGTACTCTAAGTCCCCAGTGCGCGGACTAGAGTATAAACGACTTAAACCTCCAAGTCCCCAGAGTGCGGACTGGAGTACTCTAAGTCCCCAGAGCGCGGACTAGAGTATAAATGACTTAAACCTCCAAGTTCCCAAAGTACGGACTAGAGTACTCTAAGTCCCCAGAGCGCGGACTAGAGTATAAACGACTTAAACCTCCAAGTCCCCAGAGTGCGGACTGGAGTACTCTAAGTCCCTAGAGCGCGGACTAGAGTATAAATGACTTAAACCTCCAAGTTCCCAGAGTACGGACTGGAGTACTCTAAGTCCCCAGAGCGCGGACTAGAGTATAAACGACTTAAACCTCCAAGTCCCCAGAGTGCGGACTGGAGTACTCTAAGTCCCTAGAGCGCGGACTAGAGTATAAATGACTTAAACCTCCAAGTTCCCAGAGTACGGACTGGAGTACTCTAAGTCCCCAGAGCGCGGACTAGAGTATAAACGACTTAAACCTCCAAGTCCCTAGAGTGCGGACTGGAGTACTCTAAGTCCCCAGAGCGTGGACTAGAGTATAAACGACTTAAACCTCCAAGTCCCTAGAGTGCGGACTGGAGTACTCTAAGTCCCCAGAGCGCGGACTAGAGTATAAACAACTTAAACCTCCAAGTCCCCAGAGTGCGGACTGGAGTACTCTAAGTCCCTAGAGCGCGGACTAAAGTATAAACGACTTAAACCTCCAAGTCCCCAGAGTGCGGACTGGAGTACTCTAAGTCCCCAGAGCGCGGACTAGAGTATGAATGACTTAAACCTCCAAGTTCCTAGAGTACGGACTGGAGTACTCTAAGTCCCCAGAGCGCGGACTAGAGTATAAACGACTTAAACCTCCAAGTCCCCAGAGTGCGGACTGGAGTACTCTAAGTCCCCATAGCGCGGACTAGATTATAAACGACTTAAACCTCCAAGTTCCCAGAGTACGGACTGGAGTACTCTAAGTCCCCAGAGCACGGACTAGAGTATAAACGACTTAAACCTCCAAGTCCCCAGAGTGCGGACTGGAGTACTCTAACTCCCTAGAGCGCGGACTAGAGTATAAATGACTTAAACCTCCAAGTTCCCAAAGTACGGACTGGAGTACTCTAAGTCCCCAGAGCACGGACTAGAGTTTAAATGACTTAAACCTCCAAGTCCCTAGAGTGCGGAATGGAGTACTCTAAGTCCCCAGAGCGCGGACTAGAGTATAAATGACTTAAACCTCCAAGTTCCCAGAGTACGGACTGGAGTACTCTAAGTCCCCAGAGCGCGGACTAGAGTATAAACGACTTAAACCTCCAAGTCCCCAAAGTGTGGACTGGAGTACTCTAAGTCCCCAGAGCATGGACTAGAGTATAAATGACTTAAACTTCCAAGTTCCCAGAGTACGGACTGGAGTACTCTAAGTCCCCAGAGCGCAGACTATAAACGACTTAAACTTCCAAGTCCCCAGAGTGCGGACTGGAGTACTCTAAGTCCCCAGAGCGTGGACTAGAGTATAAACGACTTAAACCTCCAAGTCCCCAGAGTGCGGATTGGAGTACTCTAAGTCCCCAGAGCGTGGACTAGAGTATAAATGACTTAAACCTCCAAGTTCCCAGAGTACGGACTGGAGTACTCTAAGTCCCCAGAGTGCGGACTAGAGTATAAACGACTTAAACCTCCAAGTCTACAGAGTGCGGACTGGAGTACTCTAAGTCCCCAGAGTGCGGACTAGAGTATAAATGACTTAAACCTCCAAGTCTCGAGAGTACGGACTGGAGTACTCTAACTCCCCAGAGTGCAGACTCGAATATAAGCGAATCGGATCTCCAAGTTCCCTGAATATGAACTATGACACAGATGACTTGAAATTTTCAAATCCCTGACATACGGGCTAGAAAGTATTCTAAGTGCTCGAAGCACATAATGGATGTTCAACGACTCCCGAAGAGTTTCCGAGTTATATGAAGATGGACTGAGAAGTCTATGTTACTCACAACTACTTGGATTAAAGTCACAGTCACAAAGAAAACTGAACAATCAGAGTCTTTTGTAAGACAGAAAAAGGAACTAAACCTTATTCAGAAATGAGTTTCTACTACAACCCCTCCAAAGTTCGGAGTCGACATTCTATTTACAAGGACTAAGGAAATAGATGAAAATAATTACATGACTTAAACTAACTCTCGTTGAACGAGGATAGTAATCACTTCTTGTGCTTCTTCAACTTCTTTCCAGACGGCTCCTCTCTAGAGCATTTACCCTTGTTACTCTTCTTTGACAGATGGGTAGCAACTGAAGGAGTACGGGGGCCTTCCATAGGCTTGGACCCGCAAGGAAGGATGACCTTCAACAGCTTGTTCAAAGGATCGTCCAAGTCCACAACTCGGGGCTCTACTATGACCTTGACCGTCTCCTCCTTCTCTTTCTCGAGCCGCTACTCCATGCTCAATTTGGATGTGTGCTCAGAGGCGCCTGTAATTTCTACTTCATAACCTCCGTCGGTAGGAGAGGAGGTTTCAGACTTGTCTTTATCAAGCGCTCCGATCACCTGAGCGTCTGGACCAGGAGCCTCCCCTACGTGAGTGGCTTCACTTGTTTTCTCCCCTACTTCCTTGGCGACATCGCTCCTCGGAGTGGGCTCGGGGTCAGAACGGCCTGCACAAAATCGTGGAAAACAAGCATTAGAATGCAATAGTCTGGGAATCTTAAAGGGAATCTTAAAGGGAATAACGACTTTCGAAATCTTAAAGGGAATCTTAAAGGGAATAACGACTTTCGAAATCTTAAAGGGAATCTTAAAGAGAAGGATTATCTACCAGGTTCAAGCAAACTCTCAGCCATCCGGGGGTCTCACCCTCTGGAATGGGAGACAGAATGCAGACTAAAGTACTCTAAGTCCCTGAGTGCGGACTAGAGTATAAATAACTCAAAAACCTCTATGTCCCCAGAGTGCGGACTAGAGTACTCTGAGTCCCCAGAGCGCGGACTAGAGTATAAACGACTTCAGAAAAATCTCTATGTCCTTGAAGCGGACTAGAGTACTCTGAGTCCCTAGAGCGCGGACTAGAGTATAAACGACTTCAGAAAAATCTCTAAGTTCTTGAAGCAGACTAGAGTACTCTAAGTCCCCAGAGCACGGACTAGAGTATAAATGACTTGACAAAAATCTCTACGTCCTGAACTGTGGACTAGAGCATTAACCATTCGACAAATCTCTACGTCCCCGGAGCATGGACCGAACCATGAACACAAATTGGGCATGAGCCGACTGGGGGAAGAATAACTCTAAGTCACTAGAATGCAGAGTGGCATATAAACTTTGATAAATAGATGATTGGATTCCGACCGTTCTCTATTCTGCAAACTTCGGCCTAAAATCGACGGGAGGAGTGTAAACTCACTAGGGATGGAGTTCGACCATCCGACTTGTGGCCTGGCCAAATCAATGTATGAAGCAAGAGTACAAATCACTAAAAGCTGAATATGATAGCTCATTGAAGCTCTAGCGTGGCGTTCTTTATAACTTGAGGCAGCGACTACAGGGAGGCCTCAATACAGAACCAATCGAAACGGCATCCAAAGCTACGAGCAACCTACTATATCATACCTCAGACCAAGGGTCAATGCCGATCCGCACCAAGCACATACGAATGTGACTCGGATGTTTTTTGAAAAACTATGACCCCCAGAGTATGGAAAGGAGGGTAAACCACGAATACTTGGTCAAAAATTCTCCAGCACACTCTTTAGATTCGTCAGGAGGAGTATGAAACTGGATGAGCATAACCCGACTGCATTTGTAGCCAACTTTACCCCGAGATCTGATTACAGAGCATGAACCAAAGTGGACGTGGATGACCATCCACTATCCAAATTACGCCCTGAAACTTACATGGCATCGAAGTATTTCTCTTAGAATGAAAAACCACGATAAAATCCAAGATAGGCGAGGCCTAGTCTCCCATCGACTAACATGATCCCACGATCCAACGGGAAAGAGAGTAAAGCTAAAGTGGGCGTGGCTGGTCTTCCTACTTATCGGTATATGCCCCAGACCTGGGGGCACGAGCGAGAAGCAAGATGAATATGAACCGACTATTCACCAATCACCTCTATGTCTTTGGAGTTTAGGTGAAAACATAAACATAGCTAGGACGAGACTCAACCGTCCATGCAGTACATTTATTAACCCGAGACTAGGAGAAGACGCATGGTCATCCAAAAACTGGCTACGATAGCTCAGTATTAAAACTTATATATAATGCTTACAGCTACTCAAGGCAACGACCGAAAGGATGCCTAGAGATAGAATCATTAAATCGATGCCAAAGCTTGTGGGCAACTGACTGTCACTCGAACCCGAAGGGCGAGTGAAGGATCATGAATGCATTGAATAGAAAATGCGTTACTCGAATATACAAGCAAATTCAAACTCATAGCAAGATCCAGCTATGCAGTTGCACGCAACTCGAGGCTGGCCCCTACTCGACATTTCCTTCAACGTGCTTTTAAGCCTGATCTTTGTCCATTTGCAGATAATCAATTAGAGCATTTAGAGCCCTTCATTATTTGACTTAACAACTCATGACAAGACTCTAGGATTCGACCAGAATAACCATCAACATTGACCGTCCCAACCATATTTCACATTGAATGTTATGCAAAATAGTTACATCTTTACTCAAAGAATCTGGGATGGCACCTGCTAAGCTGATGGTCGACATTACAGCCAGCCATGGCGACCCTTTTCAGGTGCTGAATATCGGATCACAGCTCAGTGCAGTGATGATAAAAGAATTAGTTGGATTTTTCTGAATAAATGATGATATGTTCCCTTGGACCCATTCTGACATGCATATGTGATTTCATTAACTATCATGAGCCATGCATTGGATATCAACCCGAAGCTACAAAAGCTAGCACAATCTCTACTGATTTCATCATGAAAGATCCACTCTTACTTTTAGGCTCACCCCATCAACGTCTATGCCTACCAGCCATTGCGACAGGGCAAACAATGACCTGAGACGTCTGAAAGACTACTTAAATAGAATATCGAACTAAGCTAATTCGATATCACTTATTTCCCACGAAGGGCTATCCAAGGACGGAAATTAGCAGACCTCACACCCAAATTCACTACCTCAGATGACTACTCGAAGAGTTGTAGAGAACCAACCATAAGATGGAAAATGTACGCGGATGGAGCATCCAATGATCAGTGTTATGGCATAGGAGTCATGATAATGACTCCCGAGGAACGATCAATCTACTACGTCCTAAAACCCGATTTACCTGTAACAAACAACGATGCTTAGTATGAAGCCTTGACTGCCAGCCTCAAACTTGCTAGAGGATTTGAAGTGAAAACTTTACATATCTTTTATGATTCTTGATTGGTAGTATACAAATTTAAGGAAGTTGATCTTGCTAGGGGGAATTGTCTTGCTCCTTATCTCGGCCAAGTCCAAGAGCTACTAACCGACTTCACGTATTACATCATTACACACGTACTCAGCGAACAAAATGAAAAGGTGTCATGGTTGACTCCTATCAAAGACTATCTACAATGAGGAATTCTTACTGAACGGAGGAATGGAAAACGACAGATCCTCCTCAAAGCTTCACGCCAAATCATCTAAGAATAAGTCGTGTGTAAAAAGGAGTTTATCCATCCCCATGCTTCGGCATATCGCCCATGATGATATCTTGAGCAAAGTCTATGAAGAAGAATGTGGTAACAACGTCAGGGGGAAAACCATGATAAAGAAGATACTCTGCTACAGGTATTACTGGCCAACTATCAACCCAGATGCGGTTGATCATGCTAGACAATGTCACGAGTGCAAGATGTTTGCAAAAAATTCGGGAACCCCACCGATGGAAATTATTCAAATTGCTAGTTCATAGCCGTTTGTCACTTGGGGGCACTGAAATCATCTTCTTGTCGATCCTCAAGGTGGTGCGAAATACACCATCATAGTAGTTGATTACGTCACCAAATGGGCAGATGAAGAACTCTCAACCATGATCAAGATGAAGAAAATAATCAACTTCTTTATCCGTAACGTCATCTGTCCTTATGACCTTCCATGATCCATTATAACTGCAAATGGACAGGTTGAAGCTGTGAACAAAATCATAGAGTCTGTACTAAAGAGAGGTTTGGAAAACTCCTCAAGTGGCTGATTGCAACCCTTATTTCAAAGAAAATACAAACAAGGAACCGAGATTGAATTGCAATTAAACTAGACGGAGTTGGTGATGACTTATGAGCATATAAAACGCATCCGAGAGCCAATGGCAAGAACATGTACCCGAACGTGCATGTGTACATCCGAAAAAGTTCGACTTCTTGAAATCAACAGAAATTGAATTCTCACTAAGGGTTATTAAGAAAAGGCTAGATCAGATAGTCGAAGCTTATTAGCTCTACAGAATCAGTCACGGATGGCCACTAATGAACTACAACCCTAGATTTATAATATTGGGAATTGACCAAGCATCACGAAGACCAAAGAAGGATACAACACCTTGGGAGGATAAATTGGAGAATAATGACTGTTCAAGAAACATGGTGGATTTCTTTTTGAAGACAAGGAATACTCGCTGATTCAAAGCGTGTTGTGTTACTTCACACGACACACTTTGGGGGGCAAGTGTTAACCGGCATCTTGGCCCGATTACAAAACGACAGTTGAAGAAATTATCATTAGCACTAGACATGATTCTGATCAAGGAGATACTGGAGGTGGTAGCAAGTTGTCAGGCCCACAACAATGCAAGAGCATTCGGCTTGCCTGGCCTGGTGCGCAGATTCACCTACTATGGGCAGAGGCACCTTGTTCCTAAGCCCGTGAGGGAAGCCCAACCCATCTTGTCTATAAATAGAGAGGCAGGGGCACAGTGAAATGGACCTTTTCTGGAGAACACTGGGGAGACTCTGCCGCTTTCAAGACTCACTCTATTCAGTTTAAACTTGTATTCAAGTCATTAATATATGGATTGTATCTGTATTCAACTACTTTTGAAAATAATAAAGATCAAAACTCAAAGTGGACGTAGGCAGTTACGCCGAACCACTATAAATCTGGTGATCTCGTTTTTGTTGTTCTTTTGGCATTGAATTACACTAATTTTCAGTTCTAATTTATCTTCTTCATTAATCTCTCTACATAATCTTTCTCAATGGGGTTAGTGACCAATTTTGGTGCTAACAATATATATATATATGTATATATATATGTATATGTATATATATATATGTGTGTGTGTGTGTGTATATGTGTGTTTGTATATATATATATCTTTGTAGAAAGGATTTTGGTTCAAGTAATTACAAAGTGGATTAAATTAATGAAGGATTTTTCTTAAAGAGGCTTACTGTTGCTTGGTGCTTAACCAATGTTTGTTTTCCCTATGGAATTAAATTCATGATTAAATGGTTTTTATTCGATAGTTAAATAACCGACTATCAGAATTGGACCCAAAACATAACTTTGGAAATATCTAGGAGAAACACGTGAGTTTTATAGCATAGTCATCTCTGATGATGTTGTACCATGCATATAAATTTTGTTTCTTTCTCCTAGGACTATGATAAGGAAACCCGTTTACTAACGATTAGGAGGTGATCACCGCTAGTATCT
The DNA here is from genome assembly GCA_030737815.1 of Allium fistulosum. Taxonomy (NCBI): domain Eukaryota; kingdom Viridiplantae; phylum Streptophyta; class Magnoliopsida; order Asparagales; family Amaryllidaceae; genus Allium; species Allium fistulosum. The sequence goes on from CM060901.1 coordinate 826,333,377, forward strand.
TGGAATATTTATTTCCTAAAGAACCGGGGTTGAGTTTACCAAAAACTATCGAATGTTGTTTTGTAGAGACAGGGATCGGATATGTTATTCGAAAACCACTTTGATCCAACAAATGCATTCGAAGTGAAGACACCTTGAAGATGATGGAATTGAACCCGTAGCTCTCAAGCGTTTCGTCCAGTCCCGGAACGAACTTGTATGGATGAATGTTGATATTGCATTGTTCCCTGAAATGCAGTTTTAGCATTCTAAGTGGAAAGTGCTATATAAAGGTAAAACGTAGACTCGAACCTCATCAACCGGGAAATAAAAAAAATCGGGCATGTAGTAGGGCCAAGTGGGTCGCTCCCATCAGGGTATGGTCATTCCAATCTAGATCAGTTACTATCTATTCTTGTATGCTTCGGGGCCCGTTAACGAGTGGGGTGATCATATTTAGTACTACTAGTTAAATGGTAGGCCCATCCTATATGGTAGGGGTATAAGATGTTCTTGTCAGACCCCGGTGCATTTTATCTATAGATGTACCTTCGGAAGGTAGTTCCTTACCTTGTCATACTATGGAATCCATTCTCCAATACGAGCTTTACGGAGTTAGTTGTGCACAACTATGTTAAAACGTGACTGCAAGAATTTTCAGCTATACTCATATTTTACTTTGACCCCTAGATATTATTATAATATAAATGGATTTTCTATAGAAAATGTTTTGGTTATCGTAAAGTAAAATCCCATCCATGTTTATGTGCGGTGTGGTCTTACGAGATACTTTTGATTTTCGAAAGGTTTCCTATAACTTTAAAAATCTAGTTGGGTGTGTTTTCTCACGCTGGTTTTCAAGACTGACAGGGGTGTTATTTGATTATAATGTTCGGGTCAGACCGAGCATATCTACAGATAGCTTTAGATGCATTAGAGCTCAGGAGACGAGTTGGAGGTCTTCAAGTCATATTCACGTATATGTTTATTTTCCACTGCTTGTTGTTAAAATCATCAACAATTGTGAGGACATGTTGTTATAAATATCCAGACTGATGATTGTGATTTGTTATGTTGTACTCTGATGGATGTATGTGTATAACAGTTTTCTCTTTGTAAAGATCATTGATATTGTGTTATATATTGTTCTACTGCGATTGTGAGATTCTGTGTTGTTTTTAGTTTCTTTTCTCCTTTTCTTCTCTTCTCTTCTTATTTCCTCTTTCTTTTCCAAAACTATCCGTCTTTTCGTTCGATTTTGGTTTGACATGTGTGGTATATTGTCAGCTTGAATTGTGTAGATTGGCAGGTGGTTACAATAGAGCTAATATTTGGCGTCATTAAGCTCGGTGTTGATAATTCCTTATCCATTGATCGATTTTCACTACATTCATATACTTGCATTGATGGAAGGCGAATTTATCAAGCAGTGGCTTCGACAACCCTTTTGGATACATTCAAATACTATAGCAAATGTCTGTCGGTGACGACAACTCCATGCCTTGAGATATTCCTGATTGACAGTAGCTGATGAAATGCGCAATTATTCACATTGATTGGATATGGCTTTATTTAACGTTGCTTCGGGAATCATAAGTCTCGACGTCAATGTCTAGTAGTCGTTGGAATGCGGTAACATAACATCACTTGGTAGCGATGGCGGTCGGCGTAGCAATGACTGGTTCTTCCTTGCAAAAGATGACGTCGATGCCTCAGAGCATCATGTTTTATTACTGCTATCGGACTTCATGTGATGTCACTATTCTTCAACTTTGCCAATTGTAACTCTTACACCAATTATTCTCGGCATTATTTCTCTATGCATCCTTTGCGATGGTGACAGTTGTAACGTTATTTATTAGTGCACTGCCAATATGGTGTATGTCTTCGACGTTGTTGGAACCTTAATGTCGACATCATCCTTAGTACTGCCTTAACGTCCATAATTTGAACTTCAACGTAGTCCTTTAGTCTCCACATTGGCTTCTCGACTTACATCCTTTGAAAGTTATAGGGATAACAATAGTGATGAAAGAAAGAATGAAGTAAGAAATATTGTTATTAAAAATATTATTTTTGAGTGGAATCAAAAAAGAAAAACCAAAAAGAAATTTATCCACAAGTAGAAAAATGGATCTGTAAATCTTGAGTTACCATCTTATTAACCTTTTTAAATGAAAACAAAATGCTTAGATTTTGAAAATATATACCAGAAAAATAATTAAGGCTAGATCAAAATTAGTATTACATATAGTATTATATTTGTTGATTAAAATTTATATTTTTCACATTTGATAATGATCACTAAACATTAAACTTTATTAGATAAACCAAGGGTGTCTTTTTGTAAAGCAAAAGGGGTATTTTGAAAACGGCATTTTAAAAAAGGTAAGTTAGCGAAAAAGGAATGCATTTCTATGTTAGGAAAGAGGTATACGAATGAGGTATGAATGGGATATGGCAAAGGGGTATTGGGAAAGGGGATTCTAATTGTTGAGGGAAAATTAGCATGAGCAGCGGACGTGTCCAACGTGTTAGATGCGTACATATTATTTTTCCTGCGTCAAACAAACTGTTAGATGCCTACAGATTATTTTTCTTGCGTCAAACAAACTAGGTAGGACGGTTATTTACCTCAATCTATCATCGGACGTATCAGATGCATCGAACGAGAAAACTTGGTAAATTTTTACTACGAGCACACCAAAAGAGAACATACTTTACATGCTTTATATTAAAAAAATGACATTAGTAGTTGAATATATACATTTTTTAAAATAGTAAACGCATATTTCGTGATCATTATGTTTTAGATTAATATTTATCAACTTATATGGTATGGGTTACTTAAGATCAATTAAATTTAAACATAGATCTTACTTAATTATATAAAATAACTACATAACTACATAAAATAAGGTCATATCAGTAGTTTGATTTGGATAAACCAAGGGTGTCCATTTTATAATTCATTTATTAGTTTTAGTTAATTTTTATTTTTCTTATAATAATATCCCGGGTGTCTAAAAGTATGTTATTTACTCAATTAATTTTATATTTAAAGAATAGAACTAATGAATTCGAATAATGATCATTCTTATTATTCAAAATAACCTAAAAAAGTTTGTATGGTTTGAGCTTGAATTTTTGTTAGGAATTTACAAGAGAGGGAATTAGGAAAGAAGACAAACTTTGAAAAAAATTATGCTGAAGGACACCAAGTTTCATTTTTAGTTTGAAGGACAAATGCTAGTTATAATTAGCATTATATTCAACTTTTACACTATACAAAATGCTAGTTATATCCAGCATTATATTCATCTTTACACTATTCAAAATGCTAGTTATAACTAGCATTGTCCTTCAGCCTAATGAACAAACTTGTTGTCCTTCAGCCTAAATTTTTTTCTAAGTTTGTCATTTTGCCTATTTTCTTGTTTATAAGAAAGAAAGGACATAATAGATAAAAAATGATTTCTAATTGGATTAAGTGCTTCTAAAATATATTAGACAAATGCGATAAATTGGATTGTGTGCCTAGTATTAAAGTGAGTCAAGTGAAGTGGAGTTAATGTAAAACATATTACATATAAGTATGACTAGCAAGATTTGAAATTATGACCATCTTTAGAGTATACTAAATCAAGGAAAAAGTAGTATTTTGGTTCTCAAATCATGATTCAAAAGAAAATCTTGTGTGAGTTCATATTGGTAATGCCCGAACACTATATCATTCACTATGCTTTAAAGAAATTTTACTATACCATAATTAAATTATATTTCCCTTTCACAAAAAGAAAAATAAGGTAACATTAGTTGTCAACTATATGTATGTAACAACCCGCATATTTTACGATTGTATATTTAAATGTTTTATTTAAATATAGCATCGTCAATCGAATTAAAGTTTGAAAAGCTACTTTTTGTAAACAGTCGAATTGGGACTCGAGACCACTTCCATTGAGTCCAAAATGGTGTTTACAACTTTTTTGAGTATAAACATCGATATGTTTGGAGTTGAGTGAATTTTGCTATTGTTTCTATTGGGCTTTGGGTTTGGGTTTCGGCTCATTACTCATCTAATACCCTATACTCCACTCAACTTCCTTCATTCATTTTCATTTCCTAACACTCTCAAGCTTAAGAGAAAATGGGGGAAAGAATGGGAAATGGAAATTCCTAAACCCTAGTTTTGATTAGGAAATGCAAATTCAAGTCCAAAATCAAAGAGAAGCTTAGGTAAGCATCCTCTTCTTCTTCTCCATCTAAATCTCTCTCCAATTTCAGAAATTTCCTATAACCTAACTTAGGAAATATTACTTTTAATCTTAGATTGGAGCTTCTATAGTTGAAGTTGAAGAGTAGTGGATCTTTCCTTTGCTTTAGAGCTTCTCGTTCGTTGTTTTTGGGTTTGAAGGTGAGTTCTATAACTCACATCTACGTCTATAACTTTCATTGTAGTTAGGTATGAATTCCTAACATTTGTGCATGTTCATTTGTTTTTTATTTGAATTGATTTGGTGAATTTTCCCAATTTTGGTGTTTTGGTCCAATTTTATGAAAATCCTACTATGGATGTTTGGACATGTTGTTTGGGGTGTATCGAAGAGCCTATAAGGCTGGGTTGTCACTTGGTGTAAATCCTTAGTCATCGTTGCTCTTCCGATCGCTCTCGATACGTTTTGGCCACTTTGGCCTAGGCAAATTGTTGCCCAGACCAGGTGACCAGACGTTTGGTGACCAAGTCCAGACGTTTGGTTTGGACTTGGAGCCAAAATATATGCACGCAGAATAATAAAAAAAAGAGCAGAGACTATATCCATACGTCTGAAATTCAAGATCAGACGTCTGGATCGGTCTTAGACGTCTGACTTGAAGTTTCAAACGTCTAGGGGTTCTCTGGATTATTTCCAGAGAACAAATCCAGACGTCTAGATTCTAAACCAGATGTCTGGTCATGACTCAGACGTCTGCTTTGATATTCCAGATGTCTAGGTAGTTTTCTGAACTATTTCCAAAAAACAAATCCAGACGTCTGGATTCCAAACCAGACGTCTGGAAATGTTCATTTTTGCCTATTTAGGCTATTTTGTGTGGATTTCCTACTTTAATCGATTTTAGTAGATCCGGATAGTTGTTATCTCTTACTATTGACTTTGATGACTTCTTTCTTTGGATTTTTGGGAATACCCATTTTTGATGGATTTGATATCGATTTCTATGGTTTTGGTTCACGTCTTCGTATGTGAATTTTTGGTTATCGATTGTTTCTACAATCGTTTTTCTGTGGTTTGTCACTTTTAAATACAAAGGTTTCTATACTAGTAGTAAATAATAAAACTCTTTCATCAAAACGATTTCGACACTATTTTAAATATAAGGCTCGTTTCTAAATCTGTTTTCCAATCTATTAGTATATACAAACCTTTACCTCATTCGTGTGAGAAATCTAATTAAACGGCTTAGCAAAACAAGTGGTATGAATCGCTTGCATTTACTTCGTCGGTTAATTCTTGGACCTGTTCAATTGAAAATCTTATGACATTCTTTGAGCGGAAATCTACAATCTGTTCATAAATATTTAAGTTAAGCTAGTGGTTATGGGACATGAAGCTAAACTCATTTATTTACTAACTTCGTGTAATTGACACTTCTTATCGATCAATGATGATCCTTTGGTGATTTAGACTAGCAATGTGCGATGTCTCTTTGTCCGCATGGGGGACTGTATCCCGTTTGGAGGAGCTTTGGCTCATAGTCCGCAATGGGGGACTATACCCTGTTTGGAGGAGCTTCGGCTCATTTGGAGGAGCTTTGGCTCATAGTCCGCAATGGGGGACTATACCCTATTTGGAGGAGCTTTGGCTCATTTGGAGGAGCTTTGGCTCATAGTCCGCAATGGGGGACTATACCCTGTTTGTAGGAGCTCCGGCTCATTTTATGGAATAACGTTCTATTAGCGTTTTTGGATTTCTAGTTGATGATTTCTAGTTGATGATTTCTAGAATTGGTGTTTCACCAATTTTGATGATAGGCATTGATGGGCTCTATCAATATTTGTGTTTTGGTGAATAATTTAAAGAATGTGATTCTTTCTGGATGTTTGAGATGATTTAAGATATTGTGTGATTTTTGTTGTTATTCGATGTCTACTTGTCATAGTATGGCATTTTTGTTATCATACATTTTTGTCATATCTCTTATCCTATCTCATTTTATATGATATTTATAGCTAGACTGGTCCGTTTATTATTTTCTTCTTAAATAATACTCGGGTCAGACCGAGGTATTTCAGGTCCTTCTGCTTGACTTCTCATCAAGGTTCGTCACCTGACTTTTGGCTAACTACTCTAGCTTAGTAGTTTTTGATGTTATACTTTCGAGATAGAGACTCCTAGATGTATACTTATTCTTTTGTCTAGCACTTGTATCTATTCTTTTGTGATGTAGTGGATCTAGTTTGACCACTATTATGATGTACACTTTTATGTGATATATTCATATCGGATTTCGCCTTTGTGATATGAATGTCTGTGACTGATTTGTGTTATTTTTATTTCTATATTCGTTTCCGAAGTCCACCTAGCCACTGTGTGGTAGCTTTGATTTAGTATTAGATATGTCGGATTTCCTCTTGAAATGAAATGTAAGTTATATTATCTGACATATCGATACTCGCACAAAGCAATTACACAGATGGTCGCTCCTCAACAGCCTTATTCTTCGTGCTTTTCGACGGCATTACCCCGTAGTGTCCTTGGCTAGTGTGAGTATAGAGGTGGGGCATCATAGCTTGGTATCAGAGCCAAACTTCGGAACAATGTAGAATAATCTAGCAAGGATCTTTGTCCTAAGTCTTTCTTAGGAATCGTGCCATAGGATTTAATTCGAGTCTTCGTACCGTTTTATCCTATTTCTTTTTATGATGCCTTGTTTTATCAATTAAGTTTGTTTGTTATTCATTCTGAGAATAACCTTTTTCCTCTTCTTTCTTTCTTTCTTAAAGAAGAAGAGATGGTTAGACCAGGCCGTTCCAGCGCCGGTCAATCTAGTGCTACTCCTCAGGATGGAGTATTTATGTCTGCCCAGTAGCTTTTAGATCTTGTGAAAAATGCTCAAGCTGTCGGACCAATTCCAGAGCCTACTCACCCTAAATCCGGGTTTGTACGTTTGTGCAGAGATTATACCGCTTTGGGTGGAAGGCCATTCAAGGGTTCCGAAAGCGTTATAGAAAACCAAGCTTGGCTTCACTACACCATAAATGATGTTTTGATACGGCTAAAAGCCGTATCTAATCAAATTAGATACGGCTTTAAGCCGTAATAAAATATGGCGAGCTTATTATTTGATACGGCTACTAGCCGTATCTAATGGGACAATTAGATACGGCTACTGGCCGTATCTAATGGGACAATTAGATACGGCTTAAGGCCGTATCTAATTGATACATTAGATACGGCTATTGGCCGTATCTAATGGGACAATTAGATACGGCTAATAGCCTTATCTAATGTATCAATTAGATAAGGCTAATAGCGTATCTAATGTATCAATTAGATACGGCCTTAAGCCGTATCTAATTATCCCATTAGATACGGCCAGTAGCCGTATCTAAGTACTCAATTACACATACATATATAAAATTTCGCACTCAAATGATATTAGAAAACAAATAATATTATAGGCAGTGCACATTCAAATGATTCAATAATCCGCATCGCAGTGCATAATAACTTAACAATATCATTACATAACATGAAAAATATTACATACTAGCATTTAGTACAAATATGAAGTTAAGCTCAAAACAAGAGCTACACAAGTCTTATACAACTTAGGTGCATAAACAGCAAATAATTTTACAAGAGCTACACAAGTCTCATACAACTTAGGTGCATAAACAGCAAATAATCTTAAGTACGCTATCCATCATAAGCAGCAGCATAAACAGTTACCTACTGTTTTGCACTTTTTTTACAAGCTTATTCACAAGTCAAGGCCCTCCAAGCAAATAATTTTGAGTTTTTTCTTCTTCCTCCTCTTTATTTTGCTGAAATCAAGCAAACTAAGCAAATTAGAAGACTAACATAAATCTGATAATAACAAATACTAGTATATGATTTAGTTAGAGTTAGAAATTTTGAATTATCTATAGCCAACAAATTTGAGTGTCTTGCTACTTTGAAAGATTCTGATTTAAATTTGGATATAAATTAACGGAGAAAAAACAGTACAGTTGATATACAGTGAAAGTGGTACTTAGCTAAAATAAATAGGTAAAACTGAAAAAGTCAACTTTAATTTCGATTTCATTTGTCTTTTAACGAATGCCTAGCACTGACCACACATTAGTTTATTCATGTTTTTACCAATTGCAGCAAAATTCAAGTCAACAAATTAAAATATTAAGCTATGAAATTAACGTAATAGAATATTCAGTCCACCTAATTGTGAGAATGTTTGTCAGATACGGAGGTGACACGCTTTTTTATTTGTACATTAAAAAAGTAGATATTCTTCGCATGGGAGATCTTAGTGGTGATTGTGAATGATGGCGGTAGAGTTGTAATTATAGCTCATGATAAAATTCTAAGCAACAAAGATAGAAAATGACTATTGTGTCGTCTTTGATCGACTCAACCAAAACTTTGCTGTATTTAAGAAAGGGACTTCATGATTGGTCAACTCTGGCTAAAAATGAAGAAAACATCTTGAATAAACTAACGACATAAGTGCTGTGAAGAAAACAGGTTAGGTAAATTAACATCATTCATGCTATGTTGTCTAGAGATAATTTGTCAAAACAGTAATACTTGGACGAACTTACAAATATGTGAATTTGTTTTTACTGTTCCCTCTTATTTGTGGCTACGGGGCATTTTCCATGGTAAAGGTTCCAAAGGTTTTCATCTTCTTGATTAAGATCTATGATGCGTACCAGGCTGGAAGATTCTTATAATTTATAAGCCGTACATGAGGCAAGGGGGTTTTATCCTGGTCCCCTACCAACTATTATTGAAATAAACTAACAAGACAAGAAAAACATAAAACATAATACAACAAAGAAAAAACAGAGAACAACCTAAACCAATATAGTATACTTTGCTAAAATTAGGCTTGATAAAATTATAGGAGTACTGATCTAGAATTATTGATATGTTACCACCATTTGTATGATGTGAATTAGTTGAATCATTAATCGACGAACATTCAGGTTAAAGGGCATTATATTTTTCTATTAAAAATTGCTGAACAACTGAACTCATCCTACTACATCAACTGCTTTGCGGTACACAAACATAAACACAAATTTTATATCACCATACTGCATTTTACTTTCATTTCAGCAAGCTCTCGGAAAACTGTTTTACTAAGACATGCAACACATTCAACATAATTTATGAAATGTCCTGTGTTTAGTTTTTGAGTGAAACAAGATCATATTTTTATCCCATCCTTTTATTTTATTTTCTCCAATAACTAAATTTCAGACCTGAATTTGATATTGGTATTCACAGCTGCCACTTTAACAAGCTAACTAGAAATTTCCATTTTTTTCACAGGATGATGATGATAAAAATCAGAAATCAGCTTAACAACGCACCAGTTGGAACCAAGAATCTACTGAAGAGACAAAGAAACCAATTTTGACTAACTAGCCTACCTTTGTTAGCATTTTAAAGAATCTTTGTATCTAGTGCAATGCCCCGATCTCACTGTTTCTCTGTGTGTGTAAAGTAAATAAAATTTTCACGTATTAACTGTACGATGGCAACAAATTTGAGGAAACTTATTCTGTCATAGAACGCAGATGATCTATACCAGGATATAACATTAAGATCATGTTGTACTTGAATTTTAAACCTTGTTTTCAACAACAAAAAGTATAAACATTAATGTTGGATCATATTACATGTCTTGATTCAATTACCATACAAAACTACGTTTATGTATTTACCTCTCATAAATTAAGCAGCTACAGATAAATAAGCAGCAAATATAAAAGATTAAGCGACACTGTCACCTGAAATTGGGTTAGTGCCCGTAACTCAATGGAGTTGGTCCAGAGCCTGCTAACTCACTAGAACTGGTTCCAAAAGAGAAATTGCCTCCTAGTGAATTTTCAGTAGGATGTTGCAGCACTTTAAATTGTTTATTGCATTACGACTATGGATGGCATCATGAACACGTATTGTTTCATAGCCTACTTATCCTGTATCAATTTTTAAAAGTTTCATTTGTTAATATATCATAGATAAAACCTTCAACAATCCCTATAAAACTTTAACCATGTAAATAACTCAGATTAAAAATTACTAAACAATACAACCAGCAGCCTGTCATACCAAAGAAATCCTAATAGAATTCAGTAAATCTCATTGTTTAAAAATACGAAGACCTACAAAATGATCGATGGTACATCAATTGCAAAACAACACCTGAGAGCAAACAAATAAAACGAACACACAAAATCAAGTAGAAAACTAATGAAGAGGACTGAGCGCAATCAAATAAAATATTACTACAATTCAACTTTTACAGTTCAATCTTTGGCTCAAATTTCATTTTTTATCTAAATATTAAGCCGTAACAATATATATCTCTTAATCTTTAATCATGCTAACCTTTTACCTTAACAGTAACATTCTATCCAATATGGTAGAACCTTGATTGGTTCCAGACTATAGGGTCCTCCATTGAACTAATAAAGTATCGCCCTCATGAACTGATTAAACTGGAGATACACCCTACTGTTGACTTTTCCTCTTGCTAATTACGCACTTAGTGCTTTTGTTTCTTGCACACCATTTTTAAGTCAGCTTATTGGAATAGCGATATTGAGCTAAAATACTATAAGGTAACCCTTAAATGGCGTTTCCCAACGCCATTAATTACAGCATAACGTACATGTACGCATTGCTTAGGATGTTTTACATCCAGCAATTATGTGAAAAAATTTGTTACCATCTCTATTGTGGATGCTCTTATAGACCACCGTTTACAATGGATTAAACTAACACAAATAAATTGACATATGCACTATAATGTTATCCACGTGTCAATTTTTTTACCTAAGATTAGAAATTCTGATTATTTCTGGTTGAATCAAATCAAAATCGTATTCGAATTGGATAAAAGCACAGTACAACAGACAACAAATTCAATTCTTCACTTTGATACCAAAATTTGGCAAACTAATAGCAAAGATAATCATTCCGTGCGGTTTCAGATCACTGTACCTATTTCAAGCAATCACAGAGAAAATAACACAGCAATGGTGACACACAAATGATACTTTACTTCTTTGCTTCTGTTGCAGCCTGTAATCACAAATAAAAAGAAGAGAAGTAAAATTACTTGACGAAAAAGACTATAAGAACTTTGACAGTATTATAAACACTGTTTTGGTACCCAGTTCAATGGTAACCCACCTGAGCACCCATCCCATGTAAGATAACGTTCGTTATACCAAGATTTTTTTTATAGATCTTTTACTTATTATGATGCAATTTTTATCTATTCGCAGGTTAAATATAAATTTGTTTAAAACGAACGATGGAAGAAAACTAAACCGGAGAACCAAAGAAAATTTTGGAATCAAAATACTATAGAGGTAGGAATGACCACACATTCCTAGCTTCAAATCTTACAAACATTCATTTTATAGTTAAAGAATTCTAACTAAATACACACAGCAAGGCACTTAATACAATTATACAATTACACAGACATAAAAAAAAATCAAGCACACATAAAGAATAGCAGTATCAAAAGAACTGGAAGTAATCGAATCTGACTTTGCAATCAAAGTGAAGTAGCGGTTCTTCAATACGAAATCGAGTGAAGGAAATACAATGATATGATGTAGGAGTTTCAATTGTAAGGAGAAGATAATAATACCTTGATTTGGGAAGGGGGAATGCCGAGCTAAGGTTTAGAAGCAACGTTCGATCGATCGATTTTTTGGGAGATTGGAATTAGGTTTCAAAAGAGGTAAAATGAGTTGGTTTTCTTTTTCTAAAGTTATGAGATAACAGTGAGGTATTGGGGTGGAAAACTTGCGGCAAAAATAGACACGAAATAAGATACGGCTGTTAGCCGTATCAAATTTGATACGCCTATTAACCGTATCTAAATAAGTGGGAAAGCCAATTTTCTGGACGGAAGCAATGCGTATTGGGGTGGAAAATTTGCGCCAAAAATAGGCACGAAAAAAGATACGGCTATTAGCCATATCAAATTTGATACAGCTATTAACCATTTCTAAATTTTTAGATACGATTAATAGCCGTATCAAATTTGATACAGCTAATAGCCGTATCTAATGAGGCGGTAGGAGGGGTGGCTAAATCAGCTTTTTGGTGTAGTGCTTAGATCATGCGATCGCATCTTTTCCCGCATGAATCTTATTGATCCACTTCGAGTCCAAGTGGCTTCTAGCATGCTTCAAGAAAGAGCATTAGATTGGTATGAGCTTTTGATTTCGGAAATTATTGAAGTGGATCTTACTTGGGAGCAATTCCGAAAAAGGTTCGAATTGAAGTTTGTGCCGGAAGCTGAAAAAGTAACTTTAGCTCAGCACTTTATTGACCTTGTTCAAGGTGAATCTTCTGTGGCAGATTATGTCACATCTTTTGAATCTCTCTTTAAATATGGGGTCGAGTATATTAGTACCCCATTGAAGAAAAATCAGAGGTTTGTCTATGGTTTGAATAAGAACCTCAAAAAGCCTTTACTTCTGAAACTAGAAGTTTCTTTCGATCAGCTTGTAGATATCGCTCTTCGACTTGAAGAGGCGGATAAAGAAAGTGATGTTGAAGTTGTGGGTGCCAAACAGAACTTCAACATCAATAAGAAGAGGCCTCCCTTTATTAAGTTCGAAAGTCCTAATCCCAACAAGAAGGTGAAGCAAGTGACTACGGTAGCAAAGACTCCAATCCCTAATCGTGGAGAATGCTACAATTGTGGCTCTAAGGACCACTATATAAATAGGAGTCCAAGGCCTATTTCTTGCCGCTATTGCAAAAGTTCGGATCATTATATATCTTCATGTCCCAAACATCAAAGCAAGAGAGAGGGAGAGCTAAATGTTGTTCAAGCTCCTAGTGATACTTCTCATGGTCAAGGTATTTTTCCTTCTATCCTTGATGACATTAATTTGTTTTGTGGTTATCCTATTCGAGTTCTTTTTGATATGGGTTCATCTCATTATTTTATATCAAAAGAACTTGTTGATTCTTTTACTTTAAATATTACGGGCTTGGTGACTTCACTGAAAATTTGCGAATCCGATTGGTGGATCCGCAACACTCAGTTTTTTTTGTAAAGATGTCGAAATTATTTTATGTGATTATTCTTTCCGAGCCAATTTGCATGTTATGCATTACTTAGGCTTCGGAATTGATTTTTGAGAAAGGATTGGCTTAATCATTATGAAACCCATATCCTATGTCCCGAGAGGACTATCCATCTTCGACGTTCTCAATCTGTTAAGCACATTTTTAATTTTTCTTACTGATTTCGATTTCCAAATTTGGTGGCATCATTTTATTCTTTAAACCTACATGATGAGAAAAATGTTATTTCTCTCATTCAAGTAGTTTGTGAATTTTCCGGTATTTTTGAGCTTGTCTTAGGATTACCACCTAAGCAATCTATTGAGTGGTGCTAAGGTCTTTTCAGTTCGACCTTGCCACCAGTTTTCATCAGCTACGAGTTGCGGAGGGTAGCATTCCACTTACCGCATTCCGCACTCGTTATGATTCTTATGAGTGGTTCGTTATGCCATTCGATTTGACGAACCTGCCATGCTTATTTCATCCATCTTATGAATAGAGTATTATGTGAATATCTCGATTAGACCATCCTTGTATTTATTGATTATGGATGAAAACAACAATTCGAAATTTGCAAATCTTTTTAATAAGATAGTTTTAAGTATAATTGGATTTTGTTCTTAAACGAGCAAAGAATATTTGTAAAATTTTAAGAGACATGTTTATCACATAGAAGATGATTTTGTGTTGTTTTGCCCATTGAGTGCTTTAAGAATTCTGGTCGATGCGCTTGATCAACGCTATCGATAGGAATCTCCTAAACGCTATGATGAGACAGTCAGACACAATAAATTGACTTGTAAAAAGTAAATTTTTCTAAAAAGATGATTACATGAAGTTAATTATAATTTTGAATGTTTTAGCTTTTCGGGAAAGAGGATCAATTGAAAGAACTCTTTTCCGATGCTTCTATTCTTGTGATTCCAGAAGGGAACCACAACTTGATTGTTAATACCAATGCTAGTCATATTGGTTTGGGTGTCATTTTCTTGCAAAGGGAATGTGTTATCACATATGCTTCTAAATAATTAAAGCTTGCCGAGACTGGATATTCACGATCTAGTGCTCGCGGCCATTATTTTCGCTTTTAGAATTTGGCGTCATTATCTTTTGGGAGAGAAATTTGTTCTTTACACCGAGCATAAATCATTGAAGTATTTATTTTCTCAGAAGGAACTCAATTTGCGTCAACCACGTTGGCTCGAGTTCCTTGCATCTTATGATCTTGATATTCTTTATACTTCTGAAAAAAGAAATCGTGTTGCCGATTCCCTTAGCCAAAAACAACAAGAGGTTGTTTCTTTGATTGACAAGCGCTTACAACGAAATCTCTTAGTCACAACCGCCATATTAATTTAGCCATCGTTGCCTTATTGATAGGGCCTACATAAATGGAGGCGCTACTCGGGCAGCCATGTATGTGCGTAGTGACTGCGAAACTTGGTGTAGATGCTCGTGTGGTTGTTCGAGATCGTAAATCCAATTCATGTTCATCTTTTGTTTTATGTAGCCTTGAGGCTCATCCTTCTCTTTTAGACTGCATTCTTGAAGATCTTCTTCGTGCATGTGTTCTAGATTTTGGTTGAAGTTGGAAAGATCATATTTCTCTTATTGAGTCTTCTTATAATAATAACTTCCAATCTAGTATTGGTATGACACCTTTCGAGGCACTCTACGGAAAGCCATGCCGATCTCCTTCGTGTTGGCTTGATGATGTAGTGCGAAATCAAAATGAGCAAATTACCTTATGTCACGAAGAAGAATATGTGCCCGATACCCTAGGTCGCGAACGCGAGCTTCCAGCGTCTCTAAATCGCGAAGCCCAGCTAGGTCGTGAGTCGTCTTCCTCCTTAGGTCGCAAACTGTAACGACCCGTATTTTTACGGATCGAAAAGTTCGTTCAAATCTGGAATTTTCAGCATTTTTAGTCGTTTCAGATTTTAGGCGAAATATGGCTAAGTCCTAAGTCGTTCACGACTTAGTATAGGTCGTAAGTCGTATACGACTTAGGGAATAGGCGCGACTTAAGGAATCAGCGAGTTAGTGAGTTGAGGGGGTAAGTCGTGGACGACCTAGGGTACGATATAGGTCGTATGCGACTTAGTATGTTTGCCTTTCGGTCCTATTTGTTAAGTCCTAGGTCGTAAGCGACCTAAGAGATAAGTCGTGACCGACTTATTGTAGACGACTTAAGGTTTTGAGTTAAGTGTTAAGTCGGCTGACCGAGTTAACGACTTAGGGTGGAGATAGGATGTGAGCGACCTAAGTCTAGAAGTTAAGTTGTAACTCAGTTGAGTCGTGACCGAGTTAAGGTAGTGGTCGACTTAAGACATGGACGACTTAGGAGTTGAGTCTTATCCTGATAGATCGGCAAAGCTGCTATGTTAAGTCGTAGGTAGGCTGCTGTGTTAAGTCGTGACCGAGTTAGAAGTTAGACAAGTGAGTTTTTGAGTCGGCTGTTGTTTAAGTCGTATGGGGTTAAGTCGTAACCCAGTTACGTGTTAAGTCGTAAGTTTGTTAGGTCGCTGGGTTAGGCCAAAGTGTTAGGTCGTAGATGACTTAAAGAGTTAAGTCGTAAGTCGTATTCCTTCGTAAGTCGTAGGTCGGAGACCCAGTTAGGTCGTAGCCTAGTTGAGTCGTGGACGTGTTAAGGAGATAGCGTTAAGTCTTAAGTCATAGGGACTTGGATCTGTTAAGTCGTATGTCGGCTGAGTGTTGAGTCGATGAGAGTGATAAGTCGGAGACGACTTATGGAGTTAGCCGAGTTACGACTTAGCGAATTTTCTGCCTATAAATAGAAGGGGGTTGGCTTCATTTTTGAGATCCGGATTTCGAAGCGACGAAGTGCTGCCATTTTGAGAGCTCGACTTCTACACTTCTTCACTTCTTTTCTCCACTCTAATCTAGTGCTTCCATCCATCCAAATCGAAGATCAAGATTGAAGATTCAAGAGCTTAAATTGAAGATCTTCATCTTTTCAAGAGAGATTTCTTCGTTTGAAGCGAATTCGTGATAGATCAAGCTTGATCCTTCGCTGTCCAGATCTGAAGCGTATTGATTTGGGTTTGTTTAGGTGATTTGGTGAGTGGTGATTATCTCTCACACGGATCCAAAGGAGTAGATCGGATTGTTGGCTCGATTTGGTGTTAAAATAGAGATTTCCATGCATTTTCTTCATCCTAAGTGTAGATTCATGTAGATCCATTGTTCATGATGATGTTACATCCATTTTATCACATGTTAACCTATGCAAGTTCATTCATCAAGTTTTTAGAGATATTGTTCATGTTCTCATGCTTATTGGACTTTCAACTCTTTAATTACGAAAATGCCATTATTGTGATAATTGTCTACTTAGATCATATTTGAATGTTTGATTGCTTGGATTAATGTTTGATTTGATAGATTGCTATGAATTAGATGATTGATGATTTGCTTTAGACCGAAGATGATTCGAAAGCTAAGGGGAAAGGCTCTTGAATTGGAAAAGCTGCTCGTGGCATATGTAGCGGATGATGAAGCTCTTATGCATAGATTCGATGATGATGATGCTGAGATGATACTTTGCGAGGATGTGATGAAGCAAAGTATGATATGAGATAGTCTTGGTCTAATCCAGACGGGATCATTCCAAGCATGTTGATAACTCGGTGAAATGGTTCGAGTTGAGGATAATGGTTTGCTCGAGAGGCGCTTGAGCTAGTATGGAAATAGTCGTCGAGGAGGATGACTAGGAGGCTGAGATCTCATCGTTGTTGAAGGTTCTAGCATGCTCCAAGCAAGAGTACATGGGGACGCCCAAAAGACTAACCGTTGATGGTCGAGTACTCTGGGCAGATTCGATAATCCTAGGCACGGGTCACGATGTCGTGCGGGAGTTATGTCTAGAACCGGGGTTTCCATTAGCCCTTGACGGACGGCTGAAAGTAGGTGCCGGTCATTCAATTAACGGTGGTATCGAAGCAAGGATAACAGTGATAGCCAGAGTCATGGATGTTTGGTTGTATCGTCATTCGGTCTCAAGAGCGGTATTTCCTAGGTGCTTATCTGACCTTGGTTTAGACCTTGGAGTTTGTACTTGGAAAACATCGCCCTTGACTCGAGTGATAATTGCATTACTTTAAATTGTATGTTTTGCTATGCTTGCTTCTGCTTAGTGTGTGTCTGGGGGCTATCACTGTAGAATGAGGTTGGAGTGGGAGGGTTGTATTCCTATTCCTTTTTCCTATGTACTCTTTTGGTATGTTGTTAGTTAATCTACTGCTCACTAAGACTGTTGTCTGACTCAAGGCTTTATGTTTTAATTCTTATTGCCTTGGGCTGTTCGTCCATTTTGGGACGGGCAGACTAGGTAGCAGGTGACAGGTGCTGTTCTTGCTTTCCACGATGTTGATATCGAAGACGAGCTGGAGGGTTGCATATTATCTTCTTACTATATGTACTGGATGTTCCGCTATTTGTATGTTCTCTGAGTGTTATGTAGTGAGGCTTGATGTATTGACTATTCTGATGATTGTATTCAACTATTATGAAGTTTTATTGATAAGATTCTATTCTGTGAAGCTTCACTATATATATGTTCTATTGTATTTTGTCCATGCGCTGTGAGTAATACGATAGATTCTGTTGTTTTTATTCTACCCTGACAATCGTCCATGGTCGCCTGGCACACTTTACAGCGCACTACCTCTAGATTACGTGCGGGGGTCATGGGCGGTCGTCACATTTGGTATCAGAGCATTGGTTAATCGATTTTACCCAACGCTCGCTGACGTAACTACGTATGAGAGACGTAATTGTATTTTGATGGATGATTACTATATATAATATAGTAGTTTAGCAGTAAGTTAGTCCTTTATGCAGTTGTTTCTCTAGATGTTCTGATCATTCCATTTTATAGATATTGAGAATGAGTCGAAGAGGGAGACCAGCTGCTAGGGAAGGCCGTGCTACTGAAGGGGCTGCTGATTATGTTGTTATGTTCGAAACCATGATGACTTCGATCATGAGAAGGATGTCAGCCCCGGGGCCATCAGTAGATGTTGGAGATCAAGTTCAGGCTCCAAGACTGATGGATCATTTGGACGATTCATTTAGGAAGCTTGTGGAGGAAGCTCTCAGACACGAGAATCTGTTTCCTAAGGAAGGATCTGTTGTTGCTGTGACCAGGGAAGAGTCTAAACCCCTGCAGGGTGGAAACAAGAAGAGGAAGCAGCAGCAACAGAAGGGTAAGGATGGCCAGAAGAAGCCGAAAGGCGAGGTGACTTGCTACAATTGTCAGCAGAAGGGCCATTTCTCTAAGGATTGTAAGAATCCGAAGGCACCGATGAAGTGTCACAACTGTGACAAGCCAGGGCACATCAGGAAGAATTGTCCAGAACCGAGGAAGGACAAGCAGATTGTGCAAGCTTATGCTTTGGAAGTTGTTCCTTCGTCTTCAAAAGCTCCTACTGCTGAAGAGAAAGGAAAGAGTGTGGTTGTTCAAGGTACTCTTTTCCTATGTGGTGTTCCACTTAGAGTTTTGTTTGATACTGGGGCGTCGCATTCGTTTGTTTGTAGTGAACTTGTAAGCCAGTTAGGTTTGGAACCGGACATTGTTGATAGGCCATTGGTTGTGACTAATCCAGTTGGGGGTTCGTCTTGTTTGTGTATGTTATGCCGTGGTCTGATTGTGTCGAGTCATGATTGCTCTTTTGTTTGTGATTGTTTTGTTCTGAACTTTGCGGGGTTCGGAATTATTTTGGGTATGGACTGGCTTAGGAAGTATGCGGCTAAGGTGGATTGTGAGAGGCTGGAGGTGACAGTCGAGAATGTGGAGGGGCGAAAGATTGTGATACGATGTAAGCATGAGGAAGGCGTCTTCATGAGCTTCATGTATTCGCTAGTTGTTCCACGGGATGGACTGTCTTTAGTGCCAATCGCAAATGGATTCGAGGATGTCTTTGACGAAGTCAAAGGGTTGCCGCCGCATAGAGAGATCGAGTTCGTATAGATCTAGTTGAAGGAGCCAGACCTGTTGTGATGCCTCTTAGGCGGATGGCGCCTAGGGAACAGCAAGAGTGGAGGGTGCAAGTTGATGATCTTTTGAAGAAAGGATTCATTCGGCGTAGTGTGTCCGAGTGGGGTGCACCAGTTGTGTTTGCAACCAAGGCAGATGGATCGTTGAGATTGTGTGTCGATTATCGTGAGCTGAATAAGGTGACAAAGAAGAACAAGTATCCATTGTTGAGAATAGATGACTTGTTTGATCAGCTTCACGAGGCTAAGGTGTTTTCTAAGATGGATTTGGCAACGGGATTTCACCAGTTGAGAGTAGCTAAGGATAGTGTGCCGAAGACTGCTTTTCGAACACCATCCGGTTTCTTTGAGTGGCTGGTAATGCCGTTTGGATTGACTAACGCGCCAGCATATTTTGTGGATCTTATGAATAGAGTGTTCAGAGATCAGTTGAACAAGTTCGTACTTGTGTTCGTGGATGATATTCTGATTTATTCCAGAACGGAAGAGGAGCATAATACGCACTTGCGTATTGTTTTGGAGATCTTGCGGAAACATCAGCTGAAGGCTAAGTTTTCGAAGTGTCACTTCTGGAAGAGTGAAATGAGGTTCTTAGGCCATGTGATTTCTGGAAGTGGAATAGCGGTTGACCCCGCTAAGGTGGCAGCAATCCAGGATTGGGTTAGACCTAAGAATGCATCTGATGTGAGAAGTTTTCTTGGATTAGCAGGATATTATCGATGGTTTATCAAAGACTTCTCCAAGATAGCTGCACCGTTAACAGGATTGACGAAAAAGAACCAAGTGTTCAGTTGGGATGCTAAGTGTGAGCAAGCTTTCGGAATCCTGAAAGAGAGATTGACGAGTGCTCCTGTTTTGACTATTCCAAGTGGGAATGATGAGATGGTGGTTTACACCGATGCATGTGGTACTGGACTTGGAGCAGTGCTGATGCAAAAGGATAAAGTTGTTGCGTATGCCAGTCGACAACTGAAGCCGCATGAAAGGAATTACCCGACTCATGATTTGGAGTTGGCGGCGATTGTCTTTGCTCTGAAGATATGGAGACATTATCTACTGGGAGTTCGATTCGAGTTGTTTACAGATCATAAGTCGTTGAAGTATCTTTTCTCCCAAAAGGATTTAAATCTTCGGCAGCAACGTTGGCTAGAGTTTTTGGCATCGTATGACTTTGGTATAGCTTATACTCCGGGAAAAGGTAACGCAGTGGCAGATGCGTTAAGTCGAAGACATGCAGGATTGGGAGCCATGTTTTCAGAATGGAAGAGTCTCGAGTATTTAGCTGGATTTGACTTCAGGCCTAGATGCGAATTGGAACCTGAGATGTTGGCAAACTTATCGATAAGACCTTCTCTTGTGGAAAGGATTGGGGAGAGCCAAAAGCGAGATGATAAGCTTGTCAAGATTATCCGTGATTTGGAATCTGGATTGGATCCAGAAAAGGATAATGGATTCGAGGTCGATCGAGAGGGTTGGCTTCGGAAGCAAGGACGACTAGTTGTTCCCGATATAGATGAATTGAGGAGTGAAGTTTTGAAGGAAGGTCATCACTCGAAGTTGACAATTCATCCAGGTGGAAATAAGATGTATCGGGACATGAAGAGAACCTACTACTGGGAAGGCATGAAGAAGGATGTTGGAAATTTTATTTCCAAGTGTATGAACTGCCAGTTGGTTAAAGCCGAACAGAAGAAGCCAAGTGGATTGCTTCAGCCATTAGAAGTTCCTACATGGAAGTGGGAACAAGTGTCGATGGATTTTATCGATGGATTGCCTAGAACCAGAACGGGAAATGAAGGGATTTGGGTCATTGTGGATCGTCTGACTAAGAGTGCACGATTCATTCCTGTTCGATCGACTAGGACTGCATCAAAGTTGGCTGAGTTGTATGTTAAGTGGATAGTTCGATTCCATGGTATTCCGAAGAGTATAGTGAGCGATCGAGACCCATTGTTCACTAGTGGATTTTGGAAGAGCTTCCAGGAAGTTTTGGGAACCGAGTTGTGTTTGAGTACAGCTTATCACCCTCAAACAGATGGTCAGACCGAGAGAGTCAACCGAGTTTTAGAAGATCTTCTTAGAGCATGTGTTTTGGACTTCGGAGGATCATGGGAAGATCACCTTCATTTGGTGGAGTTTGCATACAACAACAATTACCAGTCTAGTATTGGTATGGCACCGTATGAGGCATTGTATGGAAGACCGTGTAACTCTCCGACATGTTGGTTGGAAACTGGGGAAAAGCTGATACTTGGGCCAGAGATGATTCGACAGACTTCAGATTGTATAGAGATCATTCGGCAACGAATGAAGGCAGCCCAAGACCGTCAGAAAAGTTATGCCGATAGGCGTCGAAAGGATTTGGAATTCGACGTTGGTGATATGGTTTTTGTGAAGATTTCTCCATTGAAGAATGTTATTCGATTCGGGAAGAAAGGAAAATTGACTCCGAGATTTGTTGGACCATTCCCGATCATCGAGCGTATTGGAAAGCTCGCCTACAGATTGGAGTTACCAGAGAAGATGTTGAGTGTGCACAATGTTTTTCATGTATCATATCTACGGAAGTATGTGCACGACTCAAATACAGTGGTTTCTGCTGATAGCTGTGAAGACTTCGAAGTTGATCCGGTCGATAGAAGACCTCGTAAGCCGCTTCGTGTTGTGGAAACCGACACGAAACAGCTTAGGAGGAAGGTAGTTAAGTTGCTCAAGGTACAATGGAGTGATGATGATAACGACTGTACGTGGGAGGTGTAAGAGAGGATGAAGGCAGCTCATCCTGAACTCTTCAAGGTATGGCCCTAAGGTGTCGTGTCATCTCGCGATATTGTAACTTGTTCTAGTTTTAGAATTCTGTACGCTAAGCTAGAATTGGATGCATGGTTTATTGATTGCTATGGATGGTAGGCGTACAGAATAGTTTTTGATTGCTATGATTGTTTGGAATTTCAGGGGCGAAATTCCTAAGGGGGAGAGAATGTAACGACCCGTATTTTTACGGATTGAAAAGTTCGTTAAAATCTAGAATTTTCAGCATTTTTAGTCGTTTCAGATTTTAGGCGAAATATGGCTAAGTCCTAAGTCGTTCACGACTTAGTATAGGTCATAAGTCGTATACGACTTAGGGAATAGGCGCGACTTAAGGAATCAGCGAGTTAGTGAGTTGAGGGGGTAAGTCGTGGACGACCTAGGGTACGATATAGGTCATATGCGACTTAGTATGTTTGCCTTTCGGTCCTATTTGTTAAGTCCTAGGTCGTAAGCGACCTAAGAGATAAGTCGTGACCGACTTATTGTAGACGACTTAAGGTTTTGAGTTAAGTGTTAAGTCGGCTGACCGAGTTAACGACTTAGGGTGGAGATAGGATGTGAGCGACCTAAGTCTAGAAGTTAAGTTGTAACTCAGTTGAGTCGTGACCGAGTTAAGGTAGTGGTCGACTTAAGACATGGATGACTTAGGAGTTGAGTCTTATCCTGATAGATCGGCAAAGCTGCTATGTTAAGTCGTAGGTAGGCTGCTGTGTTAAGTCGTGACCGAGTTAGAAGTTAGACAAGTGAGTTTTTGAGTTGGCTGTTGTTTAAGTCGTATGGGGTTAAGTCGTAACCCAGTTACGTGTTAAGTCGTAAGTTTGTTAGGTCGCTGGGTTAGGCCAAAGTGTTAGGTCGTAGATGACTTAAAGAGTTAAGTCGTAAGTCGTATTCCTTCGTAAGGCGTAGGTCGGAGACCCAGTTAGGTCGTAGCCTAGTTGAGTCGTGGACGTGTTAAGGAGATAGCGTTAAGTCTTAAGTCGTAGGGACTTGGATCTGTTAAGTCGTATGTCGGCTGAGTGTTGAGTCGATGAGAGGGATAAGTCGGAGACGACTTATGGAGTTAGCCGAGTTGCGACTTAGCGAATTTTCTGCCTATAAATAGAAGGGGGTTGGCTTCATTTTTGAGATCCGGATTTCGAAGCGACGAAGTGCTGCCATTTTGAGAGCTCGACTTCTACACTTCTTCACTTCTTTTCTCCACTCTAATCTAGTGCTTCCATCCATCCAAATCGAAGATCAAGATTGAAGATTCAAGAGCTTAAATTGAAGATCTTCATCTTGTCAAGAGAGATTACTTCGTTTGAAACGAATTCGTGATAGATCAAGCTTGATCCTTCGCTGTCCAGATCTGAAGCGTATTGATTTGGGTTTGTTTAGGTGATTTGGTGAGTGGTGATTATCTCTCACACGGATCCAAAGGAGTAGATCGGATTGTTGGCTCGATTTGGTGTTAAAATAGAGATTTCCATGCATTTTCTTCATCCTAAGTGTAGATTCATGTAGATCCATTGTTCATGATGATGTTACATCCATTTTATCACATGTTAACCTATGCAAGTTCATTCATCAAGTTTGTAGAGATATTGTTCATGTTCTCATGCTTATTGGACTTTCAACTCTTTAATTACGAAAATGCCATTATTGTGATAATTGTCTACTTAGATCATATTTGAATGTTTGATTGCTTGGATTAATGTTTGATTTGATAGATTGCTATGAATTAGATGATTGATGATTTGCTTTAGACCGAAGATGATTCGAAAGCTAAGGGGAAAGGCTCTTGAATTGGAAAAGCTGCTCGTGGCATATGTAGCGGATGATGAAGCTCTTATGCATAGATTCGATGATGATGATGCTGAGATGATACTTTGCGAGGATGTGATGAAGCAAAGTATGATATGAGATAGTCTTGGTCTAATCCAGACGGGATCATTCCAAGCATGATGATAACTCGGTGAAATGGTTCGAGTTGAGGATAATGGTTTGCTCGAGAGGCGCTTGAGCTAGTATGGAAATAGTCGTCGAGGAGGATGACTAGGAGACTGAGATCTCATCGTTGTTGAAGGTTCTAGCATGCTCCAAGCAAGAGTACATGGGGACGCCCAAAAGACTAACCGTTGATGGTCGAGTACTCTGGGCAGATTCGATAATCCTAGGCACGGGTCACGATGTCGTGCGGGAGTTATGTCTAGAACCGGGGTTTCCATTAGCCCTTGACGGACGGCTGAAAGTAGGTGCCGGTCATTCAATTAACGGTGGTATCGAAGCAAGGATAACAGTGATAGCCAGAGTCATGGATGTTTGGTTGTATCGTCATTCGGTCTCAAGAGCGGTATTTCCTGGGTGCTTATCTGACCTTGGTTTAGACCTTGGAGTTTGTACTTGGAAAACATCGCCCTTGACTCGAGTGATAATTGCTTTACTTTAAATTGTATGCTTTGCTATGCTTGCTTCTGCTTAGTGTGTGTCTGGGGGCTATCACTGTAGAATGAGGTTGGAGTGGGAGGGTTGTATTCCTATTCCTTTTTCCTATGTACTCTTTTGGTATGTTGTTAGTTAATCTACTGCTCACTAAGACTGTTGTCTGACTCAAGGCTTTATGTTTTAATTCTTATTGCCTTGGGCTGTTCGTCCATTTAGGGACGGGCAGACTAGGTAGCAGGTGACAGGTGCTGTTCTTTCTTTCCACGATGTTGATATCGAAGACGAGCTGGAGGGTTGCATATTATCTTCTTACTATATGTACTGGATGTTCCGCTATTTGTATGTTCTCTGAGTGTTATGTAGTGAGGCTTGATGTATTGACTATTCTGATGATTGTATTCAACTATTATTAAGTTTTATTGATAAGATTCTATTCTGTGAAGCTTCACTATATATATGTTCTATTGTATTTTGTCCATGCGCTGTGAGTAATACGATAGATTCTGTTGTTTTTAATCTACCCTGACAATCGTCCATGGTCGCCTGGCACACTTTACAGCGCACTACCTCTAGATTACGTGCGGGGGTCATGGGCGGTCGTCACACAAACGACCTATGCCAGCTCCAACCCTAGATCACGAAGCTCCAATCGTTCATCCCTCTATTTTAGGTCGTGGACGACCTATCCTAGGTCGCGAGATGCTCCAGCGAGCTACGATGTTAGGTCGCGAATGTCCATCCTAAGTCGCGAGATGCTCCGGCAAGCTACGAAGTTAGGTCGCGAATTTCGCTGGGTTGTGAATTCTTCCGGTAGGTCGCTGCTATGCATCTTCCTTATGTCGAAGTCCAGTAGATCGCGAAGAGGCTTAAGTCGCTGAAGTTTAGGTCGCTGCTTTGTTAAGTCGTGTACTGATGTGTTGTAACATTCTTTAAGTCGTTTGTATTTTGTATTCGTAGATCGTACTATGTATGTTAGGTCATGATATTTTTAGGTCGCGTACGACCTATGCTATGTTGTAGCGTGTGTGGTTGTAAACATCTAAAAAAAAGGGTTTGTGTCACTTGTAATGGTTGTTGAATTTGAATAAAATTTCTTTTGTGTGCTTTTGTGCCACCATTAAAATTGGTAGTTGAGTGTTATCTCCTATCTCCACCTTCGGCATTCGAGTGCGCTCAAATCAACGATTGTTGAAGCCAATTCACGAAATCAAGTGTGCTTGATCAACGTCGAAGAATTGTAGATCTTCTCTCATGGCATCGTGCGCGATCAACGTGTCGAAGATAACTAAAGTCCGTTATCTTCGTGATCAACAGATTTGGGCGTTTGGTATCATTAATTCATCTATTCATATTGCTTCATCTAATCGTTTCATCGATTAGTTTGACACGAAATCTGCATTTCGTCGTCATCCGTTATTTCCGCTGCGTCATTTGGTATCGGAGCTAGATCACAAGGAGTTTGCATAGATTTTTGGAGTTTGTGCGAGATTTGCATCATTTAGAGAATTCGGTTCTTGAGATTTTGAAGAGGTTTGTTCGTTTGGTGATTTTTGAAGATTTCAACAAGTGGGTAGTTTTGATTTGAAGATTTTTAGATCGAAGTGAAGTTTTTATTGGAATTTGTTAAAGAGTGATCATGCCTCCGAGAAGAGCTAACCGTTATCGCAACATTGATGCTTTGTATGGGAGAGAAGAGGCCGATGAGATGGAGCAAAGAATTAACGAAAACTTTAATGAGAAGCTTAATGAAGAGATTGGTCGATTAGAGAGAATGATGTTGGAGATGAATCAAAATCAGAGAAGGGTTTCACCTGAATCTAACCATGGGGGAAGTATAGTTTCACCACATTCAAATCGAGAGAGAAGTGTTGATAGTGATCATAGAAGTGTGGATCGAGATTGTGATAGAAATGTTGATGATCGAAATCGTGATAGAAATGTGAATGATCATGGTCGGAGGAATGTAGATCGAAGGGATGTTAATGGAAGGAATGGTGGTAGTAGAGATGTTGGTGGTCAGGATCGACATCGATATGCAACAGATTTTGAAGAGGAGTTTGATGGTGGTAGTGTTCATGGACGAGGACGTGGTCAAGGAAGAAATCATTCAGAGTATGATCACAAATGGGAGTCCGGGATGAAAACTGAAATACCGGAATTCAAGGGAGGTATGCAAGTAGAGGAATTTCTTGATTGGCTAGCTTATGTTGAGGAAATTTTTGACTTCAAGGAGGTTCTGGAAAATCGTAAAGTGAAGTTGGTTGCTACTAGGTTGAGGGCACTACACCAGAAAAGCCATTTCGCCACGGCTCTGAGCCGTGGCAAAGTGATTTAGCCACGGCCCGAAGCCGTGGCGAAATGCGGAGTGGCAAATATTTAGCCACGGCCCTAAGCCGTGGCTGTTTACATATTTGCCACGGCTTTGGGCCGTGGCAAATATGCATATAGCCACGGCTTAGAGCCGTGGCAAATATCTGTTTAGCCACGGCTTTGGGCCGTGGCTAATTTTTGTTAGCCACGGTCCAGAACTGTGGCGAAATATACATATACTAATATCATATTTTTTTACTAGAATTTCAATTATAATCAAAGTTCCAATGACAAGTTTACCATAAAATAAAAAAGATATCAATTTCGACTCCAGGATATAATGCGACACATCTTAAAACTCTTGATAAAAAATTGAAATATCACTGCAGTTAAAAATCAAATTTATATCATAACATATTTTTCAAATATTTTAGTCAACTGAAACACTAAGCTGCATTTCAAATATTACTACAATACAACTTAAAACACTATAGGCACATTTACTACCATAACATGTTCCGCAGATCTCACAAACACATTTGTTTAAAGTAGAATCACAAACAATAGTGTTTAACTGAAAGATACATTATGATTAAAAGAAGCCCATCAACTAATCGATTCATATGAAAGTCAGAAAGAAAACAGTAGCCCAGGGGTTTAGAGAGTTTGCAATCCTGTATTATGCGAAGTTCGTTCACCTACAAACAAGTAAGACAAGAAATTAGTAAGACAAGAACATTCTGAAGTGCTTGAATGGACAAAAGATGTGGCATACACTTTGACAGGGCTTGTATATTGCAATGATGTCTTCTTCTTTCTTTGGGCTCTCTTTATTATTCCTACACAAAGTGGGCATATTTTAAACCCCTTGCAACAATAAAATTTTAAAACATTAAATAAAGTCACTAAGAAAAAGAATATGAACTACTATGACCACTATTTTACATATAGTATAGTATAGTACATATAGTACAGTAGTCAAGTACAGGAACAACCTCAAGATTGTTGTCAGGAACCAAGTCAAATAAGCAATGACTACAGGTGTGAAGCTATAAGCAATGATGTTCAAGAAGCAAAGTAGGAAGAATGGTATAGAATGTAGGACAAGTGTTAGTAGGATAAGTGCCTTCAGATCGAGATCAGAGGTCAAAACTTACCTGCTTCATGCGGCTTCCAGATCACTTGTAATTCTTGATCAAGGGAGTCTTTCATTATCAATATGATCATATTTGTAAGTCGTGTTTTCCTTGTGCTTGTTTTAGTTCTGTGAGTAGATTGAATAAGATTTCTATACCACGGTTGCTAATTTTGTTCTAGCTTATTATAATTTAATTCTACCTCAGATTGAGATACAGCTAAAAGCATTCAATTTTTTGTTTACATGTATAATGAAAATAATATCTATACACCATCTTTTTAGTATTCAATCGGCAATTATAAAATTTTTTGCTGCAGTTTTGTTTACTGTAATAAGTTTTGATGTAGCCGCTTTTACTGTCTACTTTTCTTTTTGTTAACTTTTTTCAACTCTATTCCAGTCTTATGACTGAATGTTTTTAAAATGGTACATAAAATTAGCTTGTTTTCAGCCAACTAGTGACTGATTCCAATTCATTTTAATACATATAATAAATATAATTATATGTTCTGTGTGTTACTAAGCAATTATGTTCTGCATAATTGTGATATCACCAAACATAATATTTATACTATTCTTACGTTTACCTTAGTAGTAACAACATTGCGATATCAGCCTCTAACTCCTGGTATCAACTTGTATCTTGATTTTCCTTTCTAATTGAACCTTTATACACGCTTCAATATAATTCTTTTACTTAGGGTCGCTTCTAGACAAATCTATTTTTTTTTTAATTCTCAGCTGTTTACAGACTGCTGTACTCAATGGTCAGTTGTACTGTACATTTCTCGGTGCTCATTTCACAGCGTAAACTGCTTTATTAATGACAAAAAGAAAAGCCTATTTGAAGCATGAGCGAACTGCCAATTTTGGTAAGAACATAACTTCCTGATAAATTATTGATGAAGCGCTTACCTTTCGCGATGAAGAAGAAAACGAATGGCATAGCTTAGGTCGCGAACGACCTAAGCTTGGATCGTTCTCCACCATAGGTCGTCACCGATCTATGAATTGCCCGCCTCACCCCAAGCTTGAAGACGAACGGCATAACTTAGGTCGCGAACGACTTAAGGACGAACGACATAACTTAGGTCGCGAACGACCTAAGCTTGGATCGTTCGCCCCCATAGGTCGTCACCGATCTACGAGTTATTCACCTCGCCATTTCAGATTCGATCCACGAACGACCTACCTCCCAGTGCGCCAAAGCCCTGAGTCGCGAGCAAGCAACGATTCCGTTAAGTCGCAAAGCCTCCAGCGTGCCAAAGCCCTAGGTCGCGAAACTTCATTTATAGGTCGTTGCCGAACTTTTCTTAACTCGCAAGAAGAATGACAGGTTGCGTGAAGAAAGTTAGGTCGCGTGTCTGTTGTTGAGTCGCGTAAACCCTAAGTCGCGAATAAAAGATAAGTCGTTAAGTCCTGTGTTGAATGTATCTGCATTTTTTTAGGTCAAGTGAGTTGTATTAGGATTGAGACGGCTTTGTAATGTGTTGTACTTTACAGTGTTGAGTTGTAGTCTATAAATAGGTGAGTCGGGTCATTGTAAAAAGGTTGTTGATTTTGAAATAAAATTTCCTTTGTTAGCTTTGTGCTTTCATCTAATTGGTAGTCGAGTGTGATCTTCTATCTCCACCTTCGGTCAATCGAGTGCGCTCGATTCAACGATCGTGAAGCCAATTCGCGGAATCAAGTGCGCTTGATCAACGTCGAAGAATTGAAGATCTACTTTCACGGTATCGAGATCGATCAACGTGACGTAGATAGCTAAAATTCGACATCTTCCGATCAACGAATTTGGGCATTTCAGTATTCATCAATCCACAGATTGCTACGTTCATCGTATCATCAATTTTGTATTCCGCCGCTGCGTCAGTTTGGTATGAGAGCTAGATCGCAAGGAGTTTGCGAAGATTTTTGGAGTTGTGCGAGATTTACATCATTTGGAGAAGTGGGTTATCGAGATTTTGAAGAGAATTGTTCGTTTGGAGATTTTTGAAGATTTCAACAAGTGGGTAGTTTTGATTTGAAGATTTTTAGATCGAAGTGAAGTTTTTGTTGGAATTTGTTGAAGAGTGATCTTGCCTCCGAGAAGAGCTAACCGTTATCGCAACATTGATGCTTTGTATGGGAGAGAAGAAGCCGATGAGATGGAGCAAAGAATTAACGAAAATTTTAATGAGAAGCTTAATGAAGGGATTGGTCGATTAGAGAGAATGATGTTGGAGATGAGTCAAAATCAGAGAAGAGTATCACCTGAATCGAGCCATGGGAGAAGTAGAGTTTCACCACATTCAAATCAAGAGAGAAGTGTTGATAGTGATCATAGAAGCGTGGATCGAGATTGTGATAGAAATGTTGATGATCGAAGTCATGATAGAAATGTGAATGATCGTAATCGGGGGAATGTAAATCGAAGGGATGTTGGTGGTAGACGTGATGGTAGTAGAGATGTTGGTGGTCAGGATTGACATCGATATACATCGGATTGTGAAGAAGAGTATGATGGTGGTAGTGTTCATGGACGAGGACGTGGACAAGGAAGAAATCAGTCGGAGTATGATCACAAGTGGGAATCTGGTATGAAGACTGAAATTCCAGAATTCAAAGGTGGTATGCAAGCTGAGGAGTTTTTGGACTGGTTGTCTAATGTTGAAGAAATTTTTGATTTCAAGGAAGTTCCAGAACATCGTAGAGTGAAGTTGGTTGCTACAAGGTTGAGGGGTAGAGCTTTGGCATGGTGGCAGCAAACCAAACTTACACGTGAACGAATGAGGAAGTCAAAGGTTGAATCATGGGAGAAGATGAAGAAATTGATGAAAGCAACGTTCTTACCTTATAATTATCAATCGCTTATGTATCAGAGGTTGCAAAACTTGAGACAAGGGACTAAATCGGTGAATGACTATGCTGACGAATTTTATCAACTGATTGCAAGGAACGATATTATGGAGACAGAGGAACAATTAACAGCTAGATTTGTTGGAGGGTTGTGAATGCAGATTCAAGATATGGTTAACATGTTCGATCCTAGATCTGTAGCGGAAGCACATCAGAAAGCGTTGGCTTAGGAGAAGCAGGGAAGGCATGGAGGTGGTGTGTTTACAAATTCCAATAATCAAGTGAAGAGTGTTAGTGGAAGTTCTAATGCTTCTAAACCTATCAGTAAACCAGTGGTGAAGGAGGCTGAGAAGGCAAAGGTTAACAACAGTTTCAAATGTTACAATTGTCAGGAATTGGGTCATAAAAGCAATGAGTGTCCAAAGCCAAAGAAGAGAACCATGATTGCAGAAGTTGAGGATGAGGATGATAATGGAGGTTATTCAAGTCCAGTTGAGGAGGATGAACAGGATATTGCTTCAGGAGATGAAGGTTGTAATCTAATGCTGAGGAGATCGTGTTTGACACCGAAGCAGGAAGAAGCTAGTTGGTTGAGGAGTAATATCTTTCAGTCGACATGCACTATACTGGGAAAAGTGTGTAAACTTGTGATTGACGCGGGAAGCTGTGACAATATCATTTCAACCGAGGCTGTAACAAAATTGAAGTTGAAGAAAGAGAAGCATCTGAATCCATACAAGTTAGCATGGTTGAGAAAAGGAGGAGAGGTGAAAGTGGATAGACGAGTTCGTGTTCCATTCTCTATTGGGAAGAAATACAAAGACGAGATCTGGTGTGATATAGTAGAGATGGATGTTTGTCATTTACTTTTGGAAAGACCATGGCAGTATGATCGAGCAGTACAACATGACGGTCGGACCAACAACTACAGTTTTATGTTTGAAGGTACGAAGATTATCTTAGTTCCAAAAAAGAGACAACAAGGAGAAAGTAAGTCAGAAGAAATTGAAGAGCTGAAAACTTTATTATCTTTGAAGGAGTTTGTTAAGGAGGTTGAGGAAGAGTCGGAAGTATTTTTGTTGATTGGGAGAGAGAGCGGTGAAGAGGTTGAAATTCCAGAAGAAGCGAAGCCAGTTTTGAAAGAATTTGAGGATGTATTTCCAGATGAGTTACCGAAGGAGTTACCGCCACTAAGAGACATTCAACATCAAATTGATCTTGTTCCGGGAGCAATGTTGCCACATAGACCACATTATCGAATGAGTCCGAAGGAGCATGAAGAATTGAGAAGGCAAGTGGAAGAGTTGCTTGAGCAGGGGCGTGTGCAGGAAAGTTTGAGTCCGTGTGCTGTGCCAGCTTTGTTAGTACCAAAGAAGGACGGGACGTGGAGAATGTGCACTGAAAGTCGAGCATTGAATAAGATTACTGTGAGATATAGATTTCCAATGCCGAGGTTGGATGACTTGCTAGATCAAATAAGCGGAGCTACTATCTTTTCGAAGATTGATTTGAAGAGCGGATATCATCAAATTCGTATCAGGCCAGGTGATGAGTGGAAGACTGCTTTTAAAACCAGGGAGGGTCTATACGAATGGTTGGTTATGCCATTTGGATTATCAAATGCACCAAGTACTTTCATGAGGGTGATGAACCAGATTTTTAGACCATTCATTGGGAAATTCGTGGTAGTGTATTTCGATGATATTCTGATATATATAGTGGAAGTCCAGAGGAACATTTGAATCATCTGAGAGAAGTGCTGATGGTACTGCGACAAGAACAATTTTATGCTGCGACGAAGAAATGCGTGTTCATGACGCATAGTGTTTTATTTTTGGGGTATATAGTATCAGATGGAGGAATACAGGTTGACCAAAGTAAAATTGAAGCAATTAGGGATTGGCCACAGCCCAAGACGATAACAGAAGTTCGAAGTTTCCATGGGTTGGCTTCATTCTATCGAAGATTTATTCCACACTTTAGTAGTGTGATGGCGCCTGTTACTGATTGTATGAAGGGCAAACAGTTTTCATGGACGGAGGAAGCAGGAGTTGCTTTTGAACGAATCAAGGAGTTGTTGACGACAGCACCAATTCTAGCATTACCTGATTTTCAGTTGTTGTTTGAATTACATACTGACGCGTCGAAGGTTGGAATTGGGGGGGGGGTGTTGAGTCAGAGGGGTCGTCCTATTGCATACTTCAGTGAGAAGCTATCGGGAGAAAAGATGAGATATAGTACATATGATGTGGAATTTTATGCTGTTGTGCAAGCTATTAAACACTGGAGACACTATCTATTTCAGAAAGAGTTTGTTCTTTACACTGAACATGAGGCGTTGAAACATTTACAAGGGCAAGATAAGATTTCAGCAAGACATGCATCATGGGTTGCATATCTGCAACAGTTTACGTTTGTTGTGAAACACAAATCGGGAGTGACGAATCGTGTTGCGGATGCATTAAGTAGAAGAAATCATGTATTTGCTACAATGAAGGTCGAAGTGACAGGGTTTGATGTGCTACCAGAGTTATTTGTTGAAGATCCTTACTATATGAAGTTTGTAGATAAAGTGAAGAAAGGAGAGACGGATGAGTTTGTGATGGTAGATGGTTTTCTGTTCAAGGGAAATCGATTATGTATACCAGATTGCAGTTTACGGTTAAAGATTGTGAAGGAATTGCATGAGGAAGGTCATGTGGGTAGGGACCGTACATTATAGCTGATTTCTCAATCTTATTTTTGGCCATCGATGAGGAAAGAAGTGGAAAAATTTGTGGAGCGATGTCATATCTGTCAGGTTTCGAAAGGAACTGCAACCAATGCTGGATTATATATGCCACTACCTGTACCAACTAAGCCTTGGGTTGATGTGAGTATGGATTTTGTTTTGGGTTGATGTGAGTATCGAAGATTTATACCTCACTTGTAATCACATATTTGTGATGAACTGCAAAGGAAATAATATTTCACATGTATTCGAAGTTTTAAACTAGTAGCGACTTGATATGCTTAATAAAGATACAATGATGAGAGGATCAAAAACATAAAAACATTGCCATATGTTAGGTAGTCTTTGGCCAGGCTTTAGACTCGATAGTCAATTCACATCTGAAACTGAATAACAATGATAAGTTAGATATGAATAGTTCACTGTTTCATGGGAGGGCCAAGCTCATTAAGGTAAAGGTCTTATGATCCAGGCAATTACTTCTTCGCTATTGGCAATAAAACAATAACATGTAAATTGCATATTTTATGTGACAAGCGAAAACATGAGTACAACAGCCTGTCCTTCATAGCAATGTTTTCTTCTTCCTTTTACTAATTTGGTCAGCTTGCCAATTTCTAGCCTAATGTAGAAATCTAGCTGCTTGCTCTGAATGAATAAACTGAAATGGAAGCTGAAAGCTCTGAACCTCAGATATATTTGTTAAAACGGATGAAATTTTGTCATACGTAGGATATTTATCCTTCATAGCTTTAACATTTCCTAATATGGAAAGCATCCAGTCCTGATCATGCATTGGAGCTGACCATATAGGCCCACCCATATTGTATTTCTTTCCACAGTCACTGTACTCTTGTGAGACAACTAGACCGTATCCTGGAAAATATTTTACGCTGGTATTCTAGTATCATAACAAATATAGAAACTATAAATATATTTGATTTTAAAGGGAGAGTTCATTGTCATAAATTCACAGGTATACCTTAGTTACTGCTCTTCCAATACTTTGACGATGAAAGGAATCGCGACCAACAAATTGATATACATATGAGAGCTTTTAGGGGAGTATTCTTAATTTCATACACAGAACTGTTCATTAAGAGCATTATACATACACACGTATAGATTAGTATATGCACAACTATAATGACTAAACCGCTGGAAATCCCCTCTTTTTGTCATACTCATGCGCTTATCAAATCATGGTATTTTGTATATTATAAGGGAAAGCCAAATCTAGCCGTGGTTCAAGAACAAATGGAGGTAAAAAAATTAGAAAACTGACGAAATGGAGAGCAAATGCAATGATTTGAGAGTGGGCCTTAACGTTTAAGAATCTAAAATATACAACAGAAGAAGCAAGTGTTCAAACCTATATATACGAACAAAAACCCTAACGTAAAAGTCTATGTGTACAAAGAGGATAGGAACTATGTACTGCTTATATCGGTTAGCATGGCTCTGTAGAAAAAAAACTAAGGCGGTGAGCTGAATATAGTAAATAACTGGCAATGTATGATTGTTTATGTTGATTTACCTCAATGCACGGAACAAGAATCCTAATGGCCATCTCGTGGTAGTATTTTCGTTTTAAAGGATAGGAACCATACCTAATATCCCACATATAATAGTTAGTCTACTTTGATATCCAAAAAAATATGATTAAGCAAAAAGTTCTCACATGAAGTAGCAGACCTCTCCATTGTTTCCACACAGAACTCCCATATCAGTAGCTGTGCACATTAACAGGCCACTATCTGTAACAGACTGTACAACAGAGTCCAAAAATATAGAAGGTGTTCCATAAGGATCAAGATCAATCTGAAAAGAGAACAAATATAATTTCTTTTAGCAATTTTCCAGTCAACTATTTTTTATTTTAGGGTCCCAATATTCAAGTGGTATCTCTCCTAAATGGCAATTAAAAATTACATTTTTTGATGCATGTCCCTAGGATTGTAATAATATAATAGTAGATATAGAATAGCACTTTTGGTAAAATAAGGATAAATTCATTACGTATAAACATTAGCAATGCATCTTCTAAAGTTGTTTGAAACAGTATTTTTTTCCTTCCACAATGGGGAAGTCAAGTAGTTGATTGCTATCATTAGCAATGCATAGAAAGTAACAATATGGATAAGTAGTTACAGCATCAAATTCTTTCTCATGAGTAAGCATATAAATCCGTGCATCGGCATGATGAGCTTCCACCTTGGCGCATGCCAAAGATCCATTGGACTGTCTATTTTCCTTGTAAGCTTCAATCGAAACTGCAAGAATACAAAGTAGCAAATGCTTACCCAACAAGTGAATTATGAATAAATAATGAAAAAGTTGAATATATTTTATAGAACTATTGATGTACCTTTATCATTGTCCACTGCTACAACTTGACCAATACCTTCAATTTCTAGAGCATATCGAAGTGCTCTTAAACCAGAAGCAACTAAAGCCTGACAATTAATAACGGGAATTTTAACTAAGGAATTTAGATAAATAATTATATGTCGTGAAGTCTAAGATTAGAAATAAAGGGAAAAGTGAAGAAGCGAGAAAAGACAATAGTATCGATAAATAGATGCCAACTAAAGTATTATTACTAAAACACTGCTACAACACTACCGAAAATATTTCATGCCAATAGAAGCATTGGTTTGTAACTCCGGGCAAAAATAACACATGAGAAACTTGAGGAAAAACGATAAGAAATCATAAGCAAAATCATTCACTGCGGTGTTGTGGTAGATGACATAAATGTTCCTCTTACACTGTCAAATGAATATATAAATAAACTACATCTCATACATATGTAAACAAATCTATCATACATATGTAAACAAATCTAACACCTTATTGGAAATAAAATTACCACCTCAAGCACTTTTGGTGCTCTTAGCTCTCCTATCTTTCCAAAAAGCATGATAAATAGGTGGTTTTGAGTTGTTCACTTGTTCCTTAGTAGACTCATGTGAATCGATTTTATTGTCTCCATTTTCTGCTTCATCCTGAGTAACAATAGCTTCCTTGGCAGACTCGGAAACAAAATCTTGTGAATTGTGCATTTTTTTCAGCATGGCAGCATGTCCTTTCCTGCGCTTTTGATTCAGCCTAGCAGGACGTTCTTCCTTGCGTTTTTCAATAAAAGTTCTGAGAACAGCAAGGGACATGTCTCTGTTGTTGACCTAATTATCCAAGAAGATGAAATAAAGTCCAAGATATTGTATTGTTATATGAAAGTATAAAAGTTTGCATATACAATGCAACAATGCAGCTGTGTCACATTCAACGATATCAAAAAAATTAATGCAGTTGAGTGTGCCTCATTTAAGGAAATCATCTTATTCATATGATCACATGGAAATTATAAAATCTTCCATTGTTACACTAAAGCAAAATGTAGCATGACTAATGTATCTACAAAACTAGATAAAAAAGGCCCCAAAAATAAACAATAAAATGTCTAACTAAAGAGACATACCATAACTACAGGATCCCTACCAAATCCTATAACCAGTCAGAACAATCGGCACAAAAATTTTCTTTCCATAGACGAGCCAACAAAAGTTTGTCCAGTTCAAACTTCGTAACTTCCCTATTCCTATTTATTCCCTCATGTCTAGAACTTTCTTATCGCCGATTTTTATTTTCTTTGTCTGATGTTCTGCTTATCTTTATTTCTAATCCAACTTTAAATTTGCAAATTTGTTGAATTCATTTTCCAAACATATACAAAATATTCTTGAATTAAACCCATGATAATACATTGCACATTGTCGATTGATCTTTCTAATATAAAAGGATTAATATTTAAGTTCAATGTTAAAACTTAATTATTGCATAAATCTATGAAAGAAATATTACAATTAACAAATAAAATCATGTGAAGATATAAATGAATAAGTGAAGAATTACTTTTCTACATGAAATCCCCAATAATCGATTAATTAATTCAAATGACTCATAGCTCCTTTTTTTCAAAACATAATATTTTTTTGTACCTTAAGGTCAAATTAAGAATTGTTTTCATCATTAAATTACATTTCATATAATTTCAAAGGATATGCATATAACATATGTAATAAAATGAAATAAAAAATAGTTAGCAATGATCTAGATAAAAATTTATATCAAAAAAAATATTTTTCACATATTCAACACTTGAATTTTAAATCAAACTTTATTGAGATTGGAAATGTGAAGTAGGAACAGACAAAAACAGACAAAATAGGAACCATGAAGTAGGAACCGTGAATTTTAAATTTCAAACAGTTGAATTTTAAATCAAACAAGTTTTTAGTTTCAATTTTCAAAACACAGACAAAAAGGAAGAATTTTTTGAAGCTACATATTTGTTTAACCCCTTACTTGATAAGTTGCTTTGCTCTTCTCTGTACTTCAGCCGATCTGTGCGTTTTCAAAAGATTGATTTGTCTTCCTATACCAGTCTTTTGATTGAACGAATACCAGAATTCAACACAATAACCATCTGTCCCTTGAAACCAAGAAGAACTATTTGAGTGAGAACCTAGATTTATGCGATTTGATTGAGAATACGAGCTATTCACGTTTACGTCGAAGCGATGGGGATTTAGGTGAAAATTGATGAGAGTTTGGGCGCGGAATGGAAATTATTCAGCTAGGGTTCGCGGGTTAATTTTGGAAGCGGGCTTTCTTTTTTTGAAAAGGACATGAGCTTCATCGAGATGTTTACACGGTAAGGGGTGGAAAAAAATTTGATGACATTGGAACGGTCTACGGCTGTTGTTAAATTGCCACGGCCATAAACCATTGCAATTTAATTTACCACGGCTCAAAACCATGGTAAAATTGCCACGGCTCATGACCGTGGCAATTTTTCCACATTGGGGTGTGGCAAAATGGGCAGTATGGTGTAGTGGGGGAAGAGCTATGGCGTGGTGGCAGCAAACCAAACTTACTAGAGAGCATATGGGGAAGTCAAAGATTGCTACATAGGAGAAGATGAAGAAGTTAATGAAGGCTACATACTTGTCGTATAATTATCAGTCTCTTATGTATCAACGATTGCAGAATCTGAGACAGGGAACAAAGTCGGTTAATGATTATGCAGATGAGTTTTATCAACTTATTGCCAGAAATGATATCATGGAGACGGAGGAACAGTTGACTGCTAGATTTGTTGGAGGGTTGAGAATGTAGATTCAAGATATGGTGAATATGTTTGATCCCAGAACTGTTGCTGAAGCACATCAAAAAGCTCTAGCTTGGGAGAAGCAAGGTAGGAGAGGTGGTGGTGTGTTTACGAATTCCAACAACCAGAACAAGGATGTTAATAGCAGTACAGATGTTTCCAAAGTCGTCAGTAAGCCGATGGTGAATGAAGCCCATAAAGCAAAGGTCAATAGTAGTCTCAAATGCTTTAATTGTCAAGAGTTGGGCCATAAAAGCAATGAATGTACAAAGCCAAAGAAGCGAGCAATGATTGCGGAGATTGAGAATGAAGATGTAGAGGTAGAGTGTGTCAATTCACTACCAGTTGAAGAGGAAGAATTATTGACAGGAGATGAGGGTTGTAGTTTATTGTTGAGGAGATCCTATTTAACGCCAAAGCAAGATGATGATTCTAGTTGGTTGAGGAGCAATATTTTCCAGTCGACATGCACTATTCTGGGGAAGGTTTGTAAATTTGTCATTGATGCAGGAAGCTGTGATAATATCATTTCTTCAGAAGCTGTAAAGAAGTTGTCATTGAAAACAGAGAAGCATCCAAACCCCTACAAATTAGCTTGGTTGAGGAAAGGAGGGGAAGTGAAGGTTAATCGAAGAGCTTGTGTTAATTTTTCCATTGGGAAGAAATACAAAGACGAAATTTGGTGTGATATGGTTGATATGGATGTATGCCATCTGTTGTTGGGAAGACCATGGCAATATGATAGAGCTGTGCAACATGATGGTCGAACCAACAGCTACAGTTTTATGTTTGAGGATACACAAATCATTTTGGTTCCTAAAAGACGTCAACAGAGTGAAGACAAATTGGAGGAAATCGAGGAACTAAAAACTTTGTTGTCTTTAAAAGAATTTGTTGATGTGGAAGATGAAGTCGATTGTTTTCAACCACCAAAGTTTGATAAAGATGAAGTTGATGATTTTCAACCAACGGAATCTGATGAACATGAGGTTGAAAATTCACAATCAGCAAAGTTGGATAAGGATGAAGAAAGTAAGTCAGTAGATGAAGAGGTTAAGCCAGTGGTGAATGAATGTGAAGATGTAGCTCCTGCAGAGTTGTCCAAGGAATTACTGCCACTAAGGGACGTACAACATCATGTTGATCAAGTGCCAGGTGCTATTGTACCGCATATGCAACGTAATCATATGTGTCCGACAGAGCAGGTAGAGTTGAGAAGACTGGGTGATGGGTTTCTGTTCGAAGGAAGGCAACTGTATACTCCTGATTGCAGTTGGCGAATAAGAGTTACCAAAGACTTACATGTAGAAAGACATGAGGACTGTGATCGTACCATGCAGTTGATTGCAACGTCTTGTTTTGGGTCGTCAATAAGGAAGGAGGTTGAAAGGTTTGTTCAGAAGATCCATAATTATCAAATTTCGAAAGAGACTACGACAAAGACAGGTCTATGTATGTCATTACCTATACATACTAGAATATGGGTGGAGGTAAGTGTGGACTTTGTATGGAGTTTGATGAAGACGCAAAGTGGCAACGAATCTAGCTACTTGATGATTGAACGATTTCTTGTTGGTACTTACAACAAGCTAGATGCTGGAGGGATGGGTCGTTTGGAAGTTGTGAAGGGAATTAATGAGAGTGTTTGTAAGTTGAGTTTGCTGGGTCATCTTCCTATTGCCAACATTGACAATATCAAATACTTGGTTCCATTTCACGAGGATAAGAGTGTCAAAGAAGAAGAACTTTTAAATTCGAGGACGAATTTTTCCCAACCAGGGGAGGATGATGCAGCGCGAAATCAAAATGAGCAAATTACCTTATGTCACGAAGAAGAATTTGTGCCCGATCCCCTAGGTCGCGAACGCGAGCTTCCAGCGTCTCTAAATCGCGAAGCCCAGCTAGGTCATGAGTCGTCTTCCTCCTTAGGTCGCAAACGACCTATGCCAGCTCCAACCCTAGATCACGAAGCTCCAATCGTTCATCCCTCTATTTTAGGTCGTGGACGACCTATCCTAGGTCGCGAGATGCTCCAGCGAGCTACGAAGTTAGGTCGCGAATGTCCATCCTAAGTCGCGATATGCTCCAGCAAGCTACGAAGTTAGGTCGCGAATTTCGCTGGGTCGTGAATTCTTCCGGTAGGTCGCTGCTATGCATCTTCCTTATGTCGAAGTCTAGTAGATCGCGAAGAGGCTTAAGTCGCTGAAGTTTAGGTCACTGCTTTGTTAAGTCGTGTACTGATGTGTTGTAACTTTCTTTAAGTCGTTTGTATTTTTTATTCTTAGATCGTACTGTGTATGTTAGGTTGTGATATTTTTAGGTCGCGTACGACCTATGCTATGTTGTAGCTTGTGTGGTTGTAAACATCTATAAATACCGGGTTTGTGTCACTTTTAATGGTTATTGAATTTGAATAATATTTCTTTTGTGTGCTTTTGTGCCACCATTAAAATTGGTAGTTGAGTGTTATCTCCTATCTCCACCTTCGGCATTCGAGTGCGCTCAAATCAACGATTGTTGAAGCCAATTCACGGAATCAAGTGCGCTTGATCAACGTCGAAGAATTGTAGATCTTCTCTCACGGCATCGTGCGCGATCAACGTGTCGAAGATAGCTAAAGTCCGGTATCTTCGTGATCAACGGATTTGGGCGTTTGGTATCATTAATTCATCGATTCATATTGCTTCATCTAATCGTTTCATGGATTAGTTTGACATGAAATCTACATTTCATCGTCATCCGTTATTTCCGCTGCGTCACTTGAATCCGGTGAGAAGCTAGTTTTATGTCTAGATTTTATTCGTGATGCTACAGAAAAGATTGACCTTATTCGTCATAGGATGAAAGAAGCTCAAAGTAGACAAAAATCCTATGCCAATAATCGAAGAAGGAAATTAGAATTTTCTGTGGGAGATTTCGTGTTTATTCGTGTTTCACCTATGATGGGTGTTGTGCGTTTCGGTCGATCGGGAAAATTAGCACCTCGATATATTGGTCCATTTTCCATCACCGAACGTATTGATTCCGTGGCTTATCACCTTTTATTACCGGTTCAATTTTCTGCTATTCATGACGTATTCCACGTCTCTCAATTACGGAAATGCCTTCGAGATTCCGATTCTATTCTTGAGCCCGGTGTTATTAAAGAAATTGAAGTTTCGCCTAATTTGACTTATGAGCAACATCCTATTCGTATCATTGCTTCGGAGGTTAAACGCCTTCGAAATAAAGATGTTCCTCTTGTGAAAGTTCAATGGTCCTCAAATCCCAAGGATTGCTCTTGGAAATCCAGAGAATTCATCGAGCGAACACATCCGGACTTACCCTCTCGTGCTCTTTAAAGGTGAACTTCTCATTTCAAAATTTCTTCTTTTGTGTTGATATGCCTTTGTATGGTTGTTACCTTTTATTTCTTTTTCTTAAGTATTGCAAGGACGCAATTTCTTTAAGGAGGGGAGTCTGTAACAACCCGCATATTTTACACTTGTATATTTAAATGTTTTCTTTAAATATAGCATCGTTAATCGAATTAAAGTCCAAAAAGCTACTTTTGTAAACAGTTGAATTGGGACTCGAGACCACTTCCATTGAGTCCAAAATGGCGTTTACAACTTTTTTGAATATAAATATCGATATGTTTGGAGTTGAGTGAATTTTGCTATTTTTTCTATTGGGCTTTGGGTTTGGGTTTCAACTCATTACTCATATAATGCCCTATACTCCACTCAACTTCCTTCATTCATTTTCATTTCCTAACACTCTCAAGCTTAAGAGAAATATGAGTGAATGAATGGGAAATGGAAATTCCTAAACCCTAGTTTTGATTAGGAAATACAAATTCAAGTCCAAAATCAAAGAGAAGCTTAGGTAAGCATCCTCTTCTTCTCCTCCATCTCAATCTCTCTCCAATTTCAGAAATTTCCTATAACCTAACTTAGGAAATATTGCTTTTAATCTTAGATTGGATCTTCTATAGTTGAAGTTGAACAGTAGTTGATCTTTTCTTTGCTTTAGAGCTTCTCGTTCGTTGTTTTTGGGTTTAAAGGTGAGTTCTTTAACTCACATCTACGTCTATAACTTTCATTTTTGTTAGGTATGAATTCCTAACATTTGTGCATGTTCATTTGTTTTTGATTTGAATTGATTTGGTGAATTTTCACAATTTTGGTGTTTTGGTCCAATTTTATGAAAATCCTACTATGGATGTTTGGACATGTTGTTTGGAGTGTATCGAAGAGCCTATAAGGCTGGGTTGTCGCTTGGCGTAAATCCTTAGTCGTCGTTGCTCGTCCGATCG
Organism: Allium fistulosum; assembly: GCA_030737815.1. NCBI lineage: Eukaryota > Viridiplantae > Streptophyta > Magnoliopsida > Asparagales > Amaryllidaceae > Allium > Allium fistulosum. The sequence goes on from CM060901.1 coordinate 826,376,436, forward strand.
CTCCCGATACGTTTTGGCCACTTTGGCCTATGCAAATTGTTGCCCAGACCAGGTGACCAAGTCCAGACGTCTTGTTTGGACCTGGAGCAAAAATATATGCACGCAGAATAATAAAAAAAAGAGCAGAGACTATATCCAGACGTCTGAAATTCAAGAACAGACGTTTGGATCGGTCTCAGACGTCTGACTTGAAGTTTCAGACGTTTGGAGGTTCTCTAGATTATTTCCAAAGAACAAATCCAGACGTCTGGATTCTAAACCAGACGTCTGGTCATGACTCAGATGTCTGCTTTGATATTCCAAACATCTGGGTGGTTTTTGAACTATTTCCAAAAAACAAATCCAGACGTTTGGATTCCAAACCAGACGTCTGGAAACGTTCATTTTTTCCTATTTAGGATGTTTTGTGTGGATTTCCTACTTTAATCGATTTTAGTTGATCCAGATAGTTGTTATCTCTTACTATTGACTTTGATGACTTCTTTCTTTGAATTTTTGGTAATATCCATTTTTGATGGATTTGATATCGATTTCTATGGTTTTGGTTCACGTCTTCGTATGTGAATTTTTGTTGATCGATTGTTTCTACAATCGTTTTTCTGTGGTTTGTCACTTTTAAATACAAAGGTTTCTATACTATAGTAAATAATAAAACTCTTTCATCAAAACGATTTCGACACTATTTTAAATATAAAGCTCGTTTCTAAATCCGTTTTCCAATCTATTAGTATATACAAACCTTTACCTCATTCGTGTGAGGAATCTAATTAAAGGGCTTAGCAAAACAAGTGGTATGAAACGCTTGTGTTTACCTCATCGGTTAATTCTTGGACTTGTTCGATTGAAAATCTTGTGACATTCTTTGAGTGGAAATCTACAATCTGTTCGTAAATATTTAAGTTAAGCTAGTGGTTATGGGACATGAAGCTAAATTCATTTTGTTTACTAACTTAGTGTAATTGACACTTCTTATCGATCAATGATGATCCTTTGGTGATTTAGACTAGCGATGTGCAATGTCTCTTTGTCCACGCACTACAAGAAAATATGTTATTAATAACTCCATTTAATAACGCGTTATTCTAAAGCGTTATTGTTTACACTTAATCATTTGTTTTTTAACTCATTTTGTTTTGTACCGTGCTGTGTAACGCCCGTGCTATGTAACGCTCTTACTCCAAAATTTTCATCTCCCCTTCAGAAAAACAATTAACCAGTTTCATCTCCCTCCTAATACCTAACCATTTTCATATCCCTCCCAAAATAACACTGTCAATTTTCATCTCTAACCAAAAAACCCTAATTGAAACTGTTCACACCATCTCGGATCTTTGCAGCCGTTCTCCTCTACTTCAATAGTTCGTTCCTCAGTAGTCAACTCGACGGCGTTTGGAACCCTAATATCCGATCTTCGATTTCGTCGTTCATCAATATTTCCAAATTCGAAATCCTTTTGAGGTAAAATCCTTTTTCTTCATATTTATTCTATTGTGCAAGTTTCTATGATTAGTATGTCTTTTTCTGTGATCTGCATAACCCATTTGTCGATTATTATTTTATAGATGAATTTCGTAGCTTGTTACTGAATCATGTATTACAACTGTTCTTTGGGAGAAAAATTGGTACTAATTTTGTGTTTTGTAGTTTTCTTGTATGTTTGTCAAATTTTGATTTTTATGGACGAATCAGAGATTTCAGTTTATGCTAAGTTCGAAGTTTGCTCATTGTTTCCTTTTGTGGTCTTAAATAGTTGTATTTTAATTTTCATGATGATGATAGGTAAGCTGTTCTGCTCATATACAATACTCATAAATGAGTGTCCTTATAATATCAGCAAACATTTACTTGATATAAAATATTCATGTGTAGGAGTTTGGATCATTCTTTTACCTTATTCTGCTAATTTGAATTGATCTTTCCTGAACTATAATTTAGCAATAACTCTATTATCACACCCTTGTTTGAAAAGATGTTGATCGGATGATTTGGTCTTACCAAAAGAATGTGTCGATGTAAGAGCACAGTTTCCAATTTTCAAAAATAAATTATATTTTTTTATCAATATATAATGCTTCTAAAAGAAGGTTAGGGAAATAATTTTATTGCATTTTTATTAGGGGAAACGTTTTTTCTTTTCCCTTGGTATTTTTCTGATATTTTCTACTTTTTTTAAATCACTCTCCGTGCTCATATTAGTTCTTTCTTTAATAATGGTTCTTCTAATCCAGAGTCATTCAATGTCAATTCTTGGTTGTAGTTAATAGTTTGCATCTTTTCAAAATAGGAGGATATGTTTTGATAATCGATCATATCCAGTTACAGCTTTCTTATGATCAAATTTTGAATGTTTTTATTTCAAGCTATTACCTCATATATATCTTCATACCTAATGGATCACCTGGGTCACTATGTGTAGATGTTTAAATTTTGTTCATTCTTCATACCTTTCTTATTACTAGCTGGTAACAAGTACGGCTTAAGGATTTGCACCCATTCACATAAGATGTTATCGTTGGATCTTATATAGCATTACTGGATTTTTGAATTATATTTTGTTATATAAAAGCTTTGGTTATTCTTTTTTTGAATTTGCATACATCTAATTTTTGTTTGCTAGCATGAGGCTCCAGTGATTTGAACGCCATCTGTTTTCACGAAAGATCAATCTGGAATAATTCTACCTATAACATAAGTGCATAATCATGATATTTCTTGGTTCCTTTTCATTATGTCCATTTTGATATACTGTATCCAACATTTTGAGTCAATGCATGATTTTTCGCCTTAAAATGTCTTGAGGCCATGTGAACTTTGAAGTTACAATTCCAATTTATGTCTTTAGCCTAGTGTATTAGGCTTTTCTTTTTTGGCCACATACAATAAATGTACGAGTTAATGATATTGAATATGACTTCAAGTAAGGTGAAAATATGATTATTGATTCCATCTCATACTATACCCAAATACCTTCTCTCCGTGCATGTCAAGGGCCAAATATGATTATTGATTCCATCTTATTGATCCCATCTCTTTAATTGTAGGGTTCAGTTTAGGTGAAAGTGTAAATAAAAATTAAGATGTTAATGATCATTATGGAACATGTGTGGAATAATCTAAAAATACGGCTAAAATTCTTATTAACGTGAAAAAGAAATACCATTCATTGAAACATTTTGGAGTAGCTTGATAACTCATTACTAAGAATTTTTTTTGGAGTGCAAAAATACATGAATAAGGGATATAATCCTTTCTATGCATGAAATGCATGTTCTATTGAAACGTAGCACATTCCTCTTCAACCAACTAGGATCTAAGCTAGCAAGATCATTCAATTTTACCACATAATGATTGAATTGCTAGGTACTTATTAAATGTCTCAACTATACTAATGAATTGATCTGCTATGATAATTGGGACATCTTAATTTGTTAATAAAACCTTGAACAAAGTGACAGTCTAGAATGCTATGTGGGATGCTTTATGTTATTAGTTATTTCAATCATTTATGCAAGGAATTCCTTAACTGTTATAAGTTATCATGTTTGCTGATTCAGTTGTGAAGCAATGATTCAATAAAAGATACCTTGAAAAAACAAGTCACCTTTGACGCTTTCCTCTGCCACCACCTTTAAACTAGTTTTCTCAGATATCTGTAGTTTTTTGTTTTCCTGGGATTTCACTATAAGAGGAACATTCAAATGTCAAAATTAAGTCTACTTTGAAATATTTGATGAATAGTGGCATGATTAAAAGCTGAAAATGGACATGAATAACTAAAAAAAATACATCTAGATGGTACCATGAGGAGCGGGGCAGTAATGAGCCTTAATAAGGGAGAGGATGCACAATGAAAGAATTGTGCATGCTATTATGATACAACTTCCAAGTTTTCTATTTTCTGGCCTGCTCAAACCCTTTAAAGACTTTAATCCATTTCCCTTAATTCCCATTTTTCTCTGTTTGCTTTTTGGTAGTTTTCCTCTGCCTTTTATTTCTATAGCTTTGAAGTTTTGGGGTACTTGTCATTTGTTTATTCTATAAAGTTAGACTATTGGTCATTTTGTAAAAAAGCACCAAATCTTGTACAACTAGCTCATTATTTTTGTACACATATAATAATGCCAAATTGTTTGTTGTGTGCTAGGTGTATTGATGAATAGACTATTAGGGACTTTTCTTTTGAATAAATAGTTGATTTCACATATATATTTCTTTTTTCATCTGTATTTTGTTTGCCTCCACCATTGATGCACTAATTAAAGGCAATAGATTTGTCAAAAAAAGCGTTAAGAAATCAAAATGAGACGTTCGTATAATTTATTGATGATGTATCAGAATGTGTAGAAAAGATTAACGGATATTCTGTGATGAATCTAAATGTTTTTTTTCTTCTTTTGCACTTTTTTTGCTTACAATGCTTTATAGCATTGATAGTTTACTTGCTATTAGTAATGTTTTAAAAGAAAAATAATAAAAAATTAGAACGCTATTAGATAAACCCTATCAATCTCATAGATTCAGTTACCAAAAAAAAGAATATTATGTACAGTTCTATTATGTTTTATGTTCTAGTATTTAATCTAGCTTACTTTCATTTTTATTCATGTGATATACTACTCATAAACATCAATGAAAGAAACAGTAACCCAGTGCCATAATTTCTGGTGTATGTTATAGGCGAGGAGGGAATTTTAAAGGAGCTTGAACTTGTTGGATTTCGGAATCTTGGAAGCCAGGTATGAATCAAAATAATTTACATTAGAAATCTTTTTTTATAAGGATTATAAACATATGTATTTCCATCATGAATTCTTCTATGTCATAAAAAAGGAAGTTCGTCTTTCCTGAGAAATGTACAATTTCTCATATATAAAAAATGATTATGAAACAATATGCAAGAGGATATTGGCGAAAGGAATGTGTGGCTCTTCTTTTAGAACATGGTGCGGCTGTGTAAGTTTTTATTTTCTTTCTAAAGAAAACTTATAACTATGTTTTAAATAAGAAAATTTGAAACTCATCCAGTGTTTTTATATAATGCAATAAACATTAGGAGTTTCAGTAAGCTTACGATTTAATAGCTATAATTGATTAGAAACCACTTATTGTAAAAAAAATTCACTAATGACATTAAAAAAATTGATGTATAAAGTATACCCTTGGAAGAAGAAATAAAGTAGCGATGCTGGTGGCTAGACAGTGTAGGGGTTTGTGGAATAGGGAACAGTTGAATGAGTTGTGGCAGTTGAATGAGTTGTAGTCACTGGTGGCTGTTGGAGCGGTTGTTGTAGCAGATGGTTGGAGAAATGTATGGCAAAATGTTGGAGTGTTAGAAATGCTTCAACAGATGGTTGCTGCAACTGAGAAAAGTGAGGTTAACATTGCTTTAATCTATTTTTCATATTGGGAAAATAGATCAGTAGAAATAATCAATTGTAGTTTCTAGTTCATGCAGTTCATGCACTTGCTTTAATGTTTGTACATTGTAATGAAAAATATATATCACATTTCTATCTGAGCATCCACTTGTTTTAACATTTTCTGTTTCTTTGTGTTAACTTCGCAGGCTTATTTGGAAGGAAGCAAGGTCCTTAGTACGCAACTAGATCAGATCTTGCATGTTGGAACTCTGTAATGTTTGTACTTTGTAATATTTGGAAGGATTGCTTTATTGTTTGTACTCTGTAATGTTTGTACACTTATTAAATTGACATTATTTTCTGCTTCTTTGTGTTAACTTGGCTGTAGGTTTATGTTTTATTCAATGGTTATGCACTTGCTTTAATGTTTGTACACTGTAATGAAAAATATATCACATTTCTTTCTGAGCATACTCTTGTGTTATATTTGTTGATTATAATCTTTATTCGTTTATGAAGATTTAGTTTGATTGCTATTATTAAAATGTAATATATAGGCATAGCTCTTGAAAAGTGTATCTACGATTTTTATAGCGGCATATATGAGCTGTAAAAGAATTTATCAATACTATAACATGTTGATTTAATAGCGTGAAATGACCTCTATTGAATAAATATTTTATAGCGGCAAAATTGTGTTATAAAGATTTCCAGTTCCGTTGAGATTTAGCTGTATTATAGCGGCTATAATGAGCTATTGAATTGATGTACCATAGCGGCGAATTTGCGTTATAAAACTAAGCTCAACCATAGCGGCATATTTTGTGTTATAAATATTCAACAGTTTTTTTATAACATGTCGATATACAACGCTTATCAAACCGCTATGGTTGTGATTAATAGCGGCTATATGCCGCTATAAAAGACACTTTTTGTTGTAGTGGCGTGGGGGACTGTACCCCGTTTGGAGGAGCTTTGGCTCATAGTCCGCAATGGAGGACTATACCCTGTTTGGAGAAGCTTCGGCTTATTTGGAGGAGCTTTGGCTCATAGTCCGCAATGGGGGACTATACCCTATTTGGAGGAGCTTTGGCTCGTTTAGAGGAGCATTGGCTCATTTGGAGGAGCTTTGGCTCATAGTCCGCGATGGGGGACTATAGCTTGTTTGGAGGAGCTCCGGCTCATTTTATGGAATAGCGTTCCATTTGTGTTTCTGGATTTTTAGTTGATGATTTACAGAATTTGTGTTTCACCAATTTTGATGATAGGCATTGATGAGCTCTATTAATATTTGTGTTTTGGTGAATAATTTAAAGAATGTGATTCTTTCTGGATGTTTGAGAAGATTTGAGATATTGTGTGATTTTTGTTGTTATTTGATGTCTACTTGTCACAGTATGACATTTTTGTTATCATACGTTTTTGTCATATCTCTTATCCTATCTCATTTTATATGATATTTATAGCTAGACTGATCCGTTTATTATTTTCTTCTTAAATAATACTCGGATCAGACCGAGGTATTTCAGGTGCTTCTGTTTGACTTCTCATCAGGGTTCGTCACCTGACTTTTGGCTAACTACTCTAGCTTAGTAGTTTTTGATGTTATACATTCGAGATAGAGACTCGTAGATGTATACTAATTCTTTTGTCTAGCACTTTTATCTATTCTTTTGTGATGTAGTGGATCTAGTTCGACCACTATTATGATGTACACTTTTATGTGATATATTCATATCTGATTCCACCTTTGTGATATGAATGTCTGTGACTGATTTGTGTTATGTTTATTTCTATATTCGTTTTCGAAGTACACCTAGCCACCGTGTGGTAGCTTTGAATTTGTATTGGATATGTCGGATTTCCTCTTGAAATGAAATGTAAATTATATTATCTGACATATCGGTACTCGCACAAAGCAATTACACAGATGGTCGCTCATCAACAGTCTTATTTTTCGTGCTAGTCGACGGCATTACCTCGTAGTGTCATAGGCTAGTGTGAGTATAGAGGTGGAGCGTCATAGTGTATTTTAATAAAAATAAAAAAATTAGTGGTACCAAAACATATTTCAACTATAAAGAAAAGTAGTAACATGTAAAGAAGAAGCAAACAACCGTGTTATGGGTTTTTCCATGAAGGAATGGCTCTACACATTTTCCAAAGCATCGACCTGGTAGCTCTTGGCAGCTCACACGATCCATTTGTAGAATGATTATAAGTAGTAATGCAACAATAGGAATCATCAAGCGTGAAGAAAAACCTGTCATTTTGTACTTTTTGAAGAATGAGTTGAGTCTTCTTTTCTTCTCGTCTAAACTGCTCTTATATAGATCTAAGTCTAACCATGGAAAAATATATATACGCTAATTAATATAATCAATTTTGGAAAATTAGTATAGCTGTTTTTTCCTAACACCATATATGTCTAAAAGTTTAATGATCGTGATCTTCGGCATTAACATTTAACTAGAGAATTAAAGCACCTATGAATTATATGCTGGCGAAGAAATGATGTTAAAAGGTTATAATTAATTGAGAGTAATATTAAAAGGGTCGTAACTAATGGGAATTAATGCTTAACATTATTATTTCTGAATTTAACTATGCGTAATGTAAACATATGACAAATTGATATTGATTGAAATAATTGAATTTAATTTTCTGATACCAGAAACTAACACATCTTATATACTTTACAAAAACTTTAATATTTTAGTATCACTGATAAAGTTTTTCCCCAAAATACTCAATATGTAGCTAATTTTCGGTCTTTGAACTTCTAGATAGACAGTTGATACTACAGGACTAAAATGTGATCTAGAAATCTAGTTTGAAGCTGGCGTTAGTTGTAGAATCATGGCTAATTATATTATACTAATTCCTTTCGTTATTATGTTTCACCTTCTTATAGCATTTATTATTAATACTAAGTTTTGAAATCATCATTGTAGAGAAACTTTCACTCACACTTGCCATATTACTGATCATTGATATCAAGGGGCTGGCATTTTGATTTTCTAAACAAAAGAAATAATCCCCAGACAATCTATCTATGGGTGGTGTGCAACTGACGCTGGCAAATTCCTATTTCCATTATTTCACTGCCTTTTACCATATAAGGTTGAACATCCTTTTCTGAATTCTAACATAGATATACAACAAAAATCTGGTCACCGAAAAAAATCTGGTCACCAAAAAAACTTTGCCTCCTAATGAAAAATTTAGTTAAAATCTTTCACTAATGTTGAACTATGTATATATTATTTCTAAACAAATAACCAAATTTATCTTACTTCCACTGATTGAATGCAGGCACACGTATTTGGTTATTTGATTAGAAATGGGTATATTTCGTTCATCTTTCTTTCTATAAACTTCATATTTTAAAGGGAAGGTCTTGGCTCCGGTCCACATTTAAATAAAATGTTAATCTTCCATCTTCCGGTAAAAACCATGTAAACTGGGGTATTCTTTTACATTTATAAAACTGATTTTCAAAATGATGTCAAATTTGATATTTTGAACTTTTCGTCAATTATTAGGAAACATTATATTTTGTTGAGTATGTCTAAAGTACTATTATTTGAAGTGTGATTAATATTTTTACTGTCAACAACACACAATGAGTGCAAATATCGTGCATGACCCGCATAGTGAAATGTACGAGTTAGTGTTGTTTGTGGAACATCTAATATCCCCTCGACAAATGTTGCCGTAAAAGCACTAATAGTGCAATCCTCACGTCGCGAGTTATTCGTAGTGCAAATATTAACGCCATCATTTCAACTCCATCATTGACTAGACATTTCCACTGTTGTACTCATTTTAACGCCCAAAATATTCCAAGCACTCAACCTAAAGACCCAACCCAAAAAAACCGATGGGGTTCACAACTATTCTCCCCGAATGAGCCCGAATGTCCCACTGACCATCGTCCAAGAATATCGACACAGAGACCACAATGGATCAAAAGCAGGAGGACCAAAAGCTAGAGGACTACCACCGCAAGTGATATAGCAAGTTCCCAAATCACTAATCAAATGGAATAAATGATAATAAAATTTGAATAAATGATAAAAACATAGAAATGGAAATGGTTTTACAATGTTGGAGACGTTTTAATTAGTTGTTTCTAACTATATCAACGAGACAAAAGAATTAATTAATTGTACTAATCACTAATGAAGTATATATGGATGAGGATATGATAATAAAGTGATATTTGTAGCCGGAAATAAAATTGGTACGTTACACATATCCATATAAGAATCAATGATTGTTATTATTAGTTCAAAATACTGGTATTGTAACGTGTATATATGAGAAACTTAATAATGCAAAAACAGATATTATGGAAGAGCAAGAAAATTTTGAAAAGTGAAATTACTACATACTAATTTGTATTGTTTTAGTGCCATGATTTGGTTGATTTACTGCATCATCATGCAGCTTTCCAAGATCAATCTTTTAGGAAATTTGCAAAAAAAAAAGAAAAAATTAATAATAATGATTTGTTAATGTGTGTCCTAAGAGCATAAAGGCTAAAAAAACAAAAGTTATATTTAAAATGCCTATTATATCAGGAAAGAATAAAATATAGGTTGAATTTAGGAGGTTATTTGAGAAATTTAACAACCTTAACAAATCTCGAACACATGTTAACATTCTCCTAAAATTAAATACACTAGTGCGAACCCGTGTTACCCACACAGATTTTACATAATTTATTTACCTTGAATTTTTGTGGATAATTTTATAGTTACATGAGGCTGAAAACAATGCTTTTGGATTGTAATTATTTTGATTACTTTTTCCTTGCCACCACTATCAAACGTTTAATGATAAACATGCTTTTGGATAGCTTTTGCATAGAACATCAAATATTTGTGGTGGAAATTCGACATAAAACATAACCACGACTCGGTATTTTCTAAAAATGGTTTCGAAAATGATCCAATAAAAACAACTTTAATCTAAATATTCATCAAGAGTAAGATCATTGGAAACTATCTTTTTTGAAGACTAAAAATTTTAAAATGCTATATTTAAAAATTTTGAATTTTAGAAAGCTTGCAATAATATACTATGTTCTTTTCTTTCAGCAAACTACATATATGCTGATAAAGAGATTATTTAAAACATATTCTCATGATTCTAATCCATTGGCGGTTGAGTAAATAGACTAAATTTTTAATGCATTTGTACTATTTCTACAATTAGAGTGGAAGACGAATCTTGTTTATTCTATTGTTTTTCTGAGGAATATCTATATTTTTCAAAATAATAAATATATGAAACTATAGCCAAAAGTATCTTTAATGGTATTATGAGGTATTAAAAATAATTGTATTGGTATATTTTACATATGATATTAGAAAGAAAAAATCAAGGTGTGTTTAGTCGCACATTAGATTGTGAACTAATAACTTCATATACGTAAGCACATTACATTGGTTTTCACATTAGGTTTTGTTTTTCATCAAAATAGAGCAATTTATTTGTACTGCATCTTACAATATGCTTGCTTCTGGAAATAAATATTGTTTCAAGCTCAAAATTTATAAAGAGATACGCTTAAAATATAGTTAAAATAATGGACACATCCCTAAAATATAACTTAATACATAAAACATTTTAAAAAAAGATATAAATTACATCCCTATTTTCAAATACTGCAATTTTCTTTCCTAAAATAGCCCTCTGCTCCATGTTTGATACTACAAGAAACAGAGCAATTTCCGACGGTTCCTCATCGTCGGCGGCCGTCGGAAGCCGTCGGAATTGCCACCGCAAATTAAGTCTTCGATGAACAGATTTTTCGACGGCTCCCGAAAGTGGTCGTCGACTGTATTTCCGATGGCCGTCGAAAGACACGTGACCGGTTACATTTGTTACCGGAAGCCGTTGGGAGCCGTCGGAATTTAGCCGTCGGTAGCCGTTGGAACCTGCCGGTAAAATTTGACTTACAATCCGTCGGAAGCCATCGGAAAACCTGCAAAAATTTTTTTTACATTTCAGGTGCAATTTGGCCTTCCATCCATAATTCATAAATACAATATCTTTCAACCAACTCAATATATTCAACTCAGATATTCAACATGAAATAAAACCATAGAAAGATAACCAAATATACAAAAAAAACATAAATCAAAACCAATTCATATAAAATCCAACCCAAATCATATAAAATCAAACCAAACTTCACTACCATAATTCACATACATCTAATTGTACAATATGTACATCAATGCTTCATCAACCCCTCACAATCAACTTTCTGATGTCAGAATCACTACCACCAAGTGTTTCATCAAACAAAATACATAACAATTCAAATCCAAATCAACCAACTCAATGTATCATCCAAACTTATAAAACAATGACACAAAACAAAAAAAACATATCTATCAATCTGGTCAATCAGCTTCAGAACCTCCAGAACCAACAGAAGATGGAAAGCAGCCACCTTATTGCTTCATGTACTCAGCAATACGCTATCCAGCAACGGTGTCATCTCGATGGTCTGGCGACGATTTTGATCTTCCAGTTGTGCCAAGCTAGCTCTCAACTCTTCGATCTCTGCTAGATCGATATCAGCTCTGGTCGGTTGGCTGGCTTGCAATTGTCTGCTAGCCTGCGACACTTATTCAATTTAGTCTATAACACTACAAGGGGAAACGCAATTTCCGATGGCCAAAAACCGTCGGCGGCCGTCGGAAGCCGTCAGCCGCCGTCAAAATTTACTGCGTCGGAGAGCAGTATTTCCGACGGCTTCCGACGGTGCCTGTCGAACATATTTTCGACGGGTTCCGATGGTTTTCGGCGGTTTCTGACGGATGCCGACAGGTGTCGGGATCCGTCGGAAACCGTCGGAAATAATGAGCTACAGGCCGCCGGTAGCCGTCGTTAGCCGTCAGAAATTTTGATCTGTAAGTCGTAGGAAGCCGTCGGAAATCTGCTGTGTTTTTTTAAAATTTCGCTGCAAATATAGCCTTTCAACCATTTCTCTTCCAAACACTATTATATCAATACTGCACAGTCCATTATACAATATTCCAACCAAATATCAAAACTCAAACTACACAATATTCAATAAACACACAAATAAATAATATTAAATAAAAAAAATACATAATCATCCCAACATTGACAATAATCATAACAGTATGTGTTCTATCATGTTATGAATACACAAAATCATCAACATCCTCATCCACATCGTCATACAACCATAAAACCAAGTGTATCAAACGTATTTATACATAAATCAACAATTAAATCACCCGTCTACCAAATCATTCAAAACAAAAAAAACATACCTGAACGAGCAAGCAAGCAAGCAATGAATCAATCTCCGCCAAATACAATAAAATATTGTTAATGTCACATACTGAAATTTTCGACTTTCGAAAATTCGACATCGATACTCACTTTATCGACTGCCGAGCAATCGAGTGCCGGAAACTCGAATAGTGATGGTTTTAAATAGAAGAAAAAGGTAGAAGAAGAAGAAGAAAGCAGAAAAGGAAAGAAGAAGAAACAACAGAACAACAGAAACAGAAAACAATATCATAATCTTACACATCGCAGCGGAACAATATATAATAGATAAATCAGTAATCTTTAAATAAAGAATTTTATCAGTTTATACATACATCAACAGAGTCAATATACAACTCAATACAACAATGGACAGTTATATCAACTTGTCCTCATATAGAATACACAGCGGAATAAATAATCTCAAATACAAGTACTACGTCTCGCCATCCAGCTTGCTTCCTAAGCTCCAGAATATCCAGAATATCCTGATAACCTTACTCTAGACTGCCCGTGTGGAAATTGGTGGGCACCTAGAGTTTAGAAGGGAAACAATAAACTCCGAGTCAGTCATGGTGACTGGTGTGAGATCGTAAAACAGTTTATTTTTAAACAACAACAGGAAGATTTTAAAGTCAATTTCGCAATGCTTTTGAAAATGAAACTACCATAAGGCCTCCTGCCACACACACAATGCAAACGCAGAATTGGAGAAGATTTCTCCTTATGATAGTCAAAGATGCTTATTACGCAAAATCAAATTCTTTTTGATATTATTATTAGTGCATAGTGTAGAAAACATTTCGAAAGTAGAATATAAATCTTAGCCGACATAGGTACCATTATAGTATGCCTACTATAGCTACCATATTAAATGGTAGGTTCTACAACTAAAACCGTACAAGGCTCGTATTGTTTCTTTGGATTTCCAACAAATGGTCAGGCTAAGGAACTTCCTATGCCACAATGGGTACGTCCCTGGAATAGACTACCCGAGAACCTAACCGGATCTCTGCCAACACAAGGCCGGGTTACCTCTGCAAAAATAGGTAACTACTGACACGCGTATGCCATCCCCCGATCGTCACCGATCTTCCCGAGGATCCTCGATTTCCAACTACCACAAAGTAATAAACTCGCAGCATCTACAGAGGTTAAGTATCTGGGCTCCATACCATGATACCACCTTTATCCAGAAGGAATGACATACACTAAGGGGCGCTACTCCCTAGAACCTTGCCGCATCCTTCCTGTTTTGACCATTTTCGGGGTGTGAGGCTCGACGAAGTCTCGTCCACAAAGCTACGCTTTGTTCACAAAGCCATGCCTTGGGTCAACAAATGATCAACCTATGATCACAAAGATAAATGATCAAATAAATGATCATATCACAAATGATCAAACACTGACCATTTCACAGCAACACTCAGTATGCCACGTTACCAAATTGGGAGTATATCGCTGATAAATTTCAACTACATAACCTATGAGCTCGTACATCTCAGAGAAGGGTGTTAAGCTAAGAGAATAAATTCTCCGCCACCAACAGAAATGTATTTGAAAGAAATCAGCTTTATATCTCAATTTGTAATGTCAGACATACAATCCATACAAGTCTGTTCCGGGATCGAACAGAACCGAAGGCACTTCTCATGAAGCCCTTGCATATCCGGATAATTTTCAATCACGTCGGGACTTCCCGTCACTAAGGGTGATAAAACCTCTAAATCGGAGATCAGTCGATGTAGAGTAACTCGACGGTAATCCTTCCGTTTTCAAAAATATCCGGTCTTCAACACCGGTCATCAAATGCAATTCATAACGACGTATCACATATTCGGAATGGGTTATACGACCCCATGGTCCTTTCCCGGCTAACCCGAATAGTGAGCGCTTATTCAAAAATAAGTGTGGCATTCAAATTCATCCAATTCACAACAAATACCTATTTAAAGGTAAATATTGATAGTCGGTTATTTAACTATCAATAAAGATGTGCAACATCATCAGATTCCAAATAATTTTTCCAAATTATTTATTCTTCAAAAGTATCTTTACTAGATATATAATTTCCACACTTCAAAAATAAACCAACGTTTATTTTTAAAACGAATTCCCATTTCTTTTATAAATTCCATAGTGAATTTATATTTTCAAAAATCTACTGATATATGATTTTCAAATCGTTTTCAATATTCAATTTCAATTTATCTTTTCAAAGATAAATTCTCAAAAACATTTCATTTCATTTTGGAAAAATATTTCCATACTTATTTTAATAATAAGTACTTCACAAATCTATTTATTTTCAACATTTGAAAATATTCGATATACTTAAATCAAAAATTAAGTATATATTCATTCTTTAAGGAAAATATTCTTTTAACACATTTATTTGGGTCAAAACGAATGTTGCGTAAAACATCGTTACGACGACCCAAAATCACTAGTATAGGGATTCAGAATTAAGATAGATATATAAATCCCAATACTAGATAAAAATATTTCCTTTCGGAAATCTTTTACTGTAACGACCACGGCTTTCTCTCCATAGAAAGTCGCATCGTTAATAAGAAAGAAAGGGGGTGAGAAGTAGAAAAGAGAAGAAGAGAAAAGAAACAAACACAAATACTCACAGCGGAAACGGAACAAAATGTAATATATCACATAACTATTACATAGTCTTTACATAATCAGAGTACACAACTTATACATCACAAAATAGACAGTTATAAATTTCTGTCTATTATACAACTCAAGATATAACTCAAACAAAAGACTCAGAGAAACCAACACAGCGGAACACTATATATCTACGAATGCTGAAGCCTCCTGCTCCATATCTCCTCCATAGATTCGTCAAAGCTAACCTGAATCCCATGGCTACTCGTAAAAATTTGAGTACCCAAGAGTTTATAAAACAGAAATAAACAACTTGGGTCAGACATGGGTCTGGTGTGAGTAACAGGTTAAACTTGCTTAACTTCAAAACCTTTTGAAAGAAAAGGTATCACGTAAGACTTCCCACACATAAACATGGGTAAGTTTTTACCTTACGCTAACCAAAACATTTGATAGGAAATTCGATTGTATTATAATAGGGTCTAGGGTTTTCAAGTAAAATACAGAAATAGCTGAAATGCTTACATCTCACATTCCAACATAGTTGGGCACAACTAATACGTACGACACTTATTGGAGTTTGGATTCCATACAATGGCAGGGCTACTGGGGTACCGCCCGTCACAGTACGTGGCCTAGATCACCGTACCGAGGATCACTCCCAATCCCCTGCAACACAAGGCCGGAACATCCCTTACTGGATAATTCCCGCACAAGATACCTCACGGTTGGGATCAGCAACCGCACACACTAAGCCGAAATAAGAAGGGACTTCTAGACAGAGGTAATCTTGTCCTACTTGGGTGCTACCCACTAACCTTGCTGCACCTCCCCTGTTTTAGCCATTCCCGGTTTGTGAGGCTTGAGGTCACGATTACCTTAGAAAAGAACACATCACTTAGAATGCTCATCGTCCACCTGACGATGTGCTGAAAGCATTCAATCCATACAAGTTCGTTCCGGGTTCGAACGAAACCGAAGGCATTATCTCGTTACACTCGTTTTGGAATCACCCTCAGAGTTAACGACAATAACCCTTGCACTCTGAATCTTCATCTTCACTTGATTCACGACCTATCGTTAATTTGGATCGATGTGGTATTCGGGTCTCCAGACCTGGAAATTCGGTATACGGAAACCCGATCCCGGTCTCATCGAAATCCAAAACGTATCTTTTAAGGTCAAGTTGTTTTAAAGTTAAAACAATTCAATTCAATTATCTTTATACACATAGAAAGATAATTCACAATAGATAATCAACATTATCAGATAATCCATATTATCATCACAATTCAACTAACATCCATATCATACAGCATATATCTCATCAGAGATATCAATCAATGCAAAGCATTCAATATTATCATCCATTCTTAAGTAATGATTTATACCATTTCTAATTAATTTAAAATGAATTAAATTAATTACTTCATTTTATAAATCCTTCTTACTTAACCATTAATTAATTACAATCAATTAATTAATTATCCTCTAATAATTCATTTCAATTAATCATCTTGATTAATTATCTTTTGATTACATTCAAGTAATTTATTCCCAATTAATTACTTAAATTAATTATCCTTAACCACTTATTGTAATTAACCTTTAATTACTTCATTAATTAATTAACTAAAATTAATTAACTTAATCAACTAAAATTAATTACATTAATCCTTAATTAATTACATTGATTAATCACTTCATTTATTAATTATTACTTAATTAATCAATCTTAATTACATCATTAATTATATTTTTTACTTTAATTAAATTAATTACATTAAGTAATTAACTTTAAATTAAACAACATTTATTAATCACCTTTTGATTAATCTTCAATCAGTAATTAACTACCCTTAATTACTTTCATTAACTAAATTAATTACTCCTTAATTAATTTCTTAATTAATCCCTTGATTAATTATTTTCAAAGTAATTAACTCAAATTACTTCTATTAATAAAATCATTTATTCAACTAATTACATCCAGTAATTATTTATTATTAACTTCCCTAAATAATCACACCTTAATAATTACATAAAGTAATTATTATTAAATCATCTCTTGATTATTCTAAATTAATTAAACTTAATTAATTAATTTAACTAAATCAAATTAACTTCAATTAATTACAATAAGTAATTAATTCTTAATTACTTCCAATAAGTAATTACATTTAAACAATTTCATAAATGATTATTCTTAAATTAATTCAACTAATTAATTATCAAAATTAATCCTATTAATTAATTATTTAATAATCCATAGTTAATGACTTTATTAACTATTATTTAATTACTTTCCTTAAGTAATTAAATTATATTAATTATTATTAATCCTAAATTAATAAATCTTAATAACCAATTTATCAATCTCTAATTACTAAATTAATTAAGTATTAATCCATAACTTAATTAATATTTAATTACTCTAATTTATAATCCCTAACTACAAATTAATCATCCCTAATTAATTTATCTTAATCATAAATAAATTAGTTTAAACCTTTAATTGTCTATTAATTAATCCAAATGATTAATTAATTTGATTATTTAAACCATTTTAATTTACCTTAAAGATTTAATAATGTTTTTAACTTTAAGATAAAATATTTACTTATCCAAGTTTAAAATTCCTTATTCACAAAACATTTGAAACATCCATTTTCAAATTTACTTATAAATTTCATTTTAAATTCTGGATTTAAAATGAATATCAATTTCGTCTTTAACAAAGTTAAAACCAATTTTTAAAAACCTTTATATGTTAAAGAATTCCTATATCTTATAAAAGAATTTCTAAAAGAGCTTAAATCAAATTCCTTTTTAAATTTAAAACATTTAAATAAATTAACATTTTAACTTATTTACAACATTTAAATTTATAAACCTATTTATTTCCAATCTAAGATTTAAACTAAACCTGAATCCATATATTTAAACTTTGATTTAAATTCCTGTTTTTATATTTCTTCACAAATTTAGATTCAGTTTAAATTTAAACAAATAGGTTTTTAAAAACCTGGCAACACTAATGTACTCGAGCTCCCCCTAATTACTTCGAGACAAACCCTTAAACACACGAGCAATCTCCCGGGCCAAACAACGATATTCTCGACTTCGCTTCTTCCATCCCCAAAGAAACTGCTACCAGAACAACACTCAAGCGTGCACGTGCACATCCACCAGCGGCGTCTCCGATCATCCACGACTTCCCCCACCAGTCGACGATCATCCCTACACCAGAATCCCATCACTTGATCAACGAAACTAAGTCGAAATCAAAATCGAGCCTAAATCCCAAAACCTGGAAACACAGTGCTTCATCAAGGCCCAAACCTGTCAACGGCGAGTTCTCCTTCCTCCGACCATCGTTTAAGTTGAAACTCCAGCCACCACCTTGTTACGAACCCAACTACAATATCCCAAATCCGCTTAACATTCGAACAACCATAGAGATAGTGACGATCCCATTTCCTAATTTGTTAAAAACTAGGGTTACAAATTTATTTTGATCATCGCCGCCACCACGATCATCTTTACATCCATCCCATAATTTTTCCCGAAGCTCTGACCATACTTCTACCACCATAGGAGACCCTGACCTTCCCTATCAACTATATCACAAGAATTTCCCAAAATTCCAAAAATTGTACAACCCAGAATTTCATGTCCAAAACTAAATTAAAAATTTTGATTTTTGTTCTAAAAATCATGATTTCATATCAGGTTTCAGATTACCAACTTAAATTTATGAATCAGAGAATTTGAATTTTAAACAAAACTCATGTTTTCCTGACTATTTTTGTTTACAGAGCAAGTTTGAATTTATTTTAATTTAATTAAATTTTTAAGCTTAAACTTATGATCACCCAAACAATTTTTGTTTGTATCACAATTCATAACAATGCTTAGATCATGAGATAGGGGATTTAGAACAAAATACTGGTCTTGAATCTGGGAACAGAGGCATTTCAGATATTAGCATCCATACACACATTATTCATCCATATATATTCACAAATATACTCATAAATATATACACAGGCAATCTTATTTCCAAAGAAAATCAGACAGCTAGAATCATACTAAATTAGGCAACCATAATTTAACTTAAGTAATTATAAAAAAAATGTTACTCACTAAAAACAAAGGTTGAACAGAGCACTTAAACAGCATGCACAACATTTCAGACATTCGATTATGCAATATACATTTATATTATACTATACTAGCATGCAACCCAATTTTTATTTTTAAATTTTAAAAGTTACTCACCTGAAACAAAGATGAACAGAGCCTATTTTATTTGAAACTGCTTTTAAACTTTAGAACTTGAATGCTTTTGAAAACTGTAGACTTGAGTTGCTTGTTAATGGAACTGGAATGCTAGCTTTAATTTGAAGAGATTGCAGTCGCATGCATGCTCTAATTTCCAGCTTTGAAAAAATGTTTACAGGCTTTGATTTAGATTCCAGATTGAAAATGAATGCAGACTGCTTTAAAATGATTCCAGAATTTCTTCCAAACTAAAGAACATGCAGGCTGATTCTTGATTTAGATTTGGGAAAATGGTTTACAGAGATTTGATGTTAATAATCTCTGGTTTGAGGAATTTGAAAATCAGGTTTTTGATTTTGGTTTGAGGAGTGAATTGATTATTGAGAGTTGTTACTGATTTGTTTCAGCTGAAAACAAATCTTCTTAATTTTGAAAAAATGAAGATTAGAAAAGAAGATAAAGGAGTGAAGTATGTGTTTATATAGGATAAAATGATTTATTTATGAATTAAAAGAAAATCAAAAATAAAAAGAACACTTGTCATAAACATTGATTACTTAAATTACACTTGTTAAAACAAGGCATTAGATAAAGACACATGTCTTTTAAGTAATTACTCATATTTCTATTTATTTTAAAATTATTTAAAAAGCCCTTTCTTATTTATTTAAACACTTATCTATATATATTACTTTTTAAAGAGAAACAAAAGCTAATTATATTTATAAATAAAAGTTTATACAAATATTCTAAAATTCAAAACAATTTAAATATATATATTCTTTTGCATTTCAAAACTTTAAATTCAAGTTTAAAAAAAAATAAATCCTAAGATTCAATTTAAAAGTCAAGTTATATATTTACATACACTATTTATTCAATTTAAAATAACAATCACTTTTAACATTAAAATTCATACATATTAAAAATAATACATTATACTTGTTATTTGAAAATAACATATTTTATAATTTAAACAAGAGATTATATTATCAAGAAATATTTAAAAAGAAATAAAACAAACCATTTTTGTAAACCTTATTTATTTAAACTTAAGTTAAAATATCTCTTAAACCAATTAAATATTTTCTTAAAGTATTTTAAAACTATAAAATTACTTATTTAAATATCTTTGAAAAGTCCAGATTAAATTAAATATAAATTTCCAATTTACCAAAGCTTCTATTTACAATATATATATAAATAAATATATATATTCAAATAGAAAATATCTTATTAACTTTTAAAAGATAAAATCATCAATTAATACTAATTTAATCAGATTATTAAATTAAATTCAAATTTTATTATCAAAGATTATCCATATCAATTTAATTATTCAACAGATTATTAAATTGATATTGTTAAAATTTCCGGGATATTACATTCCTCCCCCCTTAAAATAATTTCGTCCCCGAAATTTAAACAAAGGTAATTTAATAATCTTATTAAAGATTTAAATTTAAACTCAAGCATATACTATCATCCATATGCTAGCAACCATAGCAACCAAATCATTCAATCAAACAATTCTATCTATCTAGACTAAATTCTAGATAAAATACCTCGAGTTTCCCCAAGTATATATATATACCGGGATACTCGCTTTAAAAACAATTTAAACTACTAAGCTATAGATCTCCTACTCATCTAGATCTACAGAACTAAACAGAATATCAGACTACAGACGAGTCTGACTCAACTACCAAACTTCCCAAAACTGCAGATTCTAAAACCAGAGATAGATCAAATACGTACTCTCTCAGAGATACGTAAAACACAATGAATTCCAGTTATCCAAACTGACAATTCAATTCAAAACACCAAATACTTATCCAAATCAGAACACAGACGAGATCCAAACATAACTCTACTTCACAACATCAGTAGATTCCAAACTTACTTCTCCTATCCAGAGATATACTCCAAACTGCTTTCGCTGCTCAACTCTGATCTGAGGTAGAACACAAGCACAGACTGGACAACTTATTCTAGAAATAAGGTTCACTGATCCATAAATAAAACTCAGATATTCCAGCATAACTTGAGCTGCTTCACCAAACTCTATCTCTAGGAAAACATTCTTCCACTAGACTGAACTACCGGTATCACTCATGGAATCCAGTCGATAAGAAAACTCAACCTTCAGATGCGGACAAACTTCTGACTTCTCTGAAGACATCATAAAAATTCTGACAACCCAAGAGAACACTCAAACAATCGCAAGTCACTTTTGCGATCAACCCAGCCTAATTCCAAACAAACTGTTCTCTCTTTACCAATCAGAACAGCTTATACTTATTTATCCAATTTATCGAAGAAATGGATCCACTCTGCTGCTTCTGAACTTCACTTCCAGAAAAACTGCTCATCCAGAAAACTTCCTGCCATCACAGAATACTCTGAGCTGCACTGCTGACACTGATGCCAAGGACTTCCTATTCCAAAGATCTTCGAGAAACTCGAATTCCAAACCAAACAGAAACACCATGCTGAACTCAGCCACAACACCGAAGCATACACACTTCCTTAATCTTGTTCCAAAGAAAACATCTTCGGGAACATCCATCGTCACTGTATCTCATCATACAGCTACTATTACCTGAGGTATCAAGGTACCATCACTCGCTTCTGTTCAACCGACAGATCCAACCTTACTCATCCAAACTTCAAAGATAAACTCCGAACCATTACAGTTTCCTTCGGAGATCGATGAAATCCTTCACCACAGCAAAGCTTACTCGAGACGGTATTGGGTCTACAGTCTCGACAGATACACTTCCAACCTCAACACTCAAATTCTAACTATTGGTAGTCGTGTTACTCACACTACCACCTTATCTACCTTTATAATTTATATTGGAAAACCCGAACAGGTAACCCAACAAATAGGTAGAAATATATATATATTTAAAATGATACTTTTTATATAGAAATTATTTCTGGGTAAAATTATTTCATTTACCTCTTTAAAACAATATTGTGTCGAATTGTTCTATACAAGTGTTTAGAGATCCCTATCAATGTTGTGGCGTCCCACACATCGACCAGAATCCATAAACTACTCAATAAACCAATCAACACAATATAAAACAATTTTATATTCACTAACAAATACGCGCTCATATCTATTAATACTCTCAAAATTCCCACCAGAGCCAAGGTTGTCGCCAGCCTAAGCTCTGATACCACTGTAACGACCACGGCTTTCTCTCCATAGAAAGTCGCATCGTTAATAAGAAAGAAAGGGGGTGAGAAGTAGAAAAGAGAAGAAGAGAAAAGAAACAAACACAAATACTCACAGCGGAAACGGAACAAAATGTAATATATCACATAACTATTACATAGTCTTTACATAATCAGAGTACACAACTTATACATCACAAAATAGACAGTTATAAATTTCTGTCTATTATACAACTCAAGATATAACTCAAACAAAAGACTCAGAGAAACCAACACAGCGGAACACTATATATCTACGAATGCTGAAGCCTCCTGCTCCATATCTCCTCCATAGATTCGTCAAAGCTAACCTGAATCCCTTGGCTACTCGTAAAAATTTGAGTACCCAAGAGTTTATAAAACAGAAATAAACAACTTGGGTCAGACATGGGTCTGGTGTGAGTAACAGGTTAAACTTGCTTAACTTCAAAACCTTTTGAAAGAAAAGGTATCACGTAAGACTTCCCACACATAAACATGGGTAAGTTTTTACCTTACGCTAACCAAAACATTTGATAGGAAATTCGATTGTATTATAATAGGGTCTAGGGTTTTCAAGTAAAATACAGAAATAGCTGAAATGCTTACATCTCACATTCCAACATAGTTGGGCACAACTAATACGTACGGCACTTATTGGAGTTTGGATTCCATACAATGGCAGGGCTACTGGGGTACCGCCCGTCACAGTACGTGGCCTAGATCACCGTACCGAGGATCACTCCCAATCCCCTGCAACACAAGGCCGGAACATCCCTTACTGGATAATTTCCGCACAAGATACCTCACGGTTGGGATCAGCAACCGCACACACTAAGCCGAAATAAGAAGGGACTTCTAGACAGAGGTAATCTTGTCCTACTTGGGTGCTACCCACTAACCTTGCTGCACCTCCCCTGTTTTAGCCATTCCCGGTTTGTGAGGCTTGAGGTCACGATTACCTTAGAAAAGAACACATCACTTAGAATGCTCATCGTCCACCTGACGATGTGCTGAAAGCATTCAATCCATACAAGTTCGTTCCGGGTTCGAACGAAACCGAAGGCATTATCTCGTTACACTCGTTTTGGAATCACCCTCAGAGTTAACGACAATAACCCTTGCACTCTGAATCTTCATCTTCACTTGATTCACGACCTATCGTTAATTTGGATCGATGTGGTATTCGGGTCTCCAGACCTGGAAATTCGGTATACGGAAACCCAATCCCGGTCTCATCGAAATCCAAAACGTATCTTTTAAGGTCAAGTTGTTTTAAAGTTAAAACAATTCAATTCAATTATCTTTATACACATAGAAAGATAATTCACAATAGATAATCAACATTATCAGATAATCCATATTATCATCACAATTCAACTAACATCCATATCATACAGCATATATCTCATCAGAGATATCAATCAATGCAAAGCATTCAATATTATCATCCATTCTTAAGTAATGATTTATACCATTTCTAATTAATTTAAAATGAATTAAATTAATTACTTCATTTTATAAATCCTTCTTACTTAACCATTAATTAATTACAATTAATTAATTAATTATCCTCTAATAATTCATTTCAATTAATCATCTTGATTAATTATCTTTTGATTACATTCAAGTAATTTATTCTCAATTAATTACTTAAATTAATTATCCTTAACCACTTATTGTAATTAACCTTTAATTACTTCATTAATTAATTAACTAAAATTAATTAACTTAATCAACTAAAATTAATTACATTAATCCTTAATTAATTACATTGATTAATCACTTCATTTATTAATTATTACTTAATTAATCAATCTTAATTACATCATTAATTATATTTTTTACTTTAATTAAATTAATTACATTAAGTAATTAACTTTAAATTAAACAACATTTATTAATCACCTTTTGATTAATCTTCAATCAGTAATTAACTACCCTTAATTACTTTCATTAACTAAATTAATTACTCCTTAATTAATTTCTTAATTAATCCCTTGATTAATTATTTTCAAAGTAATTAACTCAAATTACTTCTATTAATAAAATCATTTATTCAACTAATTACATCTAGTAATTATTTATTATTAACTTCCCTAAATAATCACACCTTAATAATTACATAAAGTAATTATTATTAAATCATCTCTTGATTATTCTAAATTAATTAAACTTAATTAATTAATTTAACTAAATCAAATTAACTTCAATTAATTACAATAAGTAATTAATTCTTAATTACTTCCAATAAGTAATTACATTTAAACAATTTCATAAATGATTATTCTTAAATTAATTCAACTAATTAATTATCAAAATTAATCCTATTAATTAATTATTTAATAATCCATAGTTAATGACTTTATTAACTATTATTTAATTACTTTCCTTAAGTAATTAAATTATATTAATTATTATTAATCCTAAATTAATAAATCTTAATAACCAATTTATCAATCTCTAATTACTAAATTAATTAAGTATTAATCCATAACTTAATTAATATTTAATTACTCTAATTTATAATCCCTAACTACAAATTAATCATCCCTAATTAATTTATCTTAATCATAAATAAATTAGTTTAAACCTTTAATTGTCTATTAATTAATCCAAATGATTAATTAATTTGATTATTTAAACCATTTTAATTTACCTTAAAGATTTAATAATGTTTTTAACTTTAAGATAAAATATTTACTTATCCAAGTTTAAAATTCCTTATTCACAAAACATTTGAAACATCCATTTTCAAATTTACTTATAAATTTCATTTTAAATTCTGGATTTAAAATGAATATCAATTTCGTCTTTAACAAAGTTAAAACCAATTTTTAAAAACCTTTATATGTTAAAGAATTCCTATATCTTATAAAAGAATTTCTAAAAGAGCTTAAATCAAATTCCTTTTTAAATTTAAAACATTTAAATAAATTAACATTTTAACTTATTTACAACATTTAAATTTATAAACCTATTTATTTCCAATCTAAGATTTAAACTAAACCTGAATCCATATATTTAAACTTTGATTTAAATTCCTGTTTTTATATTTCTTCACAAATTTAGATTCAGTTTAAATTTAAACAAACAGGTTTTTAAAAACCTGGCAACACTAATGTACTCGAGCTCCCCCTAATTACTTCGAGACAAACCCTTAAACACACGAGCAATCTCCCGGGCCAAACAACGATATTCTCGAGTTCGCTTCTTCCATCCCCAAAGAAACTGCTACCAGAACAACACTCAAGCGTGCACGTGCACATCCACCATGTAATATCCCGGAAATTTTGACAATATCAATTTAATAATCTGTTGAATAATTAAATTGATATGGATAATCTTTGATAATAAGATTTGAATTTAATTTAATAATCTGATTAAATTAGTATTAATTGATGATTTTATCTTTTAAAAGTTAATAAGATATTTCTATTTGAATATATATATTTATTTATATATATTATAAATAGAAGCTTTGATAAATTGGGAATTTATATTTAATTTAATCTGGACTTTTCAAAGATATTTAAATAAGTAATTTTATAGTTTTAAAATACTTCAGGTAAATATTTTAATTGGTTTAAGATATTTTTAACTTAAGTTTAAATAAATAAGATTTACAAAAATGGTTTGTTTTATTTCTTTTTAAATATTTCTTGATAATATAATCTCTTATATAATGGTTTAAATTATAAAATATGTTATTTTCAAATAATAAGTATAATGTGTTATTTTTAATATGTATGAATTTTAATGCTAAAAGGAATTGTTATTTTAAATTGAATAAATAGTGTATGTAAATATATATAACTTGACTTTTAAATTGAATTTTAGAATTTGATTTGAATTTAAATTTAAAGTTTTGAAATTCAAAGATAGATATTTAAATTGTTTTGGATTTTAAAATATTGGTATAAACTTTTATTTATAAATATAATTGGTTGTATTTCTTTAAAATAATATATATATAGAAATAAGTATTTATAAACCAATATATATATAAAAGCTTTCATTTAATATTTATAATAATAATAAATATTTAATAACAAGTATAAACACTTGTCAAGTAAGGAACTTATGAATAATACATTTGTCCCTTAAGTATCATGCAATAAAACAAGTGGCAAGATACATTTTTCTCTAAATTTTAAATTAAATAAATTAGTCTTAGAGGAGAAAACCTGATTTTTGTTATCCAGTTTAAAAAATTTTTTACAAGTTCAAATATTTTCTCCTCTTTTCCCTGTAAACTAAAATCTGGTAATCAACATTCACTAAACCAGAAATTCGAGTCAAAACTATAAACATCTTCCTCAAAACAGAAATTTATCAAAGATATTAGCTTGTAAATCATTTGCAAAATCAAAACAAAAACCTGGGCATTCTTTCAATCTGAGACAAAATTGCAAGCAAACCCAAAATGGAATCAAAGCAGTCTCAACAAGTTTCAGTAGCATGAAAAGCTTCTGGGATTTAAAGCATTTCAGTTTCAAGTTTTAAAAAGATCAGAGCATTTTCCAGTTTTTAAAGTTCAAAAGTTATCAAAGGTTTTTCAAAATAGAGGCTCTGTTCTTCTGTAAACTGGTGAGTAAATTTTAATTTAAAAACAGTTCTTAACATGATTCTATAATTATTGTCAGTAATAAATGTAGTAGTAATTTAGTTCAAATGTTATATGGTTAGATATGAATGCATGCATATATTTATAGATGAGACTGTAGAAATAGATATGCAGGTGTATATGTTGTTCCTCTGTTCAACATTTTATAGTGAGTAGCAGTTTTAATCTATGATTATATAGATGCATTTGTATAGAAATGTTGTATTATGGTTTGCATGTATGTTTTAAGTAGAATTGAATGTAAATGATATGTGCATGTCTGGATTTAAGAACATAAGGCTCTGTTCCAGGTACACAGAGTTTAACCAAATTCAAAAATCGAAAATCTCCTCACCCATTCTCTAATAGATCTTAGTATTTAAACAAAAAGTGTTTGAATTAATATGATTTGAGTTTTAAAAATATTTCTAAGAACACTTAGTTTAAGATTATCTGGAAATTTAAAATTTACAGTGGAAACTTAAAAGCATGGCAAATTCAAGTGTCATGATTAAAGGTTGCACTTACATCATCTGGTTTGACTTCGAAAAACATGATTTTTAAAAATAAATTCAGGGTTTTTAGTATAGTATGGAGTGAGGAATTCGTGGTTGAACGGAATTGGGTTCTCTGACATTTTCTGGCGATCGGAGCAACGTAGCTGGTAGGGATTGTGGCTGAGGCTTGCTCGAGTATCAGGGTCTCTGGCAAAAATGCTCGCTGGGGTTTCAAACTTCTGTGATGACCGGACGACAACAATTTAGGGTTTAATGCCAGTTTTGGTTGAGATTGTAGTCGAGGTAACTGCGTCAACGTGGGCGCACTAGAGACGATCGCGATAGGGGGAAATGGTTCATCGGAGTGTGGCGATGCTTTGGTGAAGTCGGCGTGGGTTCGTGGGGACGAGTTCGTTGATGATCGGTGGAATTCCGATGGTGGTGGGTTCCTGTTTTTTTGAACGATGGGTTCGATTTTGATTCGATGATGATATCGGTGATATGGGTGGCCAGGTGGGTCAGAGGGATGGTTGTCGACTTAGGGAAGCTAGCGGCGTTAGTCGGAGTTGAGTAGTTCAACGTGCACGTGCACGTGTGTACGTGTGTTCGTGTTATCTGGGGTTGTTAGGGGAGTTTGGGGAAGAAGGGAAATACTCGGGTCAGGCTCGGGTTTGAAGGCGATTTTCTCGAAGTTGAGTATGTTCGTGGGCTGCTCGGTGTTTGTGTGAGTGCTGCTCGGGGTTTTTGTTTGGGTGGCTCGGTATTTTTGAATATTAACTAATTTTAAGTTGTGAAGAGAATTTTAGTTACCAGGTTTAAATTTTAAAAGAAAATCAAGCATTGTTAGTAAAGAAAATGTTTAACTAAATTTTAAAGTAAATTTAAAGTGAAAATGTTTTTAAATGAATGTTTTTTTTTAGTTTTAAAATTTAATGTTTAAATTGTTTTGGGTTAAAGAAAATTATATAATTTCAATTATATAATTGATTTATAAAATGTTTTCAAATCTTTTAATTATAAAATAAGTTTTCAACAATATTTTCAAATGGAAATTTAATGATGTAATTAAGAATTTAATAAAGATAAAGAATTTATCTTTAAATTTAATTTAAGTTGTGATTAATTAAGGGTAACTAATTAGTAAGATTAATTAAAAGATTAATCACTTAATAAATAAATGATGAGATTAATTAAAATTACTTATGGTAATTAATTAATGGGAAGTCAATGGGTAGTTAATGATGAGATCATTAACTAGTGGTTAGGAATAACTAATTAAGGTAATTAATTGGTTTAATTATTTTAAGATAATTACTTATGGAAGAAATTAATGAAAGGTAATTAAGGGTTAATTAAATAGTTAATTAATTAATGTGATTAATTAAAGTTAATTAATAAATAAGATTAATTAAGACTAATTAATTAATGTGATTAATTAATGGACTGTAATTACTTAGTTAAGTAATTAATGATAATTACTGGAAGTAATTAATGGTAAATGATTTATGAATGGAAGTAATTTGAGTTTAATTACTTTTTGTAATTAATCAAGGGATTAATTAAGAAATTAATTAAGGAGTAATTAATTTAGTTAATGAAAGTAATTAAGGGTAATTAATTACTGATTGAAGATTAATCAAGGGTGATTAATAAATGTTGTTTAATTAAAGGTTAATTACTTAATGTAATTAATTTAAATTGAGTAATTAATAATTAATTTATAATTAAGGATCATTAATATAATTAATGATGTAATTAAGAATTGATTAATTAAGTAATAATTAATAAATGAAGTAATTAATCTATGTAATTAATTAAGGATTAATGTAATTAATTATAGTTGATTAAGTTAATTAATTTTAGTAAATTAATTAATGAAGTAATTAAAGGTTAATTACAATAAGTGGTTAAGGATAATTAATTTAAGTAATTAATTGAGAATAAATTACTTGAATGTAATTAAAAGGTAATTAATCAAAGATGATTAATTGAAATGAATTATTAAAGGATAATTAATTAAATTGTAATTAATTTATGGTTAAGTAAGCAGGATTTATAGAATGAAGTAATTAATTTAATTCACTTTAAATTAATTAGAGATGATATAAATCATTACCTATGGATGGATGATAATATTGAATGTATTTCATTGTTTGATATCTCTGATGAGATATGATTGATATATGATATGGATGTTTGGTTGAATTATAATGATAATGTGAATTATCTGTTTGGGATGATAATGTAGATTATCTATTGAATTATCTATCTTTGTGTATATAGATAAGAATTGAATTGTTTTAACCTTAAAACAACTTGGCCCTTAAAAGATACGTTTTGGATTTCGATGAGACCGGGATCGGGTTTCCGTATACCGGATTTCCAGGTCTGGAGACCCGAATACCACATCGATCCAAATTAACGATAGGTCGTGAATCAAGTGAAGATGAAGATTCAGAGTGCAAGGGTTATTGTCGTTAACTCTGAGGGTGATTCCAAAACGAGTGTAACGAGATAATGCCTTCGGTTTCGTTCGAACCCGGAACGAACTTGTATGGATTGAATGCTTTCAGAACATCGTCAGGTGGACGATGAGCATTCTAAGTGATGTGTTCTTTTCTAAGGTAATCGTGACCTCAAGCCTCACAAACCGGGAATGGCTAAAACAGGGGAGGTGCAGCAAGGTTAGTGGGTAGCACCCAAGTAGGACAAGATTTCCTCTGTCTAGATGTCCCTTTCTATTTTCGACTTAGTGGTGCGGTTGCTGATCCCAACCGTGAGGTATCTTGTGCGGGAATTATCCAGTAAGGGATGTTCCGGCCTTGTGTTGCAGGGGATTGGGAGTGATCCTCGGTACGGTGATCTAGGCCACGTACTGTGACGGGCGGTACCCCGGTAGCCCTGCTATTGTATGGAATCCAAAATCCAATAAGTGCCGTACGTATTAGTTGTGCCCAACTATGTTGGAATGTGAGATGTAAGCATTTCAGCTATTTCTGTATTTTACTTGAAAACCCTAGACCCTATTATAATACAATCGAATTTCCTATCAAATGTTTTGGTTAGCGTAAGGTAAAAACTTACCCATGTTTATGTGTGGGAAGTCTTACGTGATACCTTTGTTTTCAAAAGGTTTTGAAGTTAAACAATTTTAACCCGTTTACTCACACCAGACCCATGTCTGACCCAAGTGTTTATTTTCTGTTTTATTAAACTCTTGGGTACTCAAATTTTTACGAGTAGCCAAGGGATTCAGGTTTAGTTTTGACGAATATTCTGGAGGAGCAATGGAGCAGGAGGCTTCGGCGTTCGTAGATATAGTATTCCGCTGTGTTGATATCTGTGATAGTGTCTTGTCTTGTATTGAGTTGTAATGTCTAGACAGATGTTTATAACTGTCTAGTGAGTGATGTATAAGTTGTGTACTCTGATTATGTAAAGACTATGTATTAGTTATGTGATATATTATAATTTGTTCCGTTTCCGCTGTGAGATTCTGATGTGTTGTTTCTTTCTTTCTCTTCTTTTCTATTTTCTACCCCTTTCTTTCTTCATAATGATGCGACTTTCTGGGCATAGAAAGTCGAGTCGTTACATATGGTATCAGAGCATAGGTTGAGCGAATGCCTAAGCTTTTGGTTAATTGAATATCAGAGCACTAGGTTGAGTGAATACCTAGGTTCGGAAGGGTTGTTCATTAGAGATAGGATCTGTAGCAACCTGTTTGAGTATATATATATACGAGAGCGCGTATTTGTTAGTTATATAAAAATGATTTTATATTGTGTTAATTGATCGGTTGAGTGGTATATGGATTTTGGTCAATACGAGTAGCTAACGTTATTGATAGGGATCTCTAAACACTTGAACCAGGCCAACGGACACAATATTGTTTTAAAGAGGTAAATGAAATAATTTTACCCAGAAATAATTTCTATATAAAAAGTATCATTTTAAATATATATATATTTCTACCTATTTGTTGGGTTACCTGTTCGGGTTTTCCAATATAAGTTATAAAGGTAGATGGGGTAGTGGTGTGTGAAACACGACTACCAATGGTTGGAGTTTAAATGTTGAGGTTGGAAGTATATTTGTCGAGACTGTAGACCCAATACCGTCTCGAGTAAGCTTTGCTGTGGTGAAGGATTTCATCGATCTTCGAAGGAAACTGTAATGGTTCGGAGTTTATCTTTGAATTTTGGATGAGTAAAGTTGGATCTGTCGGTTGAACATAAGCGAGTGATGGTACATTGATACCTCAGGTAATAGTAGCTGTATGATGAAATACAGTGACGATGGATGTTCCCGAAGATGTTTTCTTTGGAACAAGATTAAGGAAGTGTGTATGTTTCGGTGTTGTGGCTGAGTTCAGCATGGTGTTTCTGCTTTGGTTTGGAGTTCGAGTTTCTCGAAGAGCTTTGGATAGGAGCATCAGTGTCAGCAGTGCTACTCGGAGTGTTCTGTGATGGCAGGAAGTTTTCTGGATGAGCAGTTTTTCTGGAAGTGAAGTTCAGAAGCAGCAGAGTGGATCCATTTCTTCGATGGATTGGATAGTTAAGTATGAGCTGTTCGGATTGTGTAAAGAGGAACAGTTTTTCTTTGGAATTAGGTTGGGTTGATCGCAAAAGTGACTTGCGATTGTCTGAGTGTTCTCTTGGGTTGTCAGAATTTTCTGGATGTCTTTAGGGAAGTCAGAAGTTTATCGGCATTAGAGATTGAGTTTTCTTATCGACTGGATTCCAGGAGTGATACCGATGGTTCAGTCTAGTGGAAAGATGTTTCCTAGAGATGGAGTTGGCGAAGCAACTCAAGTTTTGCTGGAGTATCCGAGTTTTCTTTATGGATCAGTGAATCTTATTTCTGGAATGAGTTGTCCAGTCTGTGCTTGTGTCCTACCTTATATCAGAATTAAGCAGCGAAAGCGGTTTGGAGTGTATCTCTGGATGGGAGAAGTAAGTTTGGAATCTACTGATGTTGTGAAGTAGAGTTATGTTTGGATCTCGTCTGTGTTCTGATTTGGATAAGTATTTGGTCTTCTGAATTGAATTGTCAGTTTGGATAACTGGAATTCATTGAGTTTTACGTATCTCTGAGGGAATACGTATTTGATCTATCTCTGGTTGTAGAATCAGCAGTTCTGGAAGTTTGGTAGTTGAATCAGACTCGTCTGTAGTCTGATATTCTGTTTAGTTCTGTAGATCTAGATGAGTAGGAGATCTATAGCTTAGTAGTTTAGATTGTTTGTAGAGCGAGTATTCCGGTATATATATATACTTGGGGAAACTCGAGGAATTTTATCTAGAATTTAGTCTAGATAGTTAGAATTGTTTGATTGGATGATTTGGCTGCTATGGTTGTTAGCATATGGATGATAGTATATGCATATGTTTTAAATTTAAATCTTTAATAAGATTATTAAATTACCTTTGTTTAAATTTCGGGGACGAAATTATTTTAAGGGGGGAGGAATGTAATATCCCGGAAATTTTGACAATATCAATTTAATAATCTGTTGAATAATTAAATTGATATGGATAATCTTTGATAATAAGATTTGAATTTAATTTAATAATCTGATTAAATTAGTATTAATTGATGATTTTATCTTTTAAAAGTTAATAAGATATTTCTATTTGAATATATATATATATTTATATATATTATAAATAGAAGCTTTGATAAATTGGGAATTTATATTTAATTTAATCTGGACTTTTCAAAGATATTTAAATAAGTAATTTTATAGTTTTAAAATACTTCAGGTAAATATTTTAATTGGTTTAAGATATTTTTAACTTAAGTTTAAATAAATAAGATTTACAAAAATGGTTTGTTTTATTTCTTTTTAAATATTTCTTGATAATATAATCTCTTATATAATGGTTTAAATTATAAAATATGTTATTTTCAAATAATAAGTATAATGTGTTATTTTTAATATGTATGAATTTTAATGCTAAAAGGAATTGTTATTTTAAATTGAATAAATAGTGTATGTAAATATATATAACTTGACTTTTAAATTGAATTTTAGAATTTGATTTGAATTTAAATTTAAAGTTTTGAAATTCAAAGATAGATATTTAAATTGTTTTGGATTTTAAAATATTGGTATAAACTTTTATTTATAAATATAATTGGTTGTATTTCTTTAAAATAATATATATATAGAAATAAGTATTTATAAACCAATATATATATAAAAGCTTTCATTTAATATTTATAATAATAATAAATATTTAATAACAAGTATAAACACTTGTCAAGTAAGGAACTTATGAATAATACATTTGTCCCTTAAGTATCATGCAATAAAACAAGTGGCAAGATACATTTTTCTCTAAATTTTAAATTAAATAAATTAGTCTTAGAGGAGAAAACCTGATTTTTGTTATCCAGTTTAAAAAAATTTTTACAAGTTCAAATATTTTCTCCTCTTTTCCCTGTAAACTAAAATCTGGTAATCAACATTCACTAAACCAGAAATTCGAGTCAAAACTATAAACATCTTCCTCAAAACAGAAATTTATCAAAGATATTAGCTTGTAAATCATTTGCAAAATCAAAACAAAAACCTGGGCATTCTTTCAATCTGAGACAAAATTGCAAGCAAACCCAAAATGGAATCAAAGCAGTCTCAACAAGTTTCAGTAGCATGAAAAGCTTCTGGGATTTAAAGCATTTCAGTTTCAAGTTTTAAAAAGATCAGAGCATTTTCCAGTTTTTAAAGTTCAAAAGTTATCAAAGGTTTTTCAAAATAGAGGCTCTGTTCTTCTGTAAACTGGTGAGTAAATTTTAATTTAAAAACAGTTCTTAACATGATTCTATAATTATTGTCAGTAATAAATGTAGTAGTAATTTAGTTCAAATGTTATATGGTTAGATATGAATGCATGCATATATTTATAGATGAGACTGTAGAAATAGATATGCAGGTGTATATGTTGTTCCTCTGTTCAACATTTTATAGTGAGTAGCAGTTTTAATCTATGATTATATAGATGCATTTGTATAGAAATGTTGTATTATGGTTTGCATGTATGTTTTAAGTAGAATTGAATGTAAATGATATGTGCATGTCTGGATTTAAGAACATAAGGCTTTGTTCCAGGTACACAGAGTTTAACCAAATTCAAAAATCGAAAATCTCCTCACCCATTCTCTAATAGATCTTAGTATTTAAACAAAAAGTGTTTGAATTAATATGATTTGAGTTTTAAAAATATTTCTAAGAACACTTAGTTTAAGATTATCTGGAAATTTAAAATTTACAGTGGAAACTTAAAAGCATGGCAAATTCAAGTGTCATGATTAAAGGTTGCACTTACATCATCTGGTTTGACTTCGAAAAACATGATTTTTAAAAATAAATTCAGGGTTTTTAGTATAGTATGGAGTGAGGAATTCGTGGTTGAACGGAATTGGGTTCTCTGACATTTTCTGGCGATCGGAGCAACGTAGCTGGTAGGGATTGTGGCTGAGGCTTGCTCGAGTATCAGGGTCTCTGGCAAAAATGCTCGCTGGGGTTTCAAACTTCTGTGATGACCGGACGACAACAATTTAGGGTTTAATGCCAGTTTTGGTTGAGATTGTAGTCGAGGTAACTGCGTCAACGTGGGCGCACTAGAGACGATCGCGATAGGGGAAAATGGTTCATCGGAGTGTGGCGATGCTTTGGTGAAGTCGGCGTGGGTTCGTGGGGACGAGTTCGTTGATGATCGGTGGAATTCCGATGGTGGTGGGTTCCTGTTTTTTTGAACGATGGGTTCGATTTTGATTCGATGATGATATCGGTGATATGGGTGGCCAGGTGGGTCAGAGGGATGGTTGTCGACTTAGGGAAGCTAGCAGCGTTAGTCGGAGTTGAGTAGTTCAACGTGCACGTGCACGTGTGTACGTGTGTTCGTGTTATCTGGGGTTGTTAGGGGAGTTTGGGGAAGAAGGGAAATACTCGGGTCAGGCTCGGGTTTGAAGGTGATTTTCTCGAAGTTGAGTATGTTCGTGGGCTGCTCGGTGTTTGTGTGAGTGCTGCTCGGGGTTTTTGTTTGGGTGGCTCGGTATTTTTGAATATTAACTAATTTTAAGTTGTGAAGAGAATTTTAGTTACCAGGTTTAAATTTTAAAAGAAAATCAAGCATTGTTAGTAAAGAAAATGTTTAACTAAATTTTAAAGTAAATTTAAAGTGAAAATGTTTTTAAATGAATGTTTTTTTTTAGTTTTAAAATTTAATGTTTAAATTGTTTTGGGTTAAAGAAAATTATATAATTTCAATTATATAATTGATTTATAAAATGTTTTCAAATCTTTTAATTATAAAATAAGTTTTCAACAATATTTTCAAATGGAAATTTAATGATGTAATTAAGAATTTAATAAAGATAAAGAATTTATCTTTAAATTTAATTTAAGTTGTGATTAATTAAGGGTAACTAATTAGTAAGATTAATTAAAAGATTAATCACTTAATAAATAAATGATGAGATTAATTAAAATTACTTATGGTAATTAATTAATGGGAAGTCAATGGGTAGTTAATGATGAGATCATTAACTAGTGGTTAGGAATAACTAATTAAGGTAATTAATTGGTTTAATT
Organism: Allium fistulosum; assembly: GCA_030737815.1. Taxonomy (NCBI): domain Eukaryota; kingdom Viridiplantae; phylum Streptophyta; class Magnoliopsida; order Asparagales; family Amaryllidaceae; genus Allium; species Allium fistulosum. The sequence continues at coordinate 826,412,931 of CM060901.1, forward strand.
ATTTTAAGATAATTACTTATGGAAGAAATTAATGAAAGGTAATTAAGGGTTAATTAAATAGTTAATTAATTAATGTGATTAATTAAAGTTAATTAATAAATAAGATTAATTAAGACTAATTAATTAATGTGATTAATTAATGGACTGTAATTACTTAGTTAAGTAATTAATGATAATTACTGGAAGTAATTAATGGTAAATGATTTATGAATGGAAGTAATTTGAGTTTAATTACTTTTTGTAATTAATCAAGGGATTAATTAAGAAATTAATTAAGGAGTAATTAATTTAGTTAATGAAAGTAATTAAGGGTAATTAATTACTGATTGAAGATTAATCAAGGGTGATTAATAAATGTTGTTTAATTAAAGGTTAATTACTTAATGTAATTAATTTAAATTGAGTAATTAATAATTAATTTATAATTAAGGATCATTAATATAATTAATGATGTAATTAAGAATTGATTAATTAAGTAATAATTAATAAATGAAGTAATTAATCTATGTAATTAATTAAGGATTAATGTAATTAATTATAGTTGATTAAGTTAATTAATTTTAGTAAATTAATTAATGAAGTAATTAAAGGTTAATTACAATAAGTGGTTAAGGATAATTAATTTAAGTAATTAATTGAGAATAAATTACTTGAATGTAATTAAAAGGTAATTAATCAAAGATGATTAATTGAAATGAATTATTAAAGGATAATTAATTAAATTGTAATTAATTTATGGTTAAGTAAGCAGGATTTATAGAATGAAGTAATTAATTTAATTCACTTTAAATTAATTAGAGATGATATAAATCATTACCTATGGATGGATGATAATATTGAATGTATTTCATTGTTTGATATCTCTGATGAGATATGATTGATATATGATATGGATGTTTGGTTGAATTATAATGATAATGTGAATTATCTGTTTGGGATGATAATGTAGATTATCTATTGAATTATCTATCTTTGTGTATATAGATAAGAATTGAATTGTTTTAACCTTAAAACAACTTGGCCCTTAAAAGATACGTTTTGGATTTCGATGAGACCGGGATCGGGTTTCCGTATACTGGATTTCCAGGTCTGGAGACCCGAATACCACATCGATCCAAATTAACGATAGGTCGTGAATCAAGTGAAGATGAAGATTCAGAGTGCAAGGGTTATTGTCGTTAACTCTGAGGGTGATTCCAAAACGAGTGTAACGAGATAATGCCTTCGGTTTCGTTCGAACCCGGAACGAACTTGTATGGATTGAATGCTTTCAGAACATCGTCAGGTGGACGATGAGCATTCTAAGTGATGTGTTCTTTTCTAAGGTAATCGTGACCTCAAGCCTCACAAACCGGGAATGGCTAAAACAGGGGAGGTGCAGCAAGGTTAGTGGGTAGCACCCAAGTAGGACAAGATTTCCTCTGTCTAGATGTCCCTTTCTATTTTCGACTTAGTGGTGCGGTTGCTGATCCCAACCGTGAGGTATCTTGTGCGGGAATTATCCAGTAAGGGATGTTCCGGCCTTGTGTTGCAGGGGATTGGGAGTGATCCTCGGTACGGTGATCTAGGCCACGTACTGTGACGGGCGGTACCCCGGTAGCCCTGCTATTGTATGGAATCCAAAATCCAATAAGTGCCGTACGTATTAGTTGTGCCCAACTATGTTGGAATGTGAGATGTAAGCATTTCAGCTATTTCTGTATTTTACTTGAAAACCCTAGACCCTATTATAATACAATCGAATTTCCTATCAAATGTTTTGGTTAGCGTAAGGTAAAAACTTACCCATGTTTATGTGTGGGAAGTCTTACGTGATACCTTTGTTTTCAAAAGGTTTTGAAGTTAAACAATTTTAACCCGTTTACTCACACCAGACCCATGTCTGACCCAAGTGTTTATTTTCTGTTTTATTAAACTCTTGGGTACTCAAATTTTTACGAGTAGCCAAGGGATTCAGGTTTAGTTTTGATGAATATTCTGGAGGAGCAATGGAGCAGGAGGCTTCGGCGTTCGTAGATATAGTATTCCGCTGTGTTGATATCTGTGATAGTTTCTTGTCTTGTATTGAGTTGTAATGTCTACACAGATGTTTATAACTGTCTAGTGAGTGATGTATAAGTTGTGTACTCTGATTATGTAAAGACTATGTATTAGTTATGTGATATATTATAATTTGTTCCGTTTCCGCTGTGAGATTCTGATGTGTTGTTTCTTTCTTTCTCTTCTTTTCTATTTTCTACCCCTTTCTTTCTTCATAATGATGCGACTTTCTGGGCATAGAAAGTCGAGTCGTTACACACCAGCGGCGTCTCCGATCATCCACGACTTCCCCCACCAGTCGACGATCATCCCTACACCAGAATCCCATCACTTGATCAACGAAACTAAGTCGAAATCAAAATCGAGCCTAAATCCCAAAACCTGGAAACACAGTGCTTCATCAAGGCCCAAACCTGTCAACGGCGAGTTCTCCTTCCTCCGACCATCGTTTAAGTTGAAACTCCAGCCACCACCTTGTTACGAACCCAACTACAATATCCCAAATCCGCTTAACATTCGAACAACCATAGAGATAGTGACGATCCCATTTCCTAATTTGTTAAAAACTAGGGTTACAAATTTATTTTGATCATCGCCGCCACCACGATCATCTTTACATCCATCCCATAATTTTTCCCGAAGCTCTGACCATACTTCTACCACCATAGGAGATCCTGACCTTCCCTATCAACTATATCACAAGAATTTCCCAAAATTCCAAAAACTGTACAACCCAGAATTTCATGTCCAAAACTAAATTAAAATTTTGATTTTTGTTCTAAAAATCATGATTTCATATCAGGTTTCAGATTACCAACTTAAATTTATGAATCAGAGAATTTGAATTTTAAACAAAACTCATGTTTTCCTGACTATTTTTGTTTACAGAGCAAGTTTGAATTTATTTTAATTTAATTAAATTTTTAAGCTTAAACTTATGATCACCCAAACAATTTTTGTTTGTATCACAATTCATAACAATGCTTAGATCATGAGATAGGGGATTTAGAACAAAATACTGGTCTTGAATCTGGGAACAGAGGCATTTCAGATATTAGCATCCATACACACATTATTCATCCATATATATTCACAAATATACTCATAAATATATACACAGGCAATCTTATTTCCAGAGAAAATCAGACAGCTAGAATCATACTAAATTAGGCAACCATAATTTAACTTAAGTAATTATAAAAAAAATGTTACTCACTAAAAACAAAGGTTGAACAGAGCACTTAAACAGCATGCACAACATTTCAGACATTCGATTATGCAATATACATTTATATTATACTATACTAGCATGCAACCCAATTTTTATTTTTAAATTTTAAAAGTTACTCACCTGAAACAAAGATGAACAGAGCCTATTTTATTTGAAACTGCTTTTAAACTTTAGAACTTGAATGCTTTTGAAAACTGTAGACTTGAGTTGCTTGTTAATGGAACTGGAATGCTAGCTTTAATTTGAAGAGATTGCAGTCGCATGCATGCTCTAATTTCCAGCTTTGAAAAAATGTTTACAGGCTTTGATTTAGATTCCAGATTGAAAATGAATGCAGACTGCTTTAAAATGATTCCAGAATTTCTTCCAAACTAAAGAACATGCAGGCTGATTCTTGATTTAGATTTGGGAAAATGGTTTACAGAGATTTGATGTTAATAATCTCTGGTTTGAGGAATTTGAAAATCAGGTTTTTGATTTTGGTTTGAGGAGTGAATTGATTATTGAGAGTTGTTACTGATTTGTTTCAGCTGAAAACAAATCTTCTTAATTTTGAAAAAATGAAGATTAGAAAAGAAGATAAAGGAGTGAAGTATGTGTTTATATAGGATAAAATGATTTATTTATGAATTAAAAGAAAATCAAAAATAAAAAGAACACTTGTCATAAACATTGATTACTTAAATTACACTTGTTAAAACAAGGCATTAGATAAAGACACATGTCTTTTAAGTAATTACTCATATTTCTATTTATTTTAAAATTATTTAAAAAGCCCTTTCTTATTTATTTAAACACTTATCTATATATATTACTTTTTAAAGAGAAACAAAAGCTAATTATATTTATAAATAAAAGTTTATACAAATATTCTAAAATTCAAAACAATTTAAATATATATATTCTTTTGAATTTCAAAACTTTAAATTCAAGTTTAAAAAAAATTAAATCCTAAGATTCAATTTAAAAGTCAAGTTATATATTTACATACACTATTTATTCAATTTAAAATAACAATCACTTTTAGCATTAAAATTCATACATATTAAAAATAATACATTATACTTGTTATTTGAAAATAACATATTTTATAATTTAAACAAGAGATTATATTATCAAGAAATATTTAAAAAGAAATAAAACAAACCATTTTTGTAAACCTTATTTATTTAAACTTAAGTTAAAATATCTCTTAAACCAATTAAATATTTTCTTAAAGTATTTTAAAACTATAAAATTACTTATTTAAATATCTTTGAAAGGTCCAGATTAAATTAAATATAAATTTCCAATTTACCAAAGCTTCTATTTACAATATATATAAATAAATATATATATTCAAATAGAAAATATCTTATTAACTTTTAAAAGATAAAATCATCAATTAATACTAATTTAATCAGATTATTAAATTAAATTCAAATTTTATTATCAAAGATTATCCATATCAATTTAATTATTCAACAGATTATTAAATTGATATTGTTAAAATTTCTGGGATATTACATTTACTATAACAACAGTGTTATAGTCCACCATTTCCTTAAATTTCTCGAAAACGTCTATTTCAACAATGAACGTTGAAATCTATGCTTTCGATTAATAATACATTTTAAAACATCTTTAAAATGTTTAGCTTTATTTTTAATATCACTTCTTCAAAAATAAATTCATTTTATTTAACAATATATTCACTGTCCAAAATCGTGAATATACTTCACTAACCAAATTTCAGTCATATCTACACATTTATTTCAAGGATAATTCGCTATCCAAAATCACGAATATATCTTCTTTAAATCACCTTCTATATTTAATTTATCAAATTTAATTGATTTCGAATTTATAAAACAACGTTTATAAATTCTATTTCTATTTTATAACAACTTTGATTTATAAATCTCCTTTATAAATCAATTCGATAAATATTCCATTTAAAGGCAAAAATCCAATTTCTAAGTAAACTTCTTATAAATCTTTTATTCTACAATTTCATTCATTTTATAACTTCACACTTTATAAATCTATAAACTTCATATCTTCACAATTTATAATTCTATAAATTTTCTATCTTCACAATTTATAATTCTATAAACTTTCTATCTTCAAAATTTATAATTCTATAAATTTTCTATCTAACACTATTTATAAAAACTCGTTTTAAATTCCAATAATTTTAATTGATAAATATCAATTTTTGTACATCTTTTACATACATCGTTTTAATAATTCAAAAATCCAAATTTAAACTATTTTATAAATGACTTAACCATTTATTTCAAAAGAAATTTTATCTTTTGGTTATATTTTACAAAAATCTTAACTTTTATAACTTTAAAATTTGAACGTTTTATGTATTTAAAATAAATCAATTCTAAAATTGAATAAAATGTCTACTTTCAAAAATCACTTTAAAAATCCTTTTAAAGTAAAAATTGTTATTTTTAAACTTCAAATTTTTAAATCCGATGATGCAACGCACCAATTTGTCAATCACAACAACAAACATCATATATCAATATGACAACAGAATATACATCAATATCTGTAAATAAATAAATACTGGTGAGGAATCCAGTTGGATCCCTCCAACCTGTTTTCCTGCATCCAAAGACGTTAGCACAATACCAATTCCACTTCGAGGTGGAATATCGCGGTATATGGGTTTTATAAAAATAATCCGCTTACTAACGGCGCAATAGGGTCTCATCCGCTATACGAGGCGGGAAATCAATCAATCCAATATATACATATGCCAATATGTATATATTGCTATATATATATATATAGATATATCCTACTATATCTAATATCACATCCAATAGCAATCATATCAGTCAAATCAATAACTGTAATACCAAACATATTTTGAGTGAGAAAAATCTCACTTTTGCTTTTAATTTGCCATCCATTTCCATTCGACTCGATTTTCTCGATTTTTTTACCTTGTATAAACAATTTATACAATTATTAATATCCGAATTAAATCGAATAATAAATTTTCATTTGATAATTTTGATTAACCCGTGATTTTATTTTAAATCAATAATTAAATTTTAAACAAATTCTTTTTAATAAGATGTTTTTGATAACTAAAATAAATGAGATAAGTTTATTAATTAAATTTATCTCCCTTACTGGTTATGTATATAAATCTAGATATTGGAGAAAATAAATCGTTTTATAAATCTTACTGAAATAAATATATATAAATTTCAAAATCTTTCTGTACAAATATTTTCTCTGATTAACAGTTTTCTGTTCTACCATCGCAACATTTTTCTTGTATCCTGTATGTATATATACATATAAAATAGAAATAAAATCTGTTTTAAATTTTAAAACTAAATAAGAGGAGATCATATACCTATTGCCTCGACAGTGACCCTTGCGACTGCGACCAGTCATCGCGAAATCGGAAATCGCCCCATCCCTCAGTCGTAACTTCCTGAACTGCTCCTCCACTGCTTGCGACCACCATTCGACCCACGCCTCCTCCTCGCGTGTACGAGCGCAACCACCGATTGTCGACGAATCCAATTCGAAGCCCTACCTGATGACGAACTCGATTGTGAGCATCACTGCTATCGCGACCCCCTCCCTTCAGTGCCTCGCTCGCGCGTCGCTTCCCACATCGAGGCTCACGTGAAACCCCTAGACTCGCGAACTCTATTGCGTATGACACCACAGGGTCGCAGCTCCGATTTGATTTAATCCTCTAACAGATGTTGATTTTATTTTTGAAGGGGTCTTGTGAATAACTGGAGGGAAAAGAAATTTGGGGGAAGGAAGATTTGTTCGGCCATTAATTTCTTTTGAACGAGAATTTTTTTTTAAATTTGAACGAATGAGGGAACTTAGTTTAATTTATCGCGTACAGATAGAAGATGGTTTGCACGATTTTTGTTCGTGGTCTTCAGCGTGATCTAAGGCGTGGGTTAAGGGAGATAACGTGTTGCTGATATTGACCAATTTTAATTTAAAATTAAAATTTTAATTTGAATTCGATTTAAGCTTAACGCGTTTGCTCTCCGTACGGTTACGTATTAGCTCCGAAAAATACGAAATTGAAATCCGACAATAATTCAACGTTACGGACCCAATGGAACTGGTTTCGTCGAATTCCGAGACTGTTTGAAAAAAAACTATTTTTAAATATCGGTTCAAACAATTAAATTCAAAACTGAGCAAAACAGTTTAAAACTCAATTCTGAAAGTTCGATTATCTTTGGTATTATCAATATGAATTTTCAAAGTCTTCAAAATCTTTTTTCTTCAGCTTAAAATTGAAGATTCAAATTTTTATCCAGCATTCAATAGATTAAATTTAAAAATTTAATCGCCGATTTACTCTGATAATTTGAAATTCCAATCAAACCATCATTCAAATATTTAAAATTAATTAAATATTTTCATTTTAAATTGTTCGAAATTCTGGGTCGTTACAGTTAATAGTAAACTTGGGATTCCATTGCTCATCAAGGAACTTGCAGGCCTGCCAACAGATAAACACAAGCTCCAATTTAATAAAACTACAATAGAATTCAACACGGTAGAGGAGATCATGTGGTGGAACATTCGCTAATATAATATATTTCTATAAAACTATTAAAGCATCCTTTTTAATAATACAAAGACATGCGGAAATTTCTCCTTGATCAAAGCATGTAAAATGAAAAAACTGCCAAATTACAACATTTATCATGGTTTAGTCAAGATTTAGCAAGAAAAATTCTCCTGGTTGAACCCATCATGGTTTAGTCAGTTAAAATTTGTCAAAATTGACACCTGGCACAAAAAAGGCTGCTACGTAGAGCGTAGATTGAGTACAATAAATATGGTTTAACCACATTCCTTGACAAAAACAGACTTGAGAAACAAAACTAATAAGCATTTCATGTGTGATGGATGAAGCTAATTAGTTTGGATACAACAAAGTATAGGGTGTTATATCACATGGTATCAATTAACTATTAGGTAATAATAAGATGCTTAATGAAATCATACCTCTATGATTTGATCCAACTCTATGTTCATTACTTGATTGAACTGAGACTCACTCACTCCATCCCTGTTGTACAAATAACAAAAATTAGACTTTACTATCTGCTATTGTTTTAGAATAAGTATTTCAACATGGTGCAAAAACAGCATGTGTAAAAATATCAAAATATTAGACTTTATTAGGTAATAATAAGATGCTTAATGAAATTGCAATATAATTGTAGCTTAATACAACTTTGTAAACTCAAATCAATAGTTGACAGGAAACACATTGGATGTTCATATCAAAAAATTAATTCATGCTTTTTGCAGAAGTAAAAATAAATTTAGCAAGCGCCTGAAACTAGATTGCAACTTGTAAAAGAAGCAAAATACAATATTACCTGAATATAATAATATTCTCAGGCTTCCTCTTGCCAGAGCTAGTGTAAAAATCAAGCATAAGTTCCCTACAAATTAAGATACCTTGCAGAAAACAAAACACTTCATTTAAGCCATCGCAATAACAGTGAAAGAATGTAAAATAAAACACAAAAAAGCCAATTAAATATCAGTGCAAAATTTTTTGAATAAAATCCAACCAAGTGGCTTACTTGATGATCCCCTTGTCTTCAATGCTGTTTGGCCTAAATAAGGAATCCATCATTTCATGTTTCGGACTCTGTGTCTTTATAAGTTGAGTTGAAAAATATTAGTTAAGTTCATATTTGTAACTTAAAAATGTAATTCTATTTTTTTGTCATTATATACACACACATTTATTAGATACATTATACCCGTTCATTTCTAGTTTGGAAGAAAAAGGAAAGTACGTTGGATTTAGTTCGCTTGTATTATAATGCCATCCCACGAAAATGCTTAGTTTAGAGAATAAAAATGCTTTATTTAGAGAATAATTTGAAATGGATCTAATTATTACTGGCATTCTAATTAACAGAACAATTTTTTCCCTTTTTCGAATGCTAATTATAAGTAGCTTAAGAAATATTTGTATACATGAAATCTATTGTTTTCAAAAAATTTCTATCATTGTTTCTTTTAGTATGCCCATATTAAACAACATCAATTTTTCAATTAATGAACGGTGAGTAATAGACGTGGATTTTGGATTGGAGAATTCTTTTTTCTATTTGTAAAATAAAAACTATGCAATGTACACTATTCACTTTTTAGGAAGTTAACTTCCTAAAAATAATAATTATTAAATCATAAGATATCAAAACAAAAGAGATGTTTGTATTATTAGCAATATTTTATTGTATTTTAGATTCCTCTATAGAAGACTTTTGAGAAAAGTATTTTCCAATACAGGGACAAATTCGACAAACATTGTACCAGATGAATATAAATGGTCGTTTTTCGAAAAAACGACTATTTATACAACGATCATTTGTCAATTACATGCGCGTATTTGACGAAAAAATACAGTTTTACTCACTGTTCACATTTACAAAAATATATATTAATTAATTTAACACATATATTCGACGTATTACATCAACTTAAGGCTGGTTTAACATTTTTGTCATTTTTTAATACACACAATTATAATTTAGAGTAATGCATTTTTTTTGTTTCATAAGTAAATATGTGCATAATATAATACTTCGAGTTCATTCATTCATTTATCTTATTCCAACTAACGTATATAATCGTACAATAAAGGCATACACAACAATTTACATATACATGAACAACCACAAATTATACATGTTTTTCACAATTTCACGATAAAAGATGAAATACGTATACCATGTGATGCTATAAACCGTTATTACGCTATTGGAAACAATTGCAATCCCTAATTCGCCCTAATTTATCAATTTATGTAAATCTAAAATTATGGTAAAAACTGAATTTTTTACAAAAATAAGAGATTATACCTGAGATTAAGAGTAATGGAGGTTGATTAGGCAGCCGTGGAGGATCCGGAAGCTCGAAATTAGGGATTGGAAGCTTGGAGAACGAATTTGGGGATTTTTTTATATAATTTTCGTATGAAATGAGGAAGAAGAAGAGGGCTCGGCTGAGCCCTATAATCGCAGTTTTCCGACGGCTTCCGACGGCCGCCGACGGCCCGTCGAAAGCCGTCGGAAATTAGCCGTCGGAAGCTGTCGGTCCTAGTTGTCGGAATTCAAGTCTTTTCTAGTAGTGTAATCTTATTATCAAAGTTACAACATAATGTGTTAATTGTTATATCTATAAACTTATGACTGAAACTAAAATGATGCACCAAAAATTAAAAGATTATTAAATTGTTATATCTTAATATATTATTCATTACCACTTGATTGCCAAAGCCGTAGCGCCTGTTCCGTGACGGTGGATCCATGACTGCCTCAAAAATAATGTCCTCCCCATCCGTCGTGAGCTGCTCTCGACCGGTGTCCTTTAGGAGTTTCTGGCGTTGTTCCATAAATCTTGCATGCATGAACAAATAAAAATGCAGTTAAAATTAATATCATGATATCTTATTTCATTATAACTTAACAATTAAAACAGTTACTAATAGTATATAAACTAAAATATGCTTACATGGATCTTGCTAGATTTATCGTCGTGCTATGTATATGAAACTATCCCGTTCAGATTTACATGCTCGATGTCATGCGTACGGGTAAACACATCTATATATGACACAGAACCCTACGCCTCAGCTTCTTGAAATTGATTATTATATACCGTTATTGTATAGTCAAAAGTATATAGCACAATAACTATTTACAATTCACATATATTAAATTTACCAACTCCTGACGATACTGTTGAAACGACTTCGGCCCTCTTCGATGAGCGATGGGATTTTTGTTCCTATTTGCAAAGTTTCTTTCCGACTCTGCCTCTACATTTAAATTTAATACATTATTTACCGGCCAAATATTTTTTGATATTTACATATCAATCAAATAACTGATAAAAGTTTAGTACACTTACATTCGCCTCGTCACTATCCCAATGTTTCAACCACCCTTCTCATACACTCGTCCTCATCCAGGTTGGCTTCTGCCCTTTATGCTTCACTGTCGACATAGAATCCCTGTAGTTCTTCCTCATCTTCTACATCCAATAATGTCGTACTAGCTGCAGGTCATCTGACTGTATGTCCACGGCGGCCCGTGTTTCATGGTAAACAAACCACCAAAAATTAAACAATAAAAGGTGAACAATAAATGAGCGACAAAAACAAATTAAGAATATAAAACAGAAGAATATACTTACAATGAAATCCTGCCATTTCCGTTGACTACTAATTATCTTCCACAAAAATACAACCCTTGAGCTCGTATGTCTCAAGGAGAGTGTTAAGCTAAGAGAAGTTGCCTTCTCCGCCATCACTGATGTACGTTTGTAAAAACCAATGTACGTAATTTTTAGAAATGCGATGTCAGACAAATGTCCATACAAATTGTCCAGGAACATGACAAACCGAAGGCACTCTCCTACTACCACTAGTAGCGAGTAGTCCTTGCAATCCGAAAAATTCTTCACAACGAGGAGACCACTGCTATATATAACTTGGGAGCTACCCAGAGCAAGTCAGCAAGCAGTCCTCACGCTATAAAGATCCACGGTCTTCAATAATCATCGTCTTCAACATGTCTTCACTTTCGAACGTATACATTGGTTCGAAGTGGTTTTCGGATAGGAATCACCCAAATCCGACCCCGGTTCTTTCGAAATCCAATTATCGATAAAAAGTGAATATGAGTATACAGGATTTATTTAATCTCTTTTCACTTTAATTCTTTTTGTATGATTTCGAAATCTCTTTCTTTTGACTTAGGATAATTTCTAAGAAATTCATTCTTTTGCTTTGAAAAATATCTCAAATTTCCTTACTTCACTTTCAATCAAATTCTTTAACTTTTAGGCGGATCAAAAACAATGTTTTTTTAAGACGTCGTTTACGGCAAACGCTAAAATAAAGCTTAGCAAACATTTTTGAGTAAACAAAAATCATTCATTTTGGAGATTGCTTAAATTTTGGATAATACCACTCTTCTTTTATTTTGGAAAACTTAACAGAATCTTTTTATTCAAGAGCATCCGGGATTTCCTTTCAATCTGTTCCACCCCTCGCCTAAGAAAAGAAAACGTAGGCCATGTAAGTTCAGAGCACTAGTTGCTCCATCCCTAACCTTAGTTAAACACCTTGCTTTATCTTCCCAGATCTCATAGGCGGAACAAATGTACTAGTCGTTTCCGCATACTCAGTTATCAACTTTATTTTGGAAGTGATCATAAAGATTCCAAATTATCGTTTAAACACTTAATTTTCCTTTTAAAAACATTCTCAATTTATTCAGGGAAAAATCGTTACATTTAAACTTATTTTCAAAAAGTTATACTATTCGCAGCATAAAAGTACTCAGAAAGTGCTATATAAGCTTTTTTGTTTAAATCAACTTTTAAACATTCGATAATTCATATTTTCCAATCCAAATCTCTTTTAAACCATTTAAATAGATTTATCAAATTTATTCCATATTTTTCCAATATTAAAAACGTTCATTTAAACAGATTTTCTGTTATGGTCACTTAACTGCACTAGCGTGATTTTTCTAGAAAATTGATTTGGACTTAGTTCAAAATCTACTGAACGAAACTTTGATTTTCTTTCTTCGTTTAGAAGATATGGGTATAATAGTCCGGAATTTTCTTATCTCGAAATTTCGAGTTATATTCCACTCTACACATTCATTTAAACTTTTCGGCGCAAAATCGCGAACTACCGTTGCGCGACGCGTCTAGGTTTAACTTATTTTTCAATATTTGAAATAATTTATTCAAATTGAATTCTATCACTTATAAAATCATTATAAATCATTTTTTCACTTTTTAAAATATTTAAAATACATTTTCACTGTTTTCATATTATAATATTATTTTATTTACATTATTTTAATATTAAAATTTTAAATTCCAATTACAATTCAATTTCAATTCTAACTTCAAATTAATCTCATTTAAAACTTAGATTTCAAATCTAATTTCAATTTAAACTTCAATTCAACCTTAATCTCAACTTCAATTTTTCAAAATCGATTTTAATTTCAATTTCATTATTCATCTCAATTTCAATTTCAATTTAACTATCCTTTTCAAACTCGTTTCACTTTAATTTCACTTCTAATTGGAAAGAGACTTATTTTTCCAAAATATCTCATATCGCTAAAATATGGTCTTATTATCAAAGGATCACTTAATCAAAATGAACATAACCAATATCCATATTCATCATTATCATAACATCCATTCAACAAATCACATAACATATGATTTCTAATCCAACATACACTATTAATACCATAACGGGATATATTATCACAATTCAATTATCTAACCAACTATCAAATCATCCATATTAACAATCAAATAAACATTCATATGTCATAAGGATATAAATATGATTGTTTTAACATAACCAAAATATAAATTCAAAAGCGATGAGAATTTCTCACTTAATTATCTATGGTTAATTACTAATCATTTCTCTTATTATTTATCAAACCAAGTTATCATCCATATCACAACCAATATTTAACATATTAATTTCTAATTTAATATGTGTATTATCAACTTAAGTTTTATTTAATCAAACTAAGATTTTGAGTACTCACCTTTAACCAAACCGAATAACTTCCTACCAACATTCTTACTAACAACACTTTACTAACTACTTCAACTAATCAACTTCTACTCCATTTCTTTTGTTTTATGCTATCGACCTCTTCTTCCAAACTCCTGAAAATCCGGCAGAGTTTCCGTAGCACCTTGAATTTGCTCCAAGCTCCTTGGAATGAAATCGGCGGCACTTCCTTCTCTTTTTCTTGCTCCGGAGCTTCACAAACTTGCTCCTCTTCCTTGATAGGTTCGGCCATGCCTTATTACACTCCTTCCTCCATCATTTCTTGACTTCTTAAATGCTAAATCATGTTCTAATGGTATTCTAAGGTCTTTGGCAAAGTTTGGTTGTGTTTGGAGTTGATTTGATATGGTTTTGAAAAAGTAAGAAAATGGAAGAAGAAGAAGAAGCCATTAAAAAGAGTTTCAAGGAGGAAGAAGAAGAAGGTAGAAATGTGTAAAGAGAGTGGAAGAATGGTGGTCTTATTTATAGAAAAGTTTTTGGATTAAAATAATATTTTATAAAAAGACCAAAATACCCTTACTTACTTATTAAGTAGTCTTTTTTTTCAACACTTAACATCACATTTCAAATCATTACTTTATGTCATTTTCACTTAGATATTAAGTAAAAAAAGTAATAATTATGACTCTTTGATTTGATATTTTACTTTTTTACTTTTGTACTTTTTTTGTCTTTTTATGCTTACTTTTTGTTAATTATATTCTAGAATTTTTTAAGTATGTTTAGTAAAAGTAAACTTGATTAGTTAATTAATTAATACTTACACTATTTGAATATATATGTTCCTATATAACAAAATAAAGGTGTGACGACGTTGCAACAACTTTTAATCGACAAAACGTTGATTTTCGACAAAATATTTTACGGTCACATTTTGACGTTTTGGTTAAACCATTTATTTATGTAAACCAAATTTAAAAATAAATTTACATAATGTTATTTAAAAATATAAAAACTCATAAATAAATTAAAATAATTTATTTAACCGTTTACACTTACTTTTCTAAAATTAACATTTTGTCACTTTTATCGATATAGACAAATGTTACTATTTTTTGTGTATAATTCTCTTTCCAAACCCTATCTAATTTTGTTTGTATCATATAACCTTACTTAATTCATATTTAAAATCACTTTAAATAGTATATTTTAATGTGGTCTAATTCTAGGTCGTTACAGAAATGATGTATAATCAAGTCTAGTAAACCAACTTCAAGAAAAAATCCCTTTTATTGACAGTGATGAACACTATCATTAGCACATCCAAGAATCTAAATCCAACTGAAGGTAACCAAGTAAGGCAAAGACATAAATACAAACCAAAAGATTGCCCGGCCCTGACCCAAGGCCACCTAGGCGGTGGCCTAGGGCCCCAAATTTTGTAGGGCCTCAAATTTTAAGAATTTGTTATATAAAATACGTTAGTAGTAGGTAGCTAAAGGATTGCATGGTTGAGTGGTTAAGTGCAGATTCATGATGCATAAACAACCAGAGTTGGAATCCCAGCCTGCGTTGTAAATTTTGCTCTGCCTTATACTACTTCATTATTATACAATTCTGGTAAATTACACTCCTTCATCACAACATTCTAAAATGGTGATTCCTATTACAATTCTGGTATTTTTATACAAAATTCAATATCAACACATCATTATGTTAAAGACAATTGATGCGTAAAATTTGGCATTGCTAATCTTCAATCAATTTAACAAATGAAATCATGATAACAAATTAAGTAGAGCTCGCTTTTGGGTTTCAATATAGGCTAGGCTAATTTTGTAACAGATGAAAAAAATTAAACAGAACGAAAGTTTTTCCTGGACATGATAGTTTACAAACTACCTGTAATTTGTAAACCAAACAAATAGGTCTCCATATAATATAATATTATATAAATTATCAATGATGCGATATGCTCAAAGTGAAAATGACATGGTACTAAATTCTCGATGAAAAGTGGTGTTTTGAAGAACTCAAATATCGTACTGAATAAAGTTTGCTGTGAACTTTGAATATGGTTTACCTGCACATTACTGCGCCCAAACTGGTTGATTGCCTAGAAAGATCATAAGTACCTTTATTTTTCATAGATGATTAGAGATATAATGGTTATCATCCTTTATTATACATGATGTTGAACTCTTTGGTTAGAATATAAAAAATAATTGAGTAATATACAGGCCTTGGCATCTTACTTAGCCCTCGTTTAAGATCATTATTATGTCTTAGAGATAAAATAGTATATAAGAAAGACATGACACACCTTCGAAGTATTATACCTAAGACCAGAGTTTCACCATCCTGCTTACAGTCTATCACCTGATTCCACGTTAGAGGAAACATTATCCGTTCACGTTGAAATCATAGTTGTTAAGGCACGCGCCTAGGTGTGACTAAGGCGCAGGCGCACCTCCTGTGCCTTGTCAGGTGTCGGGCGCCTCCTCTAGTGGAGGCGCACCAAATGCGCAAAAAGCGCGCTTTTTGTCGAGACACCGAGGCTCCATTAGACGCGCCTCAATTAGCGGCTCTTATTTTTGCAGGTCCACTTTTATTCGACCCGAAAGCCGACATGTTGCCTTTAAAATCGACTTGGTCGAAGCTGTTTAGGGTTTTAAATTATAATCGACTATCGAAGCCTCGAACAAAAAAAATGAACTGCTCTGCCGCGCCGCCTCATACAGCCGCAGTCAGTTCTCCTCTGCCGCCTCCTTGCTTTTTTGCATCGACTCTGTCAGGTTTTTTTTTTAACTACAGTAGCATGTAATTAGGTTTTTTTAATACGACCTTTTAAGTTAGATTATAATTAGTTTAAAATATAAATTATGAAGTTAATTTTAGTTAGTTTAAAACTTTAAAATTTAATTTAAACTTTTAAGTTAATTTGATTTATTTAGTTTATAGTTATGTTATAATTTATAAATATAATTTAAATTCAAAATTTAATTATGTTTTAATTTAAAATTTAGTTATGTTTAAAATTTAATGAGTTAAGTTTTAGTTATGTTTTAGTTTAAAATTTTAGTTATGTTTACTTATTTTTTAAATTTCAAATTTAGTTATGTTTTTAACTTTTAATTTAAAATTTAGTTATATTTTAAAATTTAATGAGTTATGTTGTATAATTTAAAGAGTCATGTTTTAGTTATGTTTTAGATTTAAATTTAGTTATGTTTTAATTTAAAATTTAGTTATGTTTTAAAAATTAACTAGTTATGTTTTATAATTAAGGAGTTCTGTATTAGTTATGTTTTAAAATTTAAAGAATTATATTTTAATTAAGTTTTAAATTTTAAATTTATTTATGTATTAATTTAAAATTTAGTTATGTTTTAAAATTTAAAAAGTTATGTTTTAATTTAAAATTTTAGTTATGTTTTACTTATGTTTTAAATTTAGTTAGTATTAATTTAAAATTTAGTTATGTTTTAAAATTTAATGAGTTCTGTTTTAAAATTTAAAGAGTTATGTTTTAAATTTCAAATTTAGTTATGTTTTAATTTAAGATTTAGTTACATTTTAAAATTTAATGAGTTACATTTTAAAATTTAAAGAGTTAAATTTTGGTTATGTTTTAATTCAAAATTTTAGTTATGTTTTACTTATGTTTTAAATTTTAAATTTAGTTATGTTTGTATTAATTTAAAATTTTGTTCTGCTTTAAAATTTAAAGAGTTATGTTTTAATTATGTTTTAAATTTAAAATTTAGTTATGTTTTAATTTAAAATTTAGTTATGTTTTAATTTAAAATTTAGTTATGTTTTAAAAATTAATGAGTTATGTTTTAAAATTTAAAGATTTGTGTTTTAGTTATGTTTTAATTTAAGATTTGGTTATGTTTTAAGATTTAATGAGTTATGTTTTAAAATTTAAACAGTTAAATAAATAGTTAAAAATTAAAATTAGAATTTTAGTTAGTAAAATAGTTTAATAACTTTGTTTCACTTTTTCATTTCAGGTTGAGATGGGATCCAAACACGCATTTTAAGCAGGTCTTTCGCCGCACCTAAAAATCGTAGAGCGGATGTTGGATGGAATGACAATTTTTTGGCGGATGAAAACAACCTTGATAGCATCGGGGGGAATAAATAGAGCAAAACAACATAAATTGAAGGTTCTAGAAATGCAAGCGCTTGTCCTAGATGTTCATCCGAAGTGAGAACTACTTTATTGGAAGCTATGGCTAGCAAACAACGTAGGAAGACAAATGCTTTTGAAGTGTTCATACGAGCAATGAGTTAGAGAACTATAGTTTGAATTTGAAAGATGATGAAGTTGAAGAAGTTGCACCAACTAATAGGAGAATGAACATTGATGGAAGGAATGTTGGAAAAAAGGCATAATCATCAAAGGGTAATGCAAAAGGCCCGATTAATTGATACATGAATAACATGGCCTCAAAACAAAGTGAACAAGATAAAATTTTAAGATCATCTAAGTTGAGGCAATCAAGTATAAATGATGCATGTGATAAAGAATTGAGAGCTAGAATCAATCAATACATTGCTCGTTTTTTTATCAAGCTGGTATTGCATTTAATGTTGCTCGTACGGGTTCATTTAAGGACATGGTTGAAGCAGATAGTAGATATAGACCTAATCTGAATCCTCCAAGTTATCATGAATTGAGAGTTCCATTGCTGAAGAAAGAGTTGGATTATACAAATGAATTAATGAAGGGGCATAAAGCCGAATGTGTGAAATATGATTGCTCCATTATGTCGGATGGGTGGACGGATCGAAAGGGAAGAACATTGATTAACTTTTTAGCAAATTGTTCTTTGGGGACAATGTTTATGGAATCCGTAAATGCATCCTCTTATGTCAAATCGGAAGAGAGGATATTTGAGTTGTTTGACAAGTTTGTTGAAAGAATTGACATGGAGAATGTGGTTCAAGTAATAACGGATAATGGAAGTAATTTAAACTATGGGTGAGTTCTACTTTTAAATATCTATTTCTAAAATTTTAATTAGTAATTACTCAGTTTTGTTGAAACTTAAAACTAATTAACTTCGTATTTTTATATTTTATTATCTAGATGAGTTGCTCTTTTGGGGTTTATTTATAACCATAGTAGTGTTTTGAACATGATGAGGATGTTCAATGGAAACAAGAAATTGATGAGATTTGGAATTATTTATAACCATGGTTGCTCTTTCGGGATTTATTTATTTGCTCTTTAGTAGAAGATACGAGAAGTGTTTGGAATTAAATTTGATAACCACCTGCCATGTCATGTTATATACCTTAACTTTATAGATATTTGATAGAAACAATATAATGCTACCTAACTTGTAGCCATTTTTATTTTTATAAAACCATGAACAAACCGGCCAAGCAACCAATAATCACTTTGGGCCTAGACTAAAGAATGAGAAGACTTTGCTCCAGATAGAAACAACCAATGCTTGGATACTCTCATTATGGAACACTATTACCTAGCTACAAAACAGGTGGGACAACTACAAAGAACTTCCCATGGAAGGACATGGTCGTTCATGGTTTTTATAAAAATAAAGGTGACTATAGGATGGTAAACATTATATTGTTTCTGTTAAATATATGTGTAGTTTAGGCATATAACATGAATACAGAATCATGAGAAATTGTACACAATGGTGGTGATTTTTTTTATCACATTTAACTCCGAACAGTTCTCCTATCTTCTACTAAATAGCTTATAAATCTCATCTCCAGGACTTATACAAATCAAACTGTTCATTTCACTATTATGGTTGAGGTACCTAGTGATGAAAGTATAGCTTCCAATAATAGAGCACCAAGCCTTGCAGCATTTAGATCTTAACAGTAATAGTGCTAGCAAAAAGAGTAGAATGCCCCCCTAACATCGGTTCAAGCACACAACATTCATTGTCCATTTATAAATGTTCTTGAAATGAACCAATAGCTTCAAATGTTATATTTTGCAATTAACTACGAATATTGTTATTTAACCATTGATCAAGCTTCAGATATCCACACGATATAGTGATGATAAAGAGAAAGCTTGTGCAATATACTATTGTTTATGCCTTTTCAATCATTACAAAGGGCTTAAAATTAATTAAACTAATACATAATGAGTTATATGTAGTTTTAATAAATTTAATAAACTAATAATAACAATTGAATATATATTATTAATAATAAATAGGATAAAAATTATTTATTTAAAATACATATATGGCCGACCTCTATTTAGTAAGGTTGTCGATGAGTACCCAAAAAATCCAATAATTTGTCCACGTTAATATCCCAAAAATGAAAAAAAAATATCTGATGCGAATAAGATAGTATCCACGTTTGACTTTTATCAATATATTAGTTGAGATTATGCATACTTTACTACATAAATGATTGATGTATATTGTTTTATTATGGTAATAATTCATATTATGCATTTACAATATTTGCTATCAAAAATTGATTATGATCATTGTATTGTATTTATGTTAGCATTATTACTGTGAAGGATTTATATCGTACCAAAGAAATTGATTTATACTGTCAAGGATCACTCACTCAAATGACAGTTGTATGGCGCTATAAACTGAGATCCTAAATGTCATCATGGGTTCGACCCTTCGAGACATCGAAAATAAATGCTCTACTTGAATAAAGTATTGCTCTTATTATCAAAAAAATCGTTTGTCTTACGACTTTATTAAATATGAATGAAGCAGATAAATATCTGAATTCTGCCCGTATCTGCGGATACAAATATTCGATATCTAAGAATGATTTCAGATACAAATGCGGATTTGGCATTATCCGCATCTGAAACATCCACACCTGAAAATATTTGTTAACAAACCTACTACTTGGTCATATGAGGTCAAAACAAACATGTAATGTTAATATTGTAAATTGTTTGCTTGATAGCAACTTGTGAGAAAAGAAAAGGCTTGATATTTTAACCTAATTATACCCACAGATGGAATAGGGTTTTCTCTCATTACATACAAACAAAATAATCAAAAAAAACCTTCATTATTAATATAAACTTTATTATTCAAGATAACACACCGAAAAGTTCTAGTGCATGATAAATAAAGAAATATACCTTTTTTTGAAATTGCCCATTCACGCTCCGTTGATGCACCAAATCCAACAATAGGTCAATGTTAGCGTACAAATTTTGGGCAAGTATGTATACCATTTCATAATAATCAACTAACTTAGTTGATCTAGACCTATTCTAAAAACTAAAATTTGAGACAAAACATACAGCATTAATGAGTCTGTCATGGAACTAAACACAGTAACAACTACGGATATGCAACATGTAACTACATTAATGATGAAGTGCAACTTGCTCATAATCAGAGTTGTTTGAATGTTTTAGAAATGCCCTATGACGATTGAGCGTTAATGATGGTCCAACGACCACACTGACTAAAAAACCACCAAATTTCGACTAATAATATAATGCAGACTGAAATTGGGTAAAATGAAGTCAAAAATGCAGTCTGCTCGATAAATATCTTTACGACCATTTCCTATGATGATATGATCAAAACATTCAAAATTCTATTGTAGCTCCAAGAAGACGACCCACATATATGCAACACGTTGTTAACTTAGTATGTCTTTACAACAAATTATAGTTGAATAAAGCAATAAAGAAATACCTATGGCTGTATATTATCTCTAGCAGCATTATCTAACTCTTTTGACTTCAGAGCATCAAGAAATTACATCCAACCCATAAACATACATAATCGCACGTTAAAGAGGACTCATTCCAGTTTTCTAAAATATAAAATATTCAATGGCCACAAAAAAACATGAATATTAACTTCAACGGGAGATATTTTTCTACATTAAAGTGACACATCTTTCTATAAATGTTTGAAGTTGTCAAAAATCCAAAGGTTAACTTGATTTTTATTGCTGCAAGCAAAATTAAGAAAACAGGAATCAAACTGAAATCAATATCTAACATAAATGATACTAATCAAAATCCAATTGAACCAACAAGTGGAACCTAAAACGTAGGATGGTTAAAAGTTGGCATGAATGAAGTTCCTTTTGCATCAGCTTATTTTTTATTTGGGCTCGAAAACATTAGACAAATACTCTAATAGAGTTGAATTGGATTATCTGAAGAAAAATAAAACAAAAATAGAATCCTAATAATTCATTTAGGATTTTAGAAAGTCTGAATCATCAAAACAAAATAGTATAATAGAAAAAATAAGGCTAATTAATTCGAGTGAGTAGAATGAATAAATCAACTTTGGTAGGAAAATTTTGAGTACAACTTTTTATGTGTAGGCCTTCAAGTTTCTACCAAAAGAAAAATCATACTTCAGCCGAGATTAATTAAAATCCTCACAAATTAGCACGTCAATTAATCAATTTGGTTTTAAAACCTCATATATACCATAAAACCATAAATCAACAATCAACCAAACAAGCAGAGCTGCATAACGTACCAAACTAGTGAAAAGAACCATTGGAGATTAGGGGATATTACCGGAGGAAGTTAATAGAGAGATTTGTCACTTCCATTATAGATATGTTCATTTCGATTGTGGGATAAGAATAATTGAGGCTGGGGCTGTAAATCTTCATACCTAAGGATGAATAAGACAAGGGAAGTAAAAAATCGTCAATATCCAATAAAACAAAATTGCAACTAAATTTGTAAATGTGGACAAAATTTGTTTGTGTGAAAACAAACTATCATCAAAAACAGTTAAATTACTTGATTCTCTCTATCGTGGTCATTTGTGTAAAATAAAGTTGTAGGTTGTGTTGAATGTGTTTGTCTACACTTAAGTTAAAAGAGAAATAACTCATCTAATAGTTTGTAACCATGAACCAAGTGGAGACTGAGCTTATAACCATTTCCCAATATCTCTACATCCTAGCACAATTTATGAAGCTTTTGGCTATTTAATAATAAATAGTAACTAGCATCAGTATTCTCAAAGCATATTTAAATAGGTTAAGAAATATGAACAACAATAACAAGTATAACATTTCCAACTATACTAACATATAGAAACAAAGTATAATCTAACGAGTGTTCTTTTTTAAACAACATATGTGTATTCCTATATACCTTCAATAGAATACAGCAAAAGTCAGTTTGCGGTATAATAATAGTTAACTATACTATTTTACAGTACAACAATACAACATAAGTTAATTATATCCTTATCATAGCTAATCAAATAAAAAACTGAATTAAATATGCTTCATGGCAGTACTTGTTATAATGTTAGTATATAATTCAATAATAAAAATTATCAAAATATGCATCACTGCAGTAGTTGTTAACAATACCACAGTACATGTTAAGAAATATAATAATATATGATAAAATAGAGAACAATGTAATAAATTTGATAGATACAAAACCAAAGTTTCATAAATTATCATTTTTGTAGAATATCAATTAAAAATCCAATTAGTTTTTTTTCCATATAATTGGATGCCAACATATATTTTATCAATCTGGGCTTGGCCAAACATCAATAAATCTTGTCAATTGATGGCACTAGTACAATCTAACATAACTTACATGCTTCACTCAATAAGTTTGCAATAAGAAAACTTGTAGGTATTGTGAGTTTGTCCCGTTTGATCTTTAAGAGGGTTGAAATGTATCCATAGCTCACATAAAAATAGACATAAGTCTAAATTTCAACAAAAATTAAGGGAATCTATGATATATTTAATCATAGTCCTATCATGTCCTTAATTATATCCAAAAAGTAATTCTGGCACCCAAATCAGTTTTACTCCGAGAGAATCACCATATAGGGACAGTTAATTCATTGCAAAAGTAACGAAACCTTGAAAATAACATAATAACAAAAAGAATTGACGAGATATCACAAAAAATAATTCTGGATTAAATATTCTTTTCCAGAAGAAATTATTATTTGACAGAGCGTTAATATAAGATAGCGATCAATCGACATGAAAATAAGCAATGATAACCAATTAACATGAAAATAACTAAAGATTTTGCATGCAAAAGCATACTGAATCGGTAAAATAGAACAAAACTGAACAACGAAAAATATTTTGCCTGCAACGTGATGTCAAAAATAATATGGATGGAATGATTTCGGATTAAAAATTTCCAAATAGGTTTGACATGTGAAGAAATTGGTTATATAGAGGGAGGAATCTAGGGTTTTGAATCTGGAGTGTGAGATTGTGTTTTCAGCCGTAGATTTTGGAATTGGAAATGAAATATTATAGGGAAATGGAAAACTAAGGTAGTGAATGGTGGACCACTTTTTAGTTTTAGGTTTTCTTCCACACAAAAAATACACATGACGCATGTATCTTTTATTTTTCCATTCCTCCAACCCCTCCGTGGTCCCTTCCATTTTTCTTCCATCATATCCGTCTTCTCTCCACTTCTTTCATGTTTTGTAATTAATATTGAAAACTCAAAACACAAAACTTATTTTAAACCAAACGCTACCTAATATTTTTAGTTTGGGTCCGTTTGATCTGCCAAATGAAACCAAAAGGGCAGATGGGCATTACCATCAACCAATGCATGAATATTGAGTTATTTTAACCGCTAAAAAAAACAAAAAAAAAATTGTTGTTAAATACACAAATAATGTACTAAATGTTACCCGCAATTAAAATTTTGTTTGGTTGTTTTTTAAAAAGTTCATCATTATTTGAAAAATGATAACGTTGAGATTTGTAAATTTTCATTTTTTTTGTTCTTTATACAAATTTTATTATGCTATTTAGATCAAGAACAGTTCGGCATAATCTAGCAATTGCGACTAAAAACAAAATTAAAATCAAAATTAATATTGAAATTACTTACTTTTCATAGTCTCTGACGCGGATTTTTCACTTCTGAACTTGAATCTTCATCTATTTTGAAATGGATTTGATTTTGTATTGTATAACATGAATCATCAGTTATGGTGCATTTTTGGTATTAATAAGTGTAGATTCAAAATGTGGTTGTATCATACCGTGCATTATCTAGTTTGTTTTTTAGTGTTTAGCAATACTCAAAAAAATAAGAAGGTTGCTAAAGGATTTATAAGTTTGAACAAGGGGAATTAAAATACAAATTTTTTTAGAGAAATTTTTTGTTAAACGGAGAATCAAATATTAATTCTTCCTTTATAAAAATTATTCAAATTATTAAATTGTCCACTCCATAATCTGCATATCTCCGTCCTTTCTATGTTCTAGTTATCCCAAACTCTCTATACTCAATCTATAAAACTTCAAACCCTAAACTATTATTACTTAAATGTAAAATTTAATTCTCTAATTATAAAAATTATGGAGGAATCATACAGTTATAACAATATATATGGTATTTTGATGATAACAATCATACAACAACGCTACTAATATGTTTATTAAATTATTTCAGGTCAAAACGATGATGGAAAAGATGAAAAATAAATTGGCTAAAAATATGCAAAGCTGGGACTCAAACCCGGATGGGCTGAGAGATGAGCGCATGCTTTTACCATTGAACTAAGCAAGCTTTTGGAAATTACGCTTATTCAGTTGACTGAAATCCTTGCTCAGTCGATTGAACTAGCTAAGTTGCCTAATTTATAAAAAACAGCCTACTTAATCAAGCCCGAAGTTCTGGACCAAAATTTGTCACTTTCAGTTGACTGAATTTGATCCTCAGTTAACTGAGCTAATACAAAAACGGCTAATTTTTTGAATTTGTGTTTTCATGTCTCTTCGCTCCAGAAATTGCATTTCTTCGCTCCTGTAGCCACTTCTCTTCACCAATGGCGAATTTGGTAGGTTGCACCCCTACATTGGCATCCCTACAACAACTATATAATCCTCTACCCATTCCTGAATCAATATACATTGAAACACAACTCTATGCTTTTAAATCTAGACCTCAAACTCTCAATTCATAAGCAATACTCTGAATTCTAAGAAATTCATGTGATTCAGAGATTTTGACTAGTGTGCTTCATCTCCACATCTCATATTCTAGTCGAATAAACTCCTTAGCCTCTACACCTCCACTCATTATAATTTGGTCGGGTTATAGGAGTTATTATATATCAAAGTGACATTCTGTATATCAAGATACGTTGTGTCGGAAAGTAACATTTGTTATACTGCTTGTAATTGTTGTTGAAGTCCTGTTCGGTTGTTCAGGCGGAGTTTTAAACCTGTCCTCTAGGTGAAGTGAGGGTAATTAGTTAAAGGAAATTCTGAAGAGGAGCTTCGGGACTGGACGTAGGATGGGAGGTTTGAACTTGTATAAAATCGACCGTGTAATCTACTTTACTATTTTCGCTACATTTACATTGTTTATTTACCTTGGTCATCTTCGATCCAGTGCATAGCGACTAACAAGTGGTATCAAAGCATGGAATTCTATCGATCGTCACGACATCATAGAATAATGGCCATAAAGAGAAGATCCGGTCAGAGCTCAAAGACAGTCGAGAAAAAGAAAATTTCTGGAAGCGAGCAACAATCAATAGAATCAAGGTACATGTGTTGTATGGCTAATCTCAGATCAAAATCGGTACGTTTTGATTCTATATATAATAATCTTTTACAAATGCATGAGAATTTATTAAAAGATTTTAAAACATCACAAAAGATCAACTCTATTGTTTTAGCTAAATTGGATGACTGTGAGCGTAAAATTAGTATTTTAATGGAAGAAAAATAAGTTTTAGTAAAACAAACTGAAGTTTTTGAAAATACATTGGAAGAACTTGTTTTACAAAAAGATTTCCTATTAAAAGAAAACGAGCGCTTAAACGATAAAATACTGATCTTTTAAAGGAAATTGAAATTTTGCAGAATAAAAATATATCTTTGAAAAATTCTTTAAATGATTCTAATTCTAAACTTTTGTCCCTTGAAAAAGAGAATATGCTCTCAATGATAAGAATCTAGAGTTAATTAATAAATGTGAATTTTTAAAAGATAATAATATTATATTGCAAAAGGAAATTTGTGATTCCAAAGCTAATTTTTATAAATTAAATGATAAAATCACAAATTTTAATAGAGAAAAAAGATGGGTTATCTTCCTTAACTACTAATAGCAAAGCTCACAATAATAGAACTGGTTTAGATTATAAACAAGATAATTATAGAAAAAGTACTGGATATGCATTTATGTATACACATTTTAATGCTAGTACTAAAAATAGAGATAGTTTTAAAACCAATCCATGTCATGATAGTATTATGCTTAGAAATAGAAAAAATCCTTTGAATATTAAATCAATGACAATTAATATTGATATATGGGTTCCTGCTAACCTAACTGATCATGACAGACTATCATACATTAACAATTATTATGACACTATTATTAATATTGAAAATTATATTTTTAAGGGATCAACCGCCAATTAGATATGGTTTCCTAAGTCATAAACCCTATATTTTCTGTAAAATGAATATCGTTTTGCTTACATTTGACATATATATTAGATACTCATCATTTTGCATTAATAATAAATTACATAACTTATCTATGATACTTCCTATCTCTTTTTTATAAAGGGGGAGAAAAATTGTACACATTTACAGGAAAAGTACATAGAACCATTTGTTAAAGAGTATATATTATTTAGGGGGAGTTTTTTTTTTAATATAATATGCTTATGCGTTTATTCCTTTTTGTTGATGACAAAGGGGGAGAAGAACTTGTGCCTTACATATTTTATATTGGCATTTATATAAAGTTGAGGGAAATAATATATATATTTAGAGGGAGCTATTATTTTATATTATAAAGTTGTGTTGTTGTCATCATCAAAAGGGGGAGATTGTTAGAACCATATATATGTTATTTTGATGATAACAACCATACAACAATACTACCAATATGTTTATTAAGTTATTACATGTCAAAACGATGATGGAAACGATGAAAAATAAATTGGCTAAAAATATGCGAAGCTAGGACTCAAACTCGGGTGGGCTGAGAGATGAGCGCATGCTTTTACCACTGAACTAAGCAACCTTTTGGAAACTATGCTTATTCAGTCGACTGAAATCCTTGCTCAGTCGACTGAACTAGCTAAGTTGCCTAATTTATAAAAAAACAGCCTACTTAATCAAGCCCGAAGTTCTGAACCAAAATTTGCCACTTTCAGTCGACTGAATTTGATCCTCAGTTAACTGAGCTAATACAAAAACGGCTATTTTTTTGAATTTGTGTTTTCATGTCTCTTCGCTCTAGAAGTTGCATCTCTTCGCTCCTACAGCCACTTCTCTTTATCAATGGCGAATTTGAAAGGTTGCACCCCTAGATTGGCATCCCTACAACAACTGTATAATCCCCTAACCATTCTTGAATCAATATACATTGAAACACAACTCTATGCTTTTAAATCTAGGCCTTAAACTCTCAATTCATAAGCAGTACTCCGAATTCCAAGAAATTCATGTGATTCAGAGATTTCGACTAGTGTGCTTCATATCCACATTCCATGTTTTAGTCGAATAAACTCCTTAGCCTCTACATCTTCACTCAATATAGTTTGGTTGGGTTATAGGAGTTATTATACATCAAAGTGACATTCTGTATATCAAAATACGTTGTGTCAGAAATTAACATTTGTTACACTTCATGTAACTGTTGTTGAAGTCCTGTTCGGTTGTTCAAGCGGAGTTTATAAACCTATTCCTCCAGGTGAAGTGAGGGTAATTAGTTAAAGGAAATTTCAAAGAGGAGCTTTGAGACTGGATGTAGGATGGAAGGTCTGAACCAGTATAAAATCAACTGTGTAATCTACTTTACTATTTCTGCTGCATCTACATTATTTATTATTGTTGCCATCTCAACCCCTATCTCACCTTCATCAAAAGAAGATGATAAGGGTGTTGGTTTTTTTTCCTTCTATTGAAGATTCAAATGATGTCTTTGAATGAGGTAGAAAATTTTAGGGAGCTATGTTCCTAGAGTAGACATAGTTAGAGTATATCACTGGTTACAACTTCAGACATCGATGTGAGCTAGAGACACAATTTGTTGGCGTTAAAAATGACCACCAACACCCAATTATGTGAAAGCATCAATATCCAGTCACAAATCTCAGATAATATAATTTAGAGAATATAAATTGAAGAATAATAAAATTAAAACAGAAAGCAAGTAAAGAGAGACACAAATTTATAGTGTTTTGGTTAATTCCGGCCTACGTCCACTCCAAATATTTTCCTTTTATTCGTTTATGTTGCTGTTACGGTTACAAATCCGTGAAATCCCAAAATAAAAATGGTAGAGTATAGTCTAGGCTTGAAGTAGAAAGAAGATCCTTCCTGATGTCATATCTATTATATTTGTAGGAGAAGACGTGAAAATATCTCGCTCAAAGCCCGGATTTGAAACCCTGAAACCAAGACGAGCTTGTTCAGAAAGTTTAGGGCCCACCGGAGCCTATAATAGGGATCGGGGTCGATCCCTATTTTAGGGGATTTATGTGGTGCAATACCTATGATAGGTATCTCATGTTGTAATGTACTTGCCATCCAAATTTCATGTAGATTGCATTTGTAGATTTTGAGTTATTGACTGATCATTGCTATGAACTTGAATATGGCCGATCTATCATAGGGAAGAGGATCGATCCCTCCAAACTCCTCCATTTGATGTGCGATCCTTAGGGTAGACTCCCTAGGGTCCCTTCCTTTTGTTTCCAAAATTTTACTTTAATCCGCCTTGTGGTAGTTGAGTTATAAAGCGATCATCGGTGAGTTGTGTTGTGTGCATCCTGTTTAATCTGATCCCTTTATTCTGATTCCTCAATTTTGTTCCCTCTTCAAGGGGAAGTATTATTTTCATACTTAGCCATTTTTTGAGTGTTGTCTATCCAAATCCATCCAACCATCGCCCATAGTTTCAAATATAGTTGACCTCCAATCCTAGTAACCATCTCTTTGGGCTTTCTGCCTTGATAATCTGAAGTCTGTTGGGTTAAATCCGCTTGTGTACTGCCTTGGCAAAAGGCGGGTTAGCACTTTGCCCTCCAAAATATGCCTTACGATAGGAAGGTGTGTTTTGAATTGTCATAAATTGAAAATTCAAAGTCCATAATCCATTGATTAGCCATATTGTCCAATCTGAATCCACACTCTCTTCAGATCGTTAGTGAAATCCATAACCATTCTGAGTTGATATCCACTTCCATATCTGTTGCAAATCCGCGATCTTTTCAGATCATTTTGTCCAAATCCTTAACCTCACTGGGTCGTTAGCCATATCTGGGACCACTCCGGATCCATATCCAAATCCGTGACCGCTCCGGGTCCTTGTCGAGCGCAATCTGTTAGTCCATGAGATGATGGTTTTGATGACAACAACCTTAGAATAGATTATAAAATATATAAATACTAACATTACAAGTTTAGATATATATGTATATGCAGGATCTAACCATGCAGGTATCAAGAATGAAGACTTTACAGTATAGAGATTCAAGATATAGAGATAGAAGACTCATGAGTATCAAGAATTTCAAGAGTTCAAGT
Source organism: Allium fistulosum (assembly GCA_030737815.1). Lineage (NCBI taxonomy): Eukaryota > Viridiplantae > Streptophyta > Magnoliopsida > Asparagales > Amaryllidaceae > Allium > Allium fistulosum. The sequence goes on from CM060901.1 coordinate 826,443,344, forward strand.
TTCCAAGATAAGTTATATAGTTAGGAATATTGTTAAAACTCATAGAAAGGCACTGGCATCTTAATATCCAATTTATTCGTTGAATGGAATCCACTTCGAGCCCGTTAAAGGGATGGAACCCTAGGTAGGATGGAACCTACGAAAATCTAGTGGGACATTGTTTTGTATCCACTAATTTTAATTCAAATGATTTTACAAAATTATCTTGTTTTCAAAACTTTCCTTTTAAAAGATTCAAAACTTTCTATCCTGATTTTAAATAATTTTAGCCTAAAAAACATCTTTAATTTCAAAGTCAAAATTACTCTTGATTTTAAACTATCTTTTTAGATAATATATTTAACTTTTAAATTATTTATACTTTGATTTAAATTATAGTTAAATTATGTATATATTGTTCTTTATATTTACTTATGTATTTTAACTATAGTTAAGTATATTTATAAAGTTTAAAATAATTTTAATATAAGATAGAGGTTATTTTCAAAGAAAATCAAAACACCAAAAATCCCTTTTGGGATGTCGACATGCCCAAGTACCCCATGTCGACATGGTGTTAGTTAGTTTCAAAATTCAAATTTCAAAAGAAGTGTCTATTCGCCATAACTCTTCATGAATAGTCATGGCTGTTGTTCTTCTATAAATAGGGGTCAGTTTCAACGAATTTTTAATCACTTTTTCTGGTTTTTCACTTCTCTTCTTCTTCCACATTTCTTAATACAAAATCATACCATTACTCTGCCGAAATCAACATCGAATCATACTCGATTACTTCTAGTGTGATTCTCCATCACTATCTCTACAAGGTTCTCAGTGCTATTCAGAGTTATAGACTTCTTTGTAATATATTAACGAGAAAAGGTGTGATTGTAGCCTTGGAAATCAATCAAAAGGAAAATGGTGTGATTGTAGCCCTGGAAATCAATTGGGTGAACTTGTTGCCCCGGAAATCAAGTATCTCTACCCAGAAGATTGTTATTCTGGAGGATGTACCTCGTAGCCTTGAAACCGAGGGTTGTAATTGTTGAATTGGTTTTGAAAGAAAATCTGTACTTAGTTGTGCGGGACTGGATGTAGGGTAACTCCGAACTAGTATAAAATCCAGTGTCTTCTTTCCTTTACTTCTTTTACTTTATATTTGCATCTGTGTTTGATTCTGTGTTCATATCTGTGTCTGATTAGTGTATACATGTTAACAAATTAAGATAAACTCAAAAAGATTAACAAATTTCTTAAAACACTATTCACCCCGCCTCTAGTGTTGATTCTAGCCTTAAGATCCTTAATTCGCATTTCTCACACAATCCATACTCGACATCCGAGTAAGCCGATTCTGTCGCTTTTCGATGAAGCGGCGTTATTTTCTATACTCTGGTTCGGTGTCCCTGAACATTAAGTGTTGTCTTGGCCTAAGTCCTATGCTGATGGTGGTCTCTTTGGACCCTTGCCGAGCATAATCCATACTTGATGACCTGAGTAGGTCGATCCTATCGCTCTCTAGTGGAGCGACCTACTCCTTACTAGGCATAATCTATACTTGACGTCCTTATAGGTTTTATTTTTCAGCCTCGACTCTCCGATCGAGGACTTAATCCATGCATGAGTCCATTCTATCGCTCTTCGGCGAAGAAACTCGCACCTTGCGGTTACCGCTCCGTCACTCCGGTCGGGACAATAATCGCGTCCTGTTTTATTTATCGTAGAAATACGGATCATAAATAACCGAATACAATAAGAGTTCGTACATCCAGAAATCAAAAAACTAAAAAAGCCAAAGGGTTCTCTCCGAGCACAATGATTCATCATTATCTCAAAGCATGCTTAGGGACCGTCTTCGATCACATACATGTGTAAGTGACTTAGCCGCCTTATTATAGAATTTATTATTATTGTTATGGACGGAGTCGAAGTCATGAACTCGGCCCATACCATCATGATCAGTTGATAGCGATCTGTGACCCCAATCCAGGGTCATTCCTGTTTCCATTCGATGCGGATGGCGGTTGTTTTTGTTCCACGGCCATTGTTTGATTCCTCACGTACTACAGCAATCAACCTTTCCTGACGTGCTCCTCAATCATATCCTTTAACTGTCTACATTCATTTGTGGCGTGCCTATTCAATTCATGGAACAAACAGTAGTTTCTAGACATACGCTCCCGCTTTGTGGGATCCCTCCTTGCCGGTTTTCGATAGAGGAGTTTCCCCTAGTGTCCACATAAATTCATTTTAGGCTTTCCATCAAATCCGAATAGGAGGTGAACTTCGGCTCCTACTCTTTCCTTTGCCTTTTTGTCCCATCATATCCATCATCCAATTTTTGTTTGCCTTTACGTTCTTATTTGCATCTCCTGAGGATCCTCCGCTTTGCATAGCATTCACCTCCGGTTTGCTGGCTCATGCTCTTCCTACCGCAGGAACCTTTATACTTCATGATAAAACTCCCCGAGATCCATAGGCAGATCCCATGCCAATGAATCATTGAAATTTATGGCATCGACAATTCCTAATACAAATACCATCAAAACCATGAATAAATCTAGCCGACCCACCGATGCCGCCGTGGCATTAAATCGTGTTAGAAAACTTCTTAAAGACTTTCCGGTCTTATGTTTCAGTGTTACTAAACTCATCACAATTTTGGGTCTCGAAATGTGAACCCTGTACTGCCTCATAAATCTTTCGACCAATTCCGTCCACGTGCCGATAAGACCGCTCTCCAACTGCCTGAACCACGGTGCAGCTACATCCGTTAGATACATGGGAATGCATCATGCCAAGACTTTCTATGATGCCCCCAATACTTCCATGTGTTGTATATATCTCATCATATGCATAGTTGGGTCCGACTTTCTATCATATACTTCCAATATTGGTAGTTTAAACTCTAGTCGATTCCTAGCATTCCTGATTTAGGAGTGAATGGACTTCTATTTACATCCTCCAAATCCATGTTCATCAATCCTCCACGCATAGCTCGCCTGATCATCTCTCAAACCTATCATTGTCATCCAGTAGTAGTCTCCTATCATCATTTCCAAACCGCCCCTCGATTCCACGAGGGAATCTTGGAATGGACTCCTCCAAATGAGTATCCAAATTTCGATTCGCACCAAGCTCCATAGGATCGACCACAGGTCCTCTAGCATCGCGATTGACCAGACTTGGGGGCATATCCCCATGCCTTTAGGAATTAGGGTCGATCCCTCTAAGATGGTCGGGGATTGCCCCTGGCTGCTCTGTTCTATTCCTTTATCCAATAGCTCCATCTTCATGTTCCCAGTTCTAATTTCCAGCGATCCCTGCTGCTTCAACTCATTGATCTAAGTGGTCATTAGCTCCTGCTACTCTATTCCCTTGGTTCTGCGCTCCAGCTTATCCAATCCGTTGAAGTAAATTCTGCATCATATCCTCCTGTCTTTTCAACATCCTTTCCTGCATAGCATCCATTATCGTTTCCACTTCATCCCTGGTGATGTAGATAGATGCTTGATTAGCTTTAGCTCCCGAGGAACCCTCGCGACTCCCTCCATGGTGGCTCCTTTCCGGTAGCACTCTTTTTGTTAATTTTTCACCATTGCTCCAAATCTAAGCTCTATATCTTTTCCGAACTCTGAATCTGAATTCCAAATCTACGAGGCTAACTCTCTCGGTGAAAGCACCAAAATGTTGGCGTCAAAAATGGCCACCAATATCCAGTCATGTGAAAGCACCAATATCTGGTCACAGATCTCAGATAATATAATGTAGAGAATATAAATTGAAGAATAATAAAATTAAAACAGAAAGCAAGTAAAGAGAGACATGGATTTATAGTGGTTCGACTAACTCCGACGTACGATCACTCCAAAGATTTTCCTTTTATTCGTTTATGTTGTTGTTACAGTTACCAATCCATGAAATTCCAGAATAAAAATGGTAGAGTATAGCCTAGGGTGAAGATAGAATGAAGCAAATAGAAGATCCCTTTGCTGATGTCATGTCCGCTGTATTTATAGGAGAAGATGTTAAAGTATCTCGCTAAAAACATGGATCTAAAACCCTGAAGCCAAGATGAGCCTGCCCAAAAAGTTTGGAGCCCACCAGAGCCCATAATAAGGAATGGGGCCGATTCCTGTTTTGGGGATTTATGGGTGTGATACCTTTGATGGACCCCATATGTTGTAATGTACTTTCCACCAAATTTCATGTCGATTGCATTTGTAGATTTTGAGTTATTGACTGATCATTACTATGAACTTGATTATGGTCGTTCCTCCATAGGGAAGAGGGTCGATCCCACTAAACTCCTCCATTTGATGTGCGATCTCTAGGGTAGACTCCCTAGGGTCCCTTCTTTTTGTTTCCAAAGTTTCACTTTAATCTGCCTTGTGGTTGTTGAGTTATGTAGCGATCATCATTGAGTTGTGTTGTGTGCATCCTGTTTAACCCGATCCCATTATTGTGATCCCTCTATTCCGATCCCTCTTCTAGGGGAAGTATTAGTTTCATACTTAGCCATTTTTGAGCATTGTCCATCCGAATCTATCCAACTACCATCCATAATTCCAAATATAATCGATCCCCAATCATGGTAACCATCTCTTCAGGCTTTATGCCTTGATGATCGTGAAGTCTGTTGGGTTAAATCCGCCTGTGTACTGCCTTGGCAAAAGGCGGGTTAACACTTTGCCCCTCAAAACATGTCTTATTATAGGAAGGTGTGTTTTGAATTGCCATAAATTGAAAATTCAAAGTCCATAATCCATCGATAGCCATTATCCCATCCGATCCACGGTCTCTTCAGATCGTTAGTGAAATCCATAACCATTATGGGTCGATATCCAATTCCATATCCATTACAAATCAGTGATCTCTTCGAATCGTTTTATCCAAATCCTTGACCTCACCGAGTCGTTAGCCAAATTCGAGACCACTCCTGGTACATATCAAAATCTGTGATCGCTTCGGGTCCTTGTCGAGTGCAATCCATACTCGACGTCCGAGTAAGCTGATCCTGTCACTTTCCGACGAAGCGGCGATATTTCCTGTACTCTGGTTCAGTGTCCCTGAACATTAAGTGGTGTCTTGGCTTATGTCCTATGTCAATAGTGGTCTCTTCGGACCCTTGCAAGCATAATCCATACTCGATGACCTGAGTTGGACAATCATATCGCTCTCTGGTGGAGCGGCCTACTCCTTGCCAGGCATAATCCATACCTGACGTCCTTTTAGGTTCTGTTCTCTAGCCTCGACTCTTTGGTCGAGGACTTAATCCATGTAAGAGTCCATTCTATCGCTCTCCGGCGAAGGGACTCGCATCTTGCGGTTACCGTTCCGTCATTCCGGTCGGGACAATAATCGCATCTTGTTTTATTTATCACAGTAATGTGGATCATAAATAACCTAATAAATAAGAGTTCGTACATCCAGAAATCGAAAAAACTAAAAAAGCCAAAGGGTGCCTCTTCGGGCACGATGATTCATCATTATCTCAGAGCATGCCTAGGGACCATCCTCAATCATGTATATGTGTAAGTGACTTAGCCGCCTTATTATAGAGTTTATTGTTATTATTATTATGGCCTCCAAGTCCAGAACTTAGACCTTCCATCAAGATTAGTTGAAAACAATCCATGACCCTGATCTAGAGTCATTCCTATTTCCATTCGATGCGAACGGTGGTTGTTCTTGTTCCACCGCCTTTGTCTGATTCCTCACATACTATAGTAGTCAACCGTTCCTGACATGCTCCTCAATCATATCCTTTAAATGTCTGCATTCTTCCGTGGTGTGCCTGTTCAATTCGTGGAACATACATTTCTTTCTAAACATACGCTCCCGCTCCGTAGGATCTCGCTTTGCCGGTTCCCGATAGAGGAGTTGCCCCCTAGTGTCTAGATAAATCCGTTTAGGCTTTCCTATCCGATTTCCGATAGGGGAGTTGCCCCCTAGTGTCCAGATAAATCCGTTTTAGGCTTTCCATCAAATCCGAGTAGGAGGAGAACTTCGGCTCCTACTCTTTCCATCGCTTTTTCGTCTCATCATATGCATCATCCAGTTTATGTTTGCCTTTATCATTCTTTTTTGCATATCCTGATGATCCTCCACTTTGCACAACATTCACCTTCGGTTTGTCGGCTCATGCGTCTCCTTACCACATGAACCTTTCTACTTTATAATAAAACTCCCCGAGATCCATAGGTGAATCTTGCGCCAATGAATCCTTGATATCCATGGCATCAACAATTCCCGATACAACTGCCATCAAAAGCATGGATGGATCTAGCCGATCTATTGATGTCGTCACGACATTGAATCGTGTTAGAAAACTCCTTAGAGACTGTCCGGCCTTTTGTTTTAGTGTTACTAAACTCATCACAATTTTGGGTCTCGAAATGTGAATCCCGAACTGCCTCATAAATCTATCGACCAATTATGTCCATGTGCCAATAAGACTGCTCTCCAACTGCTTGAACCACAGTGCAGCTACATCCATTAGATACAAGGGAAAGCATCGTGCCATGACTTCCTTTGATGACCCCAATACTTCCATGTGTCATATATATCTCGTTATATGCATAGTTGGGTCTGACTTTCTGTCATAAACTTCCAATGTTGGTAGTTTAAACTCTAGTCAATTCCTAGCATTCCTGATTTAGGACTGAAATACCTGTTTACCAATCCTCCATGCATAGCTCCCCTGATCATCTCTGTAAACATATCATTGTCATCCAGCGGTAGTCCTATCATCATTTCCAAATTCCCCCTTGAGTCCACAAGGGAACTTGGAACGTACTCCTTCGAACGAGCATCTAAATTTCAATTCACGCCAAGCTCCATAGGATCGATCGCAGGTCTTCTAGCATCACGATCGACCAGACCCAAGGGCATGCTCCCAAGCCTTTGGGGATTGGGGCTGATCCCTCTAGAGGGATAGCAGCCGACCCCCCTAAGATGGCCGGGGACTACCCCCGGTTGCTCTATTCCATTCCTTTGTCCAATAGCTCCATCTCCATATTCATGGTTTTGATTTCCAGCGATTCCTACTGCTTCGACTCCTTGATCTAAGTTGTCATTAGCTCCTGCTACTCTATTCCCTTGATTCTACGCTCCAGCTTGTCCAATCTATTGGAGTAAATTCTGCATCATCTCCTCCTATCTTTTCAGCATCCTTTCCTGCATAGCATCTATCATTGTTTCCATTTCATCCTTGGTGATGTAGATAAAGCTTGATTAGCTCCAACCCCTGAGGAAGCCTTCTGACTCCCTCCATGGTGGTTCCTTTCCGGTAGCATTCTTTTTGTTTATTGTCTCACTATTGCTCCAAATCTAAGCTCTAGATGTTTTCCAAACTCTGAATCTGAATTCCAAATCTGTGGGGCTAGCTTTCTCAGTGAAAGCACCAAAATGTTGGTATCAAAAATGTCCATCAACATCGAGTTATGTGAAAGCACCAATATCTAGTCATAGATCTCAGATAATATAATGTAGAGAATATAAATTAAAGAATAATAAAATTAAAATAGAAAGCAAGTAAAGAGAGACATGGATTTATAGTGGTTCGACTAACTCCGACCTACGATCACTCCAAAGATTTTTCTTTTATTCGTTTATGTTGCGTTACAGTTACTAATCCATGAAATTCCAGAATAAAAATGGCAGAGTATAGCCTAGATAGATGATAGAATGAAGCAGATAGAAGATCCCTTTGCTGATGCCATGTCCGCTATATTTATTGGAGAAGACATGAAAATATCTCGCTTAAAACCCAGATCTAAAACCCTGAAGCCAAGAGGAGCCTGCCCAGAAAGTTTAGGGCCCACTGAAGCCCATAATAGGGATTCCCTATTTTGGACGATTTATGGGGTGTGATCCCTATGATGGGTCTCCCATGTTGTAATGTACTTCCCCTCCAAATTTCATGTTGATTGCATTTGTAGTTTTTGAGTTATTGACCGATCATTGCTATGAACTTGATTTTGGCCGATCCCTCATAGGGAAGAGGGCCGATCCCTCTAAACTCCTCCATTTGATGTGTGATCCCTAAGGTAGACTCCCTAGGGTCCCTTCTTTTTGTTTCCAAAGTTTCGCTTCAATCCACCTGGTGGTTGTTGAGTTATGGAGCGATCATCATTGAGTTGTGTTGTGTCATCCTATTTAATTCGGCCCCATTATTTTGATCCCTCTATTCCATCCCTCTTTTAGGGGAAGTATTAGTTCCATGCTTAGCCCTTTTTTGAGTGATGTCCATCTGAATCCATCCAACCATCATCCATATTTCCAAATATAATTGATCTTCAATTCTGGTAATCATCTCTCCCGGCTTTCTACCTTGATGATCGTGAAGTCTATTGGGTTAAATCTGCCTGTGTACTGCCTTGGCAAAAGGCGGGTCAACAGAAATGTTGGCGAGCTTGACTATCTCTTATTGGGCAGATCGATACTACTCATACACATGATAGTGGAGATCATTTCCTAAGATGGAGGAGGGAGTAGAGTCTGAAGACATAAAGTGGTACAGGCTCAATCAAGACGGTTGGCTCCATGAGAATGGGAAATTATTTGTATCGATGTCGATGGGTTGAGGAATGAATGTTACGCGAGTGCAATCATTTAACATTGACTGTATATTCTGGAGGCAATAAAATATCTTCAGATATAAAGCAAATATTTCATTGGGAAGGGTGAAGAAGGACATCAAGGTATTCATCTTGAAGCGTATGAACTTTCAAATGGTAAAGGCTAAGCAGAAGAAACTAAGTGATTTGCTGCAACCATTTGAAGTTTCTGTTGGAAGTGGGCTAGTTCGCAGTAGAAGAAATGAGTGAATTTCAAAACAAATTATCATTTTGGATCTTTATTGGGCTTATGAAGGTTAATTCATTTAGAACTTTCCTAAATTTCTTTAAATAAAATCGTTATTTAATTTAATTTTATAAATACATGTTTACTTTATATTACTTTGTATTATGTTTGAATATGTGTATCATATACACATATATGTGCATTTTGTGCACGTGCAACATAATAAAGTGTGCATGGTTTGACATGCACATGTATATGTGATATGATTTACACTACAACGGACATTTTAACCCCTTTAGTATTATACGTGATGTCTAAATGAATATATATCTGTGTGTGTGTGTGCGCGCGCGCGTGCATCAAATGTTACACACACACATAAAATTATACATTTGTCAAATACAATCATATATTTATATATGAATATGCGAAAATAATTTATATAAAATATTTAAGACGTAGTTTTATAGATATTCATTTATATTAAATAACAAAACATTTAATACTTGATATAAAATAATTTTTTTTTTAAATTACTGCATCAAACCCCGAGAACAAATTTCTTTTAATTAATAAATAATTATAAATATTCAAACACATGTGCATATACATACACACACACATACATATATATATATTATAAATTTGATGCCAGCGGACTTGGACTCACGACATATAAATTTTATTTTTTTCAAATTTATAAAATATTTTTTAAATAAACAAGTATAAAATAATTTAAAATACAATCAAAATTAATTAGTAAAATTATTAAAAAATTATTTTGAAATCTAAAAATTACATAATGTTATTAACTAAAATTTATAAATAATTTCAAATTACATTAATATATATTATCAAGGGGTTTTTAGGCTCAAGGAAAAAGTTGAAGAAAAATTTAGTTTTAGGGACAAGAAGTTTGCTTTTTAGGTTGAAGGACACTTTCTAGTGTAAATCACAGAATGATAGTTGTAACTATCATTTTCTGTTTACACTAAAATGTGTCCTTCAGACTAAAAATCAAACTTGTTGTTCCTAAGACTAGATTTTTTTGCAACTTCTTCCTTGTGGCTATTTTCTTGTTTTATCAATTTCTAGTTAAATGAATAGTTATATTAATATTTAAATATATAATAAATACAGGAAATTCAGCTAAAGGAAAAACAACATTGGTTTTGGAATGAAGGACGTGGCAATTATTTTACGTTAAAAGGATGTGGGTTTTATACTATCGTCTGAAGGAAATTCTTTACAAAAAATTAGAGTGGGCCGTCTTCTTTAATCCCGTTCTCAAATCACAAGAATAGGCGGCGACATCACAAGAATAGGCGGTGCGTGTGACGCCCCACCTCTATACCCACGCTAGGCAAGGACACTACAAGGTAATGCCGTCAACTAGCACGGAGAATAAGGCTGTTGAGGAGCGACCATCTGTATAATTGCTTTGTGCGAGTACCGATATTGTTATCCCGCTTTTTGGTCAAAGCCGGAATATCAAACAAATCGACAAGAAAGGATGGATATCAGGATTGGAGTGCAATTGGAAACAAGGCTGCAATGGATAACGTCAAAATTTGACCGGGCTCCGATCGAGACGAAATCGATTGGAGATGATGATGAGGACTAGGAGAGGCTACGTTTCAAGTTTCAGGTTAATCGGAGTTTGTACGGAGGAGATACGATCGATACAAGGTAGGAAGAAGGTACTGTTCGAATCCATCCTCTCCATACCCACACCTCACTTCGAATCCATCACATTCGACTCCAACAAGTTCGACTCCATCTGCTTCGTACCCACCAGAGCGGACGCAATGGAACAAGCTTTAGTTCGAATCCATAGATGTCACTATACTTCGAATTGGTCCTAAGCCTCGCTTCGAATCGATAGGGACGAGGCCATGGTTCGTATCCATCTAACGCAAGCCTCTGCCTCGAATCGATTAGAACGGATCACACTTCGAATCCATCGAAGCCAGTACTTACTTCGAATCCATCGAGGAGAGATCCTTCGAATCGATGTAAGTTGTAGAAGCTTCGACTCCATTTGGAAACTATCTTCGAATCCACTAAGTCCAGGCAGCGAAAATGATGGAGTCGACCCAATAAACTCAGAGAAAAAGGGGGATCAACTCGAAGATTGCGCGCCACGTCACTGTCTTCACGTGCAGAAGCATGGATTCGACCCTATGGATTCGAGCCATATCGATTCGAACGAATCCATAGGGCGAAGAACGTCAACTTGAATCGATCATAACTTGAGATCTACAAGTCCAAATGCTATGAAATTTTCACAGTAGCTTGAGCACATGTTGAAGAATGTTCACGCCAAATTTCAGCTCGATTGGACAATTTCTTGATCGATTCGAACATAGCTTCGAATCGATCCCAAAGTGGGCCCGGATTTCCAGAAAGCGGGCATGTGGGCCCCCTCACATGCTAGAACTGGTCTCCCCTCAATTTAGGCGAAATATCAGCCTCCTACACCTATAAATAGAGCCCCTGGTCATTCAGAAAAGTGGTCGGACAATTTTGAGAGCTAAGGAGCGCCCAGACTCTGCCAGATTTACTCCAGATCACCATTGCTGCCTTAGATTCAGATTATAATCATAAAATCCGTTGTACTACGCGATAGGAAATTGTAATCTTCAAGCATCGATCAATAAAAGATAAAAACTTTGGAGTGGACGTAGGCCGGAGATAGCCGAACCACTATAAATCTCGTGTTTTTGTTCATTATTTCTGGATTGATGTTTGTTGTTTGTTTAGATCTGAGATTTGTGTTTGAATATTGCTGATTTGTATTCATACACTGGTGCTTTCACAACATTCGGGGATTGTGACCATTTTTGGCGCAAACAGATATGCCAGATAAAAATATAACTTGTCATCTCAAGAGGAAATCCGACATACCGATACAAACCCAAAGCTACTACACAGTGGCTATATGGACTTCGGAAACAAATATAGAAATTAACATAACATAAATCAGTCATAGACAGTTCATATCACAAAGGCGGAAATAGATATGAATATAACACATGAAAGTGTACATCAGAGTAGTGGTCAAATAAGATCCACAATAGTACAAAAGAATAGATACAAGTGCATGACAATAGAATATGTATACATCAAGGAGTCTAAATCTCAAATGTATACAACAAAAACTACTAAACTAGAGTAGTTAGCCAAAAGTCAGAAGATAGCTCCAGATACGAAGTCATGAGGAAGCACCTGTAATATCTCAGTCTGACCCGAGTATTATTTAAGAAGAAAATAATAAACGGATCAGTCTAGCTATAAATATCAGATAAAATGAGATAGGATATGAGATATGATAATAAAACGTATGATAACAAAAAGGTGTCATACTATGATAAGTATACATTAGAAATCCCACAAAAGTCATACAATATCTCAAGAATCTCCAAAACAGAGAAAAGAACGTCATATTCTTAATTTAATTCACCAAGCCACAAATAATGACATACATATCAATGCCCATCGTAAATGCTGGTGAAACATAAATTCCAGAAATCAATATCCAGAAATCACAAAAGTTAACGACACACAAATTCTAGAAATCATCAACAAGAAATCTAGAAAACACAAGAAAGAGGATGGCCAATCCCATAAAAATGAGCCGGAGCTCCTCCTGACTGGGTATAGTCCCCCATTGCGGACTTTGAGCCGAAGCTCCTCCTGATGAGCCGAAGCTCCTCCTGACTGGGTATAGTCCCCCATTGCGGACTTTGAGCCGAAGCTCCTCCTGATGAGCCGAAGCTCAATAAAACGAGGAACAGTCCTCCACGTGGACAAAGAGACATCGCACATTGCTAGTCTAAACCATAAAATGATCATCATCGATCATCAAGAAGTGTCAATTACACTAAGCTTGTAAATATATGAGTTTAGCTTCATGTCCCATAACCAGTTGCTTAACTTAAATATTTACGAACAAATTGTAGATCTTCACTAGGAAATTGTCACAAAAGGGTTCAATCGAACAAGTCCAAGAGCTAACCGACGAAGTGAACGCAAGCGTTTCATACCACTCGTTTTACTAAGTCGTTTAAGTCGATTTCTCATCCGAGTGAAGTAAAGGCTTGTATATACTAGTAGATTGGAAATCGGTTTGAGAAAACGAACTTTTGATATTTAAAATAGTGTTGAAATCGCTTTGATGAAAGAGTTTTGATATTTACTACTAGTATTGAAACCTTCATATCTTTAAAGTGACAAGTCACAAAACGATTGTTGAAACAAATCGAATCACATCAATTCACGTTCAAAGACGTGAGTAAAGTCCAAAGAAATCAATCCCAAAACCATCATAATAGAAATTCTGATGAATGTTTTTCAGATAAGATCCCCGACGAAGGGGGTACGGGGTTCGACCTAGCATGATATGGCAAAACAGGGAATTTCCAGACGTCTGAGGGGTTGGTCCAGACGTCTGGATTTAGTCTCTGGAAATATTCCAGAAAACGATCCAGACGTCTGAAACCTAGAATCAGACGTCTGAAGGCATTCAGACGTCTTGGGAAAAGTCCAGACGTCTGGATTTGGTTTTTGGGAATATCCCAGAAAACCAACCAAACATCTGAAAACAAAAATCAGACGTCTGATATCTTTTTAGACGTCTGGAACAATGGTTCAGACGTCTGAAATTAGTCACTGCTCTTTTTATTTTTTCTGCCGTATGTTATTTTTCACCAAGAGGCAAAACCAGACGTCTGGCATAGACCTCCAAACGTCTGAACACCCAATCTGGGCAGAAATTTACCTAGGCCAAGATGGCCAAAACGTTATCGGAAGCGATTGAGCAAGCAATGACAACTAAGGATTTACGTCTAGCGACAACCCGGCCTTAAAGGCTGCTAGATACACTCCGAATATCAATGTCCAAATGTCCATAGAAGGATTTTCATAAAATTGGACCAAAACACCAAAATTGAAGAATTCACTAAACCAATTCAAATCCCAACAAGTGAACACGAAATAGATGATAGGAATTCATACCTAACAACAAAGATAGTTATAGGCATAGATGTGAGATAAAAATCTCACCTTTGAACCCGAAAACAATGAATGAGAAGCTTGAAGACAAAGGAAGATCAACCACACCTCATTCTCAACACAAGAAGCTTGAATCTAAGATTAAAAGAGAAACATTTCCTAAATTAGGTTTAGGAATTTTCTGAAATCAAAGTGAGAATGAGTTGGAGAAGAAGGAGATGATACTTACCATAGCTTCTTCTTGAATTTGGAGGTAGAAGCTTGAATTTGCAATTGAACTAGGGCTTGGGGTTTTAATTTCCCATTCCTCTCCCTATTTTCAGTTTTGAGCTTGAGTGTTTGCAAAATGAAATGAGTGAATGGAGAGGAGAGGGGCTGAGTTAGGATATAGGGCTGAAACCCAAACCCAAACCCAAAGTGAAAAAGTAGCAAAATTCTACTAACTCCAAACATATCGAAGTTTATACTCAAAAAGGTCGCAAACGTCATTTTGAACGCAATGGGGGTGGTCTCGAGTCCTAATTCGACTGTTTGCAAAAAGTAGCTTTTCGGACTAAAATCCGACGAACGATGTTATATTTAAATAAAATATTTAAAATATAAAATCGATAAATATGCGGGTTCTTACAGTGCGGCATCACAAGAACAGACGGTGGCGGCGACGTAACCACAAGCAAAGGCGGAGCTCGTTCAGGAGAAGGCAGAGCTCGTTCAAGCGAAGATGGTGGAGTGTAGATGGTGGTGACAACTTTGAAGTCGTTCGGTGATGCGGGTGACGACTTCGATGGCTGAATTCAAATGAGCGACGATGGAGTGGAGGTGAAGGTTGTTGGTTGTGCTGAAGGTAACAATGACGATTACATACGTTGAAATGAAATAAGAAGAAAAATGCTATATTAATTTATCATTATAATTCTATATATGTAATGCATAATTGAATGTTATATTATGTATTGTTGTTGTTTTAATTTATGCATTTGTAATAGCATAACTGAACCGGCATGACAAGGTAAGGGACTACCTTTAGACAGTACAACTCTAGTCGAATGTACCAAGGCATATCCCCACCGCCCTCTACCAACACAGAACCGGCCAACCTCTACCATAGATAGTATTGAATATCTCATCACCCTGGTCGTTCCCGACCTATCAGTGCCACAACATACACAACAACCCGAAATATAGAGGGTAATCTTGAAAGGTGATGTACATATCCTAACAGGAGCAACCCACTTAGCACTGCCCCATCTACCCTATTTTCGTCGTTCCTGATGTGTGAGGCCTAAGGTAACGTTTCACAGAGCAAATTCTTCTTTGAATGCCACATTGCCATTTCCAACAACAAACTAATTGATTTCAACAAAAGTACAACCCCGAGTTCATACGCCTTAGAGAAGGGTATTAAGTGAAAGAGGAGTTACCTCCTATACCACCAAACAGATGTACGTTTGTAAAAACCAATGTACGTAGTTCTTAGAAATGCAATGTCAGACATTCATCCATACAAGTTGTCAACGAACCGGACAAACTAAAGGCACTCTCATACTATGTCCTGTTGGGAATCAACCTTAGGATTAGTAGCGAGCATTCCTTACATCGAAGATTTTCAGAATGAAGCACTAGTGCCACTATATATATATAATATTGAATCGTGGGGCTATGACAAGCAGTCGTACATCATGAAGATCTACATCCTAAAAAATTATTATCTTTAACAAATCTGCACTTTTGAACGCATACGTTGGTCTGAAGTGGTTTTTGGATAAATACGATCTCGGTCTCTCCAGACCAACAATTGATAAGAGGTCCTCAACCTCATATGGAAACCAAGTCTCATAGACTTATCACGTTTCCAACTCTCAACTTGCTCCCCTTGGACCAAGAAGGAAGCTAAGTAGATTGGAGTACCATAGTTACTCTGCCCTACTCGTATCATCATTCGTAACACCAAATGATAATCAAGCCTACTCAGTTGGCCTCGTACTAAGTGCACGACTAATCAGTTCCTACATCAAGTCAAGGAACCAAAAATGGCCAATAATACAATCTAGTACACAAGCAATCACTAGGCCTTTTTAATTAATCTTTTATTAATTAAATCACTTTATAAATATTTATCTCAAAATATCTTTAAAAAGATATATTCTCAAACCATTATAATCTTTGGATATTTGGAAAACATTTCCATATATGTACTTCAATGGTATAAGTATACTCGCAAACCATTTCATTTTCAACACTTAGAAAATATCTCTATATACTTAAATTCGTAATAAGTATATTTACAAATTTTTTAAGGAAAGCTTCATATTTTCCAAAACACGCTTTGTTGTGCCAAAACAAATATTGCATAACATTGTTACGACAACCCAAAACAACGGTAAAGAGATTCGACCATTTATATTTATATAATCCCATAAACACTTCCCTTTGGAAATCATTTACAATAACAATAGTGTTATAGTCTATGTCTTCCTCACTTTCTTGAAAACATTTATTACAACAAAAATGTTGAAATCCATGTCTTCCTATCACTTAACATATTTTAGATCACCTTTAAAAACCATTTGACTCCATTTGAAGATATCACTTTCAAAACATTCCTTTAAAATATTATTTTTAACCTTTAAAACATGAATGTATTTCCTCTATAAATATCCATATTTAAATCCTAATATAAATCATTTCCATATTTATAAAACCATGTTTTTAAATCTCCTTCTATTTTATAAAACCTCTTTTTATAAAATCTCTTTATTTATAAAAATTCTATTTATAAATAAGATCCTTTGTAAATCTCATTTATTTATAAATCTATTTTCCAAATATTAATTACAAATCCATTTTTAATATTTATAAAACTCTGATTATAAATCTATTACTTTATTTATAATATATTATTTCATAAGTCTTTATATAAACTATTTCAGAAATATTTGTTTCAAACTATTTATATCTTCTTTAAAACTTTATTTCCTTATAATAAAAATGGACTTATTTATTAAGTTTTTAAAACCTTTACAATATAGTTCAAAAATCTCTATTTAACATATTTCACAAACTATTAGTTTATAATACCAAAAATCATACTTTTTATTTTATTCAAAATAAACCCTTCTTTTAATAATTCAAGAATAATTATTAAAAACATATGTTATTTCAAAATCACTTTAAAATCTTTTTAAATCAAAATCTTCACTTTATAATATTTTGAAATACTAAAAACAAGGCCCAGTGCTACTATAGACTAAATTAGTGAAATCATGTCTATGTCATCAAATATGGCATCCAATACATCATATATCACAATATATGAAAAGTAAAATCAACAATGTGAGGAATCCTGTTAGATCCCCCCAGCCCGTCTCTGTGGCGCCCCACCTCTATACCCACGCTAGCCAAGGACACTACGGGGTAATGCCGTCTACTAGCACGGAGAATAAGGCTGTTGAGGAGCGACCATCTGTATAATTGCTTTGGGCGAGTAATGATATGCCAGATAAAAATATAACTTTTCATCTCAAGAGGAAATCCGACATACCGATACAAACTCAAAGCTACTACACAGTGGCTATATGGACTTCGGAAACAAATATAGAAATAAACATAACACAAATCAGTCACAGACAATTCATATCACAAAGGCGGAAATAGATATGAATATAACACATGAAAGTGTACATCAGAGTAGTGGTCAAATAAGATCCACAATAACACAAAAGAATAGATACAAGTGCAAGACAATAGAATATGTATACATCAAGGAGTCTAATCTCAAATGTATACAACAAAAACTACTAAACTAGAGTAGTTAGCCAAAAGTCAGATGATGGTTCCAGATAGGAAGTCATGAGGAAGCACCTGTAAAATCTCAGTCTGACCCGAGTATTATTTAAGAAGAAAATAATAAACGGGTCAGTCTAGCTATAAATATCAGATCAAGTGATATAGAATAAGAGATATGACAAAAACGTATGATAACCATAAAGCCATGCTGTGATAAGTATCTGATCGTAAATCAATCCAAAGATTAATCAATATCACAAGAATCTTCTCAAAGATTGAAAAGAATGTCATATTCTTAATTTAATTCACCAAGCCACAAATAATGACATACATATCAATGTCCATCGTAAATGCTAGTGAAACATAAATTCCAGAAATCAATATCACAAAAGTTAACGACACACAAATTCTAGAAATCATCAACAAGAAATCCAGAAATCACTAAAGTTAACGACACACAAATTCTAGAAATCATCAACAAGAAATCCAGAAAACACAAGAAAAGAGGATGGCCAATCCCATAAACTGAACATCGACGCACCTAGAAAGATACGCCCCATGTAAAGTCTAGCATCGATACACCTAGAAAGATGCACCCCATGCAAAGTCGAACATCGACGCACCTAGAAAGATACGCCCCATGCTCTAGCATCGACGCACCTAGAAAGATACGCCCCATGCATAAATAAACATCGACGTACCTAGAAAGATACGCCCCATGTAATGTCTAACATCGATGCACCTAGAAAGATACACCCCATGCAAAGCCAAACATCGACGCACCTAGAAAGATACGCCCCATGCTCTAGCATCGACGCACCTAGAAAGATATGCCCCATGCATAAATAAACATCGACGTACCTGGAAAGATATGCCCCATGTAATGTCTAACATCGATGCACCTAGAAAGATACACCCCATGCAAAGCCGAACATCGACGCACCTAGAAAGATATGACCCATGCATAGATGGACATCGACGCACCTAAATAGATACGCCTCATGCCCCCAACTTATTGAGCCGATTGCTCCACGAAGTAAATAAACATCGACGCACCTAAATAGGTACGACCCATGCGTGAAATAAACATCGACGCACCTAAATAGGTACGACCCATGCGTGAAATAAACATCGACGCACCTAAATAGGTACGACCCATGCGAGAAGTGAGACGAAGCTCATTAAAACGAGGAACAGTCCTCCACGTGGACAAAGAGACATCGCACATTGCTAGTCTAAACCATAAAATGATCATCATCGATCATCAAGAAGTGTCGATCACACTAAGCTAGTAAATATAAGAGTTTAGCTTCATGTCCCATAACCACTTGCTTAACTCAAATATTTACGAACAAATTGTAGATTTCCACTCGAAAGTTGTCACAAGAGTTTCAATCGAACAAGTCCAAAAATTAACCGACGAAGTAAACGCAAGCGTTTTATACCACTTGTTTTTCTAAGCCGTTTAATTATATTTTCTCATACGGATGAGGTAAAGGTTTGTATATACTAATAGATTAGAAAACAGTTTTATAAATGAGCTTGTATTAAAAATAGAGTTGAAATCATCTTTGTAAAAGAGTTTGAATATTTACTACTAGTATAGAAAACCTTTATATTTTTAAAGTGACAAATCACAAAAACGATTGTAGAAACAATCAATCATCAAAATTCACATTCGAAGACGTGAATAAAATCCAAAGAAATCGATACCAAATCCATCAAAATGGACGTTCCAAAAATCCCGAATAAAAGGTCATCAAAGTCGATAAAATATGATAACAACAATTGGGATCAACACGAATCGATTAAGTTTGGAAAATCAAGCCAAAACAGGCAAACTGGAAAAAGATAGCAGATTCAGACGTCTGAAATAGATGGTTCAGACGTCTGAATCTGGAAAATTAAATATTTTCCAAAACACAGATTCAGACGTCTGAACCCTATATTTCAGACGTCTGAAAGTAGGCATTTTCTGCCTATTTCCTTTCTGGTCGCAAACGAACCAATTCAGATGTCTGGAGCCTTTGATTCAAACGTCTGAAATATCAATTCAGACGTCTGAAACTGGAATTTCAGATATTTCCTGAACCTAGACCAATAATGGCCAAACGATATCGATAACGATCGGACGAGCAACAACGAATAAGGAATTATGCCAAGCGACAACCCAGCCTTAATGGCTCTTCGATACGCCTTGAATATTAATGTCCAAATATCCATAATAGGATTTTCACAAAAAATAAACCAAAACACCAAAAATTGGAATATACACAAAATCAATCCAAACCAAAATCAAATGCACATGAATAAGTGTTAGGAATTCATACCTAACAATCGAAGATAATTATAGACTAAGATGTGAGATAATAATCTCACTTTTTCACAAAATCAATGAAGAAGAAGCTATAGAGCAATGGCAAGGACAATCACTCTTCAATTCCAACTCAACAAGCTTGAATCTAAGCTTAAAAGAGAAACATTTCCTAAATTAGGTTTAGGGAATTTCTGAAATTGAAAGGAGAATGAGTTGGAGAAGATGAAGAGGATGCTTACCAATAGCTTCTCTTTGAATTTGGAGGTAGAAGCTCGAATTTACAATTGAACTAGGGCTTGGAGTTTTAATTTCCCATCTCTCCCTCCATTGTTGCTAAAGCATGAGTGTTAGGAATTAGAAATGAAGAAATGAAGAGGAGAGGGGGTGGAGTAAAGATATAACCAGATTTGGGCAAGTGGGCTGAACCCAAACTCAAACCCAAAGCCCTAAGTGAAAATAGAAAAATTCAACTTTCTCCAAACATATCGAAGTTTATAATCAAAAAGGTCGCAAACGGCATTTTAAACTCAATGGAAGTGGTCTCGAGTCCTAATTCGACTGTTTGCAAAAAGTAGCTTTTCGGACATCAATACGATTAACAATTCTATATTTAAATAAAATATTTAAACATAAAATCGATAAATATGCGGGTTGTTACAGTCTCCCTGCATCATTTACAGTATATAATAATATAACACGGATCATTCACTACTAGGTGGGTACATATATAATGTCATCCAATCCAAGGGCGAGAATAAATCCAAACCAACTGATAAAGCAGTAAATTATCCAAACAACCAACAAACAAGCATCAATAAAAATATCCACACTTATATAAAATATAAATGGGTCCAGAGAGGTGAGTTAACTCACCTAATTCCAGTTGTCGCCGGAGCATTCTAGTTCTGAACAAAATAGAGTAGTGTTTGATTTTTAGCTAAAATTCCTACAAGCTCTGAATTTGACGAATCCAACTCGATTGCGTAGATATTATCTCTATGAGTCCAAAGCAACTGCCACGTCTAATTCCGACCTAGTATAGACAAGATACGAATTAACGAACGTTTGAAAATAATAAAATTTTAATTAACTTTAATAAATTAGGTCATTAACTTAATTACCTTCCGGCCGCCCACAGCCAACTCCAGCCAATCCCACTGGTCATCTTGCTCGTCTTATCACGGTGCACAACCTTCTAGTTCGAACACAAGCCTAGATCGGCCTTGATCGTCATGAATGATAGCGGCTGTTGGATGTGGACGATAAAAATGGTGGCTAGGGTTTTATTTTTAGGGTTTGGAGCAAATAGAATGAGTTAAGGTCCTTTTATCTAAAATTTTCAAACACTATTCATCCTTAAAAATTTCGAACTCCAAATGATGCTTGACGTCTGGAGTTCTATACTATATATGTAAATGACCTGAAAATCTGCACAATTCAAGCTGACAATAAACCACACATGTCTAACCTAAATTGAATGAAAAGACAAATAGTTATGGGAAAGAAAGAAGAGAAGAGAAGAAGAAGAGAAAAAGAAACTAAAACAACACATAATCTCACATCGAAGCGGAACAACATATAATATAAACCAATGAACTTTACAAAAGAGAAACCGTAATATACATACATCAATCAGGGTACAACAACAAATCACTAATCATCAGCCTGGACAGTTATAACAACCTATCCTTACAAATGCTAATAATTTTAAACAACCAACGCAGCGGAAAAATAACCAAGTACGGAAATACATCCAGAAGATCTCCAACTCATCTACGGAAGCTCCAAAGCATCCAAATCCAAATCTATAAATATGCTCAGTTTGACCCGAGCATTGAAAGGGAATAACACCCAGATCAGTCTGGTAAACTAGCATGAGAAAAACACATCTCAATTGAATTTTTAAAGTTATCAAAAACTTTTCTTTTTCAAAAAAAAAGGTATCACGTTGCATATAAACATGGACGGGTTTTTACCTTATGATAACCAAAACATTTCACATCAAATTCTATTATATTATATTAGTGTCTATTATACAAATATATATTAATCATAGCCAAAATTGTTACATTATTAAATTCCAACATAATAGATTTACAACTAGACCGAAAGGCTCGTATTGGAGAATGGATTACATACAATGGCATGTAAGGAACTACCTTCTGTATAGTACATTTCTAGAGGAATGTACCGTGGATTAACAACTTTGAAACCTCTACATCTGGCAAGACTAGCCTACTCGCAGACCCATCTGGTGGCGGATAGAACCGAATATGACATCACCCGTCATTCCCGGCCTATCCGTGGCCACATGCATACACAACATACACAAAATATAGAGGGTAATCTAGAAAGGTGATGACCATACCCTAATGGGAGCAACCCACTTAGCCTTACGGCATACCCCATTTCAGCCATTTTCGGGTGAGAGGCTTAAGGTATTGTTTACCTTTTGCATAACACATTCCACTTTGAATGCCACATCGCCATTTCCAACAACGCACTAATTGATTTCCATAAAAGTGCACTTCTGAGCTCGTACGTCTCAAAGAAGGGTGTTAAGTATAAGAGGGGTTATCTCCTACACTACCAATAGATGTACGTTTGTAAAAACCAATGTACGTGGTTCTTAGAAATGCAATATTAGACATTCATCCATACAAGTTGTCCAGGAATAGGACAAACTGGAGGCACTCTCC
This sequence comes from Allium fistulosum, assembly GCA_030737815.1. Taxonomy (NCBI): domain Eukaryota; kingdom Viridiplantae; phylum Streptophyta; class Magnoliopsida; order Asparagales; family Amaryllidaceae; genus Allium; species Allium fistulosum. The sequence goes on from CM060901.1 coordinate 826,465,946, forward strand.
TACTACATCTTGTCGGGAATCATCCCTAGGAGTAATAGTGAGAAGTCCTTGCATATCATAGATTTTCATAATGAAGCATTACTGCCACCATATATATAATATGCATCGTGGGTCTAGTGGCAAGTAGCCCTGCATCATAGAGGTCTCCGTCTTCAAAAATCATCATCATAACCCTACACTTTCGAACACATACATTGGTCTGAAGTGGTTTTTGGATAGATCCGATCCCGGTCTCTCTGGACCACCAATGATAAGAGACCCTCAACCTCGCACATAAACCAAGTCTTCTAGGATTATCACGTTTCCAACTCTCAACTTGCTATCCTTCGGCCAAGAAAGAAGCCTGGTAGATTGGAGTACCATAGTCACTCCACCCTACTCGAATCATCATTCTCAATACCAAATGATAATTAAGCCTACACTGTCGGCTTCGTGCTAAGTGCACGACTATTCAGTTCCCACATTAAGTCACGGAACCAAAAATGGTCAAATTTGATAGTCGGTTGTTTAACTATCAAAGCAACAAATAAAATCTAGCACATAAGCAGTCACTAGGCCCATTTAATTAATCTCTTATTAATTAAATCGATTTCCAAATATTTACTCCAAACTATCTCTAAAAGATACATTCTCAAAACCACTTTTAATCTTTTGACATTTGGAAAACAATCCATATACTTATCTCAACGGAATATGTATATTTAATAACGCTACCATTTTGGAGACACATTAAATTAATTTCTATAACCGTTCAACTGTCGATTTCATATGCCTTAGGATGGGTGTTAAGTATAAGAAACAATGCTTCCTATACCACCAAGCCTTTAGTACGATCATAAGAACCAATTCGTGTATTTTACAACGGAAGGTCAAAAAACATTTTATTAGGTCAAAATGAACGTTGCGTAAAAATCGTTACGACAATCCAAAAACACTAGTATAAGGATTCGACTAATTATATTTAACATTAATCTTTGACATCGAACTTCAACTATTTGTTAAATGAAGCCATTCAAATTGGGGTATCATCACCTCCTAGTTCTTGATTGAACAACATTCTTAACTTCTAATTAGATAGAAGTTACACACCTTGAATATTGATATCAAACATAGGATATAATATATATATATATATATCCCGTATACTATATAAAACATCTCCTTTCGGAAATTACTTACTATAACAATAGTGTTATAGTCCATGCCTTCCTCACTTTCCTCGAAAACGTTTATTACAACAATAAATGTTGAAATCTGTGTTTTCATCACTTAACATGTTTTAAATTACTTTTTAACCATTTAACTTCATTTGAAAATATCGCTTTCAAAACATTCATTTAAAAGATTATTTCCTCCTTTAAAAGGTGAATGTATTTCCTTTATACAAAAATGCATATTTAAATCTCAACATAAATCATTTCCATATTTATAAAACTATGTTTATAAATCTCATTTCTATTTTGTAAAACTTCTTTTTTTATAACATCTCTTTATTTATAAAATTCTATTTATAAATCCATTCTTTTCTAAATCTCATTTATCATAAAAATCCATTTATAAATCCTTTTCTTTATAAATCTAATTTATTTATAAAATCCATTTATAAATCCATTCCTTTATAAATCTAATTTATTTATAAAATCCATTGTTAAATCCATTCCTTTATAAATCTAATTTATTTATAAAATCCATTTATAGATCATTTTACAAAACATCGATTACAAATCCATTTACAAAATATCAATTACAAATCCATTTAAAAAATATCGATTACAAATCCAATTTATATATATTTATAAGTTCTGATTATAAATCAATTTCTTTTTTTATAAAATATCACATTTATAAATCCTTTATATAAACCATTCGAAAATCTCTATTTAAAATATTTCATAAACTATCAGTTTATAATACCCAAAATCCTTATTTTTTTTTTGAAAATCAATAGGCTAAGGGAGCCTTGCCCTTTTATTATTTCAAATGTCATTACAATCAGCATAAAACTTTCAGAATATACAATTGCTTAAGAATGTTAGTATAGCCTTTATACACTTAGCATTAAAAACAGAATTAAAATACATTGAATACCCCTTCCAATATCTATCAGCTTATCATGCTAAACACACAAACTTCCAATTCCAATTCTCTGATCTACTTTTCTTTTACTTCTTGCACTAGAAGTTCAGTGATTAATCTTTTGTGAAGCACCCAGAAATCAGTGAACCAATACCCAGATTATTATCAATATCAATTACCCAGACTGATTACTAACACCTGCATATCTACAATATCCCAGATTGCTTATTTACTATGCCCAGATCTTTATTTGCTCCTTACACCTTCATAGCATCCATATATTAATATTGGAGTACAACTTAGTATATGTTAACCTCTACTCCTCAGCTATCTATTTGTTCTGCAACTAATCAATTTGTTAATCACTGCAAAGAAATCACTAACTGCAGTAACTTTATCAGATTAAATCCTTCTATTCCTTTCCTTCCAGATTGCGTAGACAAAAGCTTTAAGAACAATTAGTAAAGCTTTAGATCTACAGGTCTTCCATCTTGTAACTTTATAAATGTTGAACCATTCTTCTTTGGAATTCCTATCTGGTAAGTGAAATTTACCTGTAGCCATCAACCTGAACCAAATTTCACTTGTATATGAACAACTAAAAAACAAATGAGTGTTATTTTCAAGTTGATCATCACATAATACACAAGTGCTATTATCAATCAATCCAAATCTTTCCAGTTTATCCTTTGTCAACAATGCATTAGCCATAACTTTCCAAAGCATGAAATTCTCTTTAGTTGGACTATCAGAATTCCAAATTCTATCCTTCCATGCAAACTTTTCATTACTCACATTATCCAGAAGCATGTTGTATACCAGTTTTATTGAATGCCTTCTCCTCTGCATTGACCATAACACTGTTAGATCATTGTCAGGAAGTTTGTCCTTTGTAATTTCATTCCAAACCTTCCTAACATCCATAGAACTGCTGTATGGTAGTTCAATATGATTATCCTGCAGAAAATCTGTTACCTTAGTCAAAATTGGAATTCCAATGGACATAAGACTAGAATAATTCATACAATTTTTCAAAATTAATCCAGGCTTAGCCCATGGATCAGACCAGAAGCTACAATCAATCTTCATTGGATTAATTTGAATCATTGATAAGAATTTATCCCTAAGCTTTAGAATATTCCTCCAACTCCAACTAGAATTTTGCTGAATTTGCATATCCCAAAAATTCTTTCTCTTTATCAAATTTGCTTTAATCCATAGGGTCCATAAGTCATCACTATTACTCAGGATTTTATCAAAGTATTTTGAAATTGCAGCTTGGTTCCAGAGTTGTAAATTATAATACCCAAACCCCCTTTAAATTTAGGCAGAATTATCTTTAAGAAGGAAATAGGAATTAGTTTCTTAGAGAAAGGATCACCATGCCATAGAAATCTACTCAAAGCACTATTGATCATAGAAATTAATTTAACAGGTAGAATATAGTGCCTCATCCAATAAGTAGTCATGGCAGTTGCAATGGATTGAATTATAACTAGTCTTCCAGCTTGAGATAACTTTGAGCTTGGCCATGATGTGAGTTTTTCAGTGATATTCTCATAAAGAGGTAAGCAATTGACTTTTGTGATTCTAGAGGTAATAAGAGGTAATCCTAAGTAAGAGGAAGTAGAAGGCATTATATTTAATCCAGAAAATTTTATCAATTCATTTTTAAAATCCTCCTCCACACCAGCTATAAGAATATTGGACTTCTTGATGTTAATTTGCAAACCAGTGATACTTTCAAACTTGGCAAGAATATCCAAAACTAAGTGAATGTTTGCAATTGAAGGTTTTGTAAACAACACTAAATCATTTGCAAAAAGTAAGTGGGTAATCAAAGGATCTTTACATTTAGGATGCAATTCCAGAGTTTTATTGTTTACTTGCTCCTTAATTAAGACATTCAAAATCTCCATTACTATGATAAACAAATAAGGTGATATTGGATCACCTTGCCTTACTCCCTGTGTGCCTTTGAAAAACCCATTTAAACATCCACTTCTAGAAATTGAATAGAAAGGAGTAGATATGCATGTATAAATCCAAGCTAGTATAGGTTTTGGAAAATTCATCCTAGACATAATTGCAATGATAGAACTCCACGAAATAGAATCAAATGCTTTTCTAATATCCAGCTTTAACATGCATCTAGGTGATATATTAGAATTTCCATAACCCTTTAATAATTCTTGAGTCAGTAAAATATTATCACTTATGTTCCTATTAGGAAGAAAAGCCACTTGATTTTTAGATATATTGGAAGGTAGAACTACTTGCAATCTAGAAGATATGATTTTTGAGATTACTTTGTAAAAGACATTGCAACATGAAATTGGCCTAAAATCTGAAACATTAGATGGATTTTCAACTTTGGGACAAAAGTTATTGCAGTAGCATTAAAACCTTTAGAGAGTTTATTGGAATTGAAAAAGAACTTAACAGCTCTTAAAACATCATATCTAATTATCTTCCAACAACACTGTAGAAAGTAGGCATTAAATCCATCAGGACCTCCACTACTCTCCTTATTCAAATTAAAAGCAGCTTTCTCAATCTCCTCATTAGAAATTTCTTCAATGATACTATTAGCCTGTGATTCTGATAAGTAAGGGGTTTGTAGGTGAAATAAAGGCTCCACATCAGCAGAAAAAGGTTTAGAGTTAGCAAGAATGGATGCAAAGTAATCCACAAAAGCAGCAGTAATATTCTCTTCATCAACCTGCTTAATCCCTTTGGCATCATATATACAATTAATTCTTTCCTTAGATTGCTTAACCTTGATACAATTATGAAAGAATTTTGTATTCCTATCTCCTTGTCTATCATATTTAGCATGAAGTATCTCTTTAGTCATAGACAATTCAAATTCTAACATATCTTGTAAGGAATTAGAGATTTCAGATTCCTCCATAGCAAGTTTTGAATTCAATGGATCAAAAAGTAATGCTTGTTGTACCTCAGATAGCTTGTCTCTCAAATTAGAAGAAATATCAAAACTAGTGCCAAAAACTTGTTTAGACCAGATCTTCAATTTATTCTTCAATTTATAGAGCTTAGTCTTAAGAATATACAATGGATTACCATAGACCTCTTCCTGCCAAACCTGAAATACAAAATCCTGAAAAGAAATATGATTAGTCCAAGATTTAAAAAATTTAAAAGAGGAATACTTAGCCTTAGCAACCTTTCCCCATGTTAAAATGAGGGGACTATGATCAGAAATTGAAGGAAGAAGAATATTACAGAAAAGAGAAGGCCAAAGAGAAATAGCTGAATTGTTTTGAAAGGCATGATCAAGTTTGCCAAAAGTTCTAGGGCCATCTTTACTTTTGTTATTCCAAGTGAATAAAGGACCAAAAGATTGAATGGAAGAGAGTGAAGAATGCAATAACATTTGACAGAGAGGAGAAGTATCCTTGTCAGAAAGAGGAGTACCACCTGTTTTTTAAGTTGAAGAAAACATACAGTTGAAATCTCCTAAAACAAGCCAGGGTAATAAGGATTGATTAAGTTTAGGCAATTGATTGAGCAAGATTTTCCTTCTATCAGGGCAGTTCTGGGCATAAACAAAGGTGAGAAGAAAGGAGGAATTGGTTTCAACATATAGAACTTCAAAATGCAAAAATTGATCAGTTTCTTCCAATTTTTTGAACTGATAATAATCCAAGTTCCACATCACCATTAATCTTCCATAGGGAGCACTAGATAAATTATCATCATAGAGCCAATTAGGAGCAATATATGTGCAAGCTTTCCTAGTTAATTCAGCATTCAGCTTTGTTTCACTTACACACATAATTTGAATATTTTCCTCTTTAATCAATTTCTTAATTTCTTTTTGTTTGGAGAGCAAGTGCCCTCCTCTAATATTCCAGTAGGCTATATTCTTCATCAACATCAAGTTTTGGGTAAGATTAAATTATTTGGATGCCTCCTTGTATGTCTAGCAACCTTTTCTGAAAAACTTAATTCTTTATTATCTGATTTCGGTTGGACTTCTTCAAAACTACAATCAATCCCTTTGTTCATATCCATATCTTCATGAGAGTGATTCGATTTACTACCCTTTACTTTCCTACCCCTTTTTACTGTCAAAATGGGTGAAGTTTGGTTGTTATTTAAATCAGGCAATTGGTCAGTAAGGTTTTGGAATAATTGAAAAGAAGAATTGGCAGGAGGTTTTGGAATAATTGAAGCATTAATGGAATTGTCTTGTAAATTGGTAGAGTTAAAAATAGCAGGAGAAGTTGAAGATTGAGAAACAGGAGGAGGAAGAATTATATTAGAGGGAGGTGACAAGTGAGAATAAGGTGAAAGGTTAAGATTAGAGTTAGAAGGCAATTGAACAAAAGAGGATTCCTTATGAACATCATCTACAATCTCATTCTCAGAATTATGAGTATCACCTTCACACTAATCAGCTAGAATTGAGAATGCATTTGTTGTAACCACTTTACTAGCATTTAAGGCTGAATTTTGATTTTCTTTGGCCACATTTTCCTTAACGGCTGATTCCTTATTAACTTCCTTTTCATTGTTTATGCTCTGTGCATCTACAACATGCACACCATTTTCTTTTCCAAGATCTCCAATTGTTTCATTTATCAAAGTATTTTGCTTAATACTATCCACTGGTATAGGCTCCTTTTTCTTCCAAACTTTATTCTTTCTCTTCTGAAAAACAAACTTGTTAGCTTCCAAATTACTTGTTTGATAAAATTGAGAAGAACTATTATTCAATATATAAGCATTAACTGGCTCCTTAAAAATCCTACTGTCTTCAGTAAAATTATTCCTACATCCAACACCTTCATAAGCCTCATAGTCATTATCCATTTTTGATTCCAAACAATTCTCTTTAGTATGTCCAAAAACTTTACACAAATCACAAATACTAGGTTTCCAATCATATTCAACTCTCACTTTATAGCTTCCTTCACCCAATCCATCAATTTCTATATAATCAGGTAGAACCTGATTAGGTTCAATTTCTATCAAGGCCTTTGCATATTTAAATCTCATCAATTTTTCTGTATTCTCATCAAAACAAATCAATCTTCCTAAATGACACGATAACCAGTTAATACCCATAAGAGTCCATGCAATTGTAGGAATTTTGTTAAAGTGAACCCATATTGGAACTCTCCTTATACTTGCTTGCACACACCCAATTGAAGGATTCCATATATTGATTATGAACATTTTACCTTTTATGAAAATGGGGTCAGATTGAAGAATATGTAGTTTATCTTGCTCATTCGTAAATTTAAAATAGAAATTCTCATTATCAGATTTGATATCAACATCACCTTTCAGCTTCCAATATCTTCTGAGATGATTAACAACTGTTAGGTAAGAAAGAGCTCCATCCAGAAAAAACCCAACCAAATGATCACTCCAATATTTAATTCCTTCATTCTTGACATCCTCTGGTAACTGCTTTGGTTTGCCATCTCTAATAATATCGAAATTTCTAGAAATATAAACTCCAGGGTTCTTTGGCTTTTTCTGGAAAAGAGATGACCATTTTGGAATCTGATCATTACTCTACATCCCTGTATCTTCAACAACAACAGCATCACCATTCTTTGAAGAATTCTCAACAATTTTACCATTAACAGATTTAGAGAGAGTCGAAAACTGATCAAGATAACTAGGAACTTGAGGAATCCTATCCCCAGTAGGCTCCAAAGAAACAGACGAATCAAGAACTTTATGAAAGGAGAAAGAACAGGGATACTCTGCATTGCGAATAGGAAGAGAAGATGAATTAATCTCAGATTCATTAATCAGAATATCACCAAACTCAGAAGAGGGACCAGAAGATAAAGAAAGAGGAGGAGGAATAGGAGGAGGTGGAGGATAGGGAGGAATAAGAGAAGGTGGAAGGCGGGGAGAAGAAGGACTGGACGGAGGAATGGCCGGAGAGGGAGGCATCAGGCAGGGAAGAAGAGAGAAAGAATCAAAACAAGGTCGGAGGTTGCCATGGCTAAGCAGGGAAGTAGTGAAACTTGAAATTTTCACAATGAACTTTGTAGAATTTGGTATTCCTTATTTTTTATTTATTTAAAATAAACTTCTTTTAATAATTCAAGAATAATTATTAACACATCTATAATTGAAAAATCACTTTGAAAATCATTTCAATTCAAAATCATTATCTCATAGTATTTCAAAATACTAAAAATATGGCCTAGTGCAACTATAGCAGCAAATAAGGGAAATCATATCATTGTCATCAAATATGGCATCCAACACATCATATATCAATATATGAAAAGTAAAATCAATAGTGTGAGGAATCTAGTTGGATCCCTCCAATCTGTCCCCCTACATCATGAATCACATGTTACAACATATATAGAAATATGTGTAAAATAAAAAAATCAAACGATGGTGAGGAATCCAATTGAATCCCTCCAACCTATTCCCTTGCATCACATAAAGTGTATAATCCAATAATATAAATCAATCGCTTCGAGGCGGGATCATATACAAAGGGTCATCCGCTTTTACATGGGAACGTAAGAGGGTCTTATCCGCTCCAATGGCGGGAATATATCTAAACCAACTGATAAATAGTAAATCATCCAAACAAGCAACAAATAGCAACAATAAAAATATCCCACTTATATAAAATATAAGTGGGCCGAGGGGGGGAGTTTAACTCACTTTGATTCTAATTATCGCTGAAGCATTCCAGTTTCATCTAAAATTAAACAGTGATTTTAGTGCGAAATTCCAATAGCTCTGAATTACTACAATCCAACTCTATAACGTAGTATTCGCTGTAATGAGCGCATCGTGATTGATCGCATTCGATTTGGACCTCGTATGAAAGAGTTATACATTATATAAGAGTTCGATTTTATTAATATAATTATTTTTAATTAGTTACAATCATTACTGTTAATTACCCACGTTAACAAACCTTAACCCCTCTTTCAATTTCTAGATCGTGACATTTAAAACCAACGTCGACTTCATCATTTCCGTTCATCGCCATTCATCTCCTCTGACTGCTGTACCGAGGTCAGATCGAAGCCCCAACCCAGCCTTGCCTTCCAACACTGGTACTAACACCTAAGACGCCGCCTTCATCGAGAAAATTAAACCCAAACGTCATGCCTTTGAATTGCCAAAGCCGCCACTGTGATCGCCCGATGGATAACCGGTTGGTGGCGATGGACTCAGGGGAGGAAGAGCTTCAACTTTCATCTAGGAAGTTTTTTCTAAAATGGCATTGATCGACGCGTGTAACAACGACCATATGATGGAGGAAAGCAATGGAGGCTGCTTATTTTCATTTAGCGTTTTACAAATGTGAGGACTTCAAGTCCTTTTATAGAAAATTTCATGAAACACTATTCACTCTCTGAATTTTCGGACTCCAATCGAGGCGTGCCGCCTGGCGTTCTATACTAATTATCCTATTCCAAACATAATGGAACTAGTATCGGGACCCAATTCTATCATATATAGAAGTTAGCTTTCAAATTATATTAATTTAAATTCCTTTAATTAATTTCTATGCGTTTCGAGCTCTCACGATCAAATGATATGTTCGATTTCCATAAAATTCGTTAACATACAATAATTCACTATTTCGGATCCAATGGAACTGATTTCGTCAAAATTCGAGATAGTCTCCCGGAAGGCTATTTTCACACTTTCATTAAAATGAGTTGTATTATAAACAACTTTAATCACTTTTAATTCAAATTTAAAAGTTTGCTATCTTTATTCTTATTTAAACAGATTTTAAATAAGCTTTCGAAATCATTTTCATTCACATTAAATTCAAGATTAAATTATTTAAATAATTCCAAATACCCAAATAACTCTTATATTTGAAATTTAAGTTATTTAACTTATAAAATTAAATTTTCAATATTTAAATTAAATATTTCAAATTCAGAAGGCTGAAATTCTGGATCGTTACAAAATACCCCCATTTCGAACACAATGGAACTAGTATCGGAATCCAATTCCATTATACATAGAAGTTAACATTCAAAATCAAATTATATTAATTTAAATTCCTTTAATTAATTCATACGTGTTTCAAGCTCGCACAACTAAATGATACGTCCGATCGCCATAAAATTCATTAATATACAATAACTCACTATTACGGATCCAATGACACTGGTTTCATCAAAATCTGAGACAGTGTCCCCGAAGGCTATTTTCACACGTTAATTAAAACAAATTATAATTAAAACCATTCTAACCACTTTAATTATAAATTAAAGTTTACACTAACCATTTATTATTTAAAGTTAAATTTAAACAATCTTCTGAAATCCATTTATTTGATTTAAATCCAATTTAATCACTTTTAATTCAAATTTAAAAGTCTACTATCTTCATTTAAACAGAATTTAAATCAGCTTTCGAAATCATTTTATTCACATTAAATCCCTATATTTGAAATTTAATTTGTTTGACCTATAAAATTAACTTTTCAATATTGAAAATTAATTAAATATTTCAAATTTAAATGACCAAAATCCTAGGTCGTTACACAACCTTTCATTGAATTAGCCACAACCTTTCATTTAGAACATTTCCAACTTAAAGCTTCTTATTTAAGGTTTGAACATGAATTTAATATTGACATATTATACTCGATAACACTTATGAAGTTTGAGTAAAGAGTTCGTTATTTTTGCAAACAATTTTCTAGTATTTCATAAATACTCGAAAACACTCTAAACTACCATTTAGTGATATTAATTCATATTTGATATTTGCTTCATGCATCAAATACATAAGCGATTACGATATTGTAGATAATTTAACATGTATGATAATTCCTATTGTCAATACATAAGGAATCCATCTTACATTTTCCATATTAAATATTTTAATATTTTGCCTTTGCATATCAATTGGGAAATTCCCAGCATTCATTATTTTTATTTATAGAAAATTAGTATTTTATTATACACAAAGTTCATACATCTCCAGTTGAGACAACTTCAAAACTAGTGAAAAGTAACGGACTCTACACAAAACTCATTTGTACTGAAGAAAACATAACAATTGAAGAGATAAAGTAAAACAAAATTCTTATAATGTAAGAGATCACACATAAAGAATGACTCGAAAATAAAAACTACAGAACTCCTCTACTAAATTCATGCCAACACACGTCAACACATCAACCCATTTTCTCAAACATCAGTACTTCATTTACAACCATCTCACAACTAGAATACTTTAAAATGGGGACGGAGCATGGAGTCGGCTCCGTCTCCTTTTTGGAGTCGGCTGGGGACGACAAATATTTTAGGTAACTTCGTGTCGGCTGGAGTCGGCCTGTAACGGCTAAAGACGGCTAGCGTCGGCTATTTACTGATTTCCTCAATCTACTTCTTATATACACCTATTTCATTTGAAAAAATGAAAAACTGTACTAAAATGGCCAAAAAAATAAAATTGACATTTATGATTATTAATATTCACCCAATGACGGGTCGTGATAGGTTAGATTGGTTCTTTCGATGAAATATGTTCGTGTAATTCGAAAAGTTATCGTTGTTGAAAATCTAACTCGCACGACCAATTGATGCAACTTTTAGTCGATCCACTATATAAATTCGATAAAGGTGGTTATATGTAACATTTTAAAGAATTAAAATAATTTTTTAAACCATTGGGTAATCAATTATGAATTTTTAAATGTATTTGGTATAATAAAATTATATAAAATAAATTATGCGGCGTAAAAATAAATTCTTTGTATCTTATGTCGATCTAAGGTATTTTGGAGATGTCTCCTGAATATGGTTAAAAAATACACGAATCTGGGGTGTCGATCTTGAATTTCAAATTTATGGCCGTTCGTGGACTTTCGGACAAAAAACCCTTCGTTCGAAGGCCGAACGACCTTCAAACGAGACCAAATTTGAACCAGCGATGCTTTGTAGTGTTTTAATCAAATCCGTATAGTTGGATTCGCAAAAAAATCAACGCCTACAAAATTATCCAAGAAATATGTCATTTTCTAGGAGTTAGCTATAACACTTATAATATAAGTGTTATAGCTAACTCCTACAAAATGACATATTTCTGGGATAATTTTATTTTCGATGATTTTTTTGCGAATCCAACCATACAGATTCGATTAAAACACTACAAAGCATCGCTGGTTCAAATTTGGTCTCGTTTGAAGGTCGTTCGGCCTTCGAACGAAGGGTTTTTTGTCTAAAAGTCCACGAACGGCCATAAATTTGAAATTCAAGATCGACACCTCAGATTTGTGTATTTTTTAACCATATTCAGGAAGCATCTCCAAAATACCTTAGATCGACATAAGATCCAAAGTATTTATTTTTACGCCGCATAATTTATTTTATATAATTTTATTATACCAAATACATTTAAAAATTCATAATTGATTACCCAACGGTTTAAAAAAGTATTTTAATTCTTTAAAATGTTACATATAACCACCTTTATCGAATTTGTATAGCGGATCGACTAAAAGTTGCATCGATTGGTCGTGCAAGTTAGATTTTCAACAACGATAACTTTTCGACTTACACGAACATATATCATCGAAAATACCAATCTAACCTATCACGACCCGTCATTGGGTGAATATTAATAATCATAAATGTCAATTTTATTTTATTTTATAATGTAGTAGTGTTTTTTATTTTTTTAAACGAAATAGTTGTAAAAAAAGAATTTGAAAAAAATATGTATTGCCGATGCAAGCCGACGCCCTACGGGCCGATGCAGGCCGACGCCAGCCGACGCCATGTCACGAATACAGGTCTCAACCGAACCCTTCTTCCTCACTTTCTTTGCTCACTCAAAAAAAAAGATTTTTACTCCTCCCCATCACCGATTCCGACCCTCTCCAGCCGTCACCCTCCGTCGTTGTCGCCGTAGACGCCTAGAACTCGCCGGAATCTCTTCTTCTTCTTGAATTTGGTAATTTTCTAAACCTTAGTTTCGAATTAAATTGTTTAATTAGGTTTAAATGTACATTATTGTGAAGATAATTGGGTGTAGGCACTGCTAATTTAGTGTATTAGGTTATTTTTAATTAGTATGAAATCGTTGAATTTGAAAGTGTGAATTGGGAATAATTGGGGTGTAGGTATTTAGAATTTGAAAGTGTGAATTGGGAATTGGGAATTTGAACGTGTGAAAGTGTGAATTTGAAAATGTGAAAGTGTGAATTCGGAATAATTGGATGTAGATATTTTAGTCTATCTCTAGTTAATATAAATAATTTAAACGAAAGTAAGACAACAACAAAGCCTTTAGTCCCAAAAGGCTTTGGTAGATTAGAAAATACGATAATAATCACATAAAACTTCAAATGCAAAGTATATATGCGTATAGGAATAGAAAAGAAATGCTGTCGAAATTTCTAATATATATATGTTTTTTAATTAGGAAAAATGTTCAACTATCTTCTCGACCATTCCTGGATGTATGAAAGTCGAACAGTGTAACGACCCTGAATTTTTGACATTTGAAATGTGAATATTTAATTGAGTTTAGATATTCGAATGATAGTCTAATTTGAAATTCAAGTATCAGAATGGATTTGGCGATTAAATTATTGAATTTAATTACTAAAGTTGGGTAAAAATTTGAATCTTCAGTTTTAAGCTGATTAAAAATATTTTCAAGGCTTGGAAAATCTATATTGATAATTCTGAAGGTACTGGAACTTTCAGAATTGAATTTGGAAGTGGTTTGTTCAGTTTTGAATTTTATCGTTTAAATTGAATTTAAAAAAATAACGTTCCGGGGCACAGTCTCGGAATTCGACCAAACTAGTTTCATTGGATCTGTAATATTGTATTATTATCGGATTTCAATTTTCGTAATGTTTGGAGTGATCGTTTGGCCGTACAATAAGCAAACGCGCTGAAATTAAATCGAAAGTTAAATATTATAACAGGTCCAAAAAGCTATTTTCTCCATACGATCGAATTTGGAGTCAAAACCCTTTCCATTGTGTTCGGAATGGGCGTATAACATTACAAACGCCTAGCGGCACGCCTTGATAGGAAGTCGAAATTTTTGACTTCGTTTTCGAGTTGATTCGAATTTGAATTTAAATTAATAATACCTATTTGTCCCCAGTCAAAAACATATCACATCAGCTTTTGCTTTTTAGAAACACTGTGGTGTTCCTCAGCACGCAAACGTCAAGTCCTGTTACCTCTTCTCTCATTCAAAAGATAAAAATCAAAGCAAAGGAACGAAACTTTGTCTTCCCTTCCAGTTTCTTCGTTCGAAATGAAATCAAGAAGAAGAAAAAATAAACGAACCCAGATCGAAAACAAAATGGCCGAAGAAAAAAATATATAAAATCTCGACGTCTCTCTCCTCGTTTTAAAACCCAGTTTTTCCCCCTTTCTATTCAAAGCCGAACAAACAGAAAATGGCGAACAAACAGAAAATGGCGAATGAACGAAAAATAAAATAAAATAGCGAAATCGAACTTGCATCGTTCGCTATGTTCTTCGATTCGAGAACGTCATCGAGGAATCTGCGATTCATACAGCCGCGACTTCCACGTCAGGATTGATCGAGCACGAAGATGGAGTGCTTGAATGTGATCGAATTGCGTGCAGATTGAATGTGGAGCATTGCGACTTGAATTTGGGTCTCGCGCGTTTTGCGGTATCATTTTCAAGAGGACAAGCAAATGGATGGAGTCGAGCAGGGCATCGCGACTCGATGTCGCAAGGATAGAAGCAGATTTCGATGAGGAGGAGGCGGCGGTGCGCGTCGAGACCGGAGGCTAGTTCGTCTAAGTGGTGGAAATTGCGATTGTCAGTGAGGTAGTTTTTTTCTTTTTATTAAATTTAATAAAAACAGTTAAGTATATATATATATGAAGTTTATAGTAAAACAGAAAATAATGAGTGTGTATATATATATATATAAGATTCAGAAGATAGAAGTTTTAAATGGTGACAGAGATTATTTTATATAGATATATATTTTACAGATTTTGAAATCTATATATATATATATACTATTTTCAAATGGATATCTATTTTCAAAATAATAAAGATAAGAATAAATATATGTATACATATTTTTAAATTTATTCGTTTAAGATTGTTTTAAACAATAGTTTATGGATTTGGTGGGTAAGTGTTAAATTAACTTATTTAGTTATTTTAATTACTAAGATATATTATTAAAGGAAATTTAGTTTTAAATTTAATTTTTAGTTAAACAAATTTATTAAAAGAAACCGGTTTAAAATAAAATCATGGAATAATTAAAATTACCAAACGAAAATCTGTTATTCGATTATTTCGAATATTGATAAATTGTTTATACAAGGTCTAATACAATGAAGAAATAGCCGAAAATGGAAAATGGATTGCAAAATAAAAAAAGAAAAGGTGAGATCTTCTCACTCAAAATGAAAATTTGAATTGCAGTTATTGATTGACTTTTTGGATGTGATATTATATATAGTAGTATATAGCAATATATATATATATATATATATATATATATATATTGGCATATGTATATATTGGAGTTGTGATTTCCCGCATTATATAGTGGATGAGACCCTATTGCGCCGCATAATAGCGGATGATATTTTATAAATCCCATATACCGCGATATTCCACCTCGAAGTGGAATTGGTATTGTGCTAACATCTGTGGATGCAGGGAAACATGTTGGAGGGATCTAACTGGATTCCTCAAATTATATGAATTTGTTTCATATGTTGTATGAATTTGTTTCATATGCTGTGTGATAATTTATTTATAATTTATGAATGATTATATTTGCGATTGAATGTGTTGAAGGCTAAATTTAGCCGAATGTATTTTTGGTATCGTTGGATACCAGAAATAAATGAAATTGGATTTTTTGAAAATTAAAATTGGAAATTTTAAGTAAATTCTTTTGAAATAATTTGTTGAATTTCAAAGAAGGAATTTTAAAGCGTAAAGTTGATTTTTGAAATCTTATCGAATTATTTCCAAAATATGGGAAAAGATTTTTATAAATGGATTTTAAATAGTATTATTCGAAAGTTGGAAAATTTATTTAAAATGGAATTTTAGATGGTTTGGAAGAGAAAGGAATTTAATTTAAAAAGCGATAAATTTGTTTGAAATCCAATTAATAATTGATTTGGTATTTGAAAATAGATCTTTGGGAAATCGATATGGAAATTGATTTGGTGTTGAATAAAAATTGATTTGTGTTGAAATAAATTGGAAATCGATTTGTAAAATGATTTGGGATTTGAAATAAACTTAGAAATCAATTTGTAATTGATTTGGGGTGAAATAAATTTGAAATCAATTTGAAATTGATTTCAAATTTGAAAGTGAATATTTGGAAATTTAAATTCACAGTGGGAATTTATAAAGGAAAAGGGAAATGAATAATATCGGGAATTTTATTCCGCGAGTGAATATGATTTGAAATTTGTTTTCAAAGTGATGAGGTGTGAAAAGTGATTTGAAATTGGTTTCAAATGTTGAAGTGTGGAAAAATATATATCTTGTGAAGATATTTTGAAAATAAATAATTTGGGAAAAATTATCTAAATCTGATGATTGTTGTGATATGTTGTTGATAGTTAAATAACCGACTATTGATATTTGCCTTTGAAATGGCACTTGATTTGTTTTTAAAACAAACGCCCATTATTCGGTTAAGCCGGGAGAGGACTTTGTGTCATATAACCCATTCCGAATAGTGATACGTCGTGAATGGACATTATTTGAAGACCGGTGTGAAGACCGGGTATTTTCGAAAATGAAAGGACAACCTGTCGAATGTCTCTGCACCGAGTTGCTCCGGTATAGAGATTTATATCACTCTTCTTGTGATGGGAAGTCCGGACGTGATTAGTGAATACCCGGATTGCAAGGGCTTCTTTGGAAGTGCCTTCGGTTCTGTTCGAACCCGGAACAGACTTGTATGGATGTGTGTCTGACATTACACTTTGAGATGTAAAGCTGGTTTCTATCAAATACATTTCTGTTGGTGGCGGAGAATTTATTCTCTTAGCTTAACACCCTTCTCTGGGACGTACGAGCTCAGAGGTTATGTAGTTGATGGTTACTAGTGATACATTCCCAATTTGGTAATGTGGCATACGAAGTGTTGTTGATCATTTGTTGATCAAAGCGTGGCTTTGTGAAAAAGCGTGGCTTTGTGAAAAAGCGTGGCTTTGTGAAAAAGCGTGGCTTTGTGAAAAAGCATGGCTTTGTGAAAAAGCATCGCTTTGTGGACGAGTCTTCGTCGAGCCTCACAACCCGGTAATGGTCGAAACAGGAATGTTGCGGCAAGGTTTTTAGGGGTCGCGCCACTAGGGTATGTCATTTCCTTCTGGATAAAAGGTGATATCATGGTATGGAGCCCAGATATTTTACCTATGTTGATGCTGCAAATTTATTATACTTTGTGGTTGTTGCTTTGTGATTGAGGATCCTCGGATAAAGATTGGTTACGACCGGGGGATTACATACTTGTGTGTTAGTTACCTAGTTACATCTATACAACGTGAGGCATTGTCAGTATGTTGGTTATCTAGTTACAGCTGTACAGCGTGAGGTAGCATCGGCCTTGTGTTTGCAAAGATCCGGTTAGGTTCTCGGGGCATCTTTCCAGAGGCGTTTCCATTTCGGTGTAAGGAAGTTCCTTTGCCTGACCATTTGTTGGAAATCCAAAGAAACAATACGAACCCTGTACGGTTTTGGTTGTATTACCTGCTATGGAATGTGGCGGTAACCTGTTATTGAACATAGTAGCTATAGTAGGCATACAATAATGGTTGTATGTTGGCTAAGATTGATATTATACTTTCGAAATGTTTTCCACACTAGACATTAATAATAATATCAACTGATTTTCGTAGTAAGCATATTTGACTATCATAAGGAGAAATCTCCTCCAATTCTACGTTTGCATTGTGTGTGTAGCGGGAGGCCTTATGGTAGTTTCATTTTCCAAAAGCATTGCGAATTTGTTTTATTTTCTTTGTGAAAATAACTGTTTTACGATCTCACACCAGTCACCATGATTGACTCGGAGTTTATTGTTCCCTTTCTAAACTCTGGGTGCCCATAATTTCCCACACGGGCAGCCTAGGGTTATGTTATCAGGATATTCTGGATATTCTGGAGCTTTGGAGGCAAGCTGGATGGTGAGACGTACTACCGTACTTGTTTATTTATTCCGCTGTGTATTCTGTATGAGGACAAGTTTATGTAACTGTCCATTGTTGTATTGAGTTGTATATTGACTCCGATGATGTATGTATAAACTGATATAGTTCTTTGTTTTAAAGACTAGTGATTATCTATTATATATTGTTCCGCTGTGAATGTGAGATTTTGTTGTTGTTTCTGTTTCTGTTCTTTCTTTTCTTCTCTCTTCTTCTACCTCTTCTTTTTAACCCTAATGATTCGGTTTTCCGGCATTCGATTGCGCGGCATTTGATACAGTGGACGTATTAATGTCGACTTTGAGCGTCGAAAAGTCGTATCGTTACAAGTGGTATCAGAGCTGTTGGTTAAGCGACAACCCTGGCTCTGTTGGGTGTTACTCATTAGAGATAGAGTCAGTATTACTCTAGAATGAGTGTGAGTTTAATAATAGATATGAGCGCGTATTTGTTAGTGAATACAAAATTTGTTTTGTATTATGTTGACTTATCGGTTGATTGTTTATAGATTCTGGTCGGGGCAGTCTGGCCAACTGTAATCGATAGGGGTTTCTAAACTCTTAAACAAGATAAACTCACACAGTATTGTTTTAAATAGGGTAAATGAAATAATTTTGCCCAAAACTATTTTTGTATAGAAAAGAAATGATTTTCTATGAATTATCATAGTATATGGATGCTTGGTTGTTAGGAAGTGATAGTATTGAATTATTATCATTGTTAATGGAAATTGAATAAGAAATTAAAATAATAACGAAAGATTTGGAGATAAATTCATTTAACGAATGAAATTTATAAATATGAATTGAAAGTATAAGGAAATGAATTTATATATGAATGAGATTTGTAAATGTAAATTGTAATGTGATTTATAATTGGAAATAGAATTCCAGAAAAATATTTGAAAATAAAATTCGTTTATGGAATGAAATTGGTAATGTGATTTATAAACGAGTTTTATAAAATGGAATGAGATTTGATTTGAATCAAGTTGAATAAAAAAACCCAAACTTGAAAAATAAAATGAAATGGATTGAATTCTAGTAAACAACTTGATACTTTATTGATTCATGAAGTAATGAATTGGAAGTTGAATTTGTTAAATTTTAAAAAAAAAAATGGTTTTCAATGTAATTTGTTGGATTAATGAAATGCAAATTGAATTGAACAGAATCAATTGAAAATGAAATGAAATTTAAATAAATTGAGTTGGTATCAATTTAAATTAGTTATAAACTAGAATGGATATTCTATTAAGTGAATATCGTCAAAATTTGCATAGAAACGATTGTCGTTTGACGCAAACGAGATTGTATAAAATTATATGAGTTAATGAAAGCCAATAAAATTGATTTTTGCATCAATCGAAAGGGATATGAGTTAGATTCATTTAAAAATGAATTGAATATAAGGAATTGTATTGTAAACCATTGAATTGAATGTAAATGGTATGTAAATTAGATGCAAGCAATTAAATTTGTATTGAAACTTTATAATTGCTTATGGAAAGAATATTGAATGTTTTGCTTATGAAATCTATGTATTTACTATTGAAAATAGGTGAAATGTTAATAGAATTCCTATATTTGTCACTTACGTGTTTAAACTGAGTAAGTGCAGGGTTTTGGAACCCGTTTGGCTGCATTTGGTCGTGCAAATGCTAAATAAATAAGCCGCTTTGCTTAAAATGCTAAATAAAGGTACGCCTACGTAATACAAAATAGGAAATATGAACTGTTTTTGCTTTTCCGACCGAGTGGGTCGATGTATATATATTTATATCTTTTGTCAAATTGCAAAAGCTCCTCCGTACAAAGGAGACTCCACCAAAGTTTTCTGAAAATTTGGGAGTTTGAAAAATTTGGAAAATTTTTGTTAACGGAAAATTGATTTTCAAAAGTGTAATGTAAACGTAGGAATTGAACTAGAAAATGAAAACCATTGTTTTGGTTGAACTTGAAAGTTGGAAAAAGTGAACATCGAGTTTTCACTAAAGTGAATTTTTAGTTTTGAAGATAAAAGGAATTCATATAGAATTGAAATTGTAAATTGAATTCAAACGGAATTGAAAATGCAAAGTTGAATGGAAATGAATATATAACTTTGTTAGTGAAGTGAAAATAAATATGTAAATACTTATATTGAACTTAAGAGATGAATGGTGGAATTCTTAAGTAAATTTGGATATTGTTGTTAAGTAAAATATACAGGGGGTATAAAGGAAAATGGAATTGGATTTTTGATTTCGTAGATGAAATTGAATTTCTCAACAAAAGGTATGTGTTTGAATTTCGGTATGAAATTTGATATGATTCTGATTTCTCAACAAAGGGTAGTTGTACCGAGCTAGCCGCGCAAAGGAGACGTTGGCGAATTTTTTCGAAAATTTCGAGAATTAGAAAATTTTTGAGAAAATTTTGAATTCAAAATTTGAATTTGAAATGAAAATTGAATTGTTAAGAAAACCATATTATTTGGAACTTATGGTTGATTTTGGAAAGTTAGTTAAAGTGATAACGAATCTTTAATAAAAAGATTGGTTTGAAAATTTGATAAAACTGTTTGGTTTTGGTAAAATGATAAACGGGTATTGGAGCATTCTTCTTGACTTGTAATTTCGGGACGAAATTCTTTTAAGGGGGGAAGATTGTAACGACCCTGAATTTTTGACATTTGAAATGTGAATATTTAATTGAGTTTAAATATTTGAATGATAGTCTAATTTGAAATTCAAGTATCAGAATGGATTTGGCGATTAAATTATTGAATTTAATTACCAAAGTTGGGTAAAAATTTGAATCTTCAGTTTTAAGCTGATTAAAAATATTTTCAAGGCTTGGAAAATCTATATTGATAATTCTGAAGGTACTGGAACTTTTAGAATTGAATTTGGAAGTGGTTTGTTCAGTTTTGAATTTTATCGTTTAAATTGAATTTAAAAAAATAACTTTCCGTGGCACAGTCTCGGAATTCGACGAAACCAGTTTCATTGGATCCGTAATATTGCATTATTATCGGATTTCAATTTTCGTAATGTTTGGAGTGATCGTTTAGCCGTACAATAAGCAAACACGTTGAAATTAAATCGAAAGTTAAATATTATAACTAGTCCAAAAAGCTATTTTCTCCATACGATCAAGTTTGGAGTCGAAACCTTTTCCATTGTGTTTGGAATAGGCGTATAACATTACAAACGCCTAGCGGCACGCCTTGATAGGAAGTCGAAATTTTTGACTTCGTTTTCGAGTTGATTTTAATTTGAATTTAAATTAATAATACATATTTGTCCCCAGTCAAAAACGTATCACATCAGCTTTTTCTTTTCAGAAACACAGTGGTGTTCCTCAACACGCAAACGTCAAATCCTGTTCCCCCTTCTCTCGTTCAAAAGATAAAAATCAAAGCAAAGGAACGAAACTTTGTCTTCCCTTCCAGTTTCTTCGTTCGAAATGAAATCAAGAAGAAGAAAAAATAAACGAACCCAGATCGAAAACAAAATGGCCGAAGAAAAAAAATATAAAATCTCGACGTCTCTCTCCTCGTTTTAAAACCCAGTTTTTCCCCCTTTCTATTCAAAGCCGAACAAACAGAAAATGGCGAACAAACAGAAAATGGCGAACGACGAAAAATAAAATAAAATAGCGAAATCGAACTTGCATCGTTCGCTATGTTCTTCGATTCGAGAACGTCATCGAGGAATCTACGATTCATACAGCCGCGACTTCCACGTGAGGATTGATCGAGCACGAAGATGGAGTGCTTGAATGTGATCGAATTGCGTGCAGATTGAATGTGGAGCATTGCGACTTGAATTTGGGTCTCGCGCGTTTTGCGGTATCATTTTCAAGGGGACGAGCAAATGGATGAACTTGAGCAGGGCATCGCGACTCAATGTCGCAAGGATAGAAGCAGATTTCGATGAGGAGGAGGCGGCGGCGCGCGTCGAGGCCGGAGGCGAGTTCGTCTAAGTGGTGGAAATTGCGATTGTCAGTGAGGTAGTTTTTTTCTTTTCTTTTTATTAAATTTAATAAAAACAGTTAAGTGTATATATATATATGCAGTTTATAGTAAAACAGAAAATAATGAGTATATATATATATATAAGATTCAGAAGATAGAAGTTTTAAATGGTGACAGAGATTATTTTATATTGATATATATTTTATAGATTTTGAAATCTCTATATATATATATACTATTTTCAAATGGATATCTATTTTCAAAATAATAAAGATAAGAATAAATATATGTATACATATTTTTAAATTTATTCGTTTAAGATTGTTTTAAACAATAGTTTATAGATTTGGTGGGTAAGTGTTAAATTAACTTATTTAGTTATTTTAATTACTAAGATATTTTATTAAAGGAAATTTAGTTTTAAATTTAATTTTTAGTTAAACAAATTTATTAAAAGAAACTGGTTTAGAATAAAATCATTGAATAATTAAAATTACCAAATGAAAATCTGTTATTCGATTATTTCGAATATTGATAAATTGTTTATACAAGGTCTAATACAATGAAGAAATACCCGAAAATGGAAAATGGATTGCAAAATAAAAAAAGAAAAGGTGAGATCTTCTCACTCAAAATGAAAATTTGAATTGCAGTTATTGATTGACTGTTTGGATGTGATACTATATATAGTAGTATATAGCAATATATATATATTGGCATATTTATATATTGGAGTTGTGATTTCCCGCATTATATAGTGGATGAGACCCTATTGCGCCGCATAATAGCGAATGATGCCTCATCTTTCCCCCTCCCCGGATTCGATATTTTATAAATCCCATATATCGCGATATTCCACCTCGAAGTGGAATTGGTATTTTGCTAACATCTGTGGATGCAGGGAAACAGGTTGGAGGGATCTAACTGGATTCCTCAAATTATATGAATTTGTTTCATATGTTGTATGAATTTGTTTCATATGCTGTGTGGTAATTTATTTATAATCTGTGAATGATTATATTTGCGATTGAATGTGTTGAAGGCTAAATTTAGCCGAATGTATTTTTGGTATCGTTGGATACCAGAAATAAATGAAATTTGATTTTTTGAAAGTTAAAATTGGAAATTTTAAGTAAATTCTTTTGAAAGAATTAGTTGAATTTCAAAGAAGGAATTTTAAAGCGTAAAGTTGATTTTTGAAATCTTATCGAATTATTTCCAAAATATGGGAAAAGATTTTTATAAATGGATTTTGAATAGTATTATTCGAAAGTTGGAAAATTTATTTAAAATGGAATTTTAGATGGTTTGGAAGAGAAAGGAATTTAATTTAAAAAGTGATAAATTTGTTTGAAATCCAATTAATAATTGATTTGGTATTTGAAAATAGATCTTTGGGAAATCGATATGGAAATTGATTTGGTGTTGAATAAAAATTGATTTGTGTTGAAATAAATTGGAAATCGATTTGTAAAATGATTTGGGATTTGAAATAAACTTAGAAATCACTTTGTAAATTAATTGGGGTGAAATAAATTTGAAATCAATTTGAAATTGATTTGGTGTTTGAAAGTGAATATTTGGAAATTTAAATTCATAGTGGGAATTTATAAAGGAAAAGGGAAATGAATAATATCGGGAATTTTATTCCGCGAGTGAATATGATTTGAAATTTGTTTTCAAAGTGATGAGGTGTGAAAAGTGATTTGAAATTGGTTTCAAATGTTGAAGTGTGGAAAAATATATATCTTGTGAAGATATTTTGAAAATAAATAATTTGGGAAAAATTATCTAAATCTGATGATTGTTGTGATATGTTGTTGATAGTTAAATAACCGACTATTGATATTTGCCTATGAAATGGCACTTGATTTGTTTTTAAAACAAACGCCCATTATTCGGTTAAGCCGGGAGAGGACTTTGTGTCATATAACCCATTCCGAATAGTGATACGTCGTGAATGGACATTATTTGAAGACCGGTGTGAAGACCGGGTATTTTCGAAAATGAAAGGACAACGTGTCGAATGTCTCTGCACCGAGTTGCTCCGGTATAGAGATTTATATCACTCTTCTTGTGATGGGAAGTCCGGACGTGATTAGTGAATACCCGGATTGCAAGGTCTTCTTTGGAAGTACCTTCGGTTCTGTTCGAACCCGGAACAGACTTGTATGGATGTGTGTCTGACGTTACACTTCGAGATGTAAAGCTGGTTTCTATCAAATACATTTCTGTTGGTGGCGGAGAATTTATTCTCTTAGCTGAACACCCTTCTCTTGGACGTACGAGCTCAGAG
Organism: Allium fistulosum; assembly: GCA_030737815.1. Taxonomy (NCBI): domain Eukaryota; kingdom Viridiplantae; phylum Streptophyta; class Magnoliopsida; order Asparagales; family Amaryllidaceae; genus Allium; species Allium fistulosum. Next base: position 826,490,476 of record CM060901.1, read on the forward strand.
GTTATGTAGTTGATGGTTACTAGTGATACATTCCCAATTTGGTAATATGGCATACGAAGTGTTGTTGATCATTTGTTGATCAAAGCGTGGCTTTGTGAAAAAGCATGGCTTTGTGAAAAAGCATGGCTTTGTGAAAAAGCATGGCTTTGTGAAAAAGCATCGCTTTGTGGACGAGTCTTCGTCGAGCCTCACAACCCGGTAATGGTCGAAACAGGAATGTTGCGGCAAGGTTTTTAAGGGTCACGCCCCTAGGGTATGTCATTTCCTTCTGGATAAAAGGTGATATCATGGTATGGAGCCCAGATATATTACCTATGTTGATGCTGCAAATTTATTATACTTTGTGGTTGTTGCTTTGTGATTGAGGATCCTCGGATAAAGGTTGGTTACGACCGGGGGATGACATACTTGTGTGTTAGTTACCTAGTTACAGCTGTACAGCGTGAGGTAGTGTCAGTATGTTGGTTACCTAGTTACAGTTGTACAGCGTGAGGTAGCATTGGCCTTGTGTTTGCAGAGATCCGGATAGGTTCTCGGGGCGTCTTTCCAGAGGCGTTTCCATTTCGGTGTAAGGAAGTTCCTTTGCCTGACCATTTGTTGGAAATCCAAAGAAACAGTACGAACCCTGTACGGTTTTGGTTGTATTACCTGCTATGGAATGTGGCGGTAACCTGCTATTGAACATAGTAGCTATAGTAGGCATACAATAATGGTTGTATGTTGGCTAAGATTGATATTATACTTTTGAAATGTTTTCCACACTAGACATTAATAATAATATCAACTGATTTTCGTAGTAAGCGTATTTGACTATCATAAGGAGAAATCTCCTCCAATTCTGTGTTTGCATTGTGTGTGTGGCAGGAGGTCTTATGGTAGTTTCATTTTCCAAAAGCATTGCGAATTTTTTTTATTTTCTTTGTGAAAATAACTGTTTTACGATCTCGCACCAGTCACCATGACTGACTCGGAGTTTATTGTTCCCTTTCTAAACTCTGGGTGCCCATAATTTTCCACGCGGGCAGCTTAGAGTTATGTTATCAGGATATTCTGGAGCTTTGGAGGCAAGCTGGATGGCGAGACGAACTACCGTACTTGTTTATTTATTCCGCTGTGTATTCTGTATGAGGATAAGTTTATGTAACTGTCCATTGTTGTATTGAGTTGTATATTGACTATGATGATGTATGTATAAACTGATATAGTTCTTTGTTTTATAGACTAGTGATTATCTATTATATATTGTTCCGTTGCGAATGTGAGATTCTATTGTTGTTTCCGTTTCTGTTCTTTCTTTTCTTCTGTCTTCTTCTACCTCTTCTTTTTAACCCTAATGGTTCGGTTTTCCGGCATTCGATTGCGCGGCATTTGATACAGTGGACGTATTAATGTCGACTTTCGAGCGTCGAAAAGTCATATCGTTACAAACAGGAACGAAAGGTTCTACGAAAAAACATTTTAAGGATGGTGTACATGAATTTGTTAAATTCGCTAAAGCTAATAATGAAGAAGGCGGCACACAAATTCGTTGTCCGTGTCGTAAATGTCGACATTTGCATTATCGGGAACCGAATTTAGTTATTGTACATTTGTGTAAATCCGGTTTTGTGCCAAACTATTTTTTCTGGGATCGTCATGGGGAAAAAATTGGTGCATCTAATTCTATAGTGCTCGAGGTTGAGGTGAATAATAATAATGTTACGACGAATCCAATAGTAGATATGGTGGAAGATGCAGCACGGTCAATGTTCCCTACTGTTCAAGTTAATGATGTAAATGTCGAAGAAGAACCGATCGAGGGGGTGAAAAGAATTGTCAGTTACTGCCGAATACATTACTATGAAATGAAAATTCAATTTTACAGAAGCTGGATTTACAGCAGTTGTACAAGCTGCAAAACGACATATGCCACCCAATAATCTGATGTGCGATAGTTATTATAAAGTGAAAAAACTAATGTCTGCTTTATGAAGCACTTCTTCGAGGTCCTGTACAATATGGATGGATGTATCCATTCGAGAGGTAATTATGAATATTTGAAATAATAATTAAAATTTGAATTTGATGTAAGTAAATTTTAATCGAATAAATTTTGTAATAGGTACTTGAATCATCTCAAAAAAAAGTTAGACAAAAAGCAGGAGTTGAAGGTTCGATTTGCAAATCATATATCGAAGATGAAGCTTCATTCTTTTTCTCTCACTATTTCAGTGACCATGTGAACTTATTATTTGCAAGTGTTTCGCGTAATGATGAAGCCGTTGAACAAGATTGTTCTGAATCAATGTTTTCTATTTTTAGACAGAATGGCCGAGTTGTTGGAAAATGTGTGGAAATATGGTTAGACGATAGAGATTACCATATAGCACACTCTATGTGTGGAAATGTGGAAATTCAGGGGTTTTGATTCACAGCCATCCGAGCCCATTCTAGCCATGTCTCGAAACAGCTACCGTAGTAGGATGACAGACTTGTGGGAGCACTGGGATAGTATCCCACTTTATATCAGAGATGCCATATGGGCTGACCTCCAGGTAAGTATAAAATTCTAATTAATTTGAGAATGACATATTTGATCTTTGAAAATTAATATGCAATTTATATAATTCATTTAAATTTTAACGTGCAGGCGTCCTTTATTGTGGATCCCGAAGATCTCGGGATGTTCAGGACGCACTGGGAGAGGAAGATGAGAAAAACTATAGAGGTACGCTCTCTAAGATAAAAGAGGTCGGTAAAATGCCAAACTGGATGAGTGAAAATCAGTATGCGCGGTTTCTGCAATATTGGGAAAGCGAAGACGCGAAGGTAAATTTTCTACTTTCATATGTCTGTAACTATAATTCGTTTAAATATTTATATAATAGTTAAATTATACAGGCGGTAGCATCGAGGAACTCCGCAAACAGACTTAGGAATCCTACAACATACCGCGGTGGATCCAAGTCTTTTCAGTAATATAGAGAAGAAATGGTAAATATAAAAATTGTTATTTGTAATTTACTTATATACATTCTTTAATCATATTTAATTTCAGACGAGGGAGAGAGGTGGTGTTGCACCGTCTCATTTAGACGTCTTCACCCGAACACACGCCGTCGAGCATACAGATGAACATGGCAACGTAACATATGAATGGTCAAACGCCAAATCAGCGAATATCCGGGTAAAGACTATAAATTTTTCCTCTTATTTAACAGTACATTAAATTGAATATTCATCTTCTCAAAATTATATTTCTAAACACAGGACAGATGCGATCAGGAGATTGCTCGCGTGCTTGCAGAGTCTGGTAGGGAGCAGTTGACCGTTGAGGAGACATACATGATATTCGCTCGTATTACCGACCCGCCGACCAGAAATAGACAGTATGGATATGGCAATCAAGCGGTAATATTTATTGAATTTAATTAATTCATTAACCAGTTTATAAATTTTATTGAATATTACGTATAAACTATAACTATGAATTTATTAATATACAGGCCGCGACGTAAGCCGCTTACAATAAGCAACAGGCTGAAGAAACAATAGCGGTCCTGCAAGCACAAGTCGCCGAGTTGAACGATTGGAGGAAGACTGGATTGAAGCAGCAACTAGACGAGGCGATTGCTGCTTACTTGGCAGAGCACGGGACGAATATGCCGCCATCACAGGGATCTGGCGCTGATGATGGTTTGGTTGAGTGGTAGCATGTTTTTATATTTGTTTTTTGATGAACATTTGGTTGAATTTTGTAAATATTATGGATTTTTGTGATGATGAACGTTTGGAGATGTATATTGATGTTTTGTGGTTCTTGGTTGGACATATTTTTGATGTATATTGTTGTTTGGTGTAGTATATTTGTGGAATATATATGATGGTGTGGATGGATGGGAGAAAGGGGTGCTGGAAATACAGAATTTTTTTACCCAGATTAGAGTCGGCTAGCGTCGGCTAGGGTCGGCCTATTGGTCACCCAATTTTTTTACACGTGGACTATATTTAGCGTCGGCCGAAGTCGGCTAGTCGACTCTAGCCGATGCTAAATATGGGGACGTTGCCGTCGCTTTTGCCGTCGCCATTTCACTTGGCGACGACCTGTTTAGCATCGACCTTTAGCGACGGCTCGAGTCGGTCGGAGTCGGCCGGAGTCGACTATAGGTCGACGCTAAACAAAAATATCCTTGTAGTGTTTACATCTAAAATCGAGCCATTAATGGTAGAAACTAGATCTCTATTCTTTTTCATCTTCATTAGACCCAATTACCTTCCTCAGAATAAGGCCACCACTTAGTAGAGCCCGACGTAGACTTTTGCAACAACTTGAAACGAGACATACATCAAAACACTGAGAACTTTCGGAGTAGTAAGCAAACCTAGGGAAGTATCTCGTCTTTAAAAACTTCCAAAATTAGTATGTTAACGATTATTCTTAGCTTTAGTCATCAAAATTGCAACATCTTGCTTAATAAGCTTAGATCCGGTTCACCATGGCAGATCTGACTTATTGAAAAGCCTATTATTCCTTTCACACCATATGTGCCACATTGTTGAGACCAAGCACACGTCTGCCAAATCTTTTTTAGCCTTAGTTTTGAATTGTTTACTTACTAGCGAATTCGTGATTTCCAGCAAATTGTCTAAAAGTGAGCTATTAATTATGAAATGCTGATTGATTTGACTCCATGTATTTTTTGAATGTGTATTTTTCGAGTATACACACTCAAAAAATAAACAGTCTCTTGTTTGTTATGCTCTTTTGCATGATACCCATGTTGTTGTATAATTACTATTCCATGTTTAAATTAAACTCATATATTAAAGTCAAATATATATATAATATATGTTGAAATAATTATTTATATATTGAAGTTATTTCTAAACCAAGTCATATACGACTTTATATATATACACGTACAGATTATAAATCAATATTATAAACTTATATACATTTTAACTTATACACTGCAACATATATCTTTATATAACTTATAAAAATATATAACCCAGAACATATATATATATACAGCTTTATCGAAATCATTATATTATCAAAAAATAATTATCAATTGAAATATCTGAAAATATATACTATATATATAACACAAATATAGGCAGCAACCCAAGTTGTAGATTTCTTATATAAACAAACGAATCATACGACTTGTGTAAAATATCACTTGTATAAATCTATATATATATATATATATAGACAATTTTTTTTGTAACTTATATAAACATTTACATATAAAATAAACAGATCGCATAATCTTATATGCGTAAATAAATTGATACATCACCACAACTATATATATAAAACCAACGTATAGTATTATACTGTAAACAGCAAAATTACATACAACTTTTGAACTCATGCATACAAATATATAAACTGATATAACATTATACGCAAAGAGAAAATGCCAGATCCTATATACCTAGGTAAACTAATATATACAAACACTTAAACAATATTCTAATAACAAAATATATATATATATATATATATCCCTTTTCTCATGGTAAACAAAATTACACTATATATAAACTAATATTTTTACAATACAATCAGTAACTTATGTAACTTCTTTCAGCAAATATAAATGGAACTGATATGCAGCGCCTATATACTTGCAATCATGTACATAAACAATAGTTTATACTTAAATTGATGCAGCAACGGATAACAGAAATGGATGAAACGGTGAAAGTAGCAATCGGTGGATTGAAAATACCAAACGCCCAAATCCGTTGATCTCAAAGATACCGGATTCTAGCTATATTTGTCACGTTGATCGCGCACGATGCCATGAAAGAAGATCTACGATTCTTTGTACATTGATCTAGCGCACTAGATTCCGTGAATCGGCTTCAACAATCGTTGATTCGAGCGCACTCGAATGCCGAAGGTGGAGATAGGAGATCACACTCAACTACCAATTTAAGAAGAGGCACAAAGCACTCAAACAAAAGTTTATTCAAAATCAACTTCTTTTACAAATGACACGACCCCGCTATTTATAGAGTTTTACAACACAGCACTAGCGACCTAAAACAGTACAGACGACCTACGACCTAACATAGGTCGTTAACGACCTAACAGACGCGACCTAAAAAGAAACAACAAATACAATACAACACATCATAGCAGTGCGACTTACGACTTAGAGTATTTACAACATATAAGCGACTCAGCAAATACACATAACGACCTAACACCATGCGACCTAACAGTTAGCCCAACTTCATGCGACCTAAGAAAACAACATATGTGGCATAAGGTCGTTAGCTCGCTTGAACGACCTAAAGAAGTGGCTTATGGAAATCTTCACGCGACCTAGTTCTTGAACGACCTATCCTCTGGCGACCTAAGCTTCAAGGCGGCTTAAGAACGATCTGCTTCATTCTGTGTTGTGAGTTAGGTCGTTCACGACCTACTCTTGAGCGACCTAAGGAGAGAGGCAATCTGGAGCGAGATAAGGAAAATGCGACACCATTTGCTAGGTCGTAACTCGCTCGCGACTTAAGTGTTATCGCGCTAGGTCGTAGCTCATTTAGGTCGTAGCTCGTTAGCTCGCTTGGTGACTTATCATAGGTCGCTGGAATAACTTCTCGTACACAACTCACCGTTAGGTCGCTCGGCGACTTACCATAGGTCGCTGATTCATCCTTCCTTGCATAATTCGTTAACTCGCTGAATCCATTAATTCGTGAGCGACCTTCACTAGGTCGTGAACGATCTAAAGTTAGTGAGTTGGTAGACTGCGCTGCATCATCCTCCCACGGTTGGCAAGAATTCGACCTCGAATTTGCACCTTCCTCTTCCACAACAAGCTCATCCCCACGATACGGAATCAAGTATTTGACGTTAAAAACGTCTGCAGTGCGAATATGATCTGGCAACCTTAACTGATATGCATTATCATTGATCTTCTTCAAAATCTTTACTGGACCAATCTTTCGCGCTTTCAATTTATTGTACGTTCCCACTGGAAAATGATCTTTTGTCAATACGGCGTAAACCAAATCACCTTCTCTGAAGTTCACACTCCTTCGCTTCTTATCCACCAGTTGTTTATACTTCTCGTTTGATGCAAGCAATCATTCATGAACAGTCCGGTGGCACTCCTGTAACTCAGTCACAAAATCACAAGCTCGCTTAACAACTCCCTTCTGATATGGCACGGTCGTCAAATCCAACGGCCCCTTTGGTAAGCTTGAATATACAATCTGAAATGGACTGAAACCAGTACTTCGATTAACAACGTGATTATGTGCAAACTCTGCCTGATATAATTTCATATCCCAGCTCTTCAAATTATCTTTCACAAGACATCTCAATAAATTTCCCAATGATCTATTCACCACTTCCGTTTGCCCATCTGTTTGCGGATGATAGGCGCTACTAAAATTCTGCTTCGTTCCAACCATCTTCCACAAACTTAACCAAAAATGGCTTAGAAATCTAGTATCCCGATCAGAAACAATAGATTCAGGTAGCTCATGTAATCGATACACTTCTTTAAAGAACATTTGAGCAACACGGACGGCATCAGCTGTCTTCTTACAAGTTATGAAATGTGCCATTTTCGAAAATCTATCCACCACAACAAATATAGAATCATTTCCCCTTTGAGTTCTAGGCAAACCCAAAACAAAATCCATGCTCACATCAACCCACGGTCTAGTAGGCACAGGTAATGGCATATATAATCCTGCATTTGTAGCTGTTCCCTTCGAAACTTGACAGATACGACATCTCTCCACAAATCTTTCAACTTCTTTCCTCATGGATGGCCAAAAATATGATTCAGAAATCAACTGCAAAGTACGATCTCTACCCACATGACCTTCCTCATGCAACTCCTTCACAATCTTCATTCGTAAGCTGCACTCTGGTATACACAATTGATTCCCCTTAAAAAGAAAACCATCCACCAACACGTACTCATCCGTCTTCTCTTTCTCGACTTCATCAACAAACTTCGAATAATAAGGATCATCAACAAACAATTCTGGCAACACATCAAACCCCGTCACTTCAACCTTCATTGTAGTCAACAAATGATTCCTTCGACTCAATGCATCTGCTACACGGTTTGTAATTCCCGACTTATGCTTCACCACAAATGTAAACTGTTGCAGGTATGCCATCCACGAAGCATGCCTGGCTGCAATTTTGTCCTGTCCCTGCAAATGTTTCAGTGCTTCATGATCAGTATATAGAACAAATTCTTTATGGAACAAATAGTGTCTCCAATGTTTTATAGCTTGAACAATAGCATAGAATTCCACATCATAAGTATTATATTTCATCTTGGATCCTAATAGCTTCTCACTGAAATATGCAATAGGACGTCCATTCTGACTTAACACTCCTCCAATTCCAACCTTAGATGCATCAGTATGTAACTCAAACAACAACTGAAAATCCGGCAATACTAGAATTGGTGCTGTCGTCAAAAGTTCCTTGATTCGCTCAAAAGCAAGTCCTGCTTCCTCTGACCATGAAAACTGTTTCCCCTTCATACAATAAGTAACTGGTGCCATCATGCTACTGAAGTGTGGAATAAACCTTCGGTAGAATGATGCTAAACCATGAAAACTTCTAACTTCTGTTATCGTCCTGGGTAGTGGCCAATTTCTGATTGCTTCAACTTTATTCTGATCCACTTGTATACCTCCTTCTGAAATAACATATCCCAAAAATAAAACACTATGCGTCATGAACACGCATTTCTTCATTGCAGCATAAAATTGTTCCTGTCGCAGTATCATCAACACTTCTCTCAGATGATGCAAGTGTTCTTCTGGGCTTCCACTGTATATCAGTATATCATCAAAATACACCACCACAAACTTCCTAATAAATGGTCTAAAGATCTGATTCATCACCCACATAAATGTACTAGGATCATTCGAAAGACCAAATGGCATCACCAGCCATTCGTAAAACCCCTCTCGTGTCTTGAGCGCTATTTTCCATTCATCCCCTGGTCTTATACGAATTTGATGATAACCACTCTTCAAATCGATCTTCAAAAAGATAGTAGCCCCGCTCAATTGATCTAACAAATCATCAAGCCTCGGCATCAGAAATCTGTATCTGACAGTTATTTTGTTGAGTGCCCTGCTATCCGTACACATCCTCCACGAACCATCCTTCTTCAGCACTAACAAAGCTGGAACTGCACAAGGACTTAAACTTTCCTGTACACGCCCTTGTTCAAGCAACTCTTCCACTTGCCTTCTCAACTCTTCGTGTCCCTTTGGACTCATTCTGTAATGTGGTCTATGTGGTAACACAGCTCCTGGAACAAGATCTATTTGGTGTTGTATGTCCCTCAATGGTGGTAACTCTGTTGGCAGCTCTTCAGGAAATACATCGTTAAATTCTTCCAGCACTGGCTTTACTTCTTCAGGAATTTTAACCACTTCATTACTCTCACGTCCAATCAACAAAAATACTTCAGGCTCCTCTTCTACTTCCTTAACAAACTCCTTCAAAGATAGCAAGTTTTTAAGTTCTTCAATCTCCTCCAACTTGCTTTCTTCTTGTTGTCGCTTCTTAGGAACTAAAGTGATTTTAGTACCTTCAAACATGAAACTGTAACTGTTAGTATGACCATCATGTTGCACCGCTCTATCATACTGCCATGGTCTCCCCAACAACAGATGGCATACATCCATATCCACAACATCACACCAAATTTTATCTTTGTATTTCTTCCCAATCGAAAAATTTACATAAGCTCTTCATCCAACCTTCACCCCCCCTTTCCTCAACCAAGCTAACTTGTAAGGTTTCGGATGCTTCTCATCCTTTAATGCCAACTTCTTCACAGCCTCGGTAGAAATGATGTTATCACAGCTGCCCGCATCAATAACAAACTTACAAACCTTCCCCAGAATAGTGCATGTTGACTGAAAAATGTTGCTCCTCAACCAGCTAGAATCATCTTCTTGCTTTGGCGTTAAACAAGACCTCCTCATCATTAAATTACAACCCTCATCTCCTGTCAACTCTTCTTCCTCCTCAGTATGTGGTGAATTAGAACATTCAGCTTCTACTTCCTCATCCTCTGCCTCAACAACCATCACTCGCTTCTTTGGCTTTGGACATTCAATGCTTTTGTGACCAAACTCCTGACAATTGAAACATCTGATACCACTATTGACCTTGGTCTTAACAACTTCGTTGACAACCAGTTTTGCAACCGCCTTGGAAACATTCGCATTGCTACTAGCCCCTTTCATTTGATTGTTGGAATTTGTAAACACACCACCACCTCTCCTACCTTGCTTCTCCCAAGCTAGAGCTTTTTGATGTGCTTCAGCAACAAATCTGGGATCAAACATATTCACCATATCTTGAATCTGCATTCTCAACCCTCCAACAAATCTAGCGGCCAACTGTTCCTCTGTCTCCATGATGTCATTCCTCGCAATCAATTGATAAAATTCATCCGCATAATCATTCACTGACTTTGTTCCCTGTCTCAGATTCTGCAATCGTTGATACATAAGAGACTGATAATTATACGGCAAGAATGTAGCCTTCATTAACTTCTTCATCTTCTCCCATGATTCAATCTTTGACTTTCCCATTCTCTCCCATGTAAGTTTAGTTTGCTGCCACCATGCCATAGCTCTTCCTTTCAATCGGGTAGCAACTAACTTCACTCTACGATGCTCGGGAACTTCTTTGAAGTCAAAAATTTCCTCAACATTTGAAACCTAATCCAAAAATTCCTCCGCTACCATTCCACCTTTGAATTCTGGAATTTCAGTTTTCATCCCCGACTCCCATCGTCGATCATCTTCTACATCCCGATATGCATTTCGTACTTGGTCTCGATCTCGATAATGAACACTACATCTATCACCATCTTCATCAAAAACAGATGTACTTCGATAACGATATCGATCACCCACATCTCTATGATCACGCATATCCCTTCTACTTTGTCTTTCATCATCACGATATGGTTCATGTTCAAACTCACGTGGAGTTCTTCTCTCTTCATCTCTATACTCATGATGTTCTCTTCTCAATGAAACTGAAGATTCTCTTCTTTCTCGGTAAGATTGCGGCGACACCCTCCTCGCTTCCGTAACCGATGGCGAAACTCTATTTCCTCCTTGGTTCGAGACTGGCGACCTTCTCCTTTAGTTGTTTCTGTCGGTATTGGGCCGGCTATTGTCAGAAGAGTGTTGGTTGACAGTGGTGCCTCGTGCAACATACTCTTTAAAAAGACATTTGACCAAATGAAAATTCCGATGACAGACGTACAAGCCTCTTCGCACAAGATTGCTGGATTTACAAGAGAGTTGAAACAACCAATTGGAACGGTGGACTTGTTTGTTGAAATGGGCGAAGGGCATAAGAAGTTGGTTCGAAAGCAAACCTTTGTAATTGTTGATGGATTCTTTGCCTATAATGCTTTCTTGGGTCGGCCTACTCTTGCTGCTTTCAGGGCCGTCCTCGCTCCGTGGTGCTTAACAATGAAATTTCCCACTGATAATGGGGTTGCTGTCATTAAGGGAGATCAGAACGCGGGGCGAGAATGTTATCTTGTAGAGCTCCGTGAGGCCTGAAAAAGAGAGATGGGAAAAGATGCGGCAGCTCCGCTCCGCATCAAAGAACCAACCTTGTAGCAGCTACGGAGTGGCCCCTGTACTGGCGAACACAGCAATGTAAGGAAAGAAATGGACCCCAGAAAAGCCAGTACAGGGGAGAATAGAGTGGTACCTGTGGAAGTAACAGTACCAATATCAGTTGATTCAAAAGACCCAAACAAAGTACTCAATGTGGGTTCACAGCTAAGCATAACAGTTCAAAACACGTTGATATCATTCTTAAAAGCCAATCTGGATGTGTTCGCCTGGTGTCATGCTGATATGTGTGGGATCTCCCCGGAAATTGCTGTACATACTCTGAACATTGATCCAAAATTCACGCCAGTGAAACAGAAAAGAAGGACTCATGGCCCAGAAAGGTCGACAGCACTAAAGGAAGAAGTCGATCGACTCATGGACAACGGCTTCATCAGAAACTCCACTTACCCAAATTGGGTTTCGAATCCAGTACTTGTTAAGAAGGCAAATGGGAAGTGGAGAGTTTGCATCAATTTTTCAGATCTAAACAAAGCTTGCCCTAAAGATTGCTTCCCACTGCCCAGAATCGATCAATTGGTGGATGGAACAGCTGGGCATGAGTTGTTATCATTTATGGACGCTTACTCCGGGTACAATCAGATTATGATGCATGAGCCGGATCAGGAAGACACAAGCTTTATCACAGATGTGGGTCTCTACTGCTACAAAGTTATGCCTTTCGGATTGAAAATGCTGGGGCAACCTACCAAAGGCTCGTCAATGCAATGTTCAAACCTCAGATTGGCAGAACCATGGAAGTTTATGTCGACGATATGTTGGTAAAGTCAAAGAAAGCTGTAGACCACATGGGTCACCTGGAGGAAATGTTTGCAATTCTTCGAAAGTATGGAATGAAGCTCAATCCATTGAAGTGTTCGTTCGGGGTAGAGTCTGGGAAATTCTTGGGTTTCATTGTGAGCGCCAGGGGCATCGAAGCCAATCCTACTCAAATCACAGCTCTAAGGGAGCTTAAAGCCCCTAAAACATAGAAAGAAATGCAAAGTCTCAATGGAAAAGTCGCTGCTTTGAGTCGCTTCATTTCCAAGGCCACAGACAAATGCATTCCCTTCTTTGACGCTCTAAAGAAAGGAAAGAAAAATTTCGAATGGACTCCTGAATGCCAGAATGCTTTCGATGAACTAATTCGTCATATGGAAATGCCTCCAGTTCTTTCCAAGCCTAGTGATGGTGAAGATCTTTTCATCTATTTAGCAATTTCATCTCATGCTCTCAGCGCAGCACTTGTATGGGAAGATATGAATGTACAACGTCCAGTCTATTACATCAGCAAACGGTTCACTGGGGCCGAGATGAATTATTCGAAGATAGAAAAGCTCGCCTATTGTTTTCTAATTGCTTCCAGGAAATTGAGACCATACTTTCAAGCTCATCCTATCAAGGTTCTTACTGATCAACCTCTAAAGCAAGTCCCGTTTCGTCCTGAAACTTCGGGTCATCTTTTGAAATGGAACATTGAACTTAGCCAATATGACATCACTTACCACCCCCGAAGAGCAATCAACGGACAAGCTTTAGCAGATTTCATTACGGAGTCTACTGACAAAGGTGACAATAAGGAAGAAACAACTGACTGCATTCCAGTACAGTGGAAGTTGTATGTTGACGGCTCAAGAAATGATTATTGTTCTGGGGCAGGGGTTGTACTTCAAACCCCCGAAGGACGATCATTATGTTATGCATTGAGACTGGAATTTCCTTCAACAAACAATGAAGCAGAATATGAAGCACTTATTTCCGGTTTAAAAATCGCCAAGGAACTAAACATCAAAGTGTTACAGATTTTTAGCGATTCTCAGCTTATTGTTTGCCAGGTGAAGAAAGAATTTCAAGCCAAAGGAGGAAATTTGCCTGCATATTTGACAAAAACTTCCAAACTCCTCAATGATTTCGATCACTATTCAATAAGCTACATACCTCGAGAGGAAAATATGAAGGCAGATTCTCTAGCAAAGTACTCAAGTTCCAGAGAAGCTCAATTACTGGGATTAGTTCCTGTAGAAGTTCTGTCAGCTCCAAGCATTGATGAAATGGATGTTGATTGGATTATGGCTACGTCTCAAGAGCGTGAATCATGGATGACTCCAATCAAAGAATATCTACTCAATGGTTCCCTGCCAGAAAGTTCTAAGGAACGTCGAAAACTATTGAGGAAAGCGTCAATATATATAATCCAAGATGGCCGATTATACAGATGGGGATTTTCAATGCCACTGCTCCGATGTGTAACTAAGGAAGAAGCCAAGACAATTCTAGCCGTGGTACACGGAGGAGAATGTGGAGATCATTCAGCCGGCCAAACTCTAGCCAAGAAAGTCCTCCGATATGGGTATTTCTGGCCGGATATTAATCGAGACGCTGCTATTTACTCCAGAAAGTGCGACAAATGCCAAAGATTTGCAAAAATCCCAAAAGCACCTTCCACCGAACTCACACAAATGGTCATCCCATGGCCATTCGCCATTTGGGGGATAGATCTAATCGGACCATTACCAGTTGCCAAATCAGGTTTCAAATATGCTATTGTAGCTGTTGATTATTTCACCAAATGTGCTGAAGCTGAACCTTTGGCCACCATTACTTCTAAAAAGATGATAAATTTTGTAACGAAAAATATCATTTGCAGATATGGTGTGCCACAGAAGATAATCACAGACAACAGTACTCAGTTTGAAAGTGAAGAATTCTAGGATTTTTGCAAACGGTTCAGAATTCGGAAAAGCTTCTCAGTAGTGGCTCATCCGCAGGCAAACGGGCAAGTGGAAGCAGTAAATAAAATCATCAAGTCAACCATCAAAAAGCAACTCGAAAGAGCAAAAGGTGGTTGGGTTGATAAGCTTCCATTAGCACTATGGGCATATAGGACCACTCACAAAACTGCGACTGGGCACACTCCATTTTCACTGGCATACGGATCAGAAGCAATGATTCCAGTGGAAGTGGAAGTTCCTTCACATAGAAGAGTTCATTTCAACGAAGCTGAAAATGAAAAGCTGCAACTTGAAGCACTTGATTTTCTTGATGAGAAAAGAGAAGAAGCTAGGCTCAGAGTTTCAGCTTATTAGCAAAGGATAGCCAGGCACTTCAACTCTAAAGTTCGCCAACGCAGCTTTGAGGTCGGAGACTTAGTTTTGAAACGGATCATAACGGCAACTGGTGTGTTTGGACCAAACTGGGAAGGACCATATGCCATTGGCAGTAAACTTCTTGATGGCACTTTCAAACTCATAACTGTTGAAGGAGATCCAATTCCAAGAGCCTGGAACAGCAACCACTTACGTCCTTATTTTACTTGAAAAAAGCTTCGCTCAAAATTGTAAAATAGTGATGAATGTATCAGTTGTATTGTAAAACATTGTAAATCAGTGTGAATGAATGAAAGCTATAAAGTGGATGTAGGCCCGATTCTTGGCCGAACCACTATAAATCTTGTGTTCTTTACTATTTCATAATGCCTGTTTTATTTCGATATGTAAATACTTTAAATGTATTGCTAAAATGTTGATTCAAAATTGCAGGACATTAAAACAAGGCTTGCTCGTCACAAAGCCAAGCGACCTCTATAAATCACCTATTACGCAAATACCAAGCGACAAAAAATTCCAAATTCAAATCCTATACAAGGAGAACTTCACATAAAAAGTTAGCGACTCCACTGTGGCAAACCTTTGTTAATTGGTTGAGATTGTCGATATGAACAGACATCCAACTAGATAACCTGCGTTTGTCCCGTGAAGTCGTTCAACAGTGAAGTCCACTTCTTCGGATGAGGAAATTTACTTGTAAAAGGAAAGAAGATGCGCTTGGAAACGATAATAAAAGATCGCTAATGAGCAGATGATGAGAGAACATTGCCAAGCAAACAATGAAGCAGCCAAAAGGAGGTATGCTTCTCAATAAAAGGGCCGGTAAGAACCACCGAAGGGACACCTTCCCAAGCGGAAGGAACAGGGCCCTTGCTAACTGATCGTGATGCACGATCAGGCAGCTTGCATCCGTCCCGTGGATCTACTCGCCCCTGAGACGCAACCTTCCTGGCACAACAACCAACCAACGTTTCTTCTCAAAGGTCAACAAAGCCCTCTAACGAGGCATGCCAAAAAATAAAAGTATCTCTCTCAATCAAAAAAGATTGGTGGAATCACCGGAGGGGCACCTTCCCAAGCTGAAGGAATAGGGCCCTTGTTAATTGATTGCGATCGTTTGTGCCAACAAGCATCCAACCAAACAACTTGCGTCCGCCCCGTGGATCCATCTAACCATGAGAAAGTAACTTCCAGGCAATCAAAAAGCCCTCTTCGGAGGCACAAGCCCTTTTCGGAGGCACAAGCCCTCTTCGGAGGCACATGACCTCTTCGGAGGCAAAAGCCCTTTCCCAAGGCACCACAAGCCCTCTTCGGAGGCACATGACCTCTTCGGAGGCAAAAGCCCTTTCCCAAGGCATCGCAAGCCCTCTTCGGAGGCACAAGCCCTCTTCGGAGGCACAAGCCCTTTTCGGAGGCACAAGACCTCTTCGGAGGCACAACTCTTTAAGAGGAGCCCTCTCCGGAGGCATGTCCCAAAATAGAATACTCGAACAAAAAGCCTTCTCCGGAAGCACAGTTCAACTCTCAAAGGAAGGTTAACTTGTTCATCTCAAAAAGTTCCTCCTAAAAAAGTTGAAATGCTACAAAATTCTTTCAGAAAAGTTCATTTCACTACATAGGGAAATCTACTTTCTTTTTTGACAAATGAAAGTGATCATCCCTGATAGTTGAAGTGTTCTTCGGAAAGAAAGAAAAAATAAAAATTTCTCCAAAAAACGAGATATACTCTATTAAAAGCAGAATGATTCTTCCCCTAAAAGTGGAATTGTTATTCTCTGGAGTAAGAATATCAATCTTGTAAAAGCTAGAAATATTACAATGCACTTGTGGTATGGGGGCAACACTATATAATTTGGTTACATTAATAAAAGTAATACGCAAGCAACATACCGCAAGTTCATTACAATACCATGAAAAGTAGATGTGGAGTAAATGCATTCTCAAAACACAAACAAAAAAGTAAAGTTTGTACAAGTAAAAAGAATCGTTTATTCTACACTAAAAACGGGAAACAGATGCGTTCTCACATAAACAAGAATTTGTACAAGTAAAATTACTGTTTTATTTAGTACTATGAAAATTCTTTACATGTGCAGATATCTCAAAAAAGCAAAAGCAGGGACCGGTACCCGCACAATCTCCGGTCTATACATGTAAAAAGCAAAATAAGAAGTAGAAAGTCCAGCTTGTCATTCCTTCTTCCCGCCACCCTTAGAGCCTTTGCTTGGCCTAATAGTTAATTTCGGAATCCGATGTGGGCTGGACGGAGAAGGAGGAGTGGTTGGGTCTTCTTCTGTTTTGTCTTCCCCAGTCGAAGCACTTCTCTTCTTCTTCCTTATGGCACGCTTCCCCTTCCTCTTCGAAGAAGATTCGCTTCCCGGAGTAGCAAGCAATGTTGAAAGCTTCGTGTCATCATCTAGAGACCGCTCCGGGGTCTTCTTGATGTCCTCAATATCCTCCGCCTTCTGCTCCTGCGAAACAGCCGGATCATCCAGGCCTTGAAGAGCTTCGATTTTCTCTGCCTGTGATCCCGGTTGGGAAGCAGAAGGAGGTGTAATCTGTGAAGTTGGAGGAACGGCAACTGAAGGAGTGGAAACTTGTGCAGTGTTTGGTGCCTCCGCTGTAGAAGAAAAGAAGTTAAAATCAACATCCCCCGAAAATAGAGAAGTAATCGGTTCACCAAAGTTTAAGTAACAAGTAAGGAGTTCATCAAACTCGGTTAAATCAAATAACTGGTTCATTGGGCCCGGCATGACGCCAAAATTACCTGGAGGAGTTGGCTTCGCAAGCTCAATCTCAAATTTCTCGGCTTCAATATCGTCCGGTGCCTCATCCTCAGTGGGAGTGGTCGCAGTTTCTTGGGCAATTTTAGCTGGAAGTGAAGAATGGGAGCTGAAATCCATAATGGTAACATCAGCCGAAGTTGAAACATGAACAGGGGCAGTTAAAGGAGCTTCCTCTTTTGGAAGCTCTTCTCTCGTTGATTCAGCTCGTGCTTTAGCAAGCTGCTCTTTCCCTTTAACAAGAGCGGCGCGAGCCTCATCATCAAGATAGCGTACCTCAAGTTCTGCTTCATTGTAGCCGGCACCTTTAAACATATCAGCTGCAGCTTCCCACACTTCAGCCAGAGTAATTTCATAATTAGGACCCAGAAAAGCGAGGCTCCCACGACCCAGAACGCTGTGAAGATAAAAGTCAAATAGGGTGGAGCTGATGTTAGCTTTTGTTGTCTCATGTGATTGCTCGGCCGCCTCTTTTTCGGTGACAGCTGCAGCTCGAACAGCAACGGCCTCATCACGCTCTTTCTCAGCGTTAGCAAGTTGAGACTTCAGTAATTCAATCTCCGCGTTCTGGGAGTTAACTTTTTCCCGTAGTTCAGCATTTTCTATGCGATATTTCTCAGCAATGTGCTGTTCGGTGGCAAGCTTCATTTCGACATCTCTTTGTGCAGCATGTGCATCCCGCACTTGCTTTTGAAAGACTTTTTCTTTTTGAGTATGCGATGCAGAAGAAGAGGCGAGATTTTCCTTAAGCTGCTTAACTTCAGATTCTAGCCATGCATTGTCATCCGCGATGTTCGTCATCTCCGCATCATGCTGCTTGCACCATTTATCCCATTCAGCTTTATCATTCTCCAGAGTCAGCATGTTTTTAAGATTCATATGGTTGACTCTCTGGAGTTCATCAACAAGTTTCTGCCATTGCGACATCCTCTCAATGTTAAGCCTAACTGCATCAAGACTTTTAAGCATGTCTTGCTTATCGATTGGGACCAAATCCAGGTCAAAACGCACTCCTTTTAAGCACCAGTTCGGAAACCGGCTTTGAAGTGTTGGAGGGCCATCTTTAACCTGATATTGGGGCCTGCTGATGATCGTTTGGATATCGGTTTTCTTTAAAGGAGGAGAGCCGGCCGGAATATCAGAAGGGATAGGAGCATCAGTCTTCTCAGAAATTACAGACGCGTCACTTGGCTTGGACCGTTTGCTCGATTCGTCAGTAATATGAGTCTTCCCCTTGTCATCATAAGACTTTCGCTTATGGGAATCGTAACTTCTGTAAGAAGAATCATATCGATCAGCGTCTCTTCTTCTCTGCCGCTGCTCATAATCCCATTTTTCTTGAGCCTTCCTTTGAGCCCTTTCCTCATCTGTCTCTCTCTGGTCACCAAGATATTTCCTAAAGTCATCAGATCCACGACCTCCATGGCGCTGAAATGAGTCATAGTATGAACCGGTACGCCCCATCAGAGAATCTGAAAACCGAAAAAGAAGTAAAGTTTAGAAATTTCCAGAAAAAGAGGATAAATGCTTATAAGTGCTGAAAAATCCCAAGTGTGTGCGGCGTGCGAACTACGTGCGTCAAACTACAAACCACGCTTTAGTGCGGAAACGGAGACGACAGGTGTAGAAGGCGTCGAAGTTTGTTTCAAAGAGGAAGTCGCTTCAACGACAGGAGAGTTCGCTTTTGGAATATTATCCTTGAAAAGCTCTTGAGAAGTTATCATTATGTCACTCAAGTCATCAAAGGTGTCATCATTATGATACTCAGTAGAATTCTCCTTTTCAACTTCCACATCGGCCGATTTTTCAAAAATTCGAGGATTTTCTTCCTCTTCAATAATTGGAGCAAGTGCCGGTTTGTTGGACGTTCCCGCAACACCAATAGAAGTAGAACACTTTACTAATGCAGTGTCTACAGTTGGCTCCTTTGAAGCCATCTCTTCCGTTGAAGCTGGGGCATCTGATGTCTGTGCTGGAAGATTAGAAACTTCAGGAGGCTGGGTAAAGTGAGAAGAGTGTAAAAGACCGAATTGATGTAAAAATTCGTCTGTCAATAGAAACTGGATACTCCTTTCCTCAACCGGCACCGCCATAAGCCTCTCAAAAGTCACCTTGTGACCGGGATCTCTAGAAGGAGGAGGAAGTGCTAAAAAGAAAAAAGGCAAAGTTAGCACTTGATAACTCAGACTTCGGTAAGTTTGAAAGAACATGAGAAACAGAGGCAAGTGATCTTACTTCCTACTCTCCAGATAGCGTAAAACCCCGGGGGACAGCGAACATAGAAAAACTGGCTTAGGAAACTATGAACACTCTCAGGGAGACCGGTGATCAACTTACGATTTCTAGCACTCCTCACGACTGTGATAGAAGGATGATCTTTGTTTTTAGCGAAAGTGCACAGATAGCGAATTTCTGCAAAACTGGGAAAACGGTCCAGCGTTCTCCTAAAATGCACACACAGTCCCAGCAGGATGGAGTAGCCGTTGGGGTGTAGTTGAAAAGGGGAAATAGATAGTCGGAGGAGAAGTTCTCGAAGACAGTCGTTAAATGGGGGGATAGCCCCACTCAAACACATTTGGCGGTTAACTACGACAAAGCCATGGGGCGGCCTATCAGCAGTGTCATTTATTCCAGGGAACAAAGCGTCAGCTTCGGCAATGCCAAACTGGATGCATAATTGACGAAAGACTTTATGGCTCAGAGTGGTAGGAGTCCTTTCTGGAGGATCATTCAGCGGGACAGCAACTGGAAATGTCTCTTCAACTTGCTCTATTCCTTCTTGTGGAGAAGACATTCTACACAATCAGCTGAATGTTCAAATGTGAAGGTACACGTTTCCTAAAAAGTGTGGAGTGCTGTGCAAAGCTAATAAAAAAGAAGAAGCAAGCATAACTGGAATTAAACTAGCTGACAACCAATCAATTACAAAATTTCGGAACTTGTTAATGTTCAAGTGCAGTGTTAATACAGACAAATCAGTTTCAGTTGACTATTACGATCTTGTTTTAATACTTCACTTGAATTGATTACTGTACAACATTTCATTCATATTCATTCAATTTGATTTTTTCTTTATCAAACTAATCTGTCATTCGATGTGGGCAGTCAGTGACAGTATATTCGACCCAGTATTCTGTGAATGTTGTATTAAGCAGGATTGTTAGCTTGCAAATTGAAGCAATCTGTAAAAAGAAATACATGCAACATAGTTCATAGTTCAACAGTTCGAAGTCCAGACAAAGTTTAAAAGTCAAGTGCTAAGTCGCCGAAGACTCAAGTACTAACTCGGTGACGACTTAAGAAAAATTTCCTATGGGTTAAGTTAAGTCGTTGGTCCTCTAGTTCTTTGGGTCATCAGCCATAACACTTATAAAGCTATGAAGCTTCAGTTCGAGACAACATATGTGCTAACTCGTCCACGACTTAAAGGTTATGAGGCGAGCTAGGGTAAGTCGTTTATACTACAAGTCGTTGGCATATCAGGTCAGCAGTCCCCGAGTCTTAAGTCGGAGAAAGAAGAAAAGGCCCTAATTCAAGGCAACAAGAAATCCTCCAAGTCCTAACTCGGAAGCGACTCAAAACTTAGGTCGCTCGAAACTGTTAAGTCGGTTCCGACTTGAACCATGGAAGTCACTGAGTCACACGGAATCACTAAGTCATGACCGGGCCAGTACCTCAACCAATTTTCCTCCCTAACCCATTAACCCAATAGCCTCACTGTCAATGGCGATCCTCATTCCATCACACCATCGGATCACCCAAAAAGCCAATTCGAATCGCCTCAGATTTGCTGCGAATCCGATGTACTATTATCCTATCACAGCTACAACATGGTCGATGGCAATTGCAGGACAATCGAAGGATTATTCATAATGAATCGTGGCGCCTAAAAACAAGTGGAAGTCGAAAATTGGGAGGTTATCAATTCGACAATGGACATGGGTGAACGAAGATCGGATCGACTTACGGAATATAACAAGAAGATGATCGGCGATTGGATGGTTGGAATTTATCTCTGGAAGCTCTAAATTACGTCAATGGCTGATTCGAGAAGAACAATAAGTGAGAGAGAGGGAGGATGGCTTAAATATTTATACACTGGAAGGCGAGTCGACCTGTACGGTGTACAACCTAAGGCGTATGTTAAGTCGTTTCCGACCTAACCAAAGAGAGTTAAGAGAATCGAAGCATACGACCTATGGTTTAGGCATATACTTCGAGGGGCAAATGTTAATCCTCTTTCGTTCGCGACCTAAGACTTACGACATAACGACTAAAAGAGGATTCCGGCTCAATGGGTTACACCCTAGGGCAGTTACAATTTAAGGCATGAACCAATCTAACAGGCTACGACCTAAGGAAGCTTACCGACTTAACAAATTGCGGGTTAACAAGGGCTTCCGACTTAACAACTTAACAACCTATGGGAACTTACGACCTACCGAGTTAAGAAGGTTCTGACCTAAAAGCGTACGAGTTAAGGAGTATATCGACTCAACAGGTCCGACCTAACAGCGTACGACTTAAGATAATCTACCACTTAAGAGCTAAGACCGACTTAAGTAGGTTACCGACCTAAGGAATGCTCCGAGTCAAGGAATGCTCCAACCTAACAGTGTACGAGTCAAAGTGGTCCGACTCAAAAAGTCTACGACTTAAGGCTGTTGCCAACTTGATGACTTAAGGGACCTCAGACCTACGACTTACGTTAAGTCGCTACCGACCTAGGACTTGCAGTTGAATAGCTCGTATTCAGGAGTAAATAAAAGGCAAGAACTCATATCTCGTCGCCGACCTAAGACCTACGATTTGCTATAAGTCGGCTCCGACCTAGGACTTGATGAACAGAATCTCACCCAGAACCGATCCTATAAATAGAGCTCCAACTCCAACGAAAGGGGGACTTTTGGCCATTCATTTCTTCAAGCGCCGTTACTCTATCGAAATCTCCACTCATTCAGCAATCAAAGATCTTCAAACATTCGAGACGCTACAACAAGCTTCGAGAGGAATTTCTTACATCCAACACGGATTCATCGAGTTTCATCGTCGAAGATTGAGCTAGTAGTCAAGATTGTTTCTTGTGATCAAATTGTACTGTTTTCGTAAGAGATTTGTATCGATTTGTAACCGGATTCAGTAATAAAGAGATTCAAAGTGGACGTAGGCTTAATCTCAAGCCGAACCACTATAAACTGCTGTCTTTTACTGCTTTTTCTGCTATTTTACTGCTTAAATTCTGTTCCCGTCACACGGCTGGTGCTTTCACAACTCAACCACACACACCAGGTGTTAGCGTTCACTTTTTTAGCGTTAACACGGTAGGGCTATTCGTTTCGCGATTTTCGTCGCGTAACGATTACCGAAATACAGAAACGAATATATTACGGGGATCAGCACGACGAGTCGATCAAAACGGTATATAGATATCAGTGGTACGACTATCGTATCAAAAGTCAATAATCGGTACAAAAAATGCTGCTATTTCGCCGAAAATAAGATCGACAGAGCAATAACAGTCAAAATTTGGAGAAACGAAATATGACGTCTCACTCAGAAGATGATTTATGTGATATCCCAAAATTTTTGACAATATCAATTTAATAATCTGTATTAAAAAAATTAAATTGATTTGATAATATTTGTTAATAAGATTTGAATTGATTTAATAATCTTCTTTTAAATAAATATTTAACTGATAATTTATCTTTTAAAAGCTAATAAATTGTTTTCTATTTATAATGTATATATATTTGTATATATATTGTAAATAGATAAGCTTTGTTTTAAATTTAATAAATAAAGGCATGTTTTCTAATTTTAATATTTTTGGTAATTTGGAAATTTGATTTAATTTAATATTAAATAAATAACCATATGATTTTAAAATACTCAAGATAAAAGTTTATTTGTTTAAAATGATTTTAGCCTAAGTTTAAATTTAAACAAGAAAGGTTGTTTTGTTCTTTTTAAATATAGTTTGATTAAATAAGTAATTTATTAATAAAGAGATAATTTCTTTTATAAATTGTTAACGTTAAAAAGTGAACGCTAACACCCGGTGTGTGTAATAGAATTGTGAAAGCACCATCCGTTGGTACGGGAACAGAATATAAGCTGAAAATAGCAGAAAAGCAGTAAATGAACAACATGTTTATAGTGGTTCGGCCCGTAATTGAGCCTACGTCCACTTTATAGTCTTTTATTGCTGATTCGGTTACAATTTGATACAATATCCTTCAAAATACAATACAACTTGATCACGAAAGCACTCTTGACTACTAGCTCAATCTTTGATGATGAAACTCAACGAATCCGTGTTGGATGTAAGGAGTTCTTCTCGAAGCTTGTTGTAGCGTCTCGAATGCTTGAAGATCTTTGATTGCTAAATGAGTGGAGACTTCGACAGAGTAATGGCGCTTGAAGAAATGAATGGCCAAAAGTCCCCCTCATGTTGGAAGTGGTGGGGTATTTATAGGAGCAGCTCTGAATTCTGGGCAGAGAAATTGCTAAGTCCTAAGTCGTGGAAGACTTAAGGTAAGTCGGTGACGAGTTAAGGGACAGTATGGGTTGTTCTGGGCTCATCTTGTGGCTTTGTCGAAGACAAGTGTTAAGTCGTGGCCGACTTATCAGATAAAGGTAGTATAGGCATGGGCTCTGGACTTTAACCTCATAGCTTTTAGGTCGTGGACGACTTAAGCCAAGTCATGAGTTCCTTAAGTCGTAGGTCCTTTAAGTCGTAACATCTTCTTGAGTCGTGTAGACCTTAACTCGCTGAGTCGTTAAGTCGGAACCCTTTTAACTCTTTAAGTCGTAGATAGCTTAACTCGTTGAGTCGTTTGGACCATGAGTCGTAGGCTGTGAAGCTCTTAAGTCGTACACCCACTAAGTCGTAAACTGTTAAGTCGTGGCCTGTTGAGTCATAGACTGTTAAGTTGTGTACTTCTTAAGTCTTTAGGAACTGGAGCTATAGGTCATGGACGACTTAAGCTAAGTCGTAACCCATTAGGTCGGAACCATCTTAAGTCGTAGTCTTTAGGTCGCATCATTTCTAAGTCGCAAAGTTCCTGTAGTTAGGTCGCAAACTTCCCTTAGGTCGTAGCTCCCTAACCCGGTAGGTCGTAAGTCCTCTGAACAGTTAAGTCGTAGGTCGCTGACCTGCTTCAAGAGTTAAGTCGTTACATCCTTAGGTTGCTTCAGCAGTTACGTCATAAGTCGTTCAAGCCGTAGATCCTCTTTCAGCAGCTAAGTCGTAAGTCGTCGAGTCCCCTTAGGTTTTAGGCTTTTTAACTCGTTGGCTTCTTATAAGTCGTGGCATAACCTGAGTCGTTCATTTCTTAACTCGTAGGTCGTTGCTAAAAGGGAGTTAACATTTGCCCCTCGAAGTACACGCCTACGTCATAGGTCGTGTGCTTCGACCTTCTCTTGTGCTTTGATTAGTTGTCATATCGTGAACGACACGACTTAGCGAGGACATAGGTCGTGTGGTGCCGATTCACATTTCATTGCCTTGGGTATAAATATTTTAAGTCGTTCCTCTTATCTCCTTCTTCTTATTACTCGTTCTTTAAGCCGTGTCTGCCATTAACGCACTTTCAAGCTTCCAAAGGCGATTTTGACTTGATTTACTTCCAACCATTCCTAGTTACACCGCGTAAGCATCTTCCCCCTTTTTCCAATCGCCGATCATTGCTGTCGACCTTTATTCGTGAATTCTTCCTTTGGTCCTTGCGAATACTGTTATGCAGGGTATTCATGAACTTAGGGTGGCTTGGCATGACTTGCAACGATTTGTGATTTGTGGTGTTTTAGAAATAGGGTTGATGGAGAGGCAAACTGGTTAATGGGTTGGATAGTTAATGGGTTAGGAGTTGGATGAAAATGTTGACGAGTTAAGGATTAAACGAGTGAGGAGCTAGATGGACTGGTGATTTCGCATGATCCAGCAATTTTGATGTTACGACTTACGATTCACGACTTACGACTTGAAGCCTCTTTTTATTCCTCACGACTTACGACTTAGAGAATAGTTGACCCTAGCTCGCAGGAACCATTTGAGTCGTTCGCGGCTTAATACTTGAATGTGTAGTATGACTTGAGAGCTACGACTCGACCTGACTCACAGCATATCTTTTAAACCGCGAACGAGTTAGAACTTGAGGAGATTCCGTTACATGCTAAGTCGCGAATGAGTTAGAACTTAGCAAAATTTTCACTGCTTCGAATGTTAAGACTTGAGTTGTGTGAACTTTGGACTGTTGAACTTTGTTGTATTCCTTTATAGATTGTCAATAATTCTAATTACCTGTTAAAACTTTTACAGAAAACTGGGACGAATATACTGCCACCACTGACTGCCCACATCAAATGACAGATTAGTTGATAAAGAAAAAATCAAATTAGAACTGCGTGAACGAAATGTTGTACAATAACCAATTCAAGTGAAGTATTAAAGCAAAATTGTAATAATCAACTGAAACTGATTTGTTTGCATCAACACTGTACTTTAAATATTAGCAAGTCCTGAAATCTAATAATCGACCGATCGTCGACTAGTTTAATTCCAGTTGTTTTTTATTTGTTATTTTTATTGGCTCTGCACAACACTTCACACTTTTTAGGAAACGTGCACCTTAATATTTGATCATCCAGTTGATTGTGTAGAATGGCGTCTCAACAAGAAGACTTGGAACTAGCTGGAGAAACTTTTCCAATTGCTACTCCACTGAATGATCCTCCAGAAAGGACTTCTACCACTCTGAGCCATAAAGTTTTCCGTCAGTTATGCATCCAGTTCGGCATTGCCGAAGCTGATGCTTTGTTCCCTGGAATAAATGATACTGCTGATAGGCCGCCCCAAGGTTTTGGCACAGTTAACCGCCAAATGTGTTTGAGTGGAGCTATCCCACCATTTAACGACTGTCTTCGAGAACTTCTCCTTCGATTATCTATCTCCCCTTTTCAACTACACCCTAATGGCTACGCCATCCTTCTGGGACTGTGTGTGCTTTTTAGGAGAACGCTGGACCGTTTTCCCAGTTTTGGAGAAATTTGCTTCCTGTGCTCATTTGCAAAGAACAAAGACCATCCCTCTATCACAGTTGTAAGGAGTGCCAGGAACCGTAAACTGATTATTGGTCTTCCCAAAAGCGTTCCTGGGTTCCTGAGCCAGTTTTTCTTTGTTCGCTGTCCCCCGGGATTTTATGCCATCTGGAGAGTGGGAAGTACGACCATCTATCTTTTCCCTGTGTTTTCTAAATTCTTCGAAGTTCAAATTGTCAAGTGTTAACTTATTTTTCCTACTTTTTCAGCGCTCCCTCCCCCCTCTAGGGAACCTCGTCATAAAACTACCTTCGAGAGGCTTATGGCCGTGCCGGTTGAGGATAGGAGTGTTCAATTTCTATTGAAAGATGAGTTCCTCCATGAATTTGGACTCTTACATCCTTCCCGCTCCACTCAGCCACATGAAGTCCCTGATTCTCCAGCTGAGGAGTCAGATGCCCCCGTTTCTGCTAAAGAACCTTTACCGAAAGAACTTACCGTTGAGACTTCATTGGTAAAGTGTTCTACTCTTACCGACATTGCGGGGTCGTCCAGTAAGTTAGCACTTGCCCCGGTTATTGAAGAGGAGGAAAATCTTCACATTCTTGAAAAGACGGCTGAGGTGGAAGTTGAAAAAGATAATTCTCTCGTGCATCACGGCGATGATACTTTTGACAGTGAGCGACATCATGATAACCTCTCAGGAGCTCTTTAAAGATGACGTCTCTAAAGCGATCTCTTCTGTCATCGAAGCAACTTCTTCTTTGCAACAAACCACAATGCCTTCTATACAAGCCATCACCATTCCCACACAAAAAAGTGGTTTGTAGTTCGACGCGCATAGCCCACACGCCACACACACTTAGGATTTTGGCACTTATATGCACTTAGCTCCTTTAGTTTAAAAATTTCTAAGACTTGCATTTCTTTTTCAATTTCAGGTTCTACAATGGGGCGAAGTGGCTCTTACTTTGACAAATTCCAGCGTCACGGAAGCCGCGATGCTTATGACTTTAGGAGTTATATCGGTGCCCCAAAAGGAAACTGATGAGGAAAGGGCTACCAGAAAGGCTCATGAAAGGCGAGCTCATGAAGAACGTCGTCGGAGAGAAGATGAAGAGCACTATGGGAGTAGGGACGAGCGACGTGACTCTTCCCGCAGAAGCGACGATCCTTACAAGAGGAAATCTTACGACGACAAGGGGAAGAGTCATACTTCCGATGATTCCAGCAAACGGATCAGACTTGGCGAGAAAGACACGTCTAATATCTCGGAAAAGACTACCGCTTCTATTCCTCCTAATACATCGTCCGGTTCTCCTACCCTTAAGAAGTCTGACATCCAGGCAATTATTAATAGGCCTCAGTATCAAGCCGAGGACGGGCCTCCCACACTTCAGAGCCGATTTCCAAATTGGTGTCTAAGAGGAGTCCGTTTTGACTTGGATTTGGTTCCTATTGATAAGCAGGCGATGCTGAGAAATGTCGATGCTGTCAAGCTTGACATTGAAAGAATGTCTGGATGGCAGAAGCTGGTTGATGAACTTCAAAGGGTCAACCATATGAACCTTGAGGCGATGATGACCATGGAGAACGATAAATCAGAATGGGACAAATGGCGTAAGCAGCATGATGCGGAGATGAAAAGCATTAGTGATGGTTATGGGAAGCTCGAAGCTGAAGTTGAAAGACTCAAAAATGAGCTTGCTACTTCTTCCACTTCTTATTCTCAGAAAGAAGAAATGCTCCAAAAACAAGTTTGAGACGCCCATGCTGCTCAGCGAGATACTGAAGTGAAACTTGAAGCAGAACAACATGTTACTAGAAAATATCGTGATTACGCTGCTCAACTTCAGGAGAAAATCAGCTCTCGAGACTTAGAAATTGCGAGGCTACAATCTCAGTTATTGAAGGCTGAAAGAGAGCGTGATGAAGCTCTCTCTGGTAAGGCCGCGACTGAAGAATCCCATAAGGCAACCAAAGCCACCATTAACGCGACTTTATTCGACTTTTATATGCATTGCGTCCTGGGGCGTGGGAGCCTTTCATTTTTGGGACTAGAATATGAAATCACCTTAGCGGAAGTATGGGAGGCAATCATCGACATGTTCGGCGGTGCTGGTTATGCTGAAGCAGATCTTCAAGCTACCTACTTAGATGAGAGTGCCCGCGCTGCCCTTGCCAAAGGAAAAAAGTAGCTTATCCGAGTGCGGGCCGAGGCGTCGGGAGAGAAGCTTCCTGAGAGAGAAATACCTCCTATTGCTCCTGCTTATACTTCGGCTTTAGCTCACGCGGATATTACTGGCTCTAGTTCTCACTCCACGCCTCCCGCTAAGGTTGACAAAGAAACTATGACCACTCCTACAGAGGAAGAGGCAATGAAGGACTTTCAGGCTCAGGAATTTGAGATTGATCTCGCCAAACCGGCTTCTCTAGGTAACTTTGACGAGACGAATTCAGTGAATCGCTTATTCGACTTAACCGAGTTCGATGAACTTCTTACTTATCACTTAAGCTTTGACGGTTCACGGTCTTCTTTTTTCTCGGAGAATACTGATTTTGATTTCTTTTATTATGCAGCGGACGTGCCGGAAACTGCACCAATTCTTCCTTCTTCAGCTGCCGTTCCTCCTCCTTCTCAAGTTACTCCTCTTCCAGCTTCTCAACCAAGTTCACAAGAAGAACCGATAGCAGCCCTTAAAGGCTTGGACGAACCACCTGCTTCCGAGGAACAGAAAGCAGAAGATCTGGAAGATAGCGAGAAGACCCCGGAGCAGTCTTTTGACTACGACACAAAGCTTTCTACATTTCTTGCTCCGGGGAGTGAGTCTTCTTCCAAGAAGAAGTGGAAACGTATGGTTTCGAAGAAAGGAAAGAAAAGTTCTTCTGCTGCTGGAGATGAAGCAGAAGTCGATCCGGCTGAGTCTCTTTCTCCTTCTTCTCCGATACGGCCTCCGAAACTAATTACCAGGCCGGGTAAAGGCTCCAAGGGTGGGAAGAAGGAGAAATGAGTTTGATTTTGTCTTTTTGCTTTTTGCATGTATTGATCGGAGATTGTGCGGATACCGGTCTCCGCTCCTTTTTGTAATCTGCACAATGTAAAAAGTTTCCATAGTATTGAATAAAATGGCTATTTTACTTGTACAAATTCTTGTGTATGTGAGAATGCATCTGTTTCTCTTTTTCAGTGTAGAACAAATGATTCTTTCTTGGTTTGAACAAACTTTTTGTCTGTTTTTTCGAGAATGCATTTATTCCACTTCTATTTTTCATGATATTGTAATGAACTCGCGGTATGTTGCTTGCATATTACTTTATTCATGTAATTGAATTGTATAGTGTTGCCACCATACCGCAAGTGCATTGTAACATTTCTAGCTTCTTCAAGACTGATACTTTTACTTCAGAGAATAACTACTCCACTTTTAAGGGAAGAATCATTCTGCTTTTAATAGAGTATATCTCATCTTCAGAGAAGTTTTTACTTTCTCTTTCTTCCTGAAGAACACTTCAACTTTTGGGAATGATCACTTTTATTTGTTAAAAAGTGAATTTTCCTGCACAGTGAAATGAGCTTCTGAAGAAGGTTTTGATTTTGTGCCCCAGTAAAGGGTTTATTTTTGGTACTTCAAGCAAGGTGAAGTACGCCTCTGAAGAGGTCTTTTGGTCTCTGAAGAGAAGCGATTTTGGTCTCTGAAGAGAAGCAATTTTGGTCTTCGAAGAGAAGCAATTTTGGTCTCCGAAGAGAAGCAATTTTGGCATTTCAGCTCTGGTGAAGTGGGTCTCCGAAGAGAAGCATTTTGCACTTCTACACGGTGAAATGCGCCTCCGAAAAGGGCTTTTTAGCATTTCATTACTGATGAAGTGGGTCTCCGAAGAGAAGCATTTTGCACTTCTACACGGGTGAAATGTGCCTCCGAAAAGGGCTTTTTAGCATTTCATCACTGGTGAAGTGGGTCTTCGAAGAGAAGCATTTTGCACTTCTACACGGGTGAAATGTGCCTCCGAAAAGGGCTTTTGAGCATTTCATCACTGGTGAAGTGGGTCTCCGAAGAGAAGCATTTTGCACTTCTATACGGGTGAAATGTGCCTCCGAAAAGGGCTTTTGAGCATTTCATCACTGGTGAAGTGGGTCTCCAAAGAGAAGCATTTTGCACTTCTACACGGGTGAAATGTGCCTCCGAAAAGGGCTTTTGCCTCTGAAGAGGTCTTGTGATTGTCTGGAAGTTACTTTCTCACGGTTGAATGGATCCACGGGGCGGATGCAAGTTGCTTGATTGGATGTTCGTTTGCACAAACGATCGCAATTAATCTAACAAGGGCCCTGTTCCTTTAGCGTGGGAAGGTGCCCCTCCGGTGGTTCCACCAATCTTTTTATTGAGAGAAGCACTTTCGTTTATTGGCGTGCCTCGTTAGAGGGCTTTGTTGACCTTTGGGAAGGAGCATCGGTTGGTTGGTGTGCCAGGAAGGTTGCGTCTCAGGGGCGAGTAGATCCACGGGACGGACGCAAGCTGCCTGATCGGATGCATCACGATCAGTTAGCAAGGGCCCTTTTCCTTCTGCTTGGGAAGGTGTCCCTTCGGTGGTTCTACCGGCCCTTTTTATTGAGTGGCATACCTCCTTTTGGCTGCTTCTATGTTTGGTGGCCCATGTTCCCTCATCATTTGCTAATCAGCTACCCTTTATTATTGTTTCCAAGCGCGTCTTCCTTTGCAAGTAAGTTGTCTTATCCGAAGAAGTGGACTTCACTGTTGGACAACTTCACAGGACAAACGCAAGTTACCTAGTTGGATGTCTGTTCGTATTGACAGTCACAACCACTTAACGAAGGTTTGCCTCAGTGGAGTTGCCAACTTTTTATGTGAAGTTCTTCTTATATGGGATTTTAATATGGAATTTTTGGTTGATTGGTATTTTCTTAATAAGTGATTTGTAGAGCTTGCTTAGCTTTGCGATGGGTGAGCTTTGCTTTAATGACCTGCAATATTAGATCGACATTTTAGCAATACATTTAGAGTATTTACACATCGAAATATAACAGGCATTTCGTAATAGAAAACACAGAATTCATAGTTTTTTCATTATTCAGTCACACTGATTTCTCAGCGGTTTACAATGCGAAAGTCATAGATCTATTACCATTTTTACAAATTCAAGCAATGCTTTTAAGTAAAAAATGGATGCTAGTTATTGTTGTTTCAGAATCTCCGGACTGATTTTCCATTTGCACTAGATTCGCAGCTTCGGATTTATATGCCAGAGAAAGTGAAAGATGCCCCAGTTGCAGCTTTGTGGACAATTAGCAGTCGTCCCAACTTCTGCCCGCTAGGTATGGACCTCCTGTGACAGCATTAATGACAAGCTTTTCTGAATCTTGCACTGCAGTGTTGTTGAGAGAATCGGATTGATGGGTAGGACGTTGTTGATCCCGAGTGGATGAGGTTGAATCGACTCCGCCTCTCTTAACGTATTCTTGGAGTTTACCCTGCTTCAGCAATTCTTCAATCACATTCTTTAGTTGGCGACATTGGTCAGTGTCATGGCCAGGTTGATTGTGAAATTGGCAGAATTTTCCATTACGCTTTGCACCTCTCGTCATCTCAGGTGGCCTAGGATACCTGACAACATCCTTTATTGCAAAAAAGATATTTCTTGGTGTATCAATTAAAGGAGTAAAATCCGAAGGATTAAAGCGGCGAGGTTTCTTTTCATTTCCCTGGCTCTTTCCTCCTTCATTCTCCCTTCTCTGACTTTCAGATTCTCTTTTATTAGATGTGACATTGTTATTATTAGCTTGGGCAACAACCACTTTCGATGTCGTAGAAAGGCTTTCAAGGCGAATGAACTCGTCGGCCTTTTTATAAAATTTTCAAGCGAGTTCGGTTCTTTCATCTTTAGCCATATTCCAAATTTGCTTGATTTATCAATGGCTCGCATCACATAAGTCAGGATCATGCGTGGTTCCGCATTTTCTACTTCGGCTAAAGCTATATTGAAACGGCTCAAGAAAGATTTGATTGATTCTCCGGGCGCTTGTTCAAGGTTAGACAATGACATTATATCCTTAGCTTTTGAAGCATACAATCTGAACTGTTCTTTGAACTTTTGCGTTAAGTCAGAGAACTTATGTACAAACCGAACTGGAAGCTTTGTGAACCAAAGTAAAGCCACACCTTCCAGGTATACTGGAAAGTATCGACACTTGATCTCGTCTGATGCTCTTGCACCGGTCATATGCCAATCGTATTTGTATAGGAAATGATTAGGGTCACTCATTCCCCTATAGGCTTGGATAGTAGGAGGTGCAAATTTCCTTGGAAATTCCGCTTTTACGATCATTTCCGTAAACGGAGTTCTGCTTGGCGCAAATCCCCAGTCAGCCTCATCCTCTTCCCTTTGCATGCTCTCTTTCATGATGCGGCCAACCATTTCGGACAGGTACTCTTTATTGTTCAAAGACACCTCCGGGCAAGCATCAGTTCTTCCCTCGGAAGTTTGCCCGGGCATATGTTCATGACAAGTTGGTTGCGGCATAGAACCATCAGTTTGGAAAGGTGGCATTTCAGGAAGAGTAGTTTGATGGTTTTCTGGTTGACGATTTGCCCCGAGCAGAGCAGTTAATCTATCCATCATCAAAGCGTTTTGGGTTTCAATCTGTTGGTATAATCCAGAAACTGCGTCATCCAATTCAGCCCTGGTGACTCCAATGGTAGGAGTTGCTTGGTCTGCGGTTGGGGAGGTGGAAGTCCCTTCATGAGCACTTCTGGATCTGATAGGTCTACCTCTTCTTCCAGGAGCCATTATTTCGTATCCACTTCTGGTTTTTAAGAGAGGTTCTCTTTATGAATCTTTGCGAAGCAACGGTGGACGATCGCCTGAGTTCAGTTCTCAGTGAAAGCACCAAAATATTAACGTTAAAAAGTGAACGCTAACACCCGCTGTGTGTAATAGAATTGTGAAAGCACCACCCATTGGTACGGGAACAGAATATAAGCTGAAAATAGCAGAAAAGCAGTAAATGAACAACAGGTTTATAGTGGTTCGGCCCGTAATTGAGCCTACGTCCACTTTATAGTCTTTTATTGCTGATTCGGTTACAATTTGATACAATATCCTTCAAAATACAATACAACTTGATCACGAAAGCACTCTTGACTACTAGCTCAATCTTTGATGATGAAACTCGATGAATCCGTGTTGGATGTAAGGAGTTCTTCTCGAAGCTTGTTGTAGCGTCTCGAATGCTTGAAGATCTTTGATTGCTGAATGAGTGGAGACTTCGACAGAGTAATGGCGCTTGAAGAAATGAATGGCCAAAAGTCCCCCTCATGTTGGAAGTGGTGGGGTATTTATAGGAGCAGCTCTAAATTCTGGGCAGAGAAATTGCTAAGTCCTAAGTCGTGGAAGACTTAAGGTAAGTCGGTGACGAGTTAAGGGACGGTATGGGTTGTTCTGGGCTCATCTTGTGGCTTTGTCGAAGAAAAGTGTTAAGTCGTGGCCGACTTATCAGATAAAGGTAGTATAGGCATGGGCTCTGGACTTTAACCTCATAGCTTTTAGGTCGTGGACGACTTAAGCCAAGTCATGAGTTCCTTAAGTCGTAGGTCCTTTAAGTCGTAACATCTTCTTGAGTCGTGTAGACCTTAACTCACTGAGTCGTTAAGTCGGAACCCTTTTAACTCTTTAAGTCGTAGATAGCTTAACTCGTTGAGTCGTTTGGACCATGAGTCGTAGGCTGTGAAGCTCTTAAGTCGTACACCCACTAAGTCATAAACTGTTAAGTCGTGGCCTGTTGAGACGTAGACTGTTAAGTCGTGTACTTCTTAAGTCTTTAGGAACTGGAGCTATAGCTCATGGACGACTTAAGCTAAGTCGTAACCCATTAGGTCGGAACCTTCTTAAGTCGTAGTCTTTAGGTCGCATCATTGCTAAGTCGCAAAGTTCCTGTAGTTAGGTCGCAAACTTCCCTTAGGTCGTAGCTCCCTAACCCGGTAGGTCGTAAGTCCTCTGAACAGTTAAGTCGTAGGTCGCTGACCTGCTTCAAGAGTTAAGTCGTTACATCCTTAGGTTGCTTCAGCAGTTAGGTCGTAAGTCGTTCAAGTCGTAGATCCTCTTTCAGCAGCTAAGTCGTAAGTCGTCGAGTCCCCTTAGGTTTTAGGCTTTTTAACTCGTTGGCTTCTTATAAGTCGTGGCATAACCTGAGTCGTTCATTTCTTAACTCGTAGGTCGTTGCTAAAAGGGAGTTAACATAAATTATTTCAATTTAACAATGAGTTATATTTTAAACAATATTAGTAATGTAATATCTTTACAAATGTTTTTTTAGAAATTGTTATTTTAAATTTAGTTATAAAGGGAAGCTATGATTTGAAATTTTTTAAAATTTAGTCCTTCAAAAATATTTAAAATAAAATAAACATTATTAATATTAAACATAAGTATAAAAATAAATAATAGTAGACTAAGTATTTAATTGTTTAAGTTTAAAAATAAAGGAGAAATAAAAATAAACGCATATGTTAGGAATAGAACTTATCCATAAGTTAAAATTTGTAACAATAACCATAACAACTTTATATTGTATATAGGGTATAAAAGCAAATCAGGCAAAGTAAATATGTAGCCTGTAAGTAGTAATGCAAGGCAAGAAAATGAACACTTAGATAATACTGGAAAACATATGTGGCAATGCAAGTAGGAATGAAAAAAATATATACAAAGATATCTAAGTACATACGAAATTTAAATAGAAGGACAAGTATGTAGACATAAGGGACAACTTCATAAATGCTATTATCTCTAAGTACACAAACAAGATCATTTCAGCCCCAAGAAAGAAGAAAAAATATCTGAACATTTTTGTAACAGTAAATAATATTGTCCTATGTAAATACTTGTTCTATTTATCAATCTATCTCATCTCATTTCGTTTACAAAAGACTTAGCATTCCAGAAAAGTAAATACATTAACAACTGAAGCTTTACAACAATTCAACTCAACAAACATGGAGATTAAAGGAGTTTCAGCTAGCAACTTTCAAAGCAATTTTCCAGTTTTAAAGTTTTCAAAGCCTGTTTCAAAATTAAGTGCTCTGTTCATCTTCATTTCCAAAAACTGTGAGTAACATCACACTTTTAAAAGCTTTAATTTGATTTTGGTTGCATGTTAAGTTCTGGAATGTATGTGTTTTTGTGTGAATATCTATGTTTGGTGAATTTTCTGCATATATATGGATGTGTGGATATGTGTATCTGTTTATTTCCTGTATCATCTCTGTTACCAGTTTTTCAAGCTAAAGACTTATTCTAAAATCATTATTTCTTGATCCAATCTATGTTTGGATTTAAGTATTAAACAAAACTTGTTTGTCTGATCATAGAGTAGGGTTAAAATTTTTAATTAAGTTATATAAATTTGAAATGGTTCTGGAAATCCAAAAAGGACAGTAATACTTAAGTTTTGTCAAAATTTCAAACATACCAATTTATTGTTTTAGGCATAGGATCGGAAACATCATTCAAAAACTTGATTTTTAAAACTAAAATCCTAATTTTTAGTGATGGGATGAATGAGCAGTTCTGGGTTGAACTGAAAATGGGAAAATGGGATTTTCTGGTAATTCACTTGATTGGGAAAGTCAGGGTTCTTCCTGGAGGTGGAAGAGTGATCGAGGCTTAGAGGAAAAATGCCAGGAAGGTTATCCAGGCATGGTGGCGATGGTGGTTGATGATTGGAGTCTGGAACCCTAGTTTTAGTTAGGTTAGATGTTTTGGATGGTTCGCCTGCCCTAGTTGATCGAGTTCAACTAAACTCGAGGGGATGGTAGCCGGGAGGTTGGCGATGGTGTGGCCGGAGTTTCAGAGTCGCTGATGGTCGAAGATTCGAGAATGAGGTGGTTTCCAGGCTTGGATGGATGTTCCAGTTTTGGGTGAAGCTCGATTTTGATTTTGAGTTGTAGTTGAAGTTTGGATGATCGGATTCTGGTGAGAGGATGGTCGCCGTCTTGCTCAATGGTGTGGTGTTGACCGGAGATGGTCGGAGGGACCGTGCATGTGCACGGTGCACTGTGGATTTCTGGTGAAGTTGTGGGTTTGGATAGAATGGTAGTCTTGAGTTTTTCTCGAAGTAATTAGGTTTTTGCTCGAAGCAGTTTGGGGTTGGACTCGAAGTCATTTAGGTGATGGCTCGGGTAAGGTTTGGTTACAGGGTTTTAACCTGTTAGTTTTAAATTTAAAACTGAATCTTGAAAATGTGAAGTAGAGATGTAAACTAAGTTTAAATCAAAGTTTAAATCTGGATTTAAGTTAGTTTAAATCTCTGTTTAAAAATATAAAGTTTAATAAAATTTAAATGTTTAACAACTTTGAATGTTAAAGTAAAATTTTAATGATTTGAATTTAAAGGAATTTGGTTTAAACACTTTTAAAATTTCTTTTATAAGATATAAGTATTCTTTAACATAAGATTTTAAAGGTTTTAAATTGTTTTAAACTTTGACAAAAAATTAAATTTGTATTCATTTTAAATCTTAAATTTAAAATGAAATTTGAAAGTAAATTTAAAAGTAAATTATTTTTAATTGCTTTGTTAATGATAATTTAATCATTAATAAGAAATGTTTTTATTTTAAAGTTAATTAAGATTTAATGATTTGGATTCATTAAATTATTAAGATAATTAAAAATGGATAATTAATTAATTTAATTAATTAATGATATGGATGATTAATGAAGTAATTAAGAGTTCTAAATTAATTTATTTAAAGTTTAAGACTAATTATTTAAGGAATAATTAATTTGGAGTTATGGATCATTAATTTGTTAAGATTAGATTTTAAATTAATGATTAAATATTAATTAATCAAGTAATTGAAGATTAATTAAGTTACAGTTAAAAATTAAATTAATTAAATAATTAGTGGTTAATTATTTGGAAATTAAGAATTAATTAATTTGTAATTAATAATGATTTATCTAAGTTTAATTTCTTAAGAAAGAAATTAAGAATTGTTAATAGTGAATGAATGTCATTAACTTAAAATTATTTAATAATTAATTAATGTGATAAATTTTAATAATTAATTAGATTAATTAATTAAAGATAATCATTTGTGAAAATATTTAAGTGTAATTACTTAATGAAAGTAATTAAGGAATTAATTACTTAATGTAATTAATTGAGTTTAATTTGATTAGTTTAAGTTAATTAATTAAGTTTAATTAATTTTAATTAATCACTGGATGATTTGTTAGCATAATTACTTAATGTAATTAATGAAGTGTAATTATGTAGTGAAGTAATTAATGGTAGTTACTGTATGTAATTAATTGAAGAGGATTTAAATATGGAAGTAAATTGGATTAAATTACTTGGTGTAA
Organism: Allium fistulosum; assembly: GCA_030737815.1. Taxonomy (NCBI): domain Eukaryota; kingdom Viridiplantae; phylum Streptophyta; class Magnoliopsida; order Asparagales; family Amaryllidaceae; genus Allium; species Allium fistulosum. The sequence goes on from CM060901.1 coordinate 826,528,427, forward strand.
TTAATCAAGGGATTAATTAAGATAATTAATTAAGGAGTAATTAATTTATTTAATGAAGTAATTAAGGGTAGTTAATTACTGAATGGGATTAATGAAGAGTGATTAATAATTATGGTTTAATTAAAGATTAATTACTTAATGTAGTTTATTTAAATAGAATAATTAATTAAAAATGTAATTAGGGATCATTAATTTATATGATTAATGATGTAATTAAGGGTTGATTAATTAAGACCAATTAATCAATAATAAGTGATTTTAAGTAATTAATTAATGAAATTAATTAAGGATTAATGTAATTAATTTTAGTTAATTAATTAATAGAGTAATTAAAGATTAATTACTGTATTTGGTTAAGGATAATTAATTTGTGAGATTAATTAAAGGATAATTCTTGAATGTAATTAAAGGGTAATTAATCATGGGTGATTAATTAAGATGGAAATTAGAGAATGATTAATTAATTGATTTGTAATTAATTAATGGTTAAGTAAGCAGGATTTATAGAATGAAGTAATTAATTTAATTTACTTTAAATTAATTAGAGATAAAGTAATTAATTTAATTCATTTTAAATTAATTATAAATGGTGTGATTATAAATCGTTGCTTATGTATGATGGATGATATTGATTTGCCTTGAGTGGTTTGAAATCTCAGATATGAAATAAGTAATGTTGTATGATATGGATGCTTTGGTTAAAGTGTGATGATAATATGGATTATCTATTTATGATGATAAGTGAATTATCTATCTGTGATATTGTGAATTATCTATCTGTGTGTATATGGATAATGAAATGAATTGTTTTAACTTTAAAACAACTTGGCCTTAAAAGATACGTTTTGGATTTCGATGAGACCGGGATCGGGTTTCCAGATTTGGATATCCGAAAACCACATCGATCCAAATTAACGATAGGTCGTGAATTTCAAGTGAAGATGAAGATTCAGAGTGCAAGGGTTATTGTCGTTAACTCTGAGGGTGTTTCCAATATGAGTGTAACGAGATAATGCCTTCGGTTTCGTTCGAACCCGGAACGAACTTGTATGGATTGAATGCTTTCAGAACATCGTCAGGTGGACGATGAGCATTTTAAGTGATGTGTTCTGATAAGGTAATCGTAGCCTCAAGCCTCATCAACCGGGAATGGCTAAAATAGGGGAGGTGCAGCAAGGCTTCGTGGGTAGCACCCACTTGAGAGCGAGATATACCCCTGTCTAGATGTCCCTTTTTATTTTGGCTGTGTGGGCTGTTGTGAGCTCCAACTGCCGGGGTTGTCTTGTTCGGGACTGTCCAGTAAGGGATGGCTCCGGCCTTGTGTAGCAGGGGATTTAGGGTGGATCCTCAGTACGCTGATCTAGGCCAGGTACTGTGACGGGCGGTACCCCAGTAGCCCTGCCATTGTATGGAATCCAATCTCCAATAAGTGTCGTACATATTAGTTGTGCCAACTATGTTGGAACGTGAGATGTAAGCATTCCAGCTATTTCTGTAATTTATTTTGATAACCCTAGACCTATTATAATATCACTGGATTTCCTATCAAATGTTTGGTTAGCGTAAGGTAAAAACTTACCCGTGTTTATGTGTGGGAAGTCTTACGTGATACCTTTGTTTTCAAATGATTTTCAGAGTTAAGCCACTTTAACCTGTTACTCACACCAGACCCATGTCTGACCCGGAGTTTATCTTCTATTTTTCTTAAACTCTCGGGTACTCAAATTTTTACGAGTAGCCAAGGGTTTCAGGTTAGCTTTGACGAATTGTGGAGGAGCAATGGAGCAGGAGGCTTCAGCGTTATAAATATGTATAGTGTTCCGCTGTGTTGGTATCTCTGTGTTATATTTGAGTTGTATCGAGTTGTATTAACTAGACAGGTGTTTATAACTTTAGTATGTGATGTATTACCTGTGTAACTCTGATTGATGTTGTATATTATGTAATATTTATGTGATTAATATAATTTATTCATTCCGCTGTTGAGATTCTGATGTTGTTTCTTCTTTCTTCTCTATCTTTTCTCTATTTTATCCCTTTCTTTCTTCAAGATGATACAACTTTCTGGTGTTAGAAAGTTGGGTCGCTACAATTTACAAATTTTCTATAGAAAAATATTCAGGTTTGGAAAACATTTTATTACCATCAATTTTTAACTGATTGGAATTGAAATAGAATTACACTATAAATTTTACTTGCATATTTTATGATGAAAATTTACCATTTGCTATGTTCAAATAGACGTATTCCAAATATCGAATTTTTATTTCAAAATTTTATTATTTAAAATTTCATAAAATTCAATTAAATATATAAACAAAACAAATAAAAAAATTATTAAAATTTTCGGGTCGTTACAGTAAAACATCAAAATTATTTGGTGCATCCTCAGTTGGTGCATTTAATTACTTTTCTAGTTCAATGCCTTCATTATCTCATTGTCGAACTTGTCTTAGAAAAGTATTTGTGACGCCCCACCTCTATACCCACGCTAGCCAAGAACACTATGGTGTAATGCTGTCAACTAGCACGGAGAATAAGGCTGTTGAGGAGCGACCATCCGTGTAATTGCTTTGTGCGAGCACCGATATGTCAGATATTATAGCATGCATTTCATTTAAAGAGGAAATCCGACATACCGATACAAACTCAAAGCTATCACGCAGTGACTATATATAATCTTCGGAAACAAACATAGAAATAATCATAACACAAATCAGTCACAGACATCCATATCACAAAGGCGGAAAAAGATATGAATATATATATATAACACATGAAAGTGTACATCAGAGTAGTGGTCTGAAAGATCCACAATAAAACAAAAGAATAGCTACAAGCTACACAAAAGAATAAGTATACATTACAGAGTCTATATCTCAAATGTATACATCCAAAAACTACTAATCTAAGTAGTTAGCCAAAAGTCAGAGTAATCCCAGAAGAGAAGTCAAGCAGAAACACCTGCAACATCTCGGTCTGACCCGAGTATTATTTATAAGAAAATAATAAACGGATCAGTCTAGCTATAAATATCAGATGACATGATATAGAATAAAAGATATGGCATAAACATGTAATAACCATAATGGCATACTACTATAAGTATGTAATTGAAAATCAACATGAGATTAATTAATATCACAAGAATCTTCTCAAAGATAAAATAGGGTATCATACCCTAAACTTGTATTCATAACAAGTTAATGACACACAAATTCACCAATGCACAAAAATTGATAAAACTTATCAATGGAAATCACGAAAATTGGTGAAGCACAAAATTCCAAAAATCATCACAAGAAATCCAGAAATCACAAGAAGGGGGGAGGCCTATCACAAAACGGGAGTATGAAAATTCACCAACACGTGTAACACAAAACGAGACGCTATCTTATGGTAGCTAACCATTAATTTTTGAGCCGAAGCTCCACAAGAATGGCCCGAAGACCGTGGGGCGCTACCCCACATATGTGATGATGAAACATCACACAAACGGGGTTTAGTCTCCCTCGTAGACAAAGATACATCGTACAATTACTAGTCTAAATCACAAAAATGATCGTCATGATCATCAAGAAGTGTCAATCACACCAAGCTAGTAAATATATGAGTTTAGCTTCATGTCCCATAACCACTTGCTTAACTCACTTGCTTAACTTAAATATTTACGAACAAACTGTAGATCTTCACTAGAAAATTGTCACAAGAGGTTCAATCGAACAAGTCCAAGAATTAACCGACGAAGTGAACGCAAGCGTTTCATACCACTCGTTTTACTAAGTCGTTTAATTAGATTTCTCGTGCAAGTGAGGTAAAGGTTTGTATATACCAGTAGATTGGAAAACGATTTGAGAAAAAGAGTTTTGTAATAAAATAGTGTTGAAATCGAGTTGATAAAAGAGTTTTGATATTTACTACTAGTATTGAAACCTTCATATTTTTAAAGTGACAAATCACAAGAAGGATTGTAGAAACAACCTATCACAAAAATTCACATTCGAAGATGTGAACAAAATCCAAGGAAATCAATCCCAAAACCATCAAAGTAGGAATGCCCGAGAGAATGAACATGGCTGAGCTAAAGTGCAATGGAACGACCTACAGGTCAAGAGACCTAAGGTAAGACAGGTCGAGCGACCTAGTAGAAACGAGGCCATGCGACCTAATGGAAGAGTGGCCAAGTGACATGAGCGAGCGACCTACGGGTTGAGCGAGCTAACATCTTAAACAAGGCCGAGCGACATATCAAAACAATAGGGCGAGCGGCCTATAGGTGATGCGACCTAAGGTTCATGCGACCTAAGGTGGTGAGGTCGAGCGACCTAAAAGATGTAAGGTCTAACAACCTAAAGAAAATAAGGCCTAGCGACCTAATGGTATTGGGGTCATGCGACCTAACGGAATTAAGGTCATGTGACCTACGACCTAATGGTGCAAACGACCTAAAGGTATGCGAGCAATATGCAGTGATATAGGCCGAGCAACTTAAGGTACGAAGCGACCTAATATGTTGCGACCTAACGTGAAGGCTGAGCGACCTAATGGCTCGAACGACCTAACGTCTCAAACAAAGCCGAGCGACCTAACGCCTAGCGACCTACGACTTAACTCGTACGAACGACCTAAGGGATGAACGAGCTATATGCAGGCAGAGACTTTTCCACGCGAGCGACCTAATGCCCAGCGACCTAAATGGAACGAGCCAGTTCCGAGGCAGTGCGACCTAAGCTCAGGAATTTTGCTGAAGCACACTAAAAATTGGGGTTTTTCACAATCCAATCAAAACCAAATGCAAATGCACATGCACAAGTGATAGGGAATCATTCCCAACAACCCAATGACGGTTATAGGCAAGAATGTGAGATAAAAATCTCACCTTTTTCATGAAATTGATGATGGAGAAGCTTAAAAGAAGTGGAAGAAGCTTGAATCCAATGTCTTCACTTTGAATTTGGAGTTGAATGATGGATTAGTAAGAGAACTTGAGCTTGGAGTTTTAATTTCCCATTCCCTCCTCCATTTTTGATGAAGCTTCAATGTTTAAGCAATTAGAAATGAAGTTATGAAGAGAAGGAAGGGGTTGGGCTGAGTTAGTAAGTGGTTCAGCCCAAACCAAAGCCATAAGAGAAAAAGTGGCGAAAATTCCACTAACTCCAAACATATCAAAGTTTATACTCAAAAAGATCGCAAACATCATTTTGAACTCAATGGGGATGGTCTCGAGTCCTAATTTGACCATATGCAAAAGGTAGCTTTTCGGACCAAAATCCGATTAACGATAAATATTTAAATAAAATATTTAAATATAAAATCGATAAATATGCGGGTTGTTACAGTATTCCTTTTTATAGAAAGAACAACACTAACATTCACACTTTCATTATCAATGGATGTATTAGGTCGTGGTTCATCACATGTTTGTGTTCCAAATGTAGAATCATTCACATAAGTCAAACAACCTTATCAAAATATCTTTCACATTTTTTAACATGTCTTTCGTAACTACTTTTTCATGCATGTCTTCAACACATAACTTCAAAAATTGAAATTTATACCTTGGATCAAGCACACACGTAATAAGTAAAATTTTGTTCTACGTGAAGGAACTTCAAAACTAGGACACAGTTGCCGACAAAATTCAAAAAAACCTTCACCCTCCAAAAAACTAAAAGGGAATTCATCAATATATCATTCGAGCTAACGCTTTTCTACATTCCTCTTTTTTAAATGGCCATGTGGTAAGATTGCAACTACCTTCACTATTGCAATATATTCCAAAAGCTAGTTTTTTTTGTCTCTTATCACTATCACGTGGAATTGACTTACAGGATTTTGCTATATGATAATTCAAATGTGTAGTGCCATTTGATGTAGAATCGCATGCAAATTGTTGACCACGGTAGTTGCAAATACATTTATGAACATTGCAATTAATATCTTTAGTAAAATGTTCCCATACCGGAGAAGGCTTTCTAGAAGAAGGCTTGCTATTCGGATGTAGAGGTGGTTTTCTAGCATTGATGTCCTCGTCCCCGGTTTCCTCATCATCCGCTTCTTCTATATATGCATCATTATCTCTTGTTTCTCTAGATCATCTACCTATTTGTACCTGTTATACAAGTTATTAAGTTAATACTATATCAGTTGTTTATATGTCAAACTTGCATATATGTCTAACTGATACGCGATATATGCTAATAATCAAACAAATTTAATATATATTTAGAGCCTGGCTAGAACTTCATTCTATTCTAGAAAGAACTGTGTAGCATTGAATTAGTCAAGATAATTTTGTTCAAATAAGTGACAACACAGAAGATTAAACTGGAGACTCAATTTTCTCCAACAAGAAAATCATAGCTGTGGTTATATATGGTCAAAAACAAAAAAAAACAAAAATGAAGGAAAATAAGAACAAAGTAGCCATATATGAAAATTCTGTTTACTCAAATTAATCTTGTGTTTTAAATATTTCTTGAAAAGTTCTGCCTATAGTAGTAAAAATTTCTTGTTACACCTATGATTTTTATTGTTTAAGTAAGCCTCGGTACAGAAAATATAATTTCAGACTTATTTTTCTCCAACATGAAAATCAGTAGATGCGGTTATTGTCATAAATAAAAACATAAAAAAAATGAAGGAAAAAGATCAAAGCATCCATATATGAATATTCTGTTTTTTGAATCAAACTTGTGTTTTAAATATTTCATGGAAAGTTCTGCCTGTATTTCCAGATTTTGATGGTAGAAATTTCTAGTTACACCTTTGATATTTTTTTGCTATTTGTACATAAGTATAAAAAGAAAGAGAAAACATAATCTAGTACTCATTTGTCATATTTAGAGCCATCCAGGATAAACTTTTAAAACTACTTTTCTGCGGTTTAAAAAAAAATTCAACAAAACAATTTGAATGGAGCAAACTAATTTTCTACGGCTTGAAAACAAATTGAACAGATCAATTTGAAAGGACAAAACTAAAAGGTATTTTACAAATTCTACCAAGTGGATTGAATTTTTATTTTTATTTTTTCACATGTGTACATACAAATCAAAGTTTAAATATCGTAAATTGCTAAATTGTAAACAATGATAATCTCGAGTTTAAATCATATCCTATAAATGGGTTCCTATTGTGCAATTGACATAATACAAGAAAATTATAATGAAGTAAACCCTTGCCATACATTATTTTGAGCAAGAAATGCATTATTTATAAGTTTGTGATTGTTTTATTAGTACTAGCAGGTTATTATTGAAATTTTATGAAAAGAAGGACCATGCTTCAGACTCCTCTCAAGTTAAATGCAAAGCGATGATCGGTAACAATCTGCCTAATATTACCTTTCGAAGTCTAAAAAATAAGAGAAAAGGTATATGAAATCCAAATATAAGATACTCTATGGGAGAGAACATTTCATCATCAAACTCCACTTCTTTTAAACAATCCATCCATTCACATTATTCAAAAGGTATAAAGTAGAGAAGGAAAAAAAGCATATGATTTACTAATTTAATTTGCAACTTTCCGAGTCTGGTTTCTAAATAATGAAAGAATCCAACACAAACTTTTTATCACCCTTGATTATTTAAACAAATATGAAAGTAACCTATAACTATATATACCTTAAATTATAAATAGACATATTATCCAAATAATATGTTGAGAACATTGACCTTGACCATCAGTATTTCTACCACCAGCAGCAAAAAAAATGTAAAACAAAAACAAATACAAAAAGCATTTCCATTTTATATTTTAGTGTTGAAAATTGATATTATGAAACATATAGAACTGGTATTTTACAACTGACATATTACTATACACTAATTAATAATTTACCGCAAAAAGATGCTACAAACTTACTACAAAACAAAAGAAAGCATATAATCACAAAATTTCAGGTGAGACATATAGAAAACGCATGACCCGCATTATTTATTGAAATATACATCAAAATATAGTTGGATTCAACATAACGCCGATGAAAGTTGATTAATGCAACAAATTATGACAAACTATAAGGAAACTACTGAACATAACCAAGCAAACAACTAACTCAAATTTGTGTTCATCGGAACTACACATGATATATAATGACTGATGATTATAGAATGGTAATCTAGAAGCAATGCATATGATGCATAGGGTTCAGAAACAAGGTCTAAATTTGAAACTGATAACAACTAAGCTTCTTTTGACTTGACTAATATACATCTATGAACTTCTACACTAACCCATAATATTATACCATAATATTGTTATATCAATCCATGAACTGCTGTTATAAGCATAAACGAATTAAACGCTCAATAAAATTTAAATAAAATAGAAAAATACTAAAACTACCCAAAATAAACCGTACTCACGTTTTTCCTCTTCCTACTAGCATTCACTATTGCCCAGAATTCAAATCGGCGGTCAAGATAGCAAAGAATGAAACCAAAGAGGCAGCGGATTCGTGGAGGATCGCTTTGTATTTGGATTCGAAGGTTTAATAGCGAGAATTATGTAGGTTAGTTTTCTATTTTTTAGGAACGAAAATGAACGAGATACCTTACTTTTGGGAATGAATTTTGAAATAGCGGCTGAAGCATATGATTAAGGTTAGGGAAAAATGGGTGGGTCGAGTTGCGAATAGAAGTGGATTTGGGCTTTTTTAATAATTTTAAAAATAGGTTCGGTTAACGATTAACCGATATATGAACCATGGTTAACCGTTAACCGACCCGATTTTGGTCGGTTAACATCAATCGGTTAATCGAAAGTTCGATTAACCGATTTTTTCGGTTAAAGCGGTTCAGTTAAGGTCAGTTAAGTCGGTTAGGTCGGTTAACTCGATTAAATGCCCACCCCTACTACATAGCACTCTTTTGACAGTGTTAGCATTATCTATACTTGCTATAACAAAATTTAATAGATCATATGCTTAGATAAGATGGTTTAACATGGGGTTGCACTTATAAATAGGAGATATGTTACCATTAATATGCTCTAAGTTAAGGGAAATCGAAAGAAATTCCATAACTGAAGAGAAAGGACGAGGAGACAATGGATCTCCATGTCTTAAGCCTCTATTGCTAGTAATAAAACCCTAGGGACTACCTTCTATCAAAATAGAAAAGGTTGGGGAAGAAATACAAGTATATATCAGATTAACCATTTTCAGAGGGAATCCCACGCATAATAACATATGACAAATGAACTCTTTGCCGATCTTATTATACGCTTTTTGTAAGTCCACCTTCAAGCACATATTATTAGATCCTTTTCTATTAATTCTTCTCATCACTTCATGGGTAAGCAGAGAATTTTCACTTATGTTTCTTATCGAAACAAAAGCATTCTGGTTAGTAGAGAATAAATCACTCATGTACCCTTTGACTTTGTTGCATATAATATTTGATACAATTTTGTAAATTACACTGCAACATGGAATAGGACAGTAATCTGATATGGAACTGGCATTGCCCTTTTTTGGCACCAATGTAATAAAAGTACGGTTAGTCCCCTTACTAATACGTCAACTTGCAAAAATACCCTTTATAGCTGTTGTTATATCATCTTTAATAAAGTCCCAATGATGTTTTAATTTTTTTACACCAATTCCTTCAGGTCCTGGACTGCTATCATCACCAATTCAAAATGTAGCAGTTTTAATTTCCTCTTCCTTAATGTCAAATTCTAGAAAATTTCAAGTTGAGTCTATCAATATTTTTTTGCATATGATATTATCATAGTGTTTGTTAATATCATTTTTTTATTAAGATATAACATTATTATATCATAACAACGACGGCTCTGGTTTCTACTCAAACTTCACATGATGATTTCCAGGCGGCTTCTAAAAAATTCCCCTAGACTGGCAGGAGGCAAATAGTTTCATTGAGGTAGTTTGTAGAAAAATGAGGAGGGCTGGTAGGATCGGATCTTTCAATTCAAATTCTGGAAGGAAAGGTGCCTACACAAATAGATCTAAGGAAACAAAGTCAGGCTAAAGGAAGGGGAGGTGCTTTGTATGCATCGATGCATGGTTCAAAGAGGAATTTCATTCATAGTCAGGGGAATTTCTATCAGTTTCTAAAGCTCATGGTAAGAATCCAGTGGTATGTGTTAACAAAAAGGATGAAAGATTGAAAGCTCCTAGGGAATGAAATGATATCATGACAGAGTTAGGGGTTTCCACCTATTCTCCTATTACATACTTTTCCCCATGTGAATTAAATAATTTAAAGTGTGAAAAAGTGAATACTTATTTGGTATATGCAAGAAAAAAATGGAGAAATTCCATAGCAATATATGTTATGGATCCAAAACCCTATTATCATTTTTTAGAGCTAATATTATTAGGGTTTGGAAACCAACATGCGAATTAAAAATTTTCTCAAAGGAAAATGGGTTTATTTGATTAAATTTGAGAAACAAGAAGACTGCAATAAAATTCTAGCAAATAATCCTTATTTTATTGATAAGCTTCTCATGATAATGAAAAAGTGGAAGGATGGTATGAAACTGACTAGGGAATTCCTTCAATCGCTTCCTATTTAGGTCTGCTTCCAAAATCTAGATCTAGTGTAACAACCGCCCATTTCGACCCTCGAATGTCGACGCTAATACATCAACGATACTCATATGCTGAGAACCAAAGTGCCAGAAAGACCGATTGTTACGGGAAAAAAAACAGAAAAGAAAATGAACAAGAAAGAGGAGAACAAAGAACATCAAAATCTCACAGTCGAATGATAACATCTAATATCAAAAGACAATATACATTGTTACTCTAATATACATAGCATTTCATAGTTACTAATCTAAGTACTGTCATAGCCTGGACAGTTATAACAGACTATCCTTACAATTGCTGATACACACACACACATAAAGTAATGCAGCGGAAATAAGAATACTACGGTAGGTAAACAACCATCTTCTCTCCAGAAGCTCTAAAGCGTCCAAAGCTAAATCTAGAAATATACACTGGTCTGACCCAAGCATTATAAGAAAATAATACCCAGATCAGTCTGGTAAACCAACGTGAGAAACTCAAATCATTTGGATAATTTAATGTTATAAAACCTTTCAAAAATAAATGTATCTCATAAGACCACGCAGCAAATAAACACGGACGGGTTTTTACCCTATGTGTAACGACCCAGATTTTTCGTCGTTTGATTTTGAATATTTAAGTGGTTTTAAATATGGATTTGATTTTTGAATATGAAGATGTTGGTTGAAAATTTCAAAATGAATATAAATTCCAAATATAGCGATTTACTGAATAAATTTAATTATTGAATTTAATAATTAAAAATCGTTTAAATGATTGAATTGGAGTTGAATATGAAACCGAAACAATTTCTAATGTCGATATAAATTCTATTTGAATTAGACTTGAGTTAGTTAGTTTTTAAAACTGGAATTTCAAGCGATTTCGTAAATTTTAGAAATCGTCGATTTAATCGACGATCAAAATAGCGATCCGGGCCACATTCTCGGAATTCGACGAAACCGGTTCCATTGGATCCGTAATAGTGAGTTATTATCAAATTTCAAATTTCATAGCATTTGGTGTAACGTTTGATCGTACGGGATATAAAAGCCTAGAAATAATTTAATTTATTTAATTTAAATAGTCGATTTAAAAATCTATCTTCTTCATACGATCGAATTGGGATTCGAGACATGTTCCATTAGGTTCGGCATAGCGGTATAACATTAGTAACGCCTGGCGGCACGCCTCCATAGGGGTTCAAATTTTCATGCTTTGTAATATGAGATATTTTATAATTTAATAAATTAAGTCAAAGCCATTCCTTTCTTCTGAAGTAAGCCCAGTGTATATGCAAGCTCTCCCCTCTTTCAATTCAATCAGATCGTGGCTACTTCCTCTTTAAGTCACAAAATCCTTCAATCTCTTCAGGGAACAAAATCGACTTAAATCAAAAACGGGGAAAACGAAAATCAAAATCTCGTTCTCGTATAAAAAAAATGTTGAATCATGATCGCAACACCTTGCGATGATGAGCAAAACTCAACGACGCATTGAGGGCAGCGTGGAGGGTCTCGAGGTGGGTCGTTCGAGCAGGTCGAGTTGCGATTGGGCTCGAAGGTGCGGCGTCTTTGACCAGGGCAGGCGAGTGTGGGATTTTCATCATGCCTAGGTGCGTAGGTCGCTGTCGCGTGGGAGAAATAACTAAGGTTTGTGGTCGGATGTTCTTCACGGTGGAGACGTGGAAGGCCACGACAAGTAGCTGAAGGAGGTAGTGGCACAATCATCTCAGGCTGAAGCATATATTCTTGGGCCAGCAGTGATTTTGTGAGTAAATTTTAGTCACAATTTTATCTATATCTATATCCATCGCGTATATATATAAATCCGGATTATTATTGCACGATTGAATTATTGGTTTAATATGTTGAATTGGAATTTGATTAATTATATAGACAATTGCTGGATAGTGTTAGTGGGAAGTGTATATTTACAAACGAAATTGTGTCTGTTTGAAAATTGAGTTAAATATTATTTATATGTCGATATGTATGTATGTATAGATGACCGAAGCTCAATGGAACTCGACTTGGGTTACGCAATAGATTTAAAGTGTTGATTTGTTTATACAATAAAATTAGAACGGATTGCAAATTAAAAATCAAGGTGAGAAATTTTCATTCATTTGGATTACCGAATTTAATTTCAAATAATTGAAATAAATTATCGAATGCTGGTTGAATTTATAAATTATTATGTGTTGAATGTTAAATATATATAGTAGTATATATATTAGTAGTTGGAGTGATATTCTCACATATTTTGCGGATGAGACCCTATGCGCCCTGCATAATAGCGGATGACCCTATATACCGCGATATCCCACTCAAAGTGGGATTGGTAATTTTGTGTTGTATTAACATCTATGGATGTAGGGAAAAGGTTGGAGGGATCCAACTGGATTCCTCAAAAATTTACATTGATTATTTTTCATATATAGTAATATATGATGTGTTAGAATAATCTATGATAAATTATTGCTGTGATGTGAATTATTGGATTCTATAGTAGCACTGGCCTTAATTTTGGTATTTTAAATACCATAAATATTATTTTTGGAATTTGAAAGGATTTAAAGGGAAATTTTGAATATAAAAATATTTATATCGAAATTCGGATTATTTTAAAAGAGATTGATTCGAATGAAATAATAATTCGATTTGGAATTGTAATTAACTATTCATAAAATATTTTAATTAGAGATTTTTAAAAATAAGTTATATAAAGGATTTTTAACAGCGGAATTTTTAAGGGGGTATTCTGGATTAATGGGAAAGAAGTGGAAATCGATATTAAAAATAGATTTGTAAAATAAATGGAATTTATAAGGAAATGGATTTATAAAATGGAATTTTATAAATAAGATTAATTTTTATAAACAAGTAAAACTAGAGGAGTTTGTAAATTTATAAACGATGTTCATAAATAAGGGAAAACGATAGTAGTTGCTAATATGGGAATATAAAATTCATAGGGCGAATTTATATTAGAATATGGAAATAGGGTTGAGGAAAATAGCGGATACTATTTTGAAATGTTGAAATAGTTAGGAGAATCGGAATGAAATCGATGGGTCGTGAATCTAGAGGAATCTATAAATTAATTGGTTATTGATATTTTAAAAATATTTTTTTTACTAAGAAATTAAATTGTTTTTATAAAGGGAAGTTATTTATCAAACTATGTAAATTTTGAACTAGTAGAATTGAAATACATCGAAAAGTGAATTTTTCAAATACTTAATATTTATTTTAATAAATCCTAATTTTTTTAAAAAATCAGCTTTGAAAATTGATTTGTTTATCTAAAAATGAGTTATTGATGTTTATAAAAAGAGTTTCGACATTTTTAAATAATTACTTAAACATATCTTAAAAATAAATTATTATTCTTTTAAATACTTATTATATATATTTAGTTTTGAATTGTTATAAATTTATTTATAAATCCTCTTGAGATTTGTAAATGGAGTTTATTAACAGAGATGATTTTTATAAGAGAAATCTTATAGTGAAATTTAGGTAACTTAAGGAAATTTCCAAAGTATTTAAATATAGAAACTTCAGAAATGAATTAAAATTCATAAAAGGGAAGTTAGAAATGGGTAGTTGAGGTTATAAATGGGTATAATCGATTTTGGAAATTTTAAATGGGATTAATTAATAAATTCCAGAAACTTATTGAATCCATTATAAATGGGTTAAGGAAATTTCAAGGGGGTTATAAGAATTTTGAGAAGTATGAAATAAAGGGAATATTTCCTTTGTTTTGGAAATAAAGTGATTTTAGGAAAATATACTTATAAATATTTTCTAAGTATTAAATTGGGAGGATTTGAAATATTTAACTATGAGATTGTTATTTTAGAAATAATTCTCAAAAGGTTGAATTATAATGGAATCGAAAAGAATATTATAAGTGTTCATATGGTTTGAAATATCATGTTATGGATATAAGAATTTGAATTTGTTTTCAATTATTGAATATACAGGAAATGATTTGAATATATATCCTTGTAAAGATATTTTGAAATGAATGTTTGGAGAATTTATAAAATGAGGCCTAGTGACTGCTTATGGATGTTATTTGATAGTTAAATAACCGACTATCAATATAGACCAATTTCGTTAATCATTTCAAAGAGACTGGGTTCAGATTTAATTATCCGAAAACCATTTCGATTCGGTTTGAACGTTACGAATGGATATCTTGAAGATAGTGAGGACGATGGTTCGGTTTGTCCAGACCCAGGACAACTTGTATGGACGAATGCTATCAGAACATCGTCATTGGAGGACGATGAGCATTCTAAGTGGAATTGTTCTTTGAAAGGTAATGTTAGCCTCAAGCCTCATCAACTGGAATGACTAAAAATCAGGGGATATGTAGCAAGGCTAAGTGGGTCGCACCCAATTAGGGTATGTTATCACCTTTCTGGATACCCTCAGAAATATATATAAATTATGGATATGGTTGTGCATGGAAAAGTGAGCGCTCGATTTTTTTTAGGGTGGGAACACCTGGGATGATAACATATTCGGTTCTATCCAGGTTAGGGATAGGGCCGGTCTTGTGTTATAGGGGCTCCCGGTGAGGTCCTCAGTACATTTTTCTAGAAGTGTACTATGATAGGTGGTACCCCAGTGCCTAGTCACTGAATGGAACCCATTCTCTAATAAGCGCCGCACGGTTTTGACTGTGCCCAACTATGCTAAAACGTAAGATGCAAGCATTACAGCTATTTTCTATTTACTTTGTTTAGACACTATTATAATATCAGACGATTTTGATAAAAATGTTTTGGTTATCATAAGGGAAAAACCCGTCGTATTTATGTGCGATGTGGTATTACGAGATACCTTTATTTTCAAAGGATTTTGATAAAAGTTAATAATTAAAATTGAGTGTGTTTTCTCACACTGGTTTTCCAGACTGACTTGAGTGTTATTTTATTATAATGCTCAGGTTAGATCGAGTATTACAGATTCAGGGTAGGATGCTTTGGAGCTCAGGAGACAAGCTGGATGACAGAGATGTATTTCCGTACTTGATTTACATTCCGCTGTATGAGGATAAGTTATTATAACTGTCCAGGTTGATGTATTGATTATTGTACTTCGATGATTGTTAGTATAAACAGTTACTGATTCTTTGTATAAAAATCTGTTATTATATATTATACTTTGTTCCGCTGCGATTGTGAGATTCTATGTAGTGTTGTTCTTATTTCTTATATCTCTTTCTTCTTCTTTACCCTAGTATTCGCTCTTTCATACAATTTGGGTTGAACAAGAGTGAATTATTATCAACTCAAAAAGGTACGGAACTGTGGGTCGCTACATTCGGTATCAGAGTGGAAGGTTAAGCGAGAACCTTGGCTTTGGTGGGGATTACTCATTAGAGGTAGGGTCAGTAGTACCTTAGAATGAGTTTGAGGGTATTAATAGATATGAGCGCGTATTTGTTAGTGAATATAAATTGTTTTATGTTCTGTTGATTTATCTGTTGAGTGGCATAAAGTTTCTGGTCGAGTAGTGGGATGCCACTAAATCGACAGGAGTTTCTAAACACTTAACACTGTAAACATACACAATATTGTTTTGAAGCTGGTAAATGAAATAATTTTACCCAAACTATATTTTGATATAAAAGAATAATTTTTTGAAAATTATTATAGTAATATGCTTGGTTGTTATTATATAATCAAAATAAGATTATAAAATTTGAAATGGTTTTATATAACCAAATAGAGATTGTATAAGTCTGAATTATACAAATGAGTTAAAAAGTAAAAATGAATTCAAGCCAGAATTGGAAATTTAAAACACCGGAAGGTTTGGAAAAAAATATATTTTCCGAAGTGTTGTGAAAATAAGAATGGTATTATTTTGAAAATATTTTTGGAATAAAAATGGTTTTAAATGGATTTTGGAAGTGATATAGCACTAAACTCACTAAGCGAGTTGAATACAGAAGTAAATCTAGGTATGATTAGTCTAATCTTATACTCAATACAAATTGGTTTGGAATTTATAGTAAACTATATCTTAAATAACATTGTTTTTAACCCATTAAAATGTTATGATTTGAATATAAGAAATCTTTGATTTAGATTTAAATAAATAATTTGGAAATGTTTTTCCTAGGTAAAAAGTGAAACGATTTGGAACTATCCCAAGATTCAAAAAGGTTTAATTAACCAAGAGGATTTATAAGCGGGGCTTAATGATTCCATATACTATTAAGAAGATAAATGGAATAATTTGAAATAATATATCTATCTGAGATATTTATGAATGAATAAAAAGATGAATTAAATTGAATGATGATTGATAATCACCTATGAACTTAACATTTTTTAATTGATGATTGGTTCAGAGGAATCGAGATCGGATCAGATCTGGAACTTACCCCTCATGTTAGGCTATGCCTCTCATGTTGGAGTGTGCGGCATGATAGGGGGTTCTCGCTTTCTGTTTGGTGACAAGTAAGAGACTCTTACCCCTACATGTCCCTAGGAAAAGGGTTGGTTGTTAGTCGCGAGGCTGGCCATAAAATCAAATTCGAGGTACCAGTGTGTGCCATGGTGGTTGTGTCCACTACTGATGGTTGAAAAGCCTAGGTTAGGGGATGTATTCACTGTCGATGGTTAAGAAGCCTAGAACATTACATTTGGTATCAGAGCTTAGGTTAAGCGAACCCTTTGGCTTTGTTGGGGTAATTCTCATTATAGATAGAGTTAGTAATACCCTAGAATCAATGACTCGTTAGAGATAGGGTTAGCAATACCCTAGAATGAGTTTGAGAGTACTATATATACGAGCACGTATTTGTTATTTGGTGTAAAAATGTTTTGTGGTGAGTAATCTGTTGAGTGGTTTATGAATTCTGGTCGGTACATAAAGAGCTTCATGTAATCAGTAGGGATTCCTAAATACTTAAACAAGGCGAATCGATACACCGTTTTAAAAGGAGTATATTTTATATATACAAAAGCATAAATATTTGTGTGATTAGGAAAATTTATAAGATGTTATCCCTTTGGAAACTTCCAAGAATAAGGTATTGATCTGTTTGGTGATGGTGGCAATAATCTTTTAAGTATCGATCATATGTTGGCTTGGGCAAATGGCATCGAACACTTGGAAAATTATTCTTCTTATCATTGTACAATCTAGGAAAGTTCAAATCCAAACAAGTGTGAATCAAGTAATTTGGATAAGTCAAGAAATTAATGGTATGAGACTTTTGATAATACCTTAGTATATCATTTAGGTCAGGATGTCTTATTTTATGCTAGGGGATGAGTATTGGGCTAATCCAAAGCAAGCACGAAGTGTACGTGCACAAAAAGAGGCAGAAGAGAAATTAAAACTAGGATTTTATGTCGACATATTCTGTTACAGATGCGGTAAAGAAGGACATAATGCAGTTCTATGCAAGGATAGGAAATAAAAGGAAAGGGATAAAAGGAAAGCTAAAAAAGAGAAGAAAGAAAAGGGTTGATATATTCTGGTTCAAGTGTAATAGGTAAGGACATTTTCTATGTGAATGTCCTAAGACAGAAGAAACCCAGAATTCGGTCACGAAAGGCAAAGTTTTGCTACCATTGCAAAGGACTAGGACATATAGCCAAAGAATGTCCCCGAACTTGTATTTGGTGCTTCCAAGTGATACACTTAATGACGAACTATCCAAAAATTAGGGCAGCTGATTTAGGCCTCAAAGATAAAGCACCGTCTACCTCAAAAGGGATCCAAGAATAGTGTGTGTGTGTGTCTATATATATATATATAAGATGGTGATGTTGTAACGACCCTGAATTTTTGACATTGGAAATCAGGATATTTAATTGATTTTAAATATCTGGAAGTCAGTTTAATTTGAAATTCAAATATCAGAATGAATTTTTGCAATTTAATTATTCAATTTAATTATTAAATCTGGGTAAAAAAATTTGAATCTTCAGTTTTAAGATGATTAAAAATAATCTGAAGGCTTGTAAAATCTATATTGATAATTCTGAAGATATTGGAACTTTCAGAATTGGATTTGGAACTATTTTGTTCTGTTTTGAATTTTATCGTTTAAATCGATATTTAAAAATAGCGTTCCGAGGCACAGTCTCGGAATTCGACGAAACCAGTTTCATTGGATTCGTAATATTGTATTATTATCGGATTTCAATTTTCGTAATGTTTGGAGTGATCGTTTGGCCGTACGATAAGCAAACGTGCTGAAATTAAATCGAAAATTTAATATTATAACTGGTTCAAAAAGCTATCTTCTCCATACGATCGAATTTGGACTTGGAACCTTTTCCATCGCGTTCGAAATAGGCGTATAACATTATGAACGCCTAGCGGCATGCCTCAATCGGAGGTCAAGTTTTTAAGTTGCATTTACCGGAACGATTGGATTTGAATTTAAATTGAAATTATTTCACATCAAAACTTTATCTAGTCACATCAGCAGCACAGTAGTAAGTTGATCTTCTCACGCAAGACAAATTAATACGTTTAACATCAAATAGTCGAGATATTTTTCTCTTTCTTCACAAACGAAACCATATCTTCGTTATCCTCATTCTTTTCTCGTATTCAAAACAACAATGGCCGTGCCTTTTGAAATCAAATCTAGGTTTCCCTCTTTTAAAAAAAAAACCGTATGGCCTCATTCCCCTCTTCTTCCATTCCAGTAAACGAATCACATCCTCGTTCGATTCGAAATCGAACGCAAGAGGAGATCGAGAAATAGAGAACGACAATGGTTCCAGCTAAGTCCTTCGTCATCGATTCGAATTGGGTTGGGGTTTGATCAGAGTCGCGCACGTTCGAGGCAGCATCGGGGAATTCGTTCGCGACAGATAGGGCTGGGGTTTCACGAGTAGGGTTTCACGATGGTGGAGTCGTTCGTACGGAAGAGGATGGGTTTCGCAATGACTGGATGCGATCTCGTGAAGATCGGTGATGCGATCTCGTGAAGCCCGAAGTCGAGGAGGTTGAAGTAACGACATGTTCGTCGTCGGCGATCGTGGAGGCGAAATTTGCGCGATGTAGAGGCTAGGGCAAGTGCGATAGTGAGGTCGTGGATTGGCAGTAAGGTATTTTGATTTTATTTTAGTTTAAATAATTTATATTAAGACAGTATAGACTAATAGGGAATTTATTTTTACAATAAGATTTAAGATTTCTATTTTAAATAGATTGACAGTAAACAGATAATTTTAATATATATATAAGATTTGGAGAAAATAAGGATTTTTAAATGTTGAAAGAATTTATACAAATTTGATTTTTGAAATCTAAAATTTCTTTTTAAATATATATATATATATATATATATGTATTTTCGAAGTGGAAAGAAATAAATAAAAAGAATATACATATACGCATTTTAAATTTAGTAGTTTATTTTAAGATATGTGTTTAGGGTGATTGAGTTATTTTATAAAACTAATTTAATTTTTTCAGTTACTAAAATTTTTGATTAAAGGAAAATTACTTAAGGTTTGATTATTTGTCTAAATTAAACCACTAGTTTAAAATAAAATCATTGGATAATTAAAACTATCAAAACGAAAATTGATTGTTCGATTCTTTCGAATATTGATAGATTGTATAAATTGTTTATACAAGGTTTAAAACCGTGAAGAAATGATCAAAACGGAAGTGGATTGCAAAATTAAAAGCAAAGGTGAGATCTTCTCACTCAAAATGAAAATATGATTTTGCAGTTATTGATTGATTGACTGTTTGGATGTGATAGTATATATATAGTAGTATATAGCAATATATATATATATATATTGGAATATATATATATATATTGGAGTTGTTGATTTCCCGCATTATATAGCGGATGAGACCCTGACACAGCAGCGGATAACAGGAATGGATGAAACGGTGAAAGTAGCAATTGGTGGATTGAAAATACCAAACACCCAAATCCGTTGATCTCAAAGATACCGGATTCTAGCTACCTTCGTCACGTTGATCGCGCACGATGCCGTGAAAGAAGATCTACGATTCTTCGTACGTTGATCTAGCGCACTAGATTCCGTGAATCGGCTTCGACAATCGTTGATTCGAGCGCACTCGAATGCCGATGGTGGAGATAGGAGATCACACTCAACTACCAATTTAAGAAGAGGCACAAAGCACTCAAACAACAGTTTATTCAAAATCAACTAACTTTTACAAATGACACAACCCCGCTATTTATAGAGTTTTACAACACAGCACTAGCGACCTAAAACAGTACAAACGACCTACGACCTAACATAGGTTGTTAACGACCTAACAGACGCGACCTAAAACGAAACAACAAATACAATACAACACATCATAGCAGCGCGACTTACGACTTAGAGTATTTACAACACATAAGCGACTCAGCAAATACACATAACGACCTAACACCATGCGACCTAACAGTTAGCCCAGCTTCATGCGACCTAAGAAAACAACATATGTGGCATAAGGTCGTTAGCTCGCTTGAACGACCTAAAGAAGTGGCTTCTGGAAATCTTCACGCGACCTAGTTCTTGAACGACCTATCCTCTGGCGACCTAAGCTTCAAGGCGGCTTAAGAACGATCTACTTCATTCTGTGTTGTGAGTTAGGTCATTCGCGACCTACTCTTGAGCGACCTAAGGAGAGAGGCAATCTGGAGCGAGATAAGGAAAATGCGGCACCATTTGCTAGGTCGTAACTCGCTCGCGACTTAAGTGTTATCGCGCTAGGTTGTAGCTCGTTAGCTCGCTTGGCGACTTATCATAGGTCGCTGAAACAACTTCTCGTACACAACTCGCCGTTAGGTCGCTCGGCGACTTACCATAGGTCGCTGATTCATCCTTCCTTGCATAATTCGTTAACTCGCTGAATCCATTAATTCGCGAGCGACTTTCACTAGGTCGTGAACGATCTAAAGTTAGTGAGTTGGTAGACTGCGTTGCATCATCCTCCCCCGGTAGGCAAGAATTCGACCTCGAATTTGCACCTTCCTCTTCCACAACAAGCTCATCCCCATGATACGGAATCAAGCATTTGACGTTAAAAACGTCTGTAGTGTGAATATGATCTGGCAACCTTAACTGATGCATTATCATTGATCTTCTTCAAAATCTTTACTGGACCAATCTTTCGCACTTTCAATTTATTGTACGTTCCCACTGGAAAACAATCTTTTGTCAATACGGCGTAAACCAAATCACCTATTCTGAAGTTCACACTCCTTCGCTTCTTATCCGCCAGTTGTTTATACTTCTCGTTTGATGCAAGCAATCATTCATGAACAGTCCGGTGGCACTCCTGTAACTCAGTCACAAAATCACAAGCTCGCTTAATAACTCCCTTCTGATATGGCACGATCGTCAAATCCAACGGCCCCTTTGGTAAGCTTGAATATACAATCTGAAATGGACTGAAACCAGTACTTCGATTAACAGCGTGATTATGTGCAAACTCTGCCTGACATAATTTCATATCCCAGCTCTTCAAATTATCTTTCACAAGACATCTCAACAAATTTCCCAATGATTTATTCACCACTTCCGTTTGCCCATCTGTTTGCGGATGATAGGCGCTACTAAAATTCTGCTTCGTTCCAACCATCTTCCACAAACTTAACAAAAAATGGCTTAGGAATCTAGTATCCCGATATGAAACAATAGATTCAGGTAGCCCATGTAATCGATACACCTCTTTAAAGAACATTTGAGCAACACGGACGGCATCAGCTATCTTCTTACAAGCTATGAAATGTGCCATTTTCGAAAATCTATCCACCACAACAAATATAGAATCATTTCCCCTTTGAGTTCTAGGCAAACCCAAAACAAAATCCATGCTCACATCAACCCACGGTCTAGTAGGCACAGGTAATGTCATATATAATCCTGCATTTGTAGCGGTTCCCTTCGAAACTTGACAAATATGACATCTCTCCACAAATCTTTCAACTTCTTTCCTCATGGATGGCCAAAAATATGATTTAGAAATCAACTGCAAAGTACGATCTCTACCCACATGACCTTCCTTATGCAACTCCTTCACAATGTTCATTCGTAAGCTGCACTCTGGTATATCTCCTTCTAAAATAACATATCCCAAAAATAAAACACTATGCGTCATGAACACGCATTTCTTCGTTGCAGCATAAAATTGTTCCTGTCCCAGTATCATCAACACTTCTCTCAGATGATGTAAGTGTTCTTCTGGGCTTCCACTGTATATCAGTATATCATCAAAATACACCACCACGAACTTCCCAATAAATGGTCTAAAGATCTGATTCATCACCCGCATAAATGTACTAGGTGCATTCGAAAGACCAAATGGCATCACCAGCCATTCGTACAACCCCTCTCGTGTCTAGAACGTTGTTTTCCATTCATCCCCTGGTCTTATACGAATTTGATGATAACCACTCTTCAAATCGATCTTTGAAAAGATAGTAGCCCCGCTCAACTGATCTAACAAATCATCAAGCCTCGGCATCGGAAATATGTATCTGACAGTTATTTCGTTGAGTGCCCTGCTATCAGTACACATCCTCCACGAACCATCCTTCTTCGGCACTAACAAAGCTAGCACTGCACAAGGACATAAACTTTCCTATACATGCCCCTGTTCAAGCAACTCTTCCACTTGCCTTCTCAACTCCTCATGTTCCTTTGGACTCATACGTTAATGTGGTCTATGTGGTAACACAACTCCTGGAACAAGATCTATTTGGTGTTGTATGTCCCTCAATGGTGGTAACTCGGTTGGCAGCTCTTCAGGAAATACATCTTCAAATTCTTCCAGCACTGGCTTTACTTCTTCAGGAATTTCAACCACTTCATTACTCTCATGTCTAATCAACAAAAATACTTTAGGCTCCTCTTCTACTTCCTTAACAAACTCCTTCAATGATAGCAAAGTTTTCAGCTCTTCAATCTCCTCTAACTTGCTTTCTTCTTGTTGTCGCTTCTTAGGAACTAAAGTGATTTTTGTGCCTTCAAACATGAAATTGTATCTATTGGTACGACCATCATGTTGCACCGCCCTATCATACTGCCATGGTCTCCCCAGCAACAAATGACATACATCCATATCCACAACATCACACCAAATTTCATCTTTATATTTCTTCCCAATCGAAAAATTAACACAAGCTCTTCGTCCAACCTTCACCTCCCCACCTTTCCTCAACCAAGCTAACTTGTTAGGTTTCGGATGCTTCTCTGTTTTCAATGACAACTTCTTTACAGCTTCCGAAGAAATGATATTATCACAGCTTCCTGCATCAATCACAAATTTACAAACCCTTCCCAAGATAGTGCATGTTGATTGAAATATGTTACTCCTCAACCATCTAGTTTCTTCCTCCTGTTTTGGTGTCAAACAAGATCTCCTCATCATTAATGAATACCCTTCATCTCCCGTCAACTCTTCTTCCTCCTCAACTGGTAGTGAATTAGAACATTCAGCTTCTACATCCTCATCCTCTGCCTCAGCAACCATCACTCGCTTCTTTGGCTTTGGACATTCATTGCTTTTGTGACCAAACTCTTGACAATTGAAACATTTGATACCACTATTGACCTTGGTCTTAACAACTTCATTGACAACCGGTTTTGCAACCGCCTTGGAAACATTCGCATTGCTACTAGCCCCTTTCATTTGATTGTTGGAATTTGTAAACACACCACCACCTCTCCTACCTTGCTTTTCCTAAGCTAGAGCTTTTTGATGTGCTTCAGCAACAGATCTGGGATCAAACATATTCACCATATCTTGAATCTGCATTCTCAACCCTCCAACAAATCTAGCGGTCAACTGTTCCTCTGTCTCCATGATGTCATTCCTCGCAATCTATTGATAAAATTCATCCGCCTAATCATTCACTGACTATTTTCCCTGTCTCAGATTCTGCAATCGTTGATACATAAGAGACTGATAATTATACGGCAAGAATGTAGCCTTCATTAACTTCTTCATCTTCTCCCATGATTCAATCTTTGACTTTCCCATTCTCTCCCGTGTAAGTCTAGTTTGCTGCCACCATGCCATAGCTCTTCCTTTCAATCGGTTAGCAACCAACTTCACTCTACAATGCTCGGGAACTTCTTTGAAGTCAAAAATTTCCTCAACATTTGAAACCCAATCCAAAAATTCCTCCGCTACCATTCCACCCTTGAATTCTGGAATTTCAGTTTTTATCCCCGACTCCCATCGTCGATCATCTTCAACTTCCCGATATGCATTTCGTACTTGGTCTCGATCTCGATAATGAACACTACATCTATCACCATCTTCATCAAAAACAGATGTACTTTGATAACGATCTCGACCACCCACATCTCTATGATCACGCATATCCCTTCTACTTTGTCTTTCAACATCACAATATGGCTCATGTTCAAACTCACGTGGAGTTCTTCTCTCTTCATCTCTATACTCATGATGTTCTCTTCTCAATGAAACTGAAGATTCTCTTCTTTCTCGGTAAGATTGCGGCGACACCATCCTCGCTTCCGTAACCGATGGCGAAACTCTATTTCCTCCATGGTTCGAGACTGGCGACCTTCTCTTTTGACTTTGATTCATATCATTCATCAGTTTCTCTAACTTCCCAATGCCTTCATCAAACTTTTCATTGATGCGTTGTTCCATTTGCTCGGCTTCTTCTTTTCTGTACAACGCTTCAACATTCTGGTGGCGATTAGCTCTTCTCGACGGCATTGTCAAAACTTCACAACTTCAACACTTAAACTCTCGGCCTTGATTTACAAAGTGATGCACGGCTTGAATTCTTCAATAAGAATTGACTCCAAGACTCGGCTTAGCTATGATTGGCTAAGTCTAGCTCTGATACCAAATGACGCAGCAGCGGATAACAGAAATGGATGAAACGGTGAAAGTAGCAATCGGTGGATTGAAAATACCAAACGCCCAAATCCATTAATCTCAAAGATACCAGATTCTAGCTATCTTCGTCACGTTGATCGCGCACGATGCCGTGAAAGTAGATCTACGATTCTTCGTACGTTGATCTAGCGCACTAGATTCCATGATTCGGCTTCAACAATCATTGATTCGAGCGCACTCGAATGCCGAAGGTGGAGATAGGAGATCACACTCAACAACCAATTTAAGAAGAGGCACAAAGCACTCAAACAAAAGTTTATTCAAAATCAACTAACTTTTACAAATGACACAACCCCGCTATTTATAGAGTTTTACAACACAGCACTAGCGACCTAAAACAGTACAGACGACCTACGACCTAACATAGGTCGTTAACGACCTAACAGACGCGACCTAAAACGAAACAACAAATACAATACAACACATCATAGCAGCGCGACTTACGACTTAGAGTATTTACAACACATAAGCGACTCAACAAATACACATAACAACCTAACACCATGCAACCTAACAGTTAGCCCAGCTTCATGGGACCTAAGAAAACAGCATATGTGGCATAAGGTCGTTAGCTCGCTTGAATGACCTAAAGAAGTGGCTTCTGAAATCTTCACGCGACCTAGTTCTTGAACGACCTATCCTCTGGCGACCTAAGCTTCAAGGCGGCTTAAGAACGATCTGCTTCATTTTGTGTTGTGAGTTAGGTCATTCGCGACCTACTCTTGAGCGACCTAAGGAGAGAGGCAATCCGGAGCAAGATAAGGAAAATGCGGCACCATTTGCTAGGTCGTAACTCGCTCGCGACTTAAGTGTTATCGCTCTAGGTCGTAGCTCATTTAGGTCATAGCTCGTTAGCTCGCTTGGCGACTTATCATAGGTCGCTGGAACAACTTCTCGTACACAACTCGCCGTTAGGTCGCTCGGCGACTTACCATAGGTCGCTGATTCATCCTTCCTTGCATAATTCGTTAACTCACTGAATCCATTAATTCGCGAGCGACCTTCACTAGGTCGTGAACGATCTAAAGTTAGTGAGTTGGTAGACTGCGCTGCATCAGACCCAATGCACTGCATAATAGCGGATGATATTTTATAAATCCCATATACCGCGATATTCCACCTCGAAGTGGAATTGGTATTGTGCTAACATCTGTGGATGCAGCGAAACGGGTTGGAGGGATCCAACTGGATTCCTTAAATTATATGAATTTGTTTCATATTATTGTATGAATTTGTTTCATATGTTGTGTGATTATTTATTTATAATCTGTGAATGATTATATTTTCGATTGAATGTGTTGAAGGCTAAAATTTAGCCGAATGTAATTTTGGTATCGTTGGATACCAGAAATAAATAAAAAAATTGGATTTTTGAAATTAAAATTGGAAATTTTAAGTAAATTATTTTGAAAGAATTGGTTGAATTTCAAAGAAGGAATTTTAAAGCGTAAAGTTGATTTTTGAAATCTTATCGAATTATTTCCAAAATATGGGAAAAGATATTTATAAATGGATTTTGAATAGTATTATTCGAAAGTTGGGAAATTTATTTAAAATGGAATTTTAGATGGTTCGGAAGAGATAAAGGAATTTATTTTAAAAGGTGATAAATTTGTTTGAAATCCAATTGATAGTTGATTTAGTATTTGAAGATAAATCTTCGGGAAATCGATATGAAAATTTATTTGATGCTGAATGAAAAAAATTGATTTGTGTTGAAATAAATTGGAAATCGATTTGTAAAATGATTTGGGATTTGAAATAAATTGGAAATCAATTAGAAATTGATTTAATGTTTGAAATAAATTTGGAAATTGATTTGTAATTGATTTGGTAATTGAAATAAATTTGAAAATTAATTTGTAATTGATTTGGTAATTGAAATAAATTTGAAATCAATTTGAAATTGATTTGGTGTTTGAAAGTGAATATCGGAAATTAAAATTCACAGTGGGAATTTATAAAGAAAAAGGGAAATGAATAATATCGGGAATTTTATTCCGCGAGTGAAATATGATTTGAAATTTGTTTACAAAGTGATGAAGTGTGAAATATAATTTGAAATTTGTTTTCAAAGTGATGAAGTGTGGAAAAATATATATCTTGTGAAGATATTTTGAAATTTAATAATTTTAGGAAAATTATTTAAATTCGTTGATTTTTGTGAATGTTGTTAGATAGTTAAATAACCGACTATCAATATTTGCCTTTGAAATGGCACTTGATTTGTTTTTAAAACAAACGCTCATTATTCGGTTAAGCCGGGAAAGGACTTTGTGTCATATAACCCATTCCTTTCAGTGATACGCCATGAATGGACATTATTTGAAGACCGGTGTGAAGACCGGGTATTTTCGAAAATGAAAGGACAACCTGTCGAATGTCTTTGCACCGAGTTGCTCCGGTATAGAGATTTATATCACTCTTCTTGTGATGGGAAGTCCGGACGTGATTAGTGAATACCCGGATTGCAAGGGCTACTTTGGAAGTGCCTTTGGTTCCGTTCGATCTCGGAACGGACTTGTATGGATGTGTGTCTGATGTTACACTTTGAGATGTAAAGCTGGTTTCTATCAAATACATTTCTGTTGGTGGCGGTGAATTTATTCTTTTAGCTTAACACCCATCTCTGAGACGTACGAGCTCAGAGGTTATGTAGTTGATGGTTACTAGTGATACATTCCCAATTTGGTAATGTGGCATACGAAGTGCTGTTGATCATTTGTTGATCAAAGCATGGCTTTGTGAAAAAGCGTAGCTTTGTGGACGAGTCTTCGTCGAGCCTCACAAACCCAGTAATGGTCGAAACAGGAATGTTGCGGCAAGGTTGTTAGGGGTCGCGCCCCTAGGGTATGTCCATTTCCTTCTGGATAAGAGGTGATATCAAGGTATGGAGCTCGGATATTTTACCTATGTTGATGCTGCAAATTTATTATACTTTGTGGTTGAGGATGCTCGGATAAAGGTCGGTAACGACCGGGGAATGGCATACTTTTGTGTTAGTTACCTAGTTACAGCTGTACAGCGTGAGGTAGTGTCAGTGTGTTGGTTACCTAGTTACAGCTGTACAGCGTGAGGTAGCGTCGGCCTTGTGTTTGCAGAGATCCGGTTAGGTTCTCGGGGTGTCTTTCCAGAGGCGTTTCCATTTCGGTGTAAGGAAGTTCCTTTGCTTGACCATTTGTTGGAAAATTCAAAGAAACAATACGAACCTTGTACGGTTTTAGTTGTATAACCTGCTATGGAATGTGGCGGTAACCTGCTATTGAACATAGCAGCTATAGTAGGCATACAATAATGGTTGTATGTTGGCTAAGATTAATATTATACTTTCGAAATGTCTTCTACACTATGCACTAGTAATAATATCCAATGATTTTGCATAGTAAGCATGTTTGACTATCATAAGAAGAAATCTCCTCCAATTCTGTGTTTGCATTGTGTGTGTGGTGGGAGGCCTTATGGTTGTTTCATTTTCCAAAAGCATTGCTAATCTGTTTTATTTTATTTGTGAAAATAACTGTTTTACAATCTCACACCAGTCACCATGACTGACTCGGAGTTTATTGTTCCCTTTCTAAACTCTGGGTGCCCATAATTTTACACACGGGCAGCCTAGAGTTATGTTATCAGGATATTCTGAATATTCTGGAGCTTTGGAGGCGAGCTGGATGGCGAGACGTACTCCCGTACTTGTTTATTTATTTCGCTGTGTATTATGTATGTGGACAAGTTATATAACTGTCCAGTGATGTGTATTGTTGTAAACTCTGATGATATAATGTAATGTATAAACTGATATAGTCTTTTGTTTTAAAGATTATTCATTCAGCTATTATATATTGTTCCAATGCGAATGTGAGATTCTGTTGTTGTTTCTGTTTCTGTTCTTTCTTTTCTTCTGTCTTCTTCTACCTCTTCTTTTTAAACCTAATGGTTCGGTTTTCTGGCATTCGATTGCACGGCATTTGATACAGTGGACGTATTAATGTCGACTTTCGAGCGTCGAAAAGTCTGATCGTTACATGTGGTATCAGAGCAATTGGTTAAGCGACAACCCTGGCTCTGTTGGGTGTTACTCATTAGAGATAGAGTCAGTAGTACTCTAGAATGAGTGTGAGTGTAATAATAGATATGAGCGCGTATTTGTTAGTGAATACAAAAATTTGTTTTGTATTGTGTTGACTTATCGGTTGATTGTTTATAGATTCTGGTCGATGCAGTCTGGCCAACTGTAATCAATAGAGATTTCTAAACTCTTAAACAAGATAAACTGACACAGTATTGTTTTAAAATATGGTAAATGAAATAAATTTACCCAAAACTATTTTTGTATGGAAAAGAAATCATTTTCAATAAATTATTTAGTATATGGATGCTTGGGTGTTAGGAAGAGATAATATTGAATTATTATCTTTGTCATATGGAAATTAAATAAGAAATTAAAATAATAACCAAAGATTTGGAGATAAAT
Organism: Allium fistulosum; assembly: GCA_030737815.1. Lineage (NCBI taxonomy): Eukaryota > Viridiplantae > Streptophyta > Magnoliopsida > Asparagales > Amaryllidaceae > Allium > Allium fistulosum. Next base: position 826,558,365 of record CM060901.1, read on the forward strand.
TCATTTAACAAATGAAATGTTTAAATATGAATTGAAAATATAAGGAAATGAATCCATATACGAATGAGATTTGTAAATATAAATTGTAAATGTGATTTATAATTTGAAATAGAATTCCTGAAAGAATATTTGAAAATAAATTCATTAATGGAATGTAAATAAGTTTGATAACTTATAAAATATTTGAATCTGATTGGAATAAGATTCAAATCGAAAGGAATGAATTTGTGAATGAACAAATGAAGCTACATTTGTAAATAAATGAATTGGAAGTTGAAGAAAATAAATTGAAATTTCCTTGTTATTGATAAAGTAAATTCAGGATGAATTGAATATTGAAATTTGGAATTTAAAATGGATGAGTGAATAAAACTAATTGAAGTAAATTAGTAGATGGAATGGATTTGATTAAATGGAAAAAATCAAATCAAAGATTAAACTGGAAATTGTGAAATGGTTGTTGTCGAGTTTGTGAAATGGTTTTCAATGAAATTTGTTTGGTTAATGAAATAAACCGAATGTGATTAATGAAATGCAAAGTGAAATTGAATAGAAATGATTTTCGTTTGACGCAAACGAGATTGTATCAAATCTATGAGTTAATAAAAGCAAATGAAATTGATTTTGGAATCAATTGAAAGGGATGTGAGTTAGATTCATTTAAAAATGAATTGAATATAAGGAATTGCATTGCAAACCATTGAATTGAATGTAAATTATATGAAAGCGATTAAATTTGTATTGAAACCATATAAATTGCTAATGGAAATAATTTTGGATGTATTGCTTATGAAATCTATGTATTTGCTATTGAAATGAGTAAAATGTTAATAGATTTCCTATATATGCCACTTACGTGTTTAAATTGAGTAAGTATAGGTTTTTGGAAACCGTTTAGCTGCATTTGGTTGCGCAAATGCTAATAAATAAGCCGCTTTGCTTAAAAATGCTAATAAAGGTACGCCTACGCAATACAAAATAGGAAATATGAACTGTTTTTGCTTTTCCGACCGAGTGGGTCGATGTATATATATTTATATCTTTTATCAAATTGCAAAAGCCCCTCCGTACAAAGGAGATTCCGCCAAAATTTTCTGATTGTTTTTCAAAATTGTAATGGAAACGTAGGAATTGAACTAGAAAATGAAAACCATTGTTTTGGTTGAAGTTGAAAGCTTTGGAAAAAGGTGAATATTGAATTTTCACTAAGTGAAATTTTGAAGATAAAATGAATTCAAATAGAATTGAAACTGTAAATTGAATTCAAATGGAATTGAAAATGCAAAGTTGAATGGAAATGAATATATAACTTTGTTTGTGAAGTGAAAATAAATATAAGAAGTATGTAAATACTTATATTGAACTTAAGAAAAGAATGAAATTCTTAAGTAAATGGGTATTTGGAATCCAATAAGTAAATTTGGACATTGTTGTTAAGTAAAATATACAGGGGTTATAAAGGAAAATGGAATTGGATTTTGATTTCGAAGATAAATTTGAATTTGCTCGACAAAAGGTATGTATTTGAATTTCAGTATGAAATTTGATTGGGATTCTGATTTTGCCACTTGGCATTTTGTTTTCTATTGGAATTTGGGAGTCCATAGGGACATTTTGTAGTGGTACCGAGCTAGCCGCGCAAAGGAGACGCTGGCGAAATTTTCCGAAAATTTAAAGAGTTAGAGAATTTTTGAGAAATTTTGGATAATTTAAAATTTGAATTCAAATTTAAATTTGAATTGTGAAGTAAAATAAAGTTGTTTGAAACTATGAAAGTGTTTGGAAAGTTAGTTGAAGTGATAACGAATCTTTAATAAAAAGATTTGTTTTGAAAATTTGATAAAACTGTTTGGTTTGGTAAAATGATAAACGGGTATTGGAGCATTCTTCTTGACTTGTAATTTCGGGATGAAATTCTTTTAAGGGGGGAAGATTGTAACGACCCTAAATTTTTGACATTGGAAATCAGGATATTTAATTGATTTTAAATATCTGGAAGTCAGTTTAATTTGAAATTCAAATATCAGAATGAATTTTTGCAATTTAATTATTGAATTTAATTATTAAATCTGGGTAAAAAAATTTGAATCTTCAGTTTTAAGCTGATAAAAAATAATATGAAGGCTTGTAAAATCTATATTGATAATTCTGAAGATATTGGAACTTTCAGAATTGGACTTGGAACTGTTTTGTTCAGTTTTGAATTTTATCGTTTAAATCGATATTTAAAAATAGCGTTCCGAGGCACAGTCTCAGAATTCGACGAAACCAGTTCCATTGGATCCGTAATATTGTATTATTATCGGATTTCAATTTTCGTAATGTTTGGAGTGATCGTTTGGCCGTACGATAAGCAAACGCGCTGAAATTAAATCGAAAATTTAATATTATAACTGGTTCAAAAAGCTATCTTCTCCATACGATCGAATTTGGACTTTGAACCTTTTCCATCGCGTTCGAAATAGGCGTATAACATTATGAACGCCTAGCGGCATGCCTCAATCGGAGGTCAAGTTTTTAAGTTGCATTTACCGGAACGATTGGATTTGAATTTAAATTGAAATTATTTCACATCAAAACTTTATCTACTCACATCAGCAACACAGTAGTAAGTTTATCTTCTCACGCAAGAAAAATTAATACGTTTAACATCAGATAGTCGTGATATTTTTCTCTTTCTTCACAAATGAAACCATATCTTCGTTATCCTCATTCTTTTCTCGTATTCAAAACAACAATGGTCGTGCCTTTTGAAATCAAATCTAGGTGTCCCTCTTTTTTAAAAATAAAATAAAATAAAATAAAATCGTATGGCCTCATTCCCCTCTTCTTCTATTCCAGTAAACGAATCACATCCTCATTCGATTCGAAATCGAACGCAAGAGGAGATCGAGCAACAGAGAACGGAAATGGTTCCAGTTAAGTCCTTCGTCATCGATTCGAATTGGGTTAGGGTTTGATCAGAGTCGTGCGCGTTCGAGGCAGCATCGGTGAATTCGTTCGCGACAGATAGAGCTGGGGTTTCGCGAGTAGGGTTTCGCGATGGTGGAGTCGTTCGTACAGAAGAGGATGGGTTTCACGATGACTGGATGCGATCTCGTGAAGATCGGTGATGCGATCTACTGAAGCCCGAAGTCGAGGAGGTTGAAGTCACGACATGTTCGTCGTCGGCGATCGTGGAGGTGAAATTTGCGCGATGTAGAGATTAGGGCAAGTGCGATAGTCAGGTCGTGGATTGGCAGTAAGGTATTTTGATTTTATTTTAGTTTAAATAATTTAAATTAAGACAGTATAGACTAAAAGAGAACTTATTTTTACAGTAAGATTTAAGATTTCTATTTTAAATAGATTGACAGTAAACAGATAATTTTAATATATATATAAGATTTGGAGAAAATAAGGATTTTTAAATGTTGAAAGAATTTATACAAATTTGATTTTTGAAATCTAAAATTTCTTTTTAAATATATATTTGTATTTACGAAGTGGAAAGAAATAAATAAAAAGAATATACATATACGCATTTTAAATTTAGTAGTTTATTTTAAGATATGTGTTTAGGGTGATTGAGTTATTTTATAGAACTAATTTAATTTTTTCAGTTACTAAAATTTTTGATTAAAGGAAAATTAGTTAAGGTTTGATTATTTGTCTAAATTAAACCACTAGTTTAAAATAAAATCATTGGATAATTAAAACTATCAAAACGAAAAATTATTGTTTGATTCTTTCGAATATTGATAGATTGTATAAATTGTTTATACTAGGTTTAAAACCGTGAGGAAATGATCAAAACGGAAGTGGATTGCAAAATTAAAAGCAAAGGTGAGATCTTCTAACTCAAAATGAAAATATGATTTTGCAGTTATTGATTTATTGACTGTTTGGATGTGATAGTATATATATATATAGTAGTATATAGCAATATATATATATTGGAATATATATATATATATTGGAGTTGTTGATTTCCCGCATTATATAGCGGATGAGACCCTATGCGCTGCATAATAGCGGACGATATTTTATAAATCCCATATACCGCGATATTCCACCTCGAAGTGGAATTGGTATTGTGCTAACATCTGTGGATGCAGGGAAACAGGTTGGAGGGATCCAACTGGATTCCTCAAATTATATGAATTTGTTTCATATTATTGTATGAATTTGTTTCATATGCTGTGTGATTATTTATTTATAATCTGTGAATGATTATATTTGCGATTGAATGTGTTGAAGGCTAAAATTTAGCCGAATGTATTTTTGGTATCGTTGGGTACCAGAAATAAATAAAAAATTGGATTTTTGAAATTAAAATTGGAAATTTTAAGCAAATTCTTTTGAAAGAATTAGTTGAATTTCAAAGAAGGAATTTTAAAGCGTAACGTTGATTTTTGAAATCTTATCGAATTATTTCCAAAATATGGGGAAAGATTTTTATAAATGGATTTTGAATAGTATTATTCGAAAGTTGGGAAATTTATTTAAAATGGAATTTTAGATGGTTCGGAAGAGATAAAGGAATTTATTTTAAAATGTGATAAATTTGTTTGAAATCCAATTGATAATTGATTTAGTATTTGAAGATAAATCTTTGGGAAATCGATATGAAAATTTATTTGATGTTGAATGAAAAAAATGATTTGTGTTGAAATAAATTGGAAATCGATTTGTAAAATGATTTGGGATTTGAAATAAATTGGAAATCAAGTAGAAATTGATTTAATGTTTGAAATAAATTTGGAAATCAATTTGTAATTGATTTGGTAATTGAAATAAATTTGGAAATCAATTTGTAATTGATTTGGTAATTGAAATAAATTTGAAATCAATTTGAAATTGATTTGGTGTTTGAAAGTGAATATTTGGAAATTTAAATTCATAGTGGGAATTTATAAAGAAAAATGGAAATGAATAATATCGGGAATTTTATTCCACGAGTGAAATATGATTTGAAATTTGTTTACAAAGTGATGAAGTGTGAAATATAATTTGAAATTTGTTTTCAAAGTGGCGAAGTGTGGAAAAAATATATATCTTGTGAAGATATTTTGAAATTTAATAATTTGGGAAAATTATTTAAATTGGTTGATTTTTGTGAATGTTGTTTGATAGTTAAATAACCGACTATAAATATTTGCCTTTGAAATGGCACTTGATTTGTTTTTAAAACAAACGCTCATTATTCGGTTAAGCTGGGAGAGGACTTTGTGTCATATAACCCATTCAGAATAGTGATACGTCGTGAATGGACATTATTTGAAGACCGGTGTGAAGACCGGGTATTTTCAAAAATGAAAGGACAACCTGTCGAATGTCTCTGCACCGAGTTGCTCTGGTATAGAGATTTATATCACTCTTCTTGTGATGGGAAGTCCAGACATGATTAGTAAATACCCCGGATTGCAAGAGCTTCTTTGGAAGTGCCTTCGGTTCCGTTCGAACCCGGAACGGACTTGTATGGATGTGTGTCTGACGTTACACTTTGAGATGTAAAGCTGGTTTCTATCAAATACATTTCTGTTGGCGGCGGAGAATTTATTCTCTTAGCTTAACACCCTTCTCTGAGACGTACGACCTCAGAGGTTATGTAGTTGATGGTTACTAGTGATACATTCCCAATTTGGAAATGTGGCATACAAAGTGTTGTGATCATTTGTTGATCAAAGCATGGCTTTGTGAAAAAGCGGTGCTTTGTGGATGAGTCTTCGACGTGCCTCACAACCCAGTAATGGTCGAAACATGAATGTTGCGGTAAGGTTGTTAGGGGTCGCGCCCCTAGGGTATGTCCATTTCCTTCTGGATAAGAGGTGATATCATGGTATGGAGCCCAGATATTTTACCTATGTTGATGCTGCAAATTTATTATACTTTGTGGTTGTTGCTTTGTGGTTGAGGATCCTCGGATAAAGGTCGGTAACGACCGGGGGATGGCATACTTGTGTGTTAGTTACCTAGTTACAACTGTACAGCGTGAGGTAGTGTTAGTGTGTTGGTTACCTAGTTACAGCTGTACAGCGTGAGGTAGCATCGGCCTTGTGTTTGCAGAGATCCGGTTAGGTTCTCTGGGCGTCTTTCCAGAGGCGTTTCCATTTCGGTGTAAGGAAGTTCCTTTGCCTGACCATTTGTTGGAAAATCCAAAGAAACAATACGAACCTTGTACGGTTTTAGTTGTATAACCTGCTATGGAATGTGGTGGTAACCTGCTATTGAACATAGTAGCTATAGTAGGCATACAATAATGGTTGTATGTTGGCTAAGATTAATATTATACTTTCGAAATGTCTTCTACACTATGCACTAGTAATAATATCCAATGATTTTGTGTAGTAAGCATGTTTGACTATCATAAGAAGAAATCTCCTCCAATTCTGCGTTTGCATTGTGTGTGTGGCGGGAGGCCTTATGGTAGTTTCATTTTCCAAAAGCATTGCGAATCTGTTTTATTTTCTTTGTGAAAATAACTGTTTTACGATCTCACACCAGTCACCATGACTGACTCGGAGTTTATTGTTCCCTTTCTAAACTCTGGGTGCCCATAATTTTCCACACGGGTAGCCTAGAGTTATGTTATCAGGATATTCTGAATATTCTGGAGCTTTGGAGGTGAGCTGGATGGCAAGACGTACTCCCGTACTTGTTTATTTATTCCGCTGTGTATTATGTATGTGGACAAGTCATATAACTGTCCAGTGATGTGTATTGTTGTAAACTCTGATGATACGATGTAATGTATAAACTGATATAGTCTTTTGTTTTAAAGATTATTCATTCAGCTATTATATATTATTCCGCTGCGAATGTGAGATTCTGTTGTTGTTTCTGTTCGTTCTTTTCTTCTGTCTTCTTCTACCTCTTCTTTTTAAACCTAATGGTTCGGTTTTCTGGCATTCGATTGTGCAACATTTGATACAGTGGACGTATTAATGTCGACTTTCGAGCATCGAAAAGTCTGATCGTTACAGATGTATGATAGGCAGTATCTCTAAAGTTTGTAACACAGGCTAGGGTATGTAATGAATGTACACATATAATTTTAATTAATAAATCTCTTTTGATCATTCTCTTTGTGCATTTCTTCTATCTTCCATCAAATCAATTTAATAAAGTATTTAGAAATAAAAAGTTTAAAGGAATATTAGAAATGGCTTATTTAAAAAGTATTTAAATTAAGAAATTATTTAAGAATATATTTTATAAAAGTATATTTTATGAATTAAAGAGTAATTAGCAAAATTAAATTGATGTTTGAGAAAGCTGGATTTGAGAATTCATATCCTAATATTTTTAAAAAGTTTAAAAGGGAAAGTTATATAAAATAAATTAAGTTTGGAACTAAAATTATAATGAGATGTATTAACAGGGAAATTTCAAAAGAATTTTGAAATAAGAATTATAATGGTATTATTACAAATAAAGGATAGTCGATTTCTTTTCGAAAAGAGATAGAAATATTTTTGGGAATATATGTTTTGAAGAAATAAAGTGTAACATCCTCCTATTTGGAGGCCCAAAGCTAACGGCTACTGATGCTGCAGTCATCCATATTTATTAATCCTCGGGGACCAAACACGGTGATATTAGATACACTGATACATAGAAACAAAAGAATATGAAAAAACTTTTAAACATTAAAACAAATTCCACATTCTATTTCAAAATATTCCAAATTGATTAAATAATCCTAATTCGCAGACCACGTTCAGATAACATATAATTATAACAAAATACGCCAAGAGCGACATATGAAGATGCCCTCTTGGTAGATCAGAGTATATAGATAGGCATGAAAACAATTTGCCTTTACAAACAAACACACAGTGTAAATAGAAGAACTCTAATAACAATATTGCCTCCTGCACGTCTTCAGAAGCTTTATTCGTCTAAAAGAACACCTGGAAACCTTAACTCTCAGCCTACTTAAAATCAATTGAGTACTCGAGAGTTTAAGGGAAAAAAAACTTCGAGTCGGACATAAAGCCTGGTATGAATAATAATTTACCATCTCAAACCATTAAGATATCTAGTGAGACCGCGCCGCTTAGCAGACTGGGTTTTCCCCTCACCAGTATCCTAAAACATTTATAAAACCATATACTGTGCTCCTGCATCCACAATGGTTAAAACATAGTATTTCAAAATATTATGATGATATGCAAAACAAATAAATCAATTCTGGATGACCCATCCCCATTCATTCTGACTATCTGTCTTAATTATAGTTTTTAGGATTACCATTAACCTGTTAAAATGTTAAGGATTATCTGTCCAATTACTTAGTTTTCATGGGATCACTAAGAACCTATTGGTAACTCCAATATCTTGTTTCTTATCCTAGTTTTCATGGGCTAACTAGGAACCTATTGGCTGACTACCAATATCTTAATCCGGATATAGTTTTCATGGGCAAACTACAAACCTACTGGCCCTTGCCAGTATCAAATCATAGTTTTCATGGGCTGACTATGAACCTATTGGCCTCTGCCAATGTCATATAGTTTTCATGGTCTTACTGCAAACCTATTGGCCCCTATCAATATCTTTAATTAAAACTTTAACATCTGTTAAGTTATATTCACTACTGGGTCAACCTAACTGGTTATTCTGCCCTTCCTAAAATACAGTTATGGGTTAATAACAAAGTTAATAACATTTCTAAATCTTTATTTATGCCATGGTTATTACTTTAAACTGAGATTGGGTTTATGTTTTGAAACCAAAACATTTCTTTCGAAATCTCTGGATAACCTCCTTTCGAAAGCAAAGATCTCTTTTCAAAACGTTGAATAGATACCTTTTGAAGACCTTAATAAACATTCTCTTTCAAAACCTATTATACCTTTTGATGGTATCAAATCATCTTTTAAAAATATAGAGCTTCGAAACAAATGAAAGTACCCCTTTCGAAAACATTTGGATCAAAACGGTTATATACGAAAGTATCTCTTTCAAAACCAACAAAAATTTGTTTTGGGAAAAAATTGATGGTGTCAGAACCATCTTAATCGAAAGTAAAGGACCTTAGAAAAATCAAAACTTCGAAGGATAGAGTCGAAACCCCCTTTCGACTTCATCACTTTCGAAACCCTCAACCCCTTCGAAAGCATTCAGGAAAAAGGCTTAGGTTAAAATAGAAGTAACCCTTTTGACAACATAGATGACTTCAATATAGTCGAAAGGGAGATTAGTGGCTTGGTTTTGACTGAGGCGAAACCTTCCCTTTCAGAAGCAATTATTTAAAAGAAAAAGGTACTCCTTTGAAAGCAAACACTTTAACACAACATGACAACCTTCTTCGAAAGCTAATTATAAAACCTTTTCAAAAGCATAACTTTCGATTGTGTCGAAAGCTTTTGGTAAAAATAGGCAAGATTTTAACTTTTAAAAACAAAGCAGGGTTTCGACCCCATCAGAAGCTACCCTTTTCGACACCATGGCTCCCGCCTTCCTTCCAATCCACTGCATACCATCTAAGTGATATCTTGTGTATTGGTTTCGACTTCTCGACTGGAATGAGGTGGAATAAAATGAGTCGATAGGTCCTAACTAATACGCACGAAACACCATTTTCTGGTTTAAATGCTGAATTATAGCACTTTTAGTAATTACTTTCTAACAACTTATCTATTTGTAAACTATTGATTGGTTGTCATAAAAACTTTTCAAATACTTTACTTTTAAAACTGCCACACTAATCCCTATCCAAATTAAAGGAAATAACGTTAAAACCTTTCCATATAACCAAAAACCGACATTTGCTAAAAAGCCCTTCTTTCAAAATAATTTATTTCCCCTAGTAAATCAATTGTGAAAAATCCCCAAAAATCACAGAAAATTGATTTCATCATGTAATCAAACATATTAAAATTTTAGACCCAATTTCTTACTGAAATTCTCGAAATAAATTTTAAACCAATTATATAATATCTTTCATCAAAAATTCATAATAAAATTTCAATAGCTTGGAAAATTCTGAAAAGTAAAACCCATCTCCAAAATCATGTTTTACTTAACATAAATTTTTTTCCACGGTAATTAGAAATCATATAATCTCGGTTTTATACTAAAACCGTACAAAATTCATGTGCTTATGAATTAAAATAAATCATCATAAATAACTCAAGCATATCATCATCCATTTTATCACAAAAACGAATTTAAATCATAAATCCGAAACTATATAATCATAGAATAAAATAGAGATGGTGGAAGATTATTATTCACCTTAAACTTGATAAGGAATTTGAGATTTGTTGTTGATTAATCCTCCCTAGCTTTTGATCCTTAGCTTTAGATTAAAATTCCTCTTTTCTTCTTTGATAATAGCCGGCTTTTGCTTAAGGTTTAGAATTTTCGTTTGTGAAAGTGGAAATGAAACGTGAAACATGAATGGACAATGACAAAGGATATAACCGTGAAAAATAAATGGCTATTTACTAATATGCCCATGTGTAGTTTAATTAACCAATAAACCATTTTAAAGCCCATTTTCTTTATTAATAAGCACGGCCCTATTATGTAATTTAATTAAATTTTAATCTCCTTATCATCATTATTCTATTTAATTTATCTAGTTAAATCTTCTGAATAATATTATTAAAATTAGGGATGTTACATAAAGGGTTTATAAAAGTACTTAAAGCAAAAGATAAAAGATTTATGAAATGTTCTCATAAAGATATCTAAGGTTAAACAAAGTATGGATGTTGTACATAGACATTTCGTCACACGATCCTGATCTAAGATTCAAGTACGGAACTTGGAGTTGTTCTCACTGGTCCAAAAGAGGATTTATCACTCGATTCTTGACGATGAACATTGACGAGGGTTTATGATTGAGTACTTGAGTTTTCTATCATAGTTGAGATCTATGTAAGTGAGAAAAAATGTTTCTAATCAAAGAGCCTGATTAGAGTCCGCACCAGAGGATTGGGTGATCAATACTTGTTCGAAAGAAACGTTGTGGATAAGAATAGTAGATCAAATCAGATATTATGTGTGGATGATCTGTGTACATCATACAAATGTAATTTTAAAAAATAAATATTTTGGCTAAATACTTTTGGGTTTTGTTTTGATATAATTTCAAGGACAAAATTCTTTTAAGGGGAAAGAATGCAACGACCCTTAATTTTATCACTTTTAAATGGAATATTTAATTAACTTTAAAATATTCAAATATAGAATTTTCAAAAATTTTATGTTCATGTTTTATACGATAAATAAATATGATAAACTTATTTTTAGAATTTGATTACAAAATCAAGTAGTTTGGATTTTCGTTGAAAAGTGACAAAAGCCTGTTTTCGATAAAATTGGATATATGTTCAGATTTTATTTTTAATGATAAATGATTCTTTTTTAACATTGTTATATAGTGGTAGTAATTGGTTGATAGAAGTTTTATAACTATATAAATACTTGTTTTATAAAATAGACAAACTTCGTCGCACTTCGACAAATCAACGTCGTATTTTAAATTGATTTTTAATATTATTTAATATGGTTTTTGTAATGACCCGGATTTTCTAACATTTAATTTTGAATATTTAAATGTTTTTTAATATTGGGTTTGAAATATAAATTAATTTTGAATATGAAGATTTTGGTTGAGATTATAGAATGAATTAAAATTTCAAATATAATGATTTATCGTAATACGGAAATAATGAATAATTGAAATTTGAGTTGAATATGAATCGAAGATTTCTAATGTGAATATAAATTATATTTGAACTAAAAAATTGAGTTAGCAAGTTTTTAAAACTTGAATTTCAAGTGATTTTGCCAATCCTTGAAATCGTCGATTTAATCGACTCGTAAAAATAGCGATCCGGGGCACAGTCTTGGAATTCGACGAAACTAGTTCTATTAGATCAATAGTGTATTATTATCGAATTACAATTTTCGTAGTGTTTGGAGTTACCGTTTGGTCATATGGGTTTGAAACGCGTTGAAATTAATATTGGAAATTTAATATAGTAAGTGGGCTTAAAAAGCTATCTTCTATACGATCGAATTAGGCCTCGAGACAAGTTTCATTGGGTTCGGAATAGGGGTATAACTTTAGAAAAGCCAAGTGGCATGCCTCAATTGGAGATCGAGATTTCATAATATGTAATACGAGATATTTTCAATATTAAAATAAATTAAATCAAATCAAAACTGAAGCGCCACCCTAAACACGTACTCAAGCCACCCTACCCTTAAAAACATGCCGCCCTATCACTCTCTCCATGATTTAAGCAGGTCGACACCACAAAACAAAAAAAAGAAACGAAATTAGTTCGTATAATACATATATAAATTAATAAATCGTGAATCGCCTAAGGCTGGAAGGGAAGTCGAGGCTGGAGTGTGGGCTGCTGCTAGTACGGCGAGGGGAGAGGCTGCATTCGTGGGAATGGGAACTGGATTTGGGCTGCGATGTTGGTGTCGCATGTAGGCGATTGGAGGGAGGAGCAAGGCGTTCGCGATTTTAGGGTTTCAGGTGAATGTGGCAAAATCAAGAGTCGTCGACACTAGGCTATAGTGAAGCACAAAGGAATGACCAGGCTGCATCCAGGTGGAGGCACGTGGCTCTGATGATGATGGGGAAGGAGTAGACCGAGTTAACGATGGTGGTTGCACATGATCGATGCGACCTGGTGGAGTGACTGTGATGTTTGGATTTGTAGGTAGCGATGTACGGTTGCACAGGTAGCAGAAGCTCGTACATGTCAGCATTTTGGGGCTGGGGTGTTGCTGGTAGTCGATGTTGGTGGTTCAGGTGCTCGCCAAAAGCAGGAGGATGTGATTTCAGTTTCTGGACATGGGAAGTTTCATGTTGAGTAAGGAAGGAGGATTATGGTTAAATAGGTAATTAGTTTAAATTAATTATTGGTTTACTAATTATAAATTAAAAATGGAAATCATTAATTTATATAATTCATAATTTGTTTATTCGAGGTTCAAATCGAACGGAATCAGTCATGTGGGGTTCGTAGCTGCGGAATCTACACTATAGAATTAAATTGGAACGATTAGCAATTTCGAAAATCAAGGTGAGTAAATATTACTTATTTGGATTACTGGATTTAATTTCTAATAATCAAAATTAATTATTGGATGATTAGTTGGATTGATATATTATTATCTGTTGAATATTATATAATACATAGTAGTATATATATTAGTAGTTGGGTATATTCCCGCCGATTGGAGCGGATGAGACACTATGCGCCCTACATAATAGCTGATGACCCTATATTATCGCAATATCCCGCCTCGATGCGGAATTGGTATTTTATGATATATAACATTTGTGGGTGCAGTGAAACAGGTTGGAGGGATCCAACTGGAATCCTCGTGGTTGATTTTATTTTCATATATATATGATGTGTGTGGATAATCTGTTATAGATCGATTGTGATATGTTTGACTTATTGGATGCTATTGTAGCACTGGCCTTAATTTTGGTATTATAAATACCACAAATAGCATTAGTGAATTTGAAAAGAAGTTAAAAGGAGAATTTGGAAATAAAAAAATTTATACTTAAATTTTGATTATTAAATAAGAGCTGAGTTTGAATTAAATACAAGATTTGATTTTGGAAATTTATTTAACTATCTTGTAAAGTGTTTTCGATATAGATATTTTTAAATAATCCATACCCGAAATTTTTAAACAATAAGTTTTAAATGAAATTTCTTAAACTAGGGAATGGAAGTCGAAATTGAGATTTTTAAAAGAATTGGGAATATAGTTTGGATTATTTAAGAAATAGGTTTCTAAATGAAATTTTAAATAGAAATCGATTTATAAATGGAGTTTTTTTTAATATAAATTTGATGTTAACAGAGAAAAACCAGAAATGAGATTATAAATTTATAAACGACGTTTATAAATAAAAGGGGAATGATTATCGTTTGATAAGTTAGAAATAGAAAATTCACTGAGTAAATTTAAAACGAGGTATGGAAATCAATTTAGAAAAAATAATGAATTTTATTTTGGAATTTGGAAATAGTTGTGAAATTGGAGTTGGAAATCGATTTTTGATAAATCGAGAGGGATTTAAATATAAAAATGGTTACGTTGAATTATAAAAATAAACTTTTATCGAGAAGTTAGTTTTGTTTTTAAAAGGAGATTTAATTTCTTAAACTATGGAGTTTAAAACTATTGAAATATTTCGGAAAGTTGGTTATTTAAATATTCATTATTAGTTGAAATGAAATTTTAATTTTTATAATAAGCTTCGTGAATCGATTATTATTACTTATAAATGATTTGGAAATTAGTTATCGCCGTCTATTTAAAATGCTTTGATATTTTAAATAATTACTTAAAAGGGTTTTGAAAATAAATTATTATTCTTTTAAATTACTTATTTTATATATATAGAGTTTGGGAAATTGACTGAATTTATTTACAAATACTCTTGAGATTTGTAAATCGTGTTTTATTTAATGGATGTGATTTTATAAGAGAAAATCTTATAACAAAATTTTGGAAACTTGAGAAAATATCCAAAGTCTTTAGATACGAGAACTTCGAGAATGAATTTGAATTCATAATGAAGTTATAAATGGTTAGATGAGATTATAAGTGAGTATAATCGATTTTGGAATTCTAAAAGGAATTAATATAAATTCCGGAGGTTTATGAGATAAGCTATAAAATATTGCCAAAGTTTTGATACTAGAAATGATTTAGGAAAATAGACTTACAATATTTTCCTAAGTGTTGAAATGAAAGGTTTTGGAAATATTTTAGCGACGAAAGGATTTATATAGAGATATTTATCCAAGAAATGGATTATAAATCGAATTTGAAAATATTTCACTAAGTGTTGAAGTAAGATATGATTTGAAAATATCCTGTTATGGATAAGTATTTGAAATTGTTTTCAAATGTTGGAATGCTGGAAGAGAATTGAATATATATCTTTGTAAGATATTTTTAAAATAAATGTTTTTTTGGAAATTTTATAATATGGGCCTAGTGACTGCTTATGTGTGGAATTTGATAGTTAAACAACCGACTATCAAATCTGTCCAAATTCGTTAATCATTTCGAAGGGATCGGGATCAGATTTAATTATTTGAAAACCACTTCGATCTGATTTGTGCGTTACGATTTGTGATATCTCGAAGATTTTGGAGATGGTGATCTTGAAGGAGATTCGGTTTGTTTAGACCCATAACAACTTGTATGGATGAATGCTATCATTGCATTATTGCCTAGAAGGCAATGTTAGCATTCCAAGTATGAATGTTATTCTTAAGGTAAACGTAGCCTCAAGCCTCATCAACAGAGAAATGACAAAAACAGGGCATGCAGCAAGGCCAGGTAGGTTGCTCCCATTAGGGTATGATCATCACTCATTTAGAGTGGACATCTATCATTACTTTCATTTATATGCGTTCGGGGCCCATTAGTGGTGATCATATTCGGTACTAGTAGTCAAGTGCTAGGCCAGTCTTGTGTGGCAGGGGTACATGATGTTCTTGTCAGACCTCGGTGCATTTTATCTAGAGATGCAATATTGGAAGGTAGTTCCTTACCTTGTCATAGTATGAAATCCATTCTCCAATAAGCACTGTATGGTTTTGATTGTGCCCAACTATGCTGAAACGTGAGATGCAAGCATTTCAGCTATTTTATAATTTATTTTCTATAGACACTATTATTATATCAGATGATTTGATATAAAATGCCTTGGTTATCGTAAGGTAAAAACCCATCATATTTATGTGTGGCATGGTCTTACGAGATACCTTTGTTTTCAAAGGATTTTGATAACAGCAATAATTCAAATTGAGTGTGTTTTCTCACACTGGTTTTCCAAACCGCCTCGGGTGTTATTTTATTATAATGCTCGAGAAAGGCCGAGTATTAAAGATTTAAGTTGGGATGCTATGGAGCTCAGGAGACAAGCTGGAGGATTCTCAGGCGTATTATACGTAATTGGTTATTTCTGCTGTGTGAGTCATGCTGTATATTCAGTATTTGTGAGGATAAGTTATTATAACTGTCTAGATTGATTGTTGTACTCTGATGATTGTGTCTATATTAACAGCTACAGATTCTTTTGTATAAAAGTCTGCTCTTATCTATTTTATATTTTTCTGCTGCGATTTGTGAGATTTTATGTGTTGTTTCTGTTTTCTTATACCTCTTTCTTCTTCACCCACAATGATCCGGTATTTTCGACACTCGATTGCTCGACATGCTATACCGTGAACGTATTGATGTCGATTTTCGAGGACCAAAAATCCTGGTTCGTTACACTTTTATAACTAAAATAAACTTGTTTTAATCGTTTAAAGACGATAAGAATCTTATTTTCAAGTTTTGTTTACATAAATAAATATGACCGGAAAATGTTTTATTGAAAATCTACGTTTTGTTCAATATAAATTGTGTAAACATTTTGCAAATTGAATAATTATTATATAAACACACTAACAAAGAAATAAACACCCCACTTATATTAACTAAGGATTAATTAAGCTAAATGTTTAATTAGGTAAAGAAAAATACTAAAAGAAGATATTTTCACCAAATCCAACACAAGTCAAATCAAATCTCACCTTAAGTCCATTTTTCCATCTAAATACATCCCTTAGCTATGAGGTGAAGAGACAAGAAGTGAGTGAAGTGATGGGGGAGGTGAGAAGAAGGGGAGGGCCGAAAATGATGGTGATGGGAAAGGGGATAATTTTGTACATTTACACTCCTTAATGCTTAAGGAATTCAAGGCTATAAATACTCAAGCTTTTATCTCGTTCTCTCACACAAATCCATCTCTTCTTCTTCTTCTTCCTTTAAGCTATTTTAATGGGTTCTTTCTGTAGGAAAGTAATGGGAAAAAATAGAAAAAAAAGTAAAGTAAAGTGAAAATATAGTATTCCACCTCAAAAGCAAGCCCAAACCCCACCTCTTTCTCTTCTAAGTACACGACACCACCGTCATCACTAAGGCCGAACTCCACCACCCAAACAAGGCTAGGCCGAGCCTATAAGGGGAAAGGAGTTTGGAAAGCTTTGAAGCAAGAAAAAGAGAAAGAAGTGCCGCCGGTTTTGTTTCAAGAAGTTAGGAAAAAGTTTGAAGTGTCACGGGAGCTCTACCGGATTTTCTAGAGCTTGGGAAGGAAGGAGTAATTGCGATTGTGAGTACTCACATTCGTGTAAATAATTCCTAGTTTAATGATATGAAAATATAATATACATTGGATGATTAAATGTGTGATTACTTGGTAGATTACTTGTTTGAATATATGGATGTTAATATGAATGATTACTTGGTTTGACAAACGATAAGAGAAATGGTTAGTAATAAGTCATAGTTAATTTAATGAGAATTAAATCCATATAAGTATGTGTATGAAAATTATTTAGCCTTTTAATGATTTTAAAATATCTAAAAATCTTGAAAATGATATTATAATATGGAATGAAGTGAAATATGAGTTTGAAATACGAAAATATTATTTAAAATGAGTTTAAAATGGTTTAGAAATGTTCTATAAACATACTAAAGTGTTTCAATGAAGTTTAAATAGAAAATGGAAAACAAGTTAGAACTAGGCGTATCGCGTAATCATAGTTCATAATTTCACGCTAAAGAATTCAAATAAGTATACGAAATGGAATGTAGCTCGGAATTATTCAAGATAAGAATTTTCTGGACTATTGTATCCATAATTTTTAAATGAAGAAAGAAAATCAAGATTTCATCTTGTAAATTTTTAAATAAATCCAAAACAAATTTTTAGAAAAATTGCGGTTTTGCATATTAAAACCCGAGTTTGAAATTGATTTAAAACAAATATTTTAAATGTTTAAAAATATGAAATAATTTTTATAAATCTTTTAAAATGTTTTAAAGGAAATTTGAGTTATATAAATCATTTTCCAAAAGATATAAAAGTCATTTTGATCAATATAGCTTTTAAAACACTTTTCACATCATTTTTAAATAACTTGTGAAATATGATTTTAAACTTGACCATTCTTTTTTTATATCTTTTATAAATGGTTTTAAAAAGAATAATTATGTATTTTAAATAATGATTTGTAAGTTTTATAAATCATTTTAAAAATGAAAGGAGTATGCAGAAACGACTAGTACATTTGTCTCACCTGTGAGATCTAAACCGTAAAACAAGGTGTGTAACTAAGGTTAGGAATGGAGCAACCAGTGCCTTGAACTTACCTGGCCTCTATTTTCTCTTTTTGACGAGGGGTGGAATAGATCGAAGGGAAAGCCCGGATGCTCTAAAAAAAGATCCCGCTTAAGTTTTTCCAAACGTAAGGAATTTTCAAAAGAGTTAACTTAAACCAGATTTTTAATAGTATAAAGGATATTCTGGTCAAACTTTGTATTAAGTCTAAGAAGTGAACTTGTACTATCCACGTGAATTTAAAAGGTGATTCCACCGTTATTCCATGAATAGTATGAGTTGAATACGGAAGTAAATCTAGGTATGATTAGTCTAATCTTTTACTCAATACAACTTGGTTTGGGGTTTACAGTAAACTATGTCTTAAATAACATTGTTTTTGACCCACTAAAATGTAATGATTTGAATATAAGAAATCTTTGATTTAGATTTAAATAATAATTTGGAAATGTTTTTCCTAAGTAAAAACTGAAACGATTTTGAATTATTTGAAGATTCAAAAAGGTATAATTAATCAAAAAGGATTTGATAAGTGAGGCTTAATGATTCCATGTACTACTAAGAAAATAAATGGAATAATTTAAAATAATATATCTCTCTGATATATTTATGAATGATTAAAAAGATGAATTAAATTGAATGATGATTGATAATCACATATGAACTTAACATCTTTTTGATCGATGATTGGTTCGGAGGAACCGGGTCAGATTTGGGTAACTCCTATCTTAGAACCATTTCGAACCAATGCATACGTTCAAAGAAGATATGATGAAGATCATGATTTTTAAAGATGGGGATCTTCATGATGAAGAGATGCTTGCCACCACTCCCTCGCGGTGAAATTTACCATATCATATATTTATGGTGGAAGCGGTGCTCTGTTATGAAAATCTTTGATCACGAGGACTAATCGCTACTAATCCTAGGGATAATTCTCGACAGGATGTAGTAGGAGTGCCTTTAGTTTCGTTCATTCCCAAAAAGAACTTGTATAGACGAATGTCTGACATTGCATTTCTGAGTTCATGATGTTGACTTTTACAAACATACATCTGTTTGGTGGCGGAGAAAGCAACTTCTCTTAGCTTAACACCCGTCTCTGAGACATACAAGCTCAGAGGTTGTACATTCTTGAAAGTCAATAGTGATCGATGGAATGACAATGTAGCATTCAAATTGGAACCTGATATGATCAAAGCGTGGCATTGAGGAACGTAACCTCACAAACCTCACATCCCAGGAATGATACGGGATACTATGTGGTTTGCAGGTCAAATTTTAGGCTATCAGCTATGAGGAATAAAAGGCATCTGTTGCCTTAAGGTGATGACATGGACAAGTATAGAGGATGACGAAGATCATGTAAAGCCACTGAGTAATAATCTATTCCATGGTAGTGTAGCAGTATAGTTCGAAGGCTAACGAAGATCGTGTAAAGCCACTGGAGTGAACTAGTATTGTTATACGTGGATATTCGGGTCTGAATGATCACTAGTTCCCTATCATGTTGGAAATCAAATTTCTAATATGAGCTTTACGGTTTTGATTATAGTCTTAAAATATCTGTAATGCTTTGCAAACATTCAGCTACCCCTTGCTAGAATTTAATAATGGCAAAAATTTCGGCTATGTTTATATATATTTACTTGGAGAGGATTTTCAAAGTAATGTTATTAGAAATAACATCAAATGGTTTAAGCATAAAGTATTTTGGTTACCATGAGGTAAAAACCCGACCGTATTTATGTGTGGGCATGGTCTTATGAGATACCCTTATTTAAAAATGTTTTTAATTGACATCAGCATTAATAAAATTGAGTATCTCATGCCGGCTTATCAACTTGATCCGAGTAATTTTAATACTCGGGTCTGATCCGAGTAGTTTCAGATTTTGTTGAAGACGCTTGGAGTTTCCAGAGGAGAGATGGAGATCTTCATCTACGTATGGACATATTCTATTACCCGCTGTATCTATTGGAATTGTTTTTACATTTATAAGGACAGTGAGTTTATAACTGTCCAGGCTGAATCCAAGTTAGACTTTGATATTGTATTCAAGATTTCCATTGTAAAGATTACAGTTGAAATAATATATGTTATTCCATTCGTGTGAGATTCTGTTCTATCCTTATTT
The DNA here is from genome assembly GCA_030737815.1 of Allium fistulosum. Lineage (NCBI taxonomy): Eukaryota > Viridiplantae > Streptophyta > Magnoliopsida > Asparagales > Amaryllidaceae > Allium > Allium fistulosum. Next base: position 826,578,674 of record CM060901.1, read on the forward strand.
TCCTTTTCCTCTAACAATCGGGTTTTCCAGCACTTGGATTTGCGGCACGAGGATGTATTAGTGTCGATTTTCGAGGGTCGAAAATCCTAGTTCGTCGCACCTTCTATTCATTCATCTCCTAAAAGACTTGTATGGATGAGTGCTGTCATTGTGTCAACATCTAAAAGGCAATGTTAGCATTCCAAGTGGCAGTGCTATAGTAAAGGTAAATGCAGCCTCAAGCTTAATAACCTAGAAATGACCCAAACAGTGTATGTAGTAGGGCTATGTGGGTCGCTCCCATCAGGGTATGTGATCACCATATCTAGAATCGATATTTGACCCATTTTATATGCTCCAGTTTGATTGCTATTCCCAACCATAGTGGTGGTGTATTCGGTACTAGTAGTCAAGTGGTAGGCCGGTTCTGTGTGGTAGGGTTACAAGATGTTCTTGTCAGACCCCAGGTGTATTTTATCTAGAGGTGCACCTTTAGAAGCTAGTTCCTTACTTGGTTATGTATGGAATCCATTTCCCAATAAGTGCCTTTGGTCTTAGTAGTATACTTATTATGCTAGAATTTAGTTAATATAACAATTTCGTCTATGTTAACTATTTACTTGAAAACCATAGACACTATGATAATATCATTGGATTTCTATATAAAGTGTTTTGGTCATCGTAAGGTAAAAACCCATCTGTGTTTATGTGCGGCGTGGTCTTTCAGAACAAAATTTATTATATTCATCTCATTCAATTAACTTATTATTCTATCATCTTTATTAGCATTTTTTTATAATTAAAATCTAAGTGTATAACATTTATTATAAACACTCAAATTTTATTTATAAAATCATTTTATATTGTATATTATCCAATTACATTTTAACTTCTGAATAATTTAGGTAAGTTATATTGAGATGCAATTTAGTACTCTACAAATAAAATTTTCAAATTCAATTATTTCAAGTTTAAATATTTATCCAAAATTTAGCTTTATTTATAATTGAAAACATCCTTTAACATAATTTTAAGAATTAAATTTCCATTTAATTTCAAACCTTTAGAGATAATTATGTATATACTATATATATTAAATCAAATTAAATTTAAAATAATATTCCCAAATATATATAAATCAAGTCATACTTAAGAAATTCAAATTAAAATATTTTCCAAACAAAACCGTAGCAAAGCTACAGAATGGTTTCTCCACTTCGAAACTCGAAAATGAATGTCGATGATGCGGCCGCCATCACCAAAATTATTTTCCAGCGACAAAGAGAAGAGCACTGATTTCAACATTTTAAAATTCTTTGAAAACGGTTTCTATTTGAAAATACCTTCAATAATATACATTTTAAAAATTTAAAAACCAATGCTTGAAATCAGTGGAAATTAAATTCTCAAATTCTAAATTTTAAATTCATTTAAATTTCAAATTAGTTTATAATCCATGTTTAAAAATTCATTTATAGAACAATAAGTGATAATCAATTATTATCATTTCAACAACCAATTTAATTAACGTATTAAATTTCAGAAAATTTTACTTATATATATTTATAATATATTCATACAAATTTATTTCATTTACCAAATTTGAAAATAATATTGTGTCAGTTTGCTCTGTTCAAGTGTTTTGGAAATCCTATCGATAGCGTTGATCAGACCAATCGATCGAAAACCCAAATCAACATCAACAACTCAAACAACACAATATATAAAACATTTTAATATTAATTACAAATACACTCCCTCACTCGATACCTCAAGTATTGAAAAGACCCTCCTATTTACACACTAATTTCATTAGTGATTTTTTTTTTAGAGATGATATATATATATATATATCATCCATTACAAATATATTTCCCAGGGTCATTTTCTTTCTCTAATAAACAAAATATATCCAGGATCTTTCACAATATAAAAATATTGTTTTAATTCTAAATCATTCTTAACATACATATATGAAGATATCTATGTTATATTCTACTTGAATCAGAGCATGATATTAAGTAGAAATCCTTTTTAAATCTATTAAAATGTGATAAATTCCCTTTTTAAAAGATTACTTATTGTATCCTGATTTTTGACTATAGTGTCCACTGGAAATATGTACTTTAGGCTGTTATTATAACTAAGAAATGATCAAGCAATAATCAGTGCAAAGCAAGCTTATAATATAGATGATTGTCTTAAAGTCTGGATAGTATCCAACTCAGGTTAAAAGAAAGTGGATCATAAGTGAACACAAGCAACATCTAGGCGTAATGGAAACGCGCCTAACTTATACATGAGAGGTCACGAGTTCGAGTACTATGCTGGTCGGTTCAAACATAATTTTTGTTTTTTCTTTTTATTTTCTCCTGTATGGTTTTGGAATCTGATACCTACCTATATCTGCCCATATATACTCAATTTTTACTTATAATCTATCATACAAAACAATATTTCTTGCTTTATTATTTTTGAAATCCTTTCCTACAACTGTTCTAGGAATTTATAATTATGTTTTTGCCCAAATATCAACATGTACACAGATATACATGTACATGTCAATGTCTTGGCTCATTTTCCAGAAAACTGAGCTCAAATGTTCCCTTGCTTCATTGATTTGAAGTGAATCATTTGGCCTAACCTATGGTCTAACCATGTGGTTAATCTGACCATTCTCTTGTTTGCATTTTACAACCCAGAATATACACAAACATTGGTACCTCTCCTTTTCAAAAGCATGTTTATATATATTTGTATGAATCAGACACCTTGTGATCAGATATATATCATTCTTCCTAACCATAATTCTCTTTTAAAAATACATCTTCAGGGTATAAACACTTTTTCTTGCATTTGGACATATATCAATATCATAAATTGAAAATATAGCAGTTTAATTCTTTTCTGGGTTTTCCCAATATAATTTTCTATATATCTATATTCTTTTTTTTTTTTGAAAGGACTCAGGATTAACTGAAATCATCATAAAATGATTATGCTTATAAAATCCAGATTTTTCCCCCTAAATCAAAACAACTTTAGCAAATAGGTTTTCAAATCAGTTTAACATCAATATCCTTAATACATACCAAATCAGAAATAACCAGAAACAACATAGCATATGTCTCTTACAAGTTCTTCCTACTTAATACATTTAGATAGCCATATCATTCAGGGAATACATGCATGAATTAACACATTCTAGCTTTTATTTCTAATTATCTTAGCATCCTCTATTCCATATCTTTTTAATCTTGCTTACTTAGCTCCATCACAACCTGCAAAAGCATTAGTGGCTGCCCCATTATAAATGAGACACCCCCATGTGCCATGAGCAATAAGGGTCAGATCTATGATCTGGTGTGAGCATTTCTAACATATCCATGATATTAAGCTAAGGATACAGCATAAATATACTTTGCATACTTGACAGGTATTATCATATACAATACATAAGAGCAAACATGTGCATTAAAACAACTTTCATCTGGAACTACTAAGGTTGCCTTTTTCTTCTTCTTATAAATTCCTGGCCTCATCTGCTATAAGGAATCAAAGGGACACATTACCATGAACTAATTAACATCATGGCACAAAGATCTCAGGACTTAAACAAGCCATGTGCCAACTTGTCTACTTCAAATAGGACAAGCATTCCAGCAGCCTTCTTGGCACAAAATCCTTAGTTATATTACTAAGTGTATTTATGTTCATTCTATCAATGATAGCTAGGTGTACAAACCCCCTGTACACATGAAGCATACTAGTTACCTTGCAGACATAATATTGCAAGCAAGTTAAAGGTTACTTTCTGGAGGTATAACACCCCAGTCATTCCATCTCACATTATTTAGCATATAAACACCCTATTCAAGCATATACCAGAATGTTTGCAACTGAGAATAAATGCATGGCTCTATTGGGTTTATTTTGATTTTGCAAGCAACTATGTTTTGCCAGATTTTTAATCTTGTTTAAACATAGTTTTTAGGCTTGTAAATTTCTGTTTGGTTTAGGGCTCAGCACTTATAGAGAAAGACTCCATTGCACCCTTAACCAATTATTTCAAGCCTCAGCACCATACCAATGTATATGCAGCTCATAGTTTTTTTTTTCATTCTTTGTCTTAAGCCATGATTCAGACTAGTTACAAATACTCTATTATATGTTCTTTAAGGTTTTGGTATAACATACAGAGATGAAAATAGAACAACAAAGTTATACATCCAGCATAGCAGATCATATCTCATCAAGCATTCATGAAACCATCAGTAGCCAACATAGTTTGTAAATCAAAACATGCAAAATATAGCATATAAAAGCTTGGCTGCCTAATCCCAGGTCTTAATGCCATGTGTATGAGTGAGGATACTCACCTAAATGCTTACACAAGCTTAATCCAGAAAACCCCTCAAATCTTTAGCCTTTTCTTCCTCTTCTTCCTTAGGTTGATTAATTAGTGAGAGAGCAGTTTTCTGGTTAGGCTCTTGGTTTAAATAAAGGTTCTATCTAGGGTTTTGGGTGATGCAAAATCCCTATTTTAGCCCAGACCAGAATCATGCATTTGGCATTGCATATTCCCTCCCTCCTAACCCTTAATGTCCCGACCAATATTTTAAAACAAGGCTAAATTGTGCCCATTTTCTTTTCTTTTCAGAAAGTGATTACTTTAAGTATTTTTATTATACTTACCTCAAACATGATAATGGTGTGACTTTCTATTTTCTGCCTATGTACATTTGCTTTCTTGCACTTTGGTTCTTACTATTTTAGTGATTCCTTTATTAATTTTCTGCTCAAATAATATCTGGATATATATATATATATACATTTATACAACTATGGGTGTTAATTTAACTTTAACCTTTTATTTGCAGAAAACATGTGCATACTTATGTGCATTTCTACACACCTATTATTCAAATAAAATTCCACTTATTCATTGTAAATCAATGTTCTCTTCTGTCTTAATTTTCAGACAAGTAATATATATGCATATATATATAAATATATATATATACACACATCCTCAGGAATTTTAATATTCATGCCTAGGCCTATATTTCCTTTATTTAAAACATTTTATCTAAATGTTTTCCTTCCTTGTTTTATTATTCAGGAATTCTGGATTTTCTCTTAGTGCCATAACTAGTGTGCACGTGCACACATGCACACAACCTTGCACCACTGAAAATCCCACCTATATAATAATTCTGATTTTCCCCCAGAATTTTAATCATTTATTTAAAAGAATTTTCCCCATAATCTTGGGGTATTACAATCACCCCTTCTTTTAGGAATTGTGTCCTCACAATTTGCAACATATTCTTTGAGTACTTCTACTTTCTTAGGGAAAGATTATTCAAATATGCATGAGCAAATCAATTAGTCACTGTCTATCATACATATTAAACTTTCTTAGTAATCTAAGAATTTACCTTTTAAATTTGCAAAGAGCCTAGGGTAATCCATCCTGATTTTATCCTCTAGCTCCCAAGTACAATCACTAGGATCTATACTCCATTGAATCTTTACAAGCTTCAATGTCTTGTTTCTTAATTTCTTTTCTTCCCTTGCCACAATTCCCACTAGCTCTTTCTCATAGATTAGATCTGGATTCATCTGAACTTCAGTAGGCTTTTCTAAGATTTCCTCCTTGTCATGTACCCATCTCCTTAGTTGTGACACATGAAACACATTGTGCATTGCACTCATCTTCTCTGGAAGCTCCAGCTTATAGGCTAGTGAGCCTATCCTCTCCAAAATCTTGTATGGTCCAACATATCTGGGTCTGAGTTTCCCCTGCTTGCCAAATCTCAAGACTTTCTTCATTGGTGAAACCTTAATGAAGACATAATCACCTACTTTGAATTCCACTGACTTCCTCTTTGCATCAGCATACTTCTTTTGCCTATCTTGAGCTACTACCATCCTCTTTCTCACCAGTCCTATTTTCTCTGTGATGTCCTTGACATATTCTGGCCCTAGGATAGCTTTCTCTCCTGCCTCAGCCCAACACATAGGTGATAGACATGGCTTTCCATATAGGGCTTCAAAGGGTGCCATTCCAATTGTACTTTGGTGGCTATTATTGTATGTGAACTCAGCCAAATGGAGGTGGTCCTCCCAATTTCCTCCAAAGTCTAACACACATGCTCTAAGCAAATCCTCTAAAATCTTGTTTACCACTTCTGTTTGCCCATCTGATTGGGGGTGATAAGCAGTGCTTAGGCACAATTCACTCCCCATAGCTTCTTGGAAGCTCTTCCAGAATCTTGAAGTGAAGATTGTATCCCTATCACTCACTATAGTTTTAGGAACACCATGCAATTTTACCACTTCTCTCATAAAAGTTTGGGCTAGCCTAGGTGCATTTCTGTCTGCTTTTACTGGTATGAAGTGGGCTACTTTAGTCAGCCTATCTACAATCACCCAAATACTTGTGTTTCCCCTCTTGGATCTAGGAAGACCATCTATAAAATCCATAGATATGTCTTCCCACTTCCACTGTGGTATACTAAGTGGCTGCAACAACCCTGAAGGTCTTTGGGTCTCAGCTTTTATTTGTTGACAAACCATGCACTTAGCAACATATCTAGCTACATTAGACTTCATTCCCTTCCACCAATAGTCCCTTTTTAAGTTTTGGTACATCTTGGTGCTGCCTGGATGTATGGAATATTTGCTCCTATGGTACTCATTAAGGATTTCTTCTTTCAATTCTATGATGTTTGGGACACATATCCTACCCTTGTACCTTAAGTATCCTTTTACATCAATGTGATAATCCTTCACTTCCTCCTTCTTTAATAGGAGAGACCTCTTTTCTGCTAAGTCTTGATCTTCTTCTTGCATCTTTGCCACCTTCAAGGCCAAATTTGATTGTAAAGTAATTAAACTTAACCTTCCTTTACTCCTTTCTTCCTCAATTATCTCCATACTTATCCCACTGCTCTCATCTATTTCCAAATCAGTGAGCATGGTTAAGTCTCTAAACTCCTCCATCATCAACATGGCCACTTTTGCATGCTGCCTACTCAATGCATCTGCCACTTTATTAGCCTTGCCTGGTGTATAAAGTATATCTAAGTCATAAGCAGCAAGAAATTCAACCCATCTGTGTTGTCTCATATTTAAATCTTTCTGTGAAAAGAGATACTTTAAGGCCTTGTGATCAGTGTATAAAATGAACTTTGCACCTAATAAGTAATGCCTCCAAAGCTTCAAGGCATAAACTACTGCTGCCAACTCAAGATCATGAGTTGCATATCTAGTTTCATGGGGTTTTAGTTGTCTAGATGCATAGGCTATGACCTGATCTTGCTGCATCAACACAGCCCCTAGCCCTGACCCACATGCATCTGTATATACAACTAATCCCTCATTGCCTTCTGGTACTCTCAACACTGGTGATTTTACCAAAGCCTCCTTGATCTGGGTGAAAGCTTGTTCACACTTATCAGTCCATATAAACTTTTGGTTCTTCCTAGTCAGGTTAGTGAGTGGCATTGCTATTTTAGAAAATCCTTGTATGAACCTCCTATAGTATCCTGCCATCCCCATGAATGACCTAACTTCACTAACATTGTTAGGCTTCTTCCATGCTTGGATTGCTACTATCTTATTGGGGTTTACCGAAATTCCTCTAGCAGAGACAACATGTCCAAGAAAGTGTACTTCCTCTTGCCAGAACACACACTTAGAGAACTTTGCTTTCAAATCTTTTTCTCTTAATCTAGATAAGACCAAATGTAAGTGGTTCTCATGTTCCTCTATTGTTTTAGAGTAGATTAGAATATCATCTATAAAAATCAGAACAAACTTGTCCAAGTAATCTCTGAATATCCTATTCATTAGGTCTACAAAGTAAGAAGGGGCATTTGTTAGCCCAAATGGCATAACCAGAAACTCATACAAACCATATCTTGTGTTGAATGCTGTATATTTAACACTTGATTCCTCAACCTTCATCTGATGAAATCCAGATGCCAAGTCTAGCCTAGAAAACACTTTAGCTCCACTGAGTTGATCAAAGAGATCATCTATCCTAGGTAATGGGTATTTGTTTTTGATGGTTACTTTGTTTAATTCTCTATGATCTATACACATTCTTAAAGTACCATCTTGCTTTTTAACAAATACTACAGGAGCACCCCAGCATGAATTACTTGGCCTTATAAACCCCTTGGCTTCTAATTCTTCCAGCTGGTTCTTTAGCTCCTTTAATTCACTTGGCCCCATCCTTGTAGGCTTTTTGATAACTGGGCTAGCCCCAGGCATAAGGTTAATCTGGAATTCAACAGGTCTATGGTGTGGGACACCTTTTACTTCCCCAAATACATCCAAGTATTCTTTAACTATGGGGATTTCATTAATAGCTATTTCCTTGGGATTATTTTCTAATTCAATTAAATGATTTAGACTGTTTTCTTTGATAGGTTCACATAGAATTGTAACCCTTTGGCCTTTAGAATTTTGTAGTGAAATGGTGGATGCATCTAGGTCAATTATGGCTTTGAATTGTCTTAGCCAATCTGCCCCTAATATAACTCCTATATTTGGGAAATTTAGAACATATAAATTGGAAACAAATGTGTTTCCCCCTATGTTCAAATTCACATCCACACAAACCATATCTAATACACTAGAACTTCCTAAAGGGCTTTGTATTAACAGAGGTATTTCAGCCAAATTGCAGTTCATTTTCAACCTTTTAACTATTTCATGGGAAATGAGTGAGTGGGTTGCCCCGGTATCATATATTACAGCTAAAGGTATGGTACAAATAAATAGTGTACCTTCCACTTGCCCATGGTTTTCAGCATTAGCCTCAATTATGGCCTTGCCCCTACCTTCCAGGTTTGCCACTTTCCCTTGTTGCTTGTATTCTGGGCAATTTCTTTTCATATGCCCTTCCTTCCCACATAGAAAGCATTTGAAAGCTCCCCCTTTAAGCTCTGGGCATCTTGGCTTAATATGGCCTTCTTTCCCATAATGGTTGCAAACTATTTTTCTTTTGGCTTCATTGGGCTTTGCATCTACTGCCTTCTTACCATCTGCCTCTCCTTTCTTCTTATCATAAGGATGGTACTTCCCTTTGTTCTTCTTGTTGCTATTGTTTTTGAAGCTCCTAAACTTATCTCTTTCCTTGTCATGCTGCTCAATCTTCAGAGCCAAATCTATCACTTGATCAAAAGTTCTGTCAGCATAAGGTAATATAGCCCTGCTAAGCCCTGGGTTCAATCCCTTGATGTATCTATCATTTTTGGATGCTTCATCAGCTACTAACATTGCCCCATAGGTTGACAATCCCTCAAACTTCTGAGTGTATTCTGTGACATTCATAGTCCCTTGTCTAAGTTTGATGAACTCCTCAAGTAAAGTGGTTTTTGCTGAGGCTGGAACAAACCTTGCCTCTAACATCTCCTTAAATTGATTCCAATTAATATCATTTTCATTCCGGCCAGCTATGATCACCTCCCACCAACTCAAAGCTGCACCTTTTAATTGCCTTGAGGCCACTTGCCTCTTCCTTTGGTCATCTAGTTGCATATCAGTGAAGATCCTCTCTAATGTCCTCAGCCATGCTTGAATCTCCATTACACTTTCAGTTCCTTCAAAGCTCTTGCCTCCCAAGTTGGTATAAGTCTTCACTAACTTGGAGAGCTCCTCATATGGGTTCTCAGGTCTGTGCCCAATTCCATCTCTCAAAACTCTCACAAATTCCTGCATGTCAAGCATTTGTGGTGTGCTAGATCCTCCTTGATGATGAGACCCTCTTCCTACCATATTTCTAAAAGTATATGTATTTCATCTTATTAGTTTATAACACTTAGCTTTAATTTTAAATTGGTTGTATCTTTCCTATTTAATCATTGTGTATGTCACATGCACACACATACATACATTCAGGGAATACTTATAAACAGTCAAATATACAAACAAACCTAGTATAAACATAAGCATACAAACATTTTGCTATGTTAATTAAAACATAGCTCTGATACCAAATGAAAAGACCCTCCTATTTACACACTAATTTCATTAGTGATTTTTTTTTTAGAGATGATATATATATATATATATCATCCATTACAAATATATTTCCCAGGGTCATTTTCTTTCTCTAATAAACAAAATATATCCAGGATCTTTCACAATATAAAAATATTGTTTTAATTCTAAATCATTCTTAACATACATATATGAAGATATCTATGTTATATTCTACTTGAATCAGAGCATGATATTAAGTAGAAATCCTTTTTAAATCTATTAAAATGTGATAAATTCCCTTTTTAAAAGATTACTTATTGTATCCTGATTTTTGACTATAGTGTCCACTGGAAATATGTACTTTAGGCTGTTATTATAACTAAGAAATGATCAAGCAATAATCAGTGCAAAGCAAGCTTATAATATAGATGATTGTCTTAAAGTCTGGATAGTATCAAACTCAGGTTAAAAGAAAGTGGATCATAAGTGAACACAAGCAACATCTAGGCGTAATGGAAACGCGCCTAACTTATACATGAGAGGTCACGAGTTCGAGTACTATGCTGGTCGGTTCAAACACAATTTTTGTTTTTTCTTTTTATTTTCTCCTGTATGGTTTTGGAATCTGATACCTACCTATATCTGCCCATATATACTCAATTTTTACTTATAATCTATCATACAAAACAATATTTCTTGCTTTATTATTTTTGAAATCCTTTCCTACAACTGTTCTAGGAATTTATAATTATGTTTTTGCCCAAATATCAACATGTACACAGATATACATGTACATGTCAATGTCTTGGCTCATTTTCCAGAAAACTGAGCTCAAATGTTCCCTTGCTTCATTGATTTGAAGTGAATCATTTGGCCTAACCTATGGTCTAACCATGTGGTTAATCTGACCATTCTCTTGTTTGCATTTTACAACCCAGAATATACACAAACATTGGTACCTCTCCTTTTCAAAAGCATGTTTATATATATTTGTATGAATCAGACACCTTGTGATCAGATATATATCATTCTTCCTAACCATAATTCTCTTTTAAAAATACATCTTCAGGGTATAAACACTTTTTCTTGCATTTGGACATATATCAATATCATAAATTGAAAATATAGCAGTTTAATTCTTTTCTGGGTTTTCCCAATATAATTTTCTATATATCTATATTCTTTTTTTTTTGAAAGGACTCAGGATTAACTGAAATCATCATAAAATGATTATGCTTATAAAATCCAGATTTTTCCCCCTAAATCAAAACAACTTTAGCAAATAGGTTTTCAAATCAGTTTAACATCAATATCCTTAATACATACCAAATCAGAAATAACCAGAAACAACATAGCATATGTCTCTTACAAGTTCTTCCTACTTAATACATTTAGATAGCCATATCAATCAGGGAATACATGAATGAATTAACACATTCTAGCTTTTATTTCTAATTATCTTAGCATCCTCTATTCCATATCTTTTTAATCTTGCTTACTTAGCTCCATCACCAACCTGCAAAAGCATTAGTGGCTGCCCCATTATAAATGAGACACCCCCATGTGCCATGAGCAATAAGGGTCAGATCTATGATCTGGTGTGAGAATTTCTAACATATCCATGATATTAAGCTAAGGATACAGCATAAATATACTTTGCATACTTGACAGGTATTATCATATACAATACATAAGAGCAAACATGTGCATTAAAACAACTTTCATCTGGAACTACTAAGGTTGCCTTTTTCTTCTTCTTATAAATTTCTGGCCTCATCTGCTATAAGGAATCAAAGGGACACATTGCCATGAACTAATTAACATCATGGCACAAAGATCTCAGGACTTAAACAAGCCATGTGCCAACTTGTCTACTTCAAATAGGACAAGCATTCCAGCAGCCTTCTTGGCACAAAATCCTTAGTTATATTACTAAGTGTATTTATGTTCATTCTATCAATGATAGCTAGGTGTACAAACCCCCTGTACACATGAAGCATACTAGTTACCTTGCAGACATAATATTGCAAGCAAGTTAAAGGTTACTTTCTGGAGGTATAACACCCCAGTCATTCCATCTCACATTATTTAGCATATAAACACCCTATTCAAGCATATACCAGAATGTTTGCAACTGAGAATAAATGCATGGCTCTATTGGGTTTATTTTGATTTTGCAAGCAACTATGTTTTGCCAGATTTTTAATCTTGTTTAAACATAGTTTTTAGGCTTGTAAATTTCTGTTTGGTTTAGGGCTCAGCACTTATAGAGAAAGACTCCATTGCACCCTTAACCAATTATTTCAAGCCTCAGCACCATACCAATGTATATGCAGCTCATAGTTTTTTTTTCATTCTTTGTCTTAAGCCATGATTCAGACTAGTTACAAATACTCTATTATATGTTCTTTAAGGTTTTGGTATAACATACAGAGATGAAAATAGAACAACAAAGTTATACATCCAGCATAGCAGATCATATCTCATCAAGCATTCATGAAACCATCAGTAGCCAACATAGTTTGTAAATCAAAACATGCAAAATATAGCATATAAAAGCTTGGCTGCCTAATCCCAGGTCTTAATGCCATGTGTATGAGTGAGGATACTCACCTAAATGCTTACACAAGCTTAATCCAGAAAACCCCTCAAATCTTTAGCCTTTTCTTCCTCTTCTTCCTTTGGTTGATTAATTAGTGAGAGAGCAGTTATCTGGTTAGGCTCTTGGTTTAAATAAAGGTTCTATCTAGGGTTTTGGGTGATGCAAAATCCCTATTTTAGCCCAGACCAGAATCATGCATTTGGCATTGCATATTCCCTCCCTCCTAACCCTTAATGTCCCGGCCAATATTTTAAAACAAGGCTAAATTGTGCCCATTTTCTTTTCTTTTCAGAAAGTGATTACTTTAAGTATTTTTATTATACTTACCTCAAACATGATAATGGTGTGACTTTCTATTTTCTGCCTATGTACATTTGCTTTCTTGCACTTTGGTTCTTACTATTTTAGTGATTCCTTTATTAATTTTCTGCTCAAATAATATCTGGATATATATATATATATATACATTTATACAACTATGGGTGTTAATTTAACTTTAACCTTTTATTTGCAGAAAACATGTGCATACTTATGTGCATTTCTACACACCTATTATTCAAATAAAATTCCACTTATTCATTGTAAATCAATGTTCTCTTCTGTCTTAATTTTCAGACAAGTAATATATATGCATATATATATAAATATATATATATATATACACACATCCTCAGGAATTTTAATATTCATGCCTAGGCCTATATTTCCTTTATTTAAAACATTTTATCTAAATGTTTTCCTTCCTTGTTTTATTATTCAGGAATTCTGGATTTTCTCTTAGTGCCATAACTAGTGTGCACGTGCACACATGCACACAACCTTGCACCACTGAAAATCCCACCTATATAATAATTCTGATTTTCCCCCAGAATTTTAATCATTTATTTAAAAGAATTTTCCCCATAATCTTGGGGTATTACAAGTATGGATTTCAAAGCAAAGATGAGATTCAAAGTAGAGGAACTCCAATCAAATAAAGTTCAACTAAAAGATAGACTCGATAGGGAGATAGGATAATTGAGTTTTCAAATAGAAGATGGACAAACTTATACAAATCGTGGGTAACCTTAACTGGGTCAACCATGATTCCAAGAATAAATTCGATGTAGAATTCTGCGACAAATCGACATTTGATCGCCAGAGATAGAATTCGGGTATAGCAAAAGATAACAGCATCGTAAACCGAGGATACAGAAATCTTCGGTGAATCAATGCTGGTTGTACAGGAGTTTCACTCTCTTACAAATTATTCAGATATTGGCGATACCGCAAATTTATTATAAAGATCATTCGAAGTAGAGTTATGGGATACTCCAGAGTTAAAAAGACACGAATAGGGGAGACACGAATGGACTTTGGAACTGAAGTGAACGTTCCAAAATTCAAAGGAAACCGAGTCAAAGAAGAAGGAATTCAAGCTCGAACGAAGGTGATTATGTAATTAAATTTACTCTATATGCTAAGTTTTGCCTAAAACCAGAGCTCTGATACCAACTGTAACGACCCATTATTTTGGACCATTCAAATCGACAATAAATCCACACATGTCAAACTTGAATAATTCAAAATAATAGATTGTTAATTTAAATTTGGCAAAACACAACATATATAGTAAATAATCACAGAATAACAAACACAGAGTAATATAACAATATGCAGCAGAAACAAAGAATAGTAGCTCATGAAGCTACTATATATATAACAGAGTTAAACATGATACAACAGAAGTCTCGAATACATAGATATCTCAATACAATAGTCAAATAAAAGATCTGAATACATCACTGGAATCAACATGATAACTGATAGTAGAATCGATAGATAGCTGGATCTCCAAGCGAAGCTCCAACTCCAAAGGTGAGTCTCGAACACTGGTACACTCAGTCTGACCCAAGCGTAAAGCAAAACACAAAACACTCGAGTTAGGATTAACATTCTTATATCAATATATCCAACTCAAGTGAAATAACAACTGAAATACAGTAACTCAAAGGATGTTTGGGATAACCATCCTCTAAGGATCCGTTAAACTATCTACTATGTAGTAGTGTATGCTAAGTAGATAATGCCTATCAGTAATATACGATATCAAAATAGTGTTAAGTCATGGCCCATTCCACCCTTAACACATTTTTACCATGTCATAGTCTATACAGCACCGTAAGCCCTACCGTAAACTAGTGGTTATCAGAGGGTAACCCATAGGTATAACACAAAACAAATCGTAGTGGTCGCGAATAGGATAATCAGTATGACAAGGTACATGAGGCGATACCAACTAGGATACTAGTAGTTGCCTGATCCGGACTGATGTTGGGTGACGCAACAGAGGAATAACAGAAATGTATGTGATGATGAAAGTAGCAATCGATGAAGTAGAAGATACCGAAATGCCAAAATTCGTTGATCCGAAGATACCGAATTCTAGCTATCCCAAACACGTTGATCACGCACGATACCGTGTTTAAAGATCTACGATTCTTCGCACGTTGATCTAGCGCACTAGATTCCATGAATCGGCTTCAGCAGTCGTTGAATCGAGCGCACTCAATTACCCGAAAGTGGAGATAGGAGATTACCCTCAACTACCAATTTAAGAAGAGGCACAAAGCTCTCAAACAAGAATTTTATTCAAAAATCAACAACCGTTACAATTGAGGTCACCCCGCTATTTATAGAGCTTTAGAACACACGCGACTCAAAACTGTACAACACTTAGGTCGGCAACGACCTAAACAACACAACCTTAAAAACAGACGACTTACGACTTACGACTTACTATAGGTCGTTAACGACCTAACAGACTATCATTACAACACCGCAACACATCACAACATCTTCACGACCTAAAACAAGTAGATTACAACAAGTAAATGATTTACAGTATTTACAGTAGTCACAACATTACGACTTAACACTTGACCGACCTAACAACAAGGCAGCGACTTAAAGAACAGCTTCATGCGACCTTCCCATGAGCGACTTAAGAATTGCAGCAGTGAGCGACCTAAAAACAAGCGGCATCCAAAATCAGCGACCTAATTCTCCCCGCGACCTAACTTAGGTCGTAGGTCGTTCACGCGACCTATCGTAGGTCGTAGCTCGAGAAGGTCTTCACTCGAAACGTCGGAGCGACCTAAAGAAGTGGCATGTGATTTAGGTCGTTCACGCTCTTCTCCAACGACCTTGGACTTAGGTCGTAGCCCTTCTTCAGCGACCTTGAACTTAGGTCGTAGCCCTTCTTCAATGACCATGAACTTAGGTCATAATTCGTTATGTCGTAGCACCTTATTCTTCTTGTTAGGTCTCACACGACTTAACAGTATGTTAGGTCGCTCGCGACCTAAGACTTGGTCTGTTTGGCCTGCGTCAATGAGCAACCTGTTAGGTCGTTCTAGCGACCTACTCCTCTGCTTTAGCTCGCTATTCTCGAACCCGTTAGGTCGCCCACGACCTAAGACTTCAACTTCCCATGACTCTTCAAAAAGTTTTAGCTCGTTAGCTTCCTCGTTAGGTCGTACTCGACTTAACAACATGTTAGGTCGCACACGACCTACGACTTCATCTTTCTGGGCTGCATCATCCTCCCCTGGTTGAGAAAAATTCGTCCTCGAATTTGCGCCCTCTGCATCCACAACAAACTCATCCTCATGATATGGAATAAGATGTTTAACATTAAATACGTCAGAAGTGTACACATCCTCCGGTAGCTTCAACTTATAAGCGTTCTCATTGATCCGTTTCACAATCGTTACAGGACCAATCTTTCGAGCTTTAAGTTTATTGTATGTCCCCACTGGGAAACGATCTTTCGTCAGTACAGCATATATTAAATCTCCTTCATTAAATTCGACACTTCTTCGTTTCAAATCTGCAGATCGTTTATACTTTTCATTCGCTTTCTCCAATCATTCCTGAACGATTTTATGACATTCTGCCAGTCCATCAACAAAATCAACAGCCCGTTTAATCGTCCCCTTCGGTTGTGGTACTATTGTTAAATCCAACGGCCCCTTTGGTAAGCTTGAATACACTATCTGAAATGGACTGAAACCCGTACTACGGTTTATAGCATGATTATGAGCAAACTCTACTTGACATAACTTCACATCCCAACTCTTCAGATTATCCTTCACAAGGCACCGCAACAAATTTCCCAAAGATCTGTTAACAACTTCCGTCTGACCATCGGACTGCGGATGGTAAGCACTACTGAAATTTAGCTTTGTTCCCACCATCTTCCACAAACTCAACCAAAAATGACTTAGAAATCTGGTATCCCGATCAGAAACAATGGATTCTGGTAAACCATGTAAGCGATACACCTCTTTAAAGAATAACTCGGCAACACGGACGACATCAGCTGTCTTCTTACAAGCGATAAAATGTGCCATTTCAGAAAATCTGTCTACCACTACATATATAGAATCATTTCCCCTTTGAGTTCTAGGTAAACCCAACACAAAATCCATGCTGATATCAACCCATGGGTTGGTAGGCACGGGTAATGGCATATACAAACCCGCATTTGTCGCTGTCCCTTTGGAAATTTGACAAATATGACATCTCTCCATAAACCTTCCAACCTCTTTCTTCATAGAAGGCCAAAAATATGACTGTGAAATTAATTGTAATGTACGGTCTCTCCCCACATGTCCTTCTTCATGCAACTCTTTCACAATCTTCATTCGTAAGCTGCACTCGGGTATACATAATCTGTTTCCCTTAAAAAGAAAACCATCCACCATCATAAACTCATCCGTCTTTCCCTTCTTGACTTCATCTACAAATTTACCAAAGTAAGAATCATCAACAAATAATTCTGGCAACACATCAAATCCCGTTACTTCAACCTTCATTGTAGTCAATAAGTGATTCCTTCGACTCAATGCATCTGCTACTTTATTCGTAACTCCTGATTTATGCTTCACCACAAATGTAAATTGTTGTAAGTAAGCAACCCACGAAGCATGCCTTGCTGAAATCTTATCTTGCCCCTGCAAATGTTTCAAAGCCTCATGGTCAGTGTATAGCACAAATTCTTTATGAAAAAGATAATGTCTCCAATGTTTTATGGCTTGGACTATAGCATAGAATTCCAAGTCATAAGTACTATATCTCGTTTTGGCTCTCGTTAGTTTCTCACTAAAGTAAGCAATAGGATGACCCCTTTGACTTAACGTTCCCCCAATTCCAACCTTGGACGCATCAGTATGTAGTTCAAAGAGTAACTGAAAATCTGGGTATCTAAGAATGGGCGTTGTGGTCAAGAGTGTCTTGATTCTCTGAAAAGCAGAATCAGCCTCTTCAGTCCAAACAAACTTCTTCCCTTTCATACATTCTGTAACGGGTGCCATCACGCTACTGAAGTATGGAATGAACCTTCGGTAGAATGATGCTAAACCATGAAAACTCCTCACTTTTGTTATTGTCTTAGGCTGTGGCCAATTTCGAATAGCTTCAACTTTACTCTGATCAACTTGAATACCATCCTTCGACACAATATAACCCAAGAATAGAATACTTGTAGTCATGAAAGTACACTTCTTTGTCGCAGCATAAAATTCCTCACGTCGTAAAACTAATAACACTTCCCGCAAATGCTGTAGGTGTTCTTTAGTGTTTCCACTGTAGATCAAGATGTCATCAAAGTATACCACTACGAACTTCCCGATAAATGGTCGAAAAATCTGGTTCATGACTCTCATGAATGTACTCGGAGCATTTGATAAACCAAACGGCATCACCAACCATTCGTACAAACCCTCTCGAGTTTTAAAAGCAGTCTTCCACTCATCACCTGGTTTAATACGAATCTGATGGTACCCGCTTTTCAAGTCAATCTTCGAAAACACACCAGCACCGCTCAACTGATCCAACAGATCATCTAGTCTCGGCATAGGAAATCGATATCTCACCGTAATCTTATTCAATGCTCTACTATCTGTGCACATTCTCCATGTTCCATCCTTCTTTGGTACCAACAAAGCTGGCACTGCACAAGGACTTAAACTCTCCTGAACACGCCCTTGTTCCAGTAATTCCTCCACCTGCCTTCTCAACTCCTCGTGTTCTTTTGGACTCATCCGATAGTGTGGTCTATGAGGCAATGCAGCACCAGGCACCAAGTCAATCTGATGTTGTATGTCTCTAAGTGGTGGTAACTCCTTCGGTAACTCCTCTGGAAACACATCTTTGAATTCCTCCAAAACTGGTTTCACTTCCTCTGGAACTTCAGTAACTTCACTGCTTTCATGCCCAATCAACATAAAAACTTCAGGACTCTCATCTATCTCTTCCACGAACTCCTTCAACGACAACAAAATTTTCAATTCCTCAATCTCCTCCAGCTTGTTTTCATTCTGCTGTCGCTTCTTTGGGACTAGAGTGATTTTCGTGCCCTCGAACAAGAAACTGTAACTATTTGTTCGACCATTATGTTGTACCTCACGATCGTACTGCCACGGCCTTCCCAACAGCAAATGGCAAACATCCATGTCAACCACATCACACCAAATCTCATCTTTGTATTTCTTCCCAATAGAAATTGGAACATGAGCTCACCTCTCTACTTTCACTTCTCCTCCTTTTCTCAACCAAGCAAGTTTATAAGGACTAGGATGTTTCTTCGTTTTCAACTTCCTCACGGCTTCCGTTGAAATTATATTATCACAACTCCCAACGTCAATGACAAATTTACAGACCTTCCCCAATATAGTGCACGTTGACTGAAAAATGTTACTCCTCAACCAACTCAACTCTTCCTCCTGCTTCGGGGTTAAACAAGATCTTCGTAGCATCAGATTACATCCCTCGTCTCCCGACACTTCTTCTTCCTCCTCATCATGCTGTGAATTGAGATCTTCTACATCCTCATCTTCTACTTCAACAATCATAGTTCTCTTTTTTGGCTTTGGACATTCGTTGCTCTTGTGACCCACTTCTTGGCAATTATAGCATTTGAAATTTGTGTTGACCTTTGGCTTAGCCACTTCATGAACAACTGACTTATTCGCCACTTTAGGAACATTAGAACTACTACCCGCTCCTTTGCTTTGCCCTGTAACACCTGGAAACACACCCCCCCCCCACGTCTACCTTGTCTCTCCCAAGCCAACGCCTTTTGATGTGCTTTTGCCACAGATCTAGGGTCGAACATGTTCACCATATCCTGGACCTGTGTTCTAAGTCCCCCAACAAACCTAGCGGTCAATTGTTCTTCTGTCTCCATGATATCATTTCGAGCAATTAACTGGTAGATCTCATCAGCATAATCAACAACCGACTTCGTCCCTTGCCTTAGGTTCTGTAATCTCTGATACACTAGTGATTGGTAATTGTAGGGCAAGAACGTAGCCTTCATCAATTTCTTCATCTTTTCCCAAGCAACAACTTTTGACTTTCCCATCCGCTCTCTAGTAAGTTTGGTTTGCTGCCACCATGCCATAGCTCTCCCCCTCAACCTAGTAGCAACCAACTTCACTTTACGATCCTCCGGAACCTCCTTGAAGTCAAAAATTTCATCAACATAAGTTATCCAATCAAGAAATTCCTCGGCCTGCATACCTCCCTTGAATTCCGGTGTTTCAGTCTTCATCCCAGACTCCCACTTGTGATCATACTCCGACTGACTTCTTCCTTGACCTCGTCCTCGTCCATGAACACTACCACCATCAAACTCCTCTTCAAAATCTGATGTATATCGATGTCGATCCTGACCACCAACATCTCTACTACTATCGTTTCTTCCACCAACATCCCTTCTACCTACATTCCTCCGATCACGATCATTCATATTTCTATAACTGTCTCGGCTCATACTTCTATGATCATTATCAATGCTTCTCTCTCGATTGGAATGTGGTGAGACTCTACTTCTTCCATGATTAGATTCAGGTGAAACCCTTCTCTGGTTTTGATTCATCTCTAACATCATCTTCTCTAATCGACCAATCCCTTCATTGAGCTTCTCACTAAAGTTTTCGTTTATTCTTTGCTCCATCTCATCGGCCTCTTCTCTCCTATATAATGCTTCAACATTTTGATGGCGATTAGCTCTTCTCGGCGGCATAATTGAAACTTCAAAAACACTTCAATTCTCGGCTTGGATTTTCAAAATGATACCAAATGATGTACGGCCTTCAACTTCAAATATGATGCACGGCTTCAAGTAGATGTAGCTCGGCTCCACTAACTCGGCTTTAACTCTTCAAAAGAATTGGCTCTAAGACTCGGCTTAGCTATGATTGGCTAAGTCTAGCTCTGATACCAAATGACGCAGCAGCGGAATAACAGAAATGTATGTGATGATGAAAGTAGCAATCGATGAAGTAGAAGATACCGAAATGCCCAAATTCGTTGATCCGAAGATACCGAATTCTAGCTATCCCAAACACGTTGATCGCACACGATACCGTGTTTAAAGATCTACGATTCTTCGCACGTTGATCTAGCGCACTAGATTCCGTGAATCGGCTTCAGCAATCGTTGAATCGAGCGCACTCGATTACCCAAAAGTGGAGATTACCCTCAACTACCAATTTAAGAAGAGGCACAAAGCTCTCAAACAAGAATTTTATTCAAAAATCAACAACCGTTACAAATGAGGTCACCCCGCTATTTATAGAGCTTTACAACACACGCGACTCAAAACTGTACAACACTTAGGTCGGCAACGACCTAAACAACACGACCTTAAAAACAGACGACTTACGACTTACGACTTACGACTTACTATAGGTCGTTAACGACCTAACAGACTATCATTACAACACCGCAACACATCACAACATCTTCACGACCTAAAACAAGTAGATTACAACAAGTAAATGATTTACAGTATTTACAATAGTCACAACATTATGACTTAACACTTGACCGACCTAACAACAAGGCAGCGACTTAAAGAACAGCTTCATGCGACCTTCCCATGAGCGACTTAAGAATTGCAGCAGTGAGCGACCTAAAAACAAGCGGCATCCAAAATCAGCGACCTAATTCTCCCCGCGACCTAACTTAGGTCGTAGGTCGTTCACGCGACCTATCGTAGGTCGTAGCTCGAGAAGGTCTTCACTCGAAACGTCGGAGCGACCTAAAGAAGCGGCATGTGATTTAGGTCGTTCGCGCTCTTCTCCAATGACCTTGGACTTAGGTCGTAGCCCTTCTTCAGCGACCTTGAACTTAGGTCGTAGCCCTTCTTCAATGACCTTGAACTTAGGTCGTAATTCGTTATGTCGTAGCACCTTATTCTTCTTGTTAGGTCGCACACGACTTAACAGTATGTTAGGTCGCTCGCGACCTAAGACTTGGTCTGTTTGGCCTGCGTCAATGAGCAACCTGTTAGGTCGTTCTAGCGACCTACTCCTCTGCTTTAGCTCGCTATTCTCGAACCCGTTAGGTCACCCACGACCTAAGACTTCAACTTCCCATGACTCTTCACAAAGTTTTAGCTCGTTAGCTTCCTCGTTAGGTCGTACTCGACTTAACAACATGTTAGGTCGCACATGACCTACGACTTCATCTTTCTGGGCTGCATCATCGGGCATAGCAGCTACTACCCCAACACCGCGAAACAACACTCCCAAATCAAGGGGTGCACCCAAATCGAATCACAAAAGTAATAGATATGGTAACGAAGAAGTGTGTCCGCTAGAGGTGGCGAACCTCAATGGCCCGACGCGGCTCCTGTTTTAGTCATGTCAGGGGTCATCCAAAATCGTTCTCTTTCTTCAGTCAACGCGTTCATCAAAACCATCCACTTCGTTCTAGATCAACACTCCGCGTATATTAGTTATTAAAGTGGTTTCGGTATCGACAGAGAGTATGTCCATATCCGATCCCGGTCTCTTTAATAACTACGTATTATTACACCAATGGTCATTTAATAAAATTTCAAATAGTTATATTTCCAAACCGACATATCATTGCCATTTAGAAACCATATCAATACGATATCACTTTCACTTCAAATAAATCCATTTCCAAAATCATATCACTTTCCAAAGTTATATCGCTTTCGAAATCAAGTCTTTTAAAATCAAAACACTTTGGAAATCAAAACCTTGAAATTCATAACACTTTGAAATCATAGCTTGAAATCATAACATTTTGGAATCCTAACACTTTCCACTTAAACAGTTTAGATATTAAAATTTGTATATATAAAAAATAGTTTATACAATAAAATAGTTTATATAAAATAGTTATAAGTTAAAATAGTTTATAATAAAATAATTTATATTGAAAATGATTTATATTAAAATTTATAAAGTAAAATATAAATAGTTTTAGATATAGTTTAAAATACTTTATATAAAAATAGCTTCCTCAAATTTCACAAATCAATTCACATAAACTCGAATTCCAAAATTAAAATTTAATCAAATCTCAAATCATCAATTTCAACTCGATTCAGCTTCTCAATAAACCATTTCAAATTATCAATTTCAAATACATATTTGAACCACAAAATAAGCCATTTCAATTTCAATATATTTCAAAGCTTTAAATATTCATATTTCAACTAAATTTGATAATTCCATTTATATCTCAATTTAATTTCATTACATTTTGTTTCTGAGATATTTCTTTAATCATTTCAATACATCTAAATACGACTTCAATTTATAATTTAAATAAACAAAATATCCCATTTAAATTTATATAAGTTTGAAATATTCATTTAAGTCACTTTTAATCAAATTCAAGTTATAAAACATATCTTTCAATTTTCAAATTTAATAAATTCAAATCAACCTTATTCAAGTAAAATTCTTAAATAAATATAATTTCAAATCAATTTCTATTTATCTTTCCAACCTGAATCATTATAAACTCTATATTTGAAAATGTAAATTTACATAAATACTTAAACATTATTTTATATTGATTAAATCGACTTTATTAAATCAAGTTTATTATATCTTTAAAATCAATATTGATTATAACCATATATTTCCTTCAAAACCATAGAAATCATTTTTCAAATATTTATATATAGACCAACGGTGTCTGTATAAAATGTTCTACCCTATGGTCAAGTGATACGGATATTTATCTTTTCAATCCGCAATTTAAATATATACGGGTATATATATATATCATTTCAACCCGTAATCCCAAATTCAATTCAATTGAAAATCGCTTGGGTTTATCATTTTAACCCATAACGATTTTCTCCTATTCTAAAGTCCGTTCGGGTATGTATCATTTCAACCCATAGTGATTCTATACTAACAGGGAATTTGCAAAGTGATAACAGATATGATAATAATATAACAGGCATATATCATCAATATGAATATCAGATAATGGTGTCAGATGTCACAGGTGAACTGATACAGGTAATAGCATATATATAACAGTGTAAATAACTAACATTATATTTCAATTGTCGTTTCAATTGAAATCAAATTTAATAAATAAAAGAACATTAATCGTGAGTGATTGCTCACCTTTCGAGGTTATAGAGACGAGAAGATGACATGGACACAGATATGCACATGGAACAGTGACATGCTAACAATTGCTGCGATGAATCGATATCAAGATGGTAAGCTAAAATGGCACAAGGTCGATTGAAACATGATATATGTTACATTTATATAAATTTCAAAATCCATGTAAACATATATTTTCAAATTGATATCAAATTTAAACACAACAAAATTGGATATATATTTTAAAAATCATTGTTTTTTTTAAATTAAAACACATATATTAAAATCAAACATATATTTCAAATCAATATTTATTATGAAGATCAACATAAACTTAGTTTATTATAATATACCTTTAAATTCCAATAGATAGTATATGAATGCTTATATAGACTTATATATATACTACAAAACAGGTTATATATATAAACTTAGTTACATAGAAATGGAAAACACGAGCTAAATTTTCAAAGAAGCAGGATACAACATATAAACTATGCATAAAATTTAACTAATATTATATCTACACTTTAAACAAATCAAAATAAATCTGTATAAACATATATGTACACCCAACAAGTCAGACAATACAACCACTTACATATAATATATATATATAAGTTAGAAAAACAATATATTATTATTATATACACTATAAAATCAATAAAATAGTCTATCAGCAATATATAAGAACAAAATTGTATACTATATATATATAAACATTATACTTTTCTATTAAGACCCAGGTATATATATATAAAGTGCAGCATACATATCATATATTATTTCTTTAAAATCTCAACATAACATATCATTTAAATATATATACATTTCAAAATTATTAACATTGCCTATATATACAAACAAACCAATTATAATACAACTCATAAGTTTTACATATATGAGTAATAAGTTATATATACATGCAGGCTATGGACCATATGCATACTATATATTTAAACAAATGTATACTGTATATATGCCCAACTATAAATGAACATGCAGATTTTCAAAACTCTATGTGTGTACTAACAGCAAGTTATATATGTTAACTAATACATATATAAAAACTTATATATATACTTATTCAAATACAATATACTTGTGTATAAAATCATCAACAAGCATATAACTTACATAATATATAAAATCATTAACAACCCTATAACTACATAATATATTTATATGGAGGAAGGGAAACATGCCTGCTGCTCTATCAAGTGGAAGCACAGTCGGTATGTGATGATGGTTCGGTAAGGGAGATTGCTTGGTTGGAGAAGCAAGAAGGCGGGCTTGCTTTTGTGAGGTGGAGACTCGGCTTGAGGCTGGGAGGCGGAGACAAGGCTCGGGGCTCTGGTGACGGTTTGCTCGGTAGCTTGGGTGAAGGATCGGTAATAGGGAATAGGGAGTGGTCGAGTGTGTCGATGGGCACACATGCATTTATAAGTATATAAATCAATTTTTTTTTCAAGGGATAGAACAAAAGGAAGGTGAAGGGGTGACCGGGCTGCGTGGCAAAGATGAGGGTGGAGGAGGTTGATGCTTGCACGCATGGAGGGTAAGGAAGGTCTGGGGTCGGTGGATGGTGGAAAGGCTGCCAGGGGATGGCTCGCATGGAAGGTGGAGCTTGGGCTGAAGGCTAGGGGTAGGCGGTGGGGTCCAGGCGTGGGGGCTGGCCGATGGTGGCAGTGAGGCCGTGAGGTTGGCGAGCAGAGGGAAGTTTCGGTTGGCAAAACATATAAATACACTTTATAAAATTTATTCTCTTTCCTTTTGAAAAGAACGAACAGAACAAAGAATGTGAAATAGAAAGAGACAAACCACCATCATATTTTGAAAATGTTGGGAATAGCAATAATTTAATATTAATTATAGGGAACATAAAAAGCTGGTGAACAGGTTGGAATCATTTAAAGCAATTAATATTTGGGTGTGCAGCAAGTTTGAATTTTGAACTGAAAGAAAATGCAAGATCACAATTTATGGTACCGTTACAATGAACATTTTATTGTTTCCATCACGTAACGGACCTCAAAATACAGAAATAAATATACCGTACAGATCAGTACGACGAGACGATTAAAATGGTATACAGATATCAGTGGTATGATTGAATTATAAAAATTCGAATTTTCTACTAGCGGAAAATGCAGCAAAAAAGCAGAAAAATAAGATCGACGGAGCTAAAGAATTCCGAATTTGGGAAAACAAAAAATGAGGTTTTAGTCAGAAGATGAATTAGAATTTTTCTATGTAAAAAAATTCAGGTTTGGAAAACATTTTATTATCATCAATTTTAACTAATATAAATTGGAATAAAATTACACTAGAAAATAAACCTCCAAATTATCTGATGAAAATTTACCAGTTGCTATGATTAATTAGACGCATTCCAAATATCAAATTTTTATTTCAAAATTTTATCATTTAAAATTTCACAAAATTTCAACTAATTACGTTATTAAAACAGTTAAAATTTACGGGTCGTTACACTCTCCCCCATTCAAAACTTTTCGTCCCCGAAAAGGAAGGAGGTAGGAGAATAGAAACAACCAGAAAGAAAATAGCCTTGAAACAAAATAAACAACTAAATTTAAAACCATATAAATTTCGAATTAAACTAATTAATATTCAACATTTTGGTTAAATCCATTTGAGTTCACTTAAGTTAAATCAATCTATCTATTTCTAAATTCATTATCTTATTATCTAGTCATCCTCAATTAAAAATTTCTAAATCATCAATTTGTATAATCATTTATTGTACTAATATTTTATTCAACAAATTTAATTCTTTTATTCCAAATTATTATTAAGTTTATTCCACTTAATATATCTTATTATATATATTTAAACCATATAAATTAATTTAAACCATATAAATTTCAATTTAAATTAATTTATATTCAATAATTGGTTTAAATTTAAGGTATTTCCATAAGTTGATCTAATTTCAATTTGCTAATTCTTTCAGAACAAAATTTATTATATTCATCTCATTCAATTAACTTATTATTCTATCATCTTTCTTAGCATTTTTTTTAAAATTAAAATCTAAGTGTATAACATTTATTATAAACACTCAAATTTTATTTATAAAATCATTTTATATTGTATATTATCCAATTACATTTTAACTTCTGAATAATTTAGGTAAGTTATATTGAGATGCAATTTAGTATTCTACAAATAAAATTTTCAAATTCAATTATTTCAAGTTTAAATATTTATCCAAAATTTAGCTTTATTTATAATTGAAAACATCCTTTAACATAATTTTAAGAATTAAATTTCCGTTTAATTTCAAACCCTTTAGAGATAATTATGTATATACTATTATATTAAATCAAATTAAATTTAAAATAATATTCCCAAATATATATAAATCAAGTCATACTTAAGAAATTCAAATTAAAATATTTTCCAAACAAAACCGTAGCAAAGCTACATAATGGTTTCTCCACTTCGAAACTCAAAAATGAATGTCGATGATGCGGCCACCATCACCGAAACTATTTTCCAGCGACAAAGAGAAGAGCACTAATTTCAACATTTTAAAATTCTTTGAAAACAGTTTCTATTTGAAAATACCTTCAATAATATACATTTTAAAAATTTAAAAACCAAAGCTTGAAATCACTGGAAATAAAATTCTCAAATTCTAAATTTTAAATTTATTTAAATTTTAAATTAGTTTATAATCCATGTTTAAAAATTCATTTATAGAACAATAAGTGATAATCAATTATTATCATTTCAATAACCAATTTAATTAACTTATTAAATTTCAGAAAATTTTACTTATATATATTTATAATATATTCATACAAATTTAATTCATTTACCAAATTTGAAAATAATATTGTGTCAGTTTGCTCTGTTCAAGTGTTTTGGAAATCCTATCGATAGCGTTGATCAGACGAATCGATCAACTTAGGACCAAAATTAATTACAGAATAAATTTACTTCATGGGGATTGACCATGGGGATCGAACGAAGGTGATTTTGTAATTAAATTTACTCTATATTCATGGACTTGAAGCATGGGGATCTGTTTGTAGCAGAATATGAGACGAAATTCAGTGAGCTATCTTGTTTTGGACCAAAATTGATCAACACCTCATTGAAGAAAAAATGGGATGCTCATTATAGGAATGAGGGAAAGTTTCCACAAGAAGATAACGACTCATATCAAAGGTTCGTTTGTTGATTTAGTGGATATGGCTCTAAGCTATAAGCCTTGGAAAAGAAGAAGCCTACTCCAATAGCACCTAGTGGAAATGTAAATGCTAACAATACCAACCAAAGAAAGTTTAATTCTACTTGGAAAAATCAAGGAAAGGGAAAGCCGGGCGATGGGGCTCAAGGTAGTCATTTTAAGGATTTTCTTTGCCACAAGTGTCAGTAGAAGGGCCACATCACAAAGTTTTGCAAGAATTCTAGAGTTCAACAGCAACAACAAAGTGGACCCATCTCTCTAATGGTCCAGAAGACTCTCTGTTTTAATTATCATCAGCCCATGCATATGGTAAAAGACTGCGCACTCATGAAAAAGTGCAGCAGCCTAAGGTGCACGCCATCAAGATTGAACCGTCGACTTCAACGGATGTGAAGGGAAAAGGCATCCTTGAAGGTACCTTACTGATTATTGGTATTTTTGTTCAAGCATTATTTGATACTGGTGCTTCTCATAGTTTTATCTCTTTAAAATCAGTAAGCAAGTTCTACCTTATTCCAAGTATTATAGAAAACTCTATGTGTGTGTCCAACCACATAGGCGGGGTAACCATTTGAATATGATTTGTAAGAATGTGCCAATTTCATACCTTTCTCATCACTTTTCTTGTGATCAGTATGTCTTAAACTTTAAAGGATTTGACATTATTCTTGGTATGGATTGGTTATCGATATATGTATTTGTTTTAGAATGTAATAAGAGAACTATATCTTTAGTGACCGATATAGGAAGAAAGGCTAAAATATCATGTAAGGAACCCGATATTTATATGTGTAGCTTTTTGTATGCCCTTGAAGCATCCCAAGAAAATTTAGGGTCTATTGAAGTTGTTAAGAATTTTTTCGATATATTCGAAGAAGCTAATGTTTACCCCCACCCTGAGAGATAAAGTTCCGCATTGATTTAGTCCCTGGTGTAAGGGTTGTGGTTCAACCTAAGTGAAGGATGACTCTAAGGGAGAGAGAGGAGTTGGCAAGTCAAACCCAGGACCTGTTAAGGAGAGGATTGATTAGACCCAATCATTCGAGTTGGGGGTCTGCTGTGGTGTTTGCGGCTAAGTCTGATAGATCTTTGAGGTTGTGCATGGATTATAAGGAGTCGAATAAGCTTACCATTAGGAACAAGTATCCCTTACCCCCATCGATGATCTTTTTGCCCAACTTCATGGAGCTACAGTATTTTCTCAAATGAATATAGCTACTGGATTTCATCAGTTGAGGGTTGCTGAAGATAATATAGTCTTAACTATGTTTAGGGGCCATGACTATTTCTTTCAGTGGTTGGTTATGCCTTTCGGGCTAACCAATGCACTTGCATATTTTGTAGACCTCATGAACCGTATCTTCCAAGATGTTCTTAACAAGTTTGTGTTAGTTTTCATCGATGACATTCTTATCTACTCCAACTCTGAGGAGGAGCATAAATATCATTTGGAAGTGGTATTAAAGACATTGAGGAGACATGTCCTGAAGGCGAAGTCTTCTAAGTTCCATTTCTGGCAATCGTAGGTGAGATTCTTGGGGCATATTATGTTAGAAGATGGCATTTCGTGGATCTAGTAAAAGTGGAGGCTGTTCAAGAATGGAAGCGACCGCGGACTCCTACTGAAGTTCGTAGTTTCTTAGGTTCGGAAAGGTACTACAAGAGGTTCACTTAGGATTATTCTAAGATTTCCTCACATTTGACTAAGCTGACTAAGAAGGGGAAGAAGTTTATATGGACTCTAAAGTGTGAAGAAGAATTTCTAGAACTAAGGAAGAGATTGACCAGTGCACCAGTTTTGGCTATTCCAGATGGAAATATGGATTAACGGTTTACAAAGATGCTTGTGGAGTGGGACTAGGTGTCGTTTTGATGCAGCATGGTAGAGTGATTGCGTATGCAAGCAGACAGTTGAAGACTCACGAGAAAAACTATGCTACGCATGACATGGAGTTGCTGGCTATTGTCTTTGCATATAAAAATATGGAGGCATTACTTGCTGGGTAGGGATCCTTCTATTCCACTTAATTTCTTTTTAATATTTAGAGATTCTAGGAGTAAATTTCTTTCTTTAACTTAGGTGAAAAATTCGAGCTCTTCACATATCATAAATCCATGAAGTATCTTTTTACTCAAAAGAATCTGAACCTAAGACAACAAAGGTGGACAGAGTTTCTGGCATCCTATGACTTGGATATACTTTATACGCCAGGAAAGGCTAATGTGGTGGTAGATGCCTCAAGTAGGAATGCAGTTTTGACTCTTTTGGAGGTTATTCAGACTCTCCTAGAATGAATAGAGAGCAAGCAAAGAGTGGACAGAAGCTTAGTGGCAATCATCAAGAAGGTTGAAGAGGGACAATGTACAAATTTTAAGATTGATAATCGAGGAGTTTTGAGGATGAATGGACAAATTTGTGTACCAAATGTCAAAGGTCTTAGGCATGAAGTTTTGTAAGAATGCCATCGTTCTAAGTTGAGTATCCATCCTTGTGTTTCAAAGATGCATAGGGACATGAAGCGGATGTTTTGGTCGAAGGGAATGAACAGAGATATCTCTATCTTTGTTAGCAGGTGTTCATGCTGTCAACAAATCAAAGGTAATCATCAGAAGACAACAGACTGTAACGAACCCACCGCGATGCCCAATTTAGCAAATAACATTACAAATAATGTTGTCTGCTAATCCGGAGAATACGGCTTGTTAAGGGCGATCGAATGTGAATATATCTTTATACTAACACTGACACATCATTTATACCTTTTTAATTAACATATGAACTAAAATTTGACATGTGCAGTATCAATACAAAGTAATAGATACATTGATTTCTTTGAATCAGAATAATATATCATATAAACATCAGTCAAAGATCACAGCGGAATAATAAACATTTATACTTATACAAACCGTGAGTCTAGAAAATGAAATACTAGACTCAATAATATACAAGTTTACAATTCTCTAATCCTAGTTATACATTTAATATATAAAGTCCAAATTTCCTAAATGGGATAAACTAAAAGTCCAAATGTTTACCTCCTTGCTAGCCCAACCATCCAAAGGTCAACCTATTCTTTAACCTGAAAAGTCTCGGTCTGACTCGAGTAAAATAATACCCAGGTTAGACTATCTCTAAATATCCAATAGGGTAAGAACAAGATATAACACAAGAACAAATAATATGTAGGTAATACAAATGTCCAAGAAATAACAAGTCACGGGATTAACTTAACTTAGAATTCATCACAAGACACATGTTTATACATTTAGGCCACGGACACAAATTAGGCAATAAACACTGAATTCCCAGAACAAAGCATAACATCTCTAAGCACACAAATATCAATAATTTAATTTAGAATCCATCACAAGACACAAGAATATATATATTTATCTCACTAACACAGAATAGTTACAAAATCCTAATTTCCAGAATCCAAGAAATCTTAATCCAAACCGATCGTAATGATCGTCCAAAAAATCACAATGATTGTACTCAAAACTCGTGGCAAACAAACAAACAAATTGGTATCACTCAAACCGATCCGATACTAAGGACCGTACTCAGACTAGGAACATAGAATCACAGAATGATCTCAAGGATAGCAAATACCGATCAAGGTGATCGTAGAAACCATAACTCGATAAATCTACATTTATTTAATATTATTATATTATTATGTTCGAAAAGAAATCCAGGAATAAACTTCTTAAGGATCTAGCAGCCACTTGCCGCACACGAAAAGAGAGTAAACTCTAAAGTGCTAAATACTATCACCTTCAGTAATCACTAGAATTTAACCAATACGTCTGGAAACTCTACGGTGATCCAAGTATTTACTAAAAGCTAGTAAATATCACTTATTACAGATACTACTGGAAAACCTGAAATATATTTTCTTAAGGATCTAGCAACCATTTGTCGCACACCAGAAGAGAATACAACTCTAAAGTGTAAAATATTTCTAATAGCAATCACACGAATTTAACCAAGGCATCCCATACTACCCGGTGAAATTCGAGTATTCGCTAATGGCTAGTAAGTTCCACTCAAACATTTTATGCAATGAGTTATACCATATTCGACAAAGTCTTATTCGAAAGCAATTAAACCAGTCGATAACACTAAGTCGATTATTAGTACTCCTCAAATTATAGATTAAGGTTCCCATAACATTTTTCTCTTTTAGTTTATTATTTAAAACACTTATTATAATTTCCATAAATCCGTTTATTATTTAACTTTATAAAAATATTCACAGATTTGCTATAATATTCCATAACTCTGACTTTTTCCAAGATTTTATTTACATACACAAGGATGTCTCAAATTTCCATATGTTATATTATTCACAAAACCATATTTTAAACTATATTTAATTACTCTTCTAAATCCATATTAAAATATAACCATTTTATTCAGAAATAAACTAAGTTTATAATTTTCAAAACAACATTTCCTAATTCCATGAATCCTAAGTCATTTATTTAATCAAATCGTAATACTTATATTCCAATTCCATAATCACTTTTATTGTAAAAATAGATTAGGTTTGTATTTTCAAAGTCATATTTCCAAATTTATAAATATTTTACTAACCATTCATAGTATATA
The DNA here is from genome assembly GCA_030737815.1 of Allium fistulosum. Lineage (NCBI taxonomy): Eukaryota > Viridiplantae > Streptophyta > Magnoliopsida > Asparagales > Amaryllidaceae > Allium > Allium fistulosum. The sequence goes on from CM060901.1 coordinate 826,611,529, forward strand.
AAATAACTTGCTAAATATCGTTTATAGTGTTTATTAACTTAATTTAGAAACAACTCTAAGATTTATAAATATAAATAATTCTCTTTCGTAAAATTACTTGTATAAGAAGCTTCTCTATTTATTTCATTTAACTCAAATTTATGGTTTAAAGATCTGCAGTTTCGACCACTTAAATCTCGTAATTTTACAAAACTTAAAACATGAAAGTTGTAGATAAAAGTCTCGGCTTTCAAATAAGCAAAAGATCATCCAATTTAGATTAACAGTTCAAAAGTTATGACGGAAGTAATTTTCAGATTTAAATTTATTAACTCTATCTTTCAATGACAGGGCGACGACAAATAAATGAATTTTTGACCATATAAACTTGAAAATTATGCAGAACTCAAAGCATGAAATTGTGGCACAGTGTCTAAGCTTTGCAGAACTTTAAGGATTATTAAATTCCGATCAGTAATGAAAAAGTTATGCCTAAAACAATTTCTGTGTTTCAAAGCTAAGATTAAAACACTGGACAAAGAGGTTACATCTTCTTCAAACCAAATTACTTTTAGTAAACTGCATATTCATAAAAAGTAACGAACATAAAAGTTGTTCCTTGAACAAATAGCTTTCAACTTAAAAAACATCACTTAATTTCGATATGCCAATCCAAAGTTATGGTGATTTTAATAACAGGTTTCAACTTAAAAAAAACTGCATAAGGCAGAGCTACACCATCGGATTCAAACTCAATTTTGACCCTCTAAACTACATAATTTCGAAATGCAATTAAAAGATAATTTGTAGCTAACTAATAGGTATTTCTATTGCAAAAAAATTGAGGCATTTTGAAATATGTTACACCATAATATTGCCATTTTACTGCAGTGATTTTCGCACAAAATTTTCAACGAACAACAACACCACAATCATCCTAGTTTACAATCAATTTATAATCAATTCTATTCAACAAATCATCCAAACAATTATATACAGTAAACAAATATTTATACTAGATATGTGAGTGATTAACTTACCTTATTGCAAAGATGAAGAAAAGTTTGAAGATGATCACCACTTCTCTTCTTAACCACTACAATTTCTTTTTTTCAATTTAATTTTACCTCTAAACAGCCCTAAACCCAATAATTTCAGAAATAAAACATCAATAAAACCTTAAATTGACGATAGCATAAAATAGAAAAGAAGACTAAGACCGCATACCTTCTTTCCTTATGATTCTCTTCTAATTAAAATTGAAGATCTTGATTAAATTTTGCTAAGGAGAAAAGAACCCTAGTTTTAGTTTTCTATTTGCTTCTGTTTTATTCTTCTGATTTTGTGAATTTGAAGCTAGGTTTTAGAAAGAGGAAGAAGATTAAGTTTCTGGTTTTTATTTTGTTCCAGAGCTACTGTAAGAATGAACGTACAGACTAAAGTTTTCTCAACTTAGAGAAAATAACTAAGTGTCTAAATGGGCTGAATAGCCATTCAAGCCCAAAACCCATTTTTAATTAATTAAAACATGTAATATATTACACACAAAACATAACTTTAGTATATCTTTGAAAAATAATATCTCATAAACCAAAGCTCATAAAAACACAATCTTATACTCTAAAATTAAGTATAAGACTTAAACTTTGCAATGAGACCAAAATCACTCATTTTTATGGTCGTTAGACCTTTTAAATAAATTCAAATAATTTATTGAAAATGGACCTTTTCATGTTTGTACAAAAATGTAAAACGTGTTAAAAATAGATTTTAACTCTTAAAATTATGATTTCTTCATAATAAAATTTATGAATCGTTTTAAAAACATAAATAAGATTTTTACCCAAGTTTACATTGGTAAATTTGCAATAAAACATCTTATTTTATTAACTCAAAAATGCAGGTTGTTACATAGATTATTACAACCCTTGGAAATGCATAATTGGAAATAGGAAATGATATCAATGGATTTTATCGATATTTACCCAGAACCAAAAAAGAAAATGGAGGAGTATGGGTTATCGTAGATTGGCCAACGAAGAGTGCACATTTTATTCCAGTAAGACCATCAAGAAACGCTGCTTCTTTAGTTGAAATTTTTATGAGAGAGGTAATTAGGTTGCATGGAGTTCCTATGAGTATTGTAAGTGATCGAGACCCCATATTTACTAGTCAATTTTGGGAAGTGTCAACTCTAGGAACAAAGTTGAGCTTAAACACAACATACCACCCCCAAACAGATGGACAAACAGATCGGGTGAATCAGATTCTAGAGGATCTCTTAAGAACGTGTATTCTGGACTTTGGTGGATCATAGGAGGATCATCTGCATTTAGTTGAGTTCTCATAAATAAGCATCGGTATGGTACCTTATGAAGCCCTATATGGAAGACCATGCAAGTCACCAGCATGTTGGGTTGAGATAGGAGATAGGCTAGTATTTGGGCTGGACATGATCAGAGAGGCTACCGAAAAAGTTGCAGTGATTAAGAAAAGGATGAAGGAAGCCTATGATCACCAAAAGAGTTATGCTTATAAGAGGCGAAGGAATTGGAATTTGATGTTGGAGACCTTGTGTCATTAAGGTTTTGCCAATTAGAGGAGCTATTAGATTTAGAAAAACTGGAAAGTTAGCTCCATGGTATATTGGATCATTCTATTTTCTCGAAAGGATTGGGTCTCTTGCTTATAAGTTTGAGTTGCTAGAGAGATTGGCAGGTTTTCATAATGTATTCCATGTGTCACATTTAAGGAAATTTTTGCATGATCTGACTTTGATTATAGAGCCGTCTGAGCAGGAAGATCTGGAAGTAGAGCCAGCCTTGATAGTGGTTTGACATCCAGTCTATATTATAGATCAGGATAAGAAGCGGTTGTCCAATAAGGTAGTGCAGTTGGTTAAATTCAGTGGAGTGCACTTGGGAGACTGTAGACCATATAAAGGAAGCTTATCCTGAGTTAATGTCAGGATAGTTAGTTGTTTGTTTGTATGTATAATTTAAGCATTGTTTGCTATGGATGTTTAGTGTATGTCTTTTGCATGTGTTTTATGAGATTAATATATAGCTTTTCATGCAATTGAGTTATCTTCTTATGTGCTAATTTCAGGGACGAAATGTTTTAAAGGGGGAGAGTGTAACGATCCAAAATTTGATCACTTTAAGTATGGATATTTAAATATAATTCTAATAATTAATTAGTGGATTTTATAACTAAAATAAACACCTTTTAAATAATAACAAGTGATACTAAAATCATTTTTAAATTTCGTTTATAAAAAAATTAGTTCGAAGATAGATTGAAAATGTGATCGGAAGTCGTTTGTCAAATTTTCGATTTTTCGTCGATAAAAAGTTGTTGGAAATGTTGTAACACTTTTGTGTACACATGCACACATTATAAATCACCTTGCATATGGAAATGTACATGTGATTATGCATGTACACTTGAGTATGTACATATGCATGTATAAGATAAGATTTTATTTGTAAAATATATAAATATATATTGTATAAGATTCTTACTCCAACATTTAGTACAAAAGGACCATGATTATGTTTATTTTGACAAGATGGGATGGTGGCTAAGGAGGGGGTTGAATTTGCGTGGAAAAAGAAGGGGGTGAGGTGGCAAAAGAAGAGAGGGGGTATAATACTAAGGGAATTTCCATAATTTCACTTATTAACATATTATAAAAGGGAATTTTCTTAATTTAATTTCATTTTTCTCATTCCATTCTCTTATTTCCTAAATCTTTGCAAACTTTCATGGCTTCATAACCTATTTCTAAAGTCTTAAAAACTTAGATCTCCATTTCAAAATCAATTCCAAAAGCTTGCAAAACACTTCTTTATCCATCTCTCCACTTCATCTTCAAAGTTCAAGCACACATTCTCCTTATAACCTCATAGTCGTACTTTATATGCTTAAGGATGAACCCTTTTTGCAAGTTTAGGCCACTTAAAGACTTCACTTTTCCAAGAAAATACAAAGGCCTAGGTCATTCTCAAGTTCGAGGAGAAAATACTTCAGTCTATTCGGATTTCGATGTAGACTCTAAACTTTTGGGAAAGATGATGCCTTTACTTTAATGGTTATTATATAGTTGTGTAAATGTTGTTTTATGTTTGGATTATGGTATGGTTTGGTTATATATGTACGTGATGGCTTGAGTTTTAACTTTGGACTTGAAATGATGGATTAAAGTGATGTATTGGTTATAAAGTTATGATCTTTGATGTGTATGGTTCGCGAGATGTAATCTTGTGATGTATGGTGATGGTATAAATTAGTATTCATAATCTTAAGTATATGTTGAATTGTTTGGAAGTTAGATATATGACTTGTTAAAAAGGACTTGGGACCTGTTTCAAAAATTAAATCGTTTACTAGTTCTGATTTTAGTAAATGTTTTTTCGGTTTCTGACCTAGAAAAGTTTTGTTTAAAAACTCTTTCAAAATATTTTAAAAGGAAAGTAAAAGTGGAAGATTAATTTTTGGATGGTAGCTTAGACAAGTAATTCAAAGTTATGGCATCCATAGCAATAGTCGCTATGGATGTAGTTCGAAAATATTCGATTTTCAAGTTTTTTAAGTTTTCTTTTAAAATTGTTTTAAAAACCATTTCGCCTTAATTAGAGATTATAAAACTTGATTAACTGTGTTAATTAATGAGTTTAATAATTAATTCATTTATTAAAAATAATTACTATTTAATTAAGTTAAGTAATTAGGGTTTAAGAATTAATTAATTAATTTAATCATTTGTAGTTAATTAAGAAAGTTTTAATTAATGATTAATTAAGCTAAGTGGTAATTATTTTAATTGATTTATTTAATCAAGTCACATATTTTTAAATTAATTATTTAATTTGTATTTAATTATTTAACTAACTATTATTTAATTAAAAGTTATTTATTTACTTATTAATTAATTAATTAAGGTTTAATTTAAAATAAATGTTTATTAAATAAATTTTAATTATTTATTTATTTTTGACTAATTAGGGTTTAATTATTTTCCAACTAGATTCAATAATTTCATTAATTTTAATTAATTAAGGGTAATTATTAGTAATTAATTAAGACTTAACTAAGATTAATTAAGGTTTAAATTTTGATTTAAGTATGATTAATTAAGGATTAATTAAACTTTAATTTATGATTTAATGATGATTTATTTATTATTTTAAGTTAGTTTAAACTCCAACAGTTCTTTATTTTAAATCAACTTTCTCCTTTACATGAATTGATTTTTTTTAAACCAAGGATCTCTTGCCTATGTCATTAAGTAGCCAAACAAATTAAAATAGTTAGAATAAACTATTGACACATTTTAATCGGAAGTAACTCAACTTGTACTTATCATAAATACCGCATTTCGGAAACGTGATGAATACAAGGGAGTTAATTCGATAAGCGGGTCATGATAATTTAAGCATATGGAATATATTTCTATATGTAAATTTTTACACCCTAAAAGTGGAGTTGTCCACTGTAAAAACTTGACCCTTTAACTTTATCGAATGTTGGTTCGGAGAGACCGAGATCGGATATCAGTTGTTATCTGAAAACCATTGCGAACCAACATAAGCATTCAAATTGGAAATAGTAAAGGCAAGGTCCAAGATGAAGACTTTGAAGTGTAAAGGCTATTTGCTACTAACCCTGAGGGTGATTCCAAAATAGGTGTAGTGGAAGTAATGCATTTGGTTCGTTAATCTCCTGAACGACTTGTATGGATGAGTGCTGAAATTATGTCAACATCTGAAAGGCAATGTTTGCATTCCAAGTGGTAGTGCTATAGTAAAGGTAAACATAACATCAGGCCTTATCAACCGGAAATGACCAAAAATGGTATGCAGTAGAGCTATGTGGGTCGCTCGCATCAGGGTATGTCATCACCATATCTAGAATCGATATTTGATCATTTTTGTATGCTTTGGTACGGCTGCTGATCCTAGCCATGGTGGTGATGTATTTGATACTAAAAGTTAAGTGGTAGGCCGGTTCTGTGTAGTAGGGGTACAAGATGTTCTTGTTAGACCCTCGGTGTATTTTACCTAGAGGTGCACCTTTGGAAGGTAGTTCCTTACCTGGTCATGTATGGAATCCATTCCCCAATAAGTGCCTTCGGTCTTAGTTATATACCTATTATGCTAGAATTTAATTAATGTAACAATTTCGGCTATGTTAACTATTTACTTGAAAACCTAGACATTTTTATAATATCACTGGATTTCTATATAAAGTGTTTTGGTCATCGTAAGGTAAAAACCCATCCGTGTTTATGTGCAGCATGGTCTTACGAGGTACCCTTGAATTCCAAAGTGTTTTGAAAGTAATAATTCAGTTGTTTTGATTCACACTAGACCCATGTCCGACTTGGATTTTTATTTTCTTTTCCTAAAACTCTTGGGTACTCAAATTTTTATGAGTAGCCAAGTGATCTAGGTCTCTCGCGATTGCATTTTAGATGAGCTAGAGCAGATGGATTCAGCATTAGCTAGCTACTATCTTATTCCGCTGTGTGTATATGTATGTATTTTGTATTGCTGAAGTAATGACAGGTAGTTTTAACTGTCCCAGTTTGGAGCTTGTACTATTATGACTCTGATGTGCTGTTATGGCAGTATCTATGTAAAATCTTATGTCGATTAATATATGTTGTTTCATTCCATTGTGAGGTTTTGTGGTTGTTTAGTTTTCTTCTTATCTGCCTTTTTCTTTTTACCCTTAACGTCTCATCTTTCGAAGCAAGAAAGGCAGTTCCTTACGTGTGAAAATACTTAGATCCTTAAAATGGATAATTTTGAAGGAAATTATAAGTATGGAATCTTTTGGAACAAGATAGAAAAAGGTGGATGTTTTATTAGATAAAAGAATTTTACCAATAAAGGAGTTTTAACTAATAAAAAGGATTAATTAAACTGGGATTAAGTAGCTTAACCATACTTTGTGTGGCTTAACAGTCTTTCTATAATATTTCATTCGTGACAAAGTATATGGGGCTTGATTCCCATTTACAAATATCTATATTGTACCAAATAGTCGATTAGTCGACTATTGGAATTGGCCAAATATGACTTAAGAAGTTATTGAAAGGCTTCACGATTTCATACCAATAAGAACCCCCAGGGAGGGGTACTGGTAGGAAACGTATCTTGCATTCGCTTACTTATGAGAGAACTGAAATTGAGTTAACCAAAAATCCATCGATTGGTTTTAGAGAGCCCAATAAGCAAGAAGAGTGTACTTATATGAGATGACTCAAACCCGAAACAAGTTCAAAACCATATACGTGATCTATGTTCTAGAAGCGGTTGTGAAGTAGAGTGTTATAGAGTTGAACTGTCTATCCTAAGGTTAAGTTAAAGGGAGATGTTAGCGATAACATTTCGTATGATGCTATTGTATGGGACTGTCTATCTTGAGGAGTACTCTAAGAGAAATGATACTATTTGCATTCGTTGGGCAAATTATGTGGATGACCTATGTAGAGGTTCGAAATCTGTTCAAGATGCTTGAATCCATGTTATGTTTCATGATCTAATCGAGATGAAAGAATCCAATTGGGGATTCGTGTTCTGTTCGAGTGCTGAAGACCCAAGTGAAAGATGCCAATTGTAGCCTCGACATCGAAAAAATGACTGAAATCAAAGAAGGGATGTGGCTAAATGGGTTTAGCAACCTCAAGGGTATATCCACTCCAGAACTAGAGGATGTCTATCGATATGTTAGTACCGAATGTTGATATGGCTCGGATCCCACACCGAGGGTGGTCCTATTATGTTTACCTTTGAGTATATCCTATATAGAGAAATATGTTGCTCGAAAGGTAGTTTTTGATCCTTGTCATGGAGTTTTGATTCGGCTAGATCTGAGGAGATCTCCACAGAAAAATTCATTATGCGAACGCGCTTTAGCGGTATTGATTGTATACCTATTATTGTTAGGGCGTTCACATATCAACTATTTGATATGGTTTATGTGCTACACCCTAGACATTATTTGTCATTTCACTATATGTAAAGCTTAATGATTGGTTAGATTCTTTGAGGTGAAGACCGTTACGAAATCCGTATGGCGTCAATGGTTACTGTTTCATGTTACATATTTCTTGAGTTTCTCTTGCTGGTTTACCAGATTGGTCCAGGTATTATTTTCTTATAATGTTCGGGTCAACCCTGTGTATATTTTCAGATTTAGCTTTGGATTCTTTGGGACTTTTGGAGAAGAGTTGGAGTTCTACCAATCATAGTATTTATTTCCACTGCATTACTAATGTATGATTAGTATTTGTGAGGATAGGGTATTATAACTATCCAAGCTGATAATTGTAACTTTGAAAAACTTTGTATCTTAGAATGACAATTTATTCTGTCTTTTGATATTATATATGATCGTTCCATTATGAGATCATGATATTGTGTTCTCTTCTTTCTTGTTCTATTTCTTTTTTTACTTACCTTAACAATTCATCTTGCCGGCACTTGGGTGCTCTGCACATGAATACCATGGATGTATTAGTGTCGTCATTTGGGGATCGAAGGTGGGTCATCACAGCTGGTATTAGAGCTGAAGGTTAAGTGAGAACCTTGGTTTTGGTGGGTATGACCCATTAAGAAATAGGGTAATGGAATGCCCTACCATGAGTTGAGTGTATTATACATATGAAAAGCTTATTTGTTAGTACTACAAAAATGTTTTATATTGTGTTTATTGGTCTGATGAGTGGTTTATGAATTTTGATCGGTACATGGGATGCCATGGTATCGATAGGGATTTCTAAACATTTTAACAGAACAAACCAACATAGTATTCTTTTCGAAATTGGTAAATGAAATAATTTTACCTAGGATTATATTTTGTACAAAAATATACAATTTTCATAAATTGATGCAGTTATTTATGATATGTTTAGAAATGATAATATTCAATTATTATCATTTATTGTTTGATTAGTCATACTCGACCAGTTTATGAGCATTTACTATAGTTTTTGATTTATAAGGAATTTACCTTCTTACAACAAGGGTTGGGTAGATAGTAATTTATGGGTACATTGAAACGAACACATTGTGAATTAAGTTACATGGTTTAACAATAAGGCATTCGATGATAATATTGGATTAAAATTTAATTTTAATAAGAATTGTCTATTATAATCTGAACAAAGATATATGTTTGTGAAATAATTTAGATAAGAAAGCAACTATATATAAACATGGTTTATAAACGAAGAGGATATAAATAGAGAATTTGAGATCTTAAATTCCAGAATCTTGGAAATGTTTTTCAAGATTTTGAAGAAAATAATAGTAGTATTATTTGGAAGTAATTATTTGGGAAACTGGTTGATGAAATTTATATCATAGTACTTAGTAACATTTACAAAGTATTTGATAGCATTTTGAAATGGTTTTGGTTAAGTTCGGAAGATAAATTAGATGTACTGAATTCATCATATCGCTTGAAAATAATTCGGATGATAACTTCAACATCATTGGCATTCATTTTCAGGTTTCTAAGTGTGGGATGTTACAAAGTTGTCTTGATAAAACAAATTTTGATTTAATCCCAAAGTATGATTTGATATACAAAAGATATATGTATATATTATTTCAAAATGATTTGAAATGAAAACCAGTGTTTATTTATAAAGTTTTCTTGTTAAGTTATTTCATGGATACAAGTAGCTTATGCATTAGGAAAGTTGGATGTGATTTATAATATGATATGTTATTTGGTAGTTTTCATTAGTTAAATGAAATGGGATTTTCAATGATTTTGGATAGTCGGGAACTTCTGGATTGTTATAGAACTTATAGTTAGGTGTTTTTGAAAATATAAAAGTTGAGTTTATATAACACTTGAATTAAGAAGGTAGTAAGTTAAAACAAGTTCTAAATTTGTAAAACATACTTGTTACAAATTTGATGTTTTTGTATGTACTCTTAAGATGTAATGGAGTATTATACGAGTATGGAACTTAAGTTGTAGAATGTTGATAAACTTGAAGTTATGAGTTATGTAATGAGACATAATAATTTAGTATTGAAGTGATATACTATTTGGATTAATGAATGGGATTAAAAAGGAATTGGTGCAGTTAAGAAACCTATAGCATAAATACGTAAGTTTTACATAGATCATTTTATTCGAATGACTTTTCTTGATCCGGTATTCGAGTATGTGATTTCAAGGTGATTTACACTGGTCTGAACAAGGATTTTTCACTAAATTCGTGACGACAAACACTTAATATAGATTCTTGATATGATACTAAAGTTTTCTCTCATAGTATATAGCTATGTGCAGAGAATGAAGGTTTCTAATCAAGGAACCCGATCGGGGTCCGCACTAGAGTGGTTAAGTGATATATACTAGTTTTGAAGGGAAATCTATGTGATCGAGGAAGTGATCTAAGTAGAAAATGTGTACAGATGATATAGGTTCATTCTATGGGCCTTAATATTGTTTGTTGGCTTAGGGAGAGTTTAAGGAGTGACACTTTGATTTGTTCTAGGGTGGCATAAATAATCATCTAAGTAATAACCTGAGGCTATTGAGCAGAAGGTACACTTAGTGGATTAATTTTCATCCTTGTGCGATGAGAGGGTTTGACATGAGAAAACCATGAGCTTTGTTTGTAAGTAATAAGGATACTGTTAAGTATCAATGTATGATTGTTTCTTAGGTTGCTTGTGTTGGAATTTTGAGGACGAAATATTCTAAGTGGGGGAGAATGTAACGACCCAAAATTCAGACACTTCGTACTTAAATATCTGAATTATTTAAATATTTGAATCTTGGATTAAATGTTATTAAAATGATTTATTAAGCTTTTTAACACCTTTTAAATCATAAGTAATGATGGTAAAATTATTTTGAAAAAAATGTTTACAAAAATATGTTCTTTGGAAAAATATCAATAATGTGCCCGAAATCGTTTTATCGATAAACAGCTTTTTAACTGTCAGAAGTTGTTCAGATTTTTTTTGTACACTTATTTTCTTAGGAAATTAATAAAATGAAATAAAAATATTTTCCACATAACCCCCAAGAAGCTTCCTAAGGTTATCTGGTTAGGTGTGAAAAGAATAATGAGCAAAAAATGAAAGTGAGCAAATAAGGAAAATCCTTAACCTTGGGGAATTTTGACATAAAGGAGAAGTGATGTGTGTAATTAATGATGTTAGTGTTTTGAGTAGTTTTTGGTCTTTCCCCGTTCACATTCATAAGCTTATATAAGTAAGGAAAACCCTTAGGAATAAATCACAAAATATTACAGAGCTTTGAGTTAGAAATCAATGACATCTTCATCTCTTTCCCTCTTGTGTTCTAAAATAAAATAGTGGCAAATCAACTCCAAATCACTTCAAACTTTGCCACAAGGCTTCGTGCTATATTATAAAAATTATACCATGTTAGAAGTTGAAAACGTGGAGCCAAACTCCCACACTTCATAATGGCCGTGAGCTATATATGGGTGATGGAAGAAGAAGAGCAAGGCAAAAGCAAGGAGGAGGAGGATTGCAAGGTGTGGTTAGGCTTTGGTTCATGGAACATGGATATTTGTGTGGTTAAAGTTAAGTTAACATCTCACTTTGAATGGAAAATATCATATATATATATATTGATGTTTGATTATATTAACTGTTGTTTGCATTGTTTTTACTTATGTTAAAACATTGGTTTGAAATTCGTACTTTAAAAGAAAGCAACATTTGTGATCCATGTACATGGACTTGAACAAACTTGGAATGTACTTGAATGGACTTATATGACATATGACTAGACCTTGAACAAAGCACATATGTTATAAATGGACTTTGGTTTAGTTTTGACTTGGATTTAGAAGTACACTTATAGCAATAGTCGCTATTGAAGTAGTTTGGAATTGCCTTGTTTTTGGCAATTGTTATGGAACTTTGTGGAGAGATCCTTAGGGGTTTCTCACTATATTTACATTATTTTATATGTATATTTGTTGCTATTTAAAGATTGAATAGTAAAAAGTTAATTAACACCTCGAAAATGGCCAAAACATTACTAGTGCAAAACTGCTCCGTTTAACCTTGATTTTTGGACTTTAAAGGTTTCAAAAAGGACTTTAAGTTTAAGTGCTTTGTTACATTCTTTTTAAAAGTATTGCTTAACTCGTAGAGTATTTTAAAAGTAGTTTGAGACTTATATGAATTTTTAAGAATTAGTTATGAATTTATATAAGAAGAGTGTTTTATGGGAAACACGGTTTTCTATGTTTTCAAGTAAATTACAAAATGATTATTTTAAGTAATATTTTGTATGAATGTTTTAAACCTATTATAAGTATTTTAAAGTTTAAAATATCTTATATAAATATCTTAGAAAATATCTTACATAAATATCTTGGAAAATATCTTATATAAATATCTTATCTTGTGAGAATATCTTATATAAATATCTTATGTAAATATCCTACCCTTTTAAATTGTTTTAAATTATAAAAAACAGTTAGAAAGGGGTTGGTAATTACAAAATGGTTAAATGGTTAAATGGTTAATTTGTTTAATTACTTATTAGAAAAGTAATTGATTATGCTTAACACTAATAAGCCGATGAAGTAGGCTTATTTATTTATGAGAGTAAAGATTGATGTCGAGTAGGGACAGAGCAATAGATATCTAACCTACCAGTTTCCCTCTTGGCTGAGGAATAGTTAAGTTGAAAATATCGAAAACATGTTAATCGAGTTGATTTCTTATTGTTTATGGAAATCATTAATACTATACTTAACACTAAAAGCTGACAAGGTAGGCTTATCCATTTGTGAGATTTAAGAATGAAGTGTTTAGGCATAGCTCTGATGCAACTAGTGCTCTAAACTTACCTAGCTTCACTGTCGAATGAGGGATGGTGAAATTGAGAATGTTGAAAATGAGTTAAGTGTATGAATCATTATTTGTATAAGCAATGTTTTTTCTTTGGATAACCGGTTAGTTGATTATCGATCTTTGCCGAATATGAACTTCAATATTTAAAACAAAAGTTTGTAAAGATAGTAACAAGTAGGAAAATGGTTTGGGTTTGTTGTGACAATGTGTTAATTACATTCATTTTTAACCGTTTTTGATTATACATAGAAATGTAAATAGATCTTTAAAAAATAATTTAAAGATAAGAAAAATGAAATGGTTTTCGGTTTATCGTGACAATGTTCTAAGTAATATTAGTCTTAAACCATTTGAATGGATTTGTGAAAATATTAGATCCTTAAAATGGATATTTTTGGAGGAAATTATAAGAATGGTATCTTTTAGAAATGGATAGTAAAAGTAGAGGTTTTATTAGATAAAAGAATTTTATTAATAAAGGAATTTTAATTGATAAAAAGGATTAATTAAAATGGGATTAAGTAGCTTAACCATAGTGTGTGTGGCCTTACAGTGCATTGTATGTTATTTCATTTGTGATAGTATATAGGACTTGATTCCCATTTACAAACATCTATCTGATACCAGATAATCGATCAGTCGACTATCAGAATTAATAAAATATGACTTAAGAAGTTATCGAAAGGCTTCACGATTACATACCGATAAGAACCCTCGGGGAGGAGTATTGGTATGAAATGTCTCTAGCTTTTTCTTACTTCTGAGAGAACCGAAATTGAGTTAATCGAAAATTCATCGATTGGTTTTGGAGAGTCCGGTAAGTGGGAGGAGTGTACTTAAATGAGATGTCTCGAACACAAAACCACTTCAAAACCATATACGTGATCTATGTTCTGGAAGTAGTTGTGAAGTGGAATGTTATAGAGTTGAACTGTTTACCCTAAGCTTAAGTCCAAGGGAGAGGTTGTTGTTAAAATTTCGAACCATGCTATCATGTGGGAATGTCCATCTTGAGGAGTACTCCCAGAAAGACGACGGTGTTAGCATTCGTCAAAGGACTTATGTCGAGGACCTATGTGGAGGTTCAAGATTTGTTCAAGATGCTCAAATCCATATAGTGAATCGTGATCAGATCGGGATAAAAGAATCCAATTTGGGATCCGTGTTCTGTTCTAGTGATGAAGACTCAAGTGAAAGAAGCCGAATGTAGCCTCGACTTTGGGAAAATGACTAAAACCCAAAGGGGGCGGTGATCTCACATTAGACTGAAGTGAGATGCGGGGCACGCTTATGGTGGATGTTGGAGGTAATAAGAAGACCCAATAGGTGGAGCAAAAGGTAGCATGGGCAAGGTGGCAGTTACGCGTGCGACTTACATTGCGGGTGCTCAGTAATAGCTATGAGTTGCAAGCGCTTAGTATGGGTGTCTTTAGTAGACACCATTTCCTTCTATGTAGAGAGCTATATATATCATCCGGATCCACAATAGTTGCTCTATGCATCTTTCGTAGTTACCATTGGCTGCTATGTAGGGAGTTATATAGCGGCTGGTCCGTAGTAAGGTTTATGGAGTAGCAGGTTGATCAAAAAGGGTAGAATTAGGGTTACATCCTAATTACAGGATTAGGAATCAGCCTAATTAAGTTAGAAAAAATGCAAGCAATCAAAGTTAACCTATCTTGAGCAATATTTAGTCGTATTTATTTCCAGTTTATCTCTTTCCTATTTCCTTTGTTATTCTTATTTATGCTAGAACTGTTGTAGAGTCTATTACTTTTATCTTGCTTAAAGACCCTAGTAATCACTATCATTCACCAGACTTTTAGTCTGACCTACTCCTCTGTTTCCCCTTTTTCCCCTGAGGCAATCAAGGGAGAAGCCAGTAGATTGTTGTAGCTTAGAGTTCTTCTTGGAGGAAATTTCTTCTATGTGCTTCTTTTATTTTCAGCTTTTGTTCTTCTATGTACTGGCTTATTATGAGGGATATTACGTACTCTGATTTTGAGACTATGAATTTTTATTTCATAAGACATGATGGGTTTTGAGATATGGATGTTGTATTTGGTATTTGACTTATTTTTGAAGTAATTATGAAGCTTTGTTTTAATTAAGTTATTATTTAGTTTCCGCTGTTTTTACCTATTTTTGTCTTGTGAATCTTAGTCTTTGTTAGTTTCTGTTATACTTACAACGCACCATGCCTTTTAATGTGTCCTTTTGGGTATATTAAGGGGTGTGGGGGTATTTCACTTGGTATCAGAGCCTAAGGTTACATGATTCCTCAAAATTTATTTTTGAAAGTAAAGTATTTGTCAAAATAAAAGTATTTTTCAGAAAAGAACTTTTAGAAATGATTTTAAGTATAAAAGAATTTTTATATAAAAATCCCCTCATAAGTCCACTTCAATTCCCCTTTGACTCTTTCCTAAACTATCCTTTCTTTTCGTAGAATGGCTGATGCCCCGAACCTTCTCGAGGGCACTCCAGTCCCAGCCTGGTTTCGTAGGTACTTACAAGCCACGACTCTAGAGGTGCACGGACCTGCGCCCAATCCTACACCAGTGGGGAATCCCATCAACCCACCTGCCGCCATCAATTTCTTTAAGCTTTATAAAGATTTTGCGATTTTGGGCGAGAAGACTTTTTCTGGCAAGGAGACTTTTATGGAGGCAAGAGCGTGGCTTAGGGACACAGAGAGGATTTTTGGTCTTTTGGGATTGGATGGTCTGCAGCGAGTTCAGCTAGCCACTTGGTAGCTAAAGGAGAAGGCATCTTATTGGTGGGAGGTGATTGAGTTGGAGGGTAGAAATGTTACTTAGGATGGATTCTGGGAGCGGTTCGATAGGAAGTTTCTATCTTCGGTGGAAGAGAGTGTTCAGCTAAAGAGGTTTATTAATTTGAAGCAAGGGAGTTTGTCTGTTAAGGAGTACATCAATCAATTCAACGAGTTGTCGCGGTTTGGTATGGATTTATTGAACACGCCGCACAAGATAGCTACCAAGTTTGCGAAGGGATTGAATCAACCCCTTCAGGGATTATTGCTGACTCATATACCGACAGGAGCTACTTATGAGTCTTTGGTTGAGATGGCGCTTATGTCGGATACAGTTAAGGAAGGAGATTCTAAAGAGAAGGTTAAGTCAGAAGGCTCAAAGATGAAGTGGTGGGAAAAGAATAAGAAGAAGAAAAAAGGTGATGGTCCTCAGAAGCAGATTAAGAAAGGAATAAAGTGCCATGGTTTTGGGAAGGTTGGACATATGGCCAAGGATTGCTGGAAGGAGAAGATGAAGGGTAAGTGCTATACTTTCAGGCAGCCTGATCATACGGTAGGAGTTGTCCCCAAGGAGCGAGTGCACCAGTTGCGCAGATTCAGACATTAGACGCAGCACCTTCCGGTAGCATTCCAAATATAGGTAGGAAAGTCACAGTCAAAGGTTTGATTTCTATATCTGATTTTCCCATTAGAACTTTATTTGATTCTGGAGCATCACATTCTTTTATCTCTAGTTCTCTAGTAGATTGTTTGCACTTGGACATATTATTAGTAGTAGACCCCATTATTGTTTCAAACCACATAGGAGGATCGACTCACTTACCTATGGTTTATAGGGGTTTGAAAATCTTTATCCTAGGCGTAGAAATTGACTGTGACGCCTATGTTTGGGTATTCTCGGGGTATGGATGATCTTAGGGATGGATTGGTTATCCACATACAGAGCTATCTTAGACTGCGAGAGGAGAGTCGTTATACTTGAGACTTGTAGTGGTAGGATTCTAGAGGTATCTTGCGACCCACAAGGGTCAGTCATGTTGAGTTTTCTCTATTCCCTCGATTCATCGTCATTAGAGTTGCATTCGGTTCCTATCATTAGAGATTTTACGAACGTCTTTGAGGAGGTTAGGGGACTACCCCCTAAGAGAGAGATTGACTTCAGAATTTATTTAACCGAGAATGCTAAGCCAGTAGCATTAACTGTGAGGCACATGGCACCTAGGGAGAGGAAAGAATTGAGCAAGCAGATTCGTGAGCTATTAGAGAAGGGATTCATAAGAAGGAGCATATCAGAGTGGGGAGCACCAGTTGTCTTCACCACTAAGGTGGATGGTTCTCTCCGACTTTGCATGGATTATAGAGAATTAAATAATCTCACCAAGAAGAACCGATATCCACTCCCTAGGATTGATGATCTTTTTGACCAGTTGGTAGGTTCTTCGGTTTTCTCTCAGCTTGATTTAACCACGGGATTCCATCAGCTTAGAGTCGCTGATGACATCATAGATAAGACTGCGTTTAGGACACCAAACAGATTCTTCGAGTGGTTAGTGTTGCCTTTTGGGCTAACCAATGCTCCAGCCTATTTCGTTGATTTGATGAGCCGCATCTTTAGGGATGTCCTAAATAAGTTTGTGGTGGTATTCGTGGATGATATCTTGGTATTTTCCAAGAATATGGAGGAGCATGAAGTTCATTTGAAAGAAGTTCTTCGCACACTTCGCAGTCATCATTTGAGAGCTAAGTTTTCGAAATGTCATTTTTGGAGAGAGGAAGTTCGTTTCTTGGGGCACGTAGTCTCGAAGGAAGGTTTGGCTGTTGACCCCGCCAAAGTTTTTGCAGTGCAAGATTGGAAGGCCCCCAAGAACATTACCGAGGTTAGGAGCTTCCTAGGATTGGCTGGCTACTATAGGAAGTTCATTAGAGACTTTGCAAAGATTTCGGCACCACTCACATGCCTTACTAAGAAGAATAAAGCTTTCGCGTGGGACGTATATTGTGAGGATTCCTTCACTAAGCTTAAGAGAGCCCTTACTAGTGCACTAGTGTTAGTTTTACCCGATGGAGCTAAGCCTTTCACTGTATACACTGATGCATGCAGAATGGGTCTAGGAGTAGTGTTGATGCAAGAAGGGAGGGTAGTATGTTATGGTAGTAGGCAGTTGAAGATGCATGAGAGGAACTACCCTACCCACGATTTGGAGTTGGCTGCCATAGTTTTTGCACTCAAATCTTGGAGGCACTATTTTCTTGGAGAGAGGTTTGAGCTTTTTACCGACCATAAGTCTTTGAAGTACCTATTCTCGCAGAAGAACTTGAACTTGAGGCAGCAGAGGTGGATGGAGTTTTTAGCCTCGTATGATTTTTAGATAGCTTATACCCCTGGCAAGGGTAATGTGGTTGCAAATGCATTGAGTATAAAGAAGGCAACCCTTAGTCCTTTGTTTGTAGAGTGGAGGAGCTTGGAGTTTATTTCTACCTTTGATTTTAAGCCCTCTATGGACATTACTCCTAGATTGTTGGCAACATTAGAGGTGAGGCTTACCTTTATGGATCAGATTGACTCAAGGCAGTGGGAGGATTCAGAGCTCATGGACATTATGGATTGGATTAGCCAAGGAGAGATCTCGAGACATCTCCAACGCTATTCCATTGATAGCAGAGAATGGCTTAAGAGAGATGGGAGGCTTTGTGTTCCGTGCGCCAATGACTTGTTGAGAGTGGTTTTGGAGGAGGCGCACCATTCCCGTATGACTATTCATCCGGGTGGTGACAAAATGTATCGGGATATGAAGAGGATGTTCTATTGGGATGGTATGAAGAAGGACGTGGCAGAATTCGTAGCTAAGTTTCTCATATACCAATGGGTAAAAGCAGAGTAGCAGATGCCCGGTAGATTACTTCAGCCCTTAGATGTGCCGGAGTGGAAGTGGGACGATATTTCTATGGATTTCATTGATGGTTTACCCCGTTCTAGGAAGGGGAACACTAGCATTTGGGTAATTGTTGATAGGTTGACCAAGAGAGCTCACTTCATCCCAGTTAAGAGTAAGCGTACGGCTTCATATTTGGCATCCTTGTATATTCGAGAAATAGTACATCTACACTGAGTTCCATCTAGCTTTGTTAGTGCTAGAGATCCCATTTTCGCTAGTGAGTTTTGGAGAAGCTTACAGGAGGCGCTAGGGACGCAACATAGGTTGAGTACGGCCTATACCCCCATACAGATGGCCAAACGGAGAGGGTAAATAGGGTGCTTGAGGATTTTCTACGGATGTGCATTTTGGACTTTGGAGGAACTTAGGAGGAGCATCTTCTGTTGGTTAAGTTTGCGTATAATAATAGTTACCAAACAAGTACAGAAATGGCACCATTTGAGGCTTTATATGGGAGACCTTGCAAGTCCCCATCATGTTGGGTAGAGTCTACGGAGAAGTTATTACTTGGACCCGATATGGTTAGGGAAACCTCTGAGAGGGTGGATTTGATTCGGCGAAGGATGAAGATGGCTCAAGGTAGGCAGAAGTCGTATGCGAACAAGCGGAGGAGAGACTTAGAGTTTGAGGTTGGAGACTTAGTTTTTATCAAAGTATCCCCGCTTAGGAAGGTGGTAAGATTCAGATCAAATGGAAAGTTAGCCCCTAGATTTGTTGGACCATTTCCTATCATAGAGAGAGTTGGGAAGATGGCTTACCGAGTGAAGCTACCAGATAGGCTCGCAGGAGTGCACGGCGTTTTCCATGTTTCGCACTTGCGAAAGTGCTTACATGACTCGACGGAGGTTGTAGATCCTAGTTAGTTAGAGGAGGTGGAGATAGAAAGGGAAGCTTCTATTCGGCATATCCTTATGAAGATTGTTGGAAGAGACATCAAGCGACTAAGGAATAAGGAGGTTCCACTGGTGAAGGTGCAATGGGGAGATGATATTGCAGATGCCACTTGGGAAGCAGAAGAGAAGATTCATACTTCCTATTCTCATCTTTTTGATGGTAAGTTTTAGAATTCCTTTTTTCCATCTTTAGATTCGAATAGGTTCTTTCCTTTATTATCCTTTGGGAGGGTAGAACTTAGGATTTAACCTATGGATGGTAGGATTTGATGTAAACATGTTAATAGAACATGTTATGAATGATGTATGTTAGTGGTTGCAAGTGTTTGCTAGTGGATGCTATGGACGCATATAGATACACTAGGCACTATTATTCCTTAGGGATCGGCCTAACTAGGACACTAGAGCATATGCATATGGATGTGTGCGCATTTTTATTTTATTTCCATGATTGCTATAAATGGATGTTTATCACTTGATTGTTGCATTTGGATGATGTTTGTAGGATGCATATAGAACTATCAGTTATCATTAGGAAATTTTTGCATTCATTTGGATACATGGCACGGACATGATTGCATAAAAGGAGGTCAACTGAATCAGTGGACCACCTAATCTTTTACATTAGTTAGGGACATTTAGACTACACTAATTGCATAAATATCATAAATTGCATTACAAAAATTTAAGGACAAGGGATGAATGGTTGATGATTGAGTAGTTGGTTGTAGAATTGGATGAAAACATTTGGTACATTCTTTTATCCTTAGAGATTTCGAGGACAAAATCCCTTAAGGAGGGGAGAATGTAACAACCTAAAATTTAACCCGTAATAATTAATTCGTTAATTAATTGGATAATAAAACAACTTTGTAAAATTATCAGAATTGAGCCACGGGAGTTGCACCATTGTGTCTGTGATAATTTTTTGGTCAATTTCCATATATAAAACATCAGAAACCGAGCTAAAATGACCAAGTTATAAAATAAACAAATAAGCAAAAATAAAACGAAAAAAAGGTCAGGTCGACCTGGGCAAGGGGGCGGTCGACCGCCCAGTCGACTCGCCTCTGCAATTTGCGAACGAACGGATGTTCGTTCGTTCGAACGATTCCAGAGCCTCTAGTGACGTGTTTTGCATCCTTTGGTTTAATTCGGTCCCTCCATTTCTGCATCTGATGGCCCCTATTCAGCCTATGACGTGGTTGCATCTTATTCAGTCTCCAAATCCAACGGTCTGAGATCCACTTCTACACCTATAAATAGACCCCTAGACCTAACACTTTTTCTCATTCTAAGTTTTCTCCAATTGGGTTCACCTTTCTAGGAAGGACCCTAAACAGAATAATTTTTCCAAAGGAGAAAATTGTTATAAATTAAATTATTTTATAATGACAAATGGATCCGGGAAGACCGAAGGAAAAGCTTAGGACTGGAGGTGAGTGATTGTAATTATTTTAAGATTTCTATAAGTAATTTAAAATAATAGGGTTTCCAATAGTTGTAGTTTTACTACGATTTTTGGAATAGCCTTTTTAGTAGTTTATTTACCTTTTTAGAATTATTTTCAGTCTATTTCCTTTTAGCTATTCTTTTCAGTAATTTTAATTTATTTCTATTAATTATAGCTTTTCCATTTATTTACAGTTATTTACTGTATTTTAGTTTATTTACTGTTATTTATACGTTATTTACATCTTTTTTTTACGCTTTGGATCTTCTTCTATTTTCAGTTTTCTTTTATTCCTCCTTCTTCTTCGCATATGGATTAAAATAGGATTAACGCAAATATGGATTAAACTTTAAGAAAACTGAAATAATAGAATATAAGATGTAAATTTCAAAGACTGCAATATAAATGGGATTGGACTGAAATTACGCCTAATTATGACATTAATTGGACTGAATTAAAAAGATTGGCCTAGTTGTAACTTAGAATTATAACTAAAAGGAATAAAAAAATGAAAAGAGCTTATTTTCACACTTAGACCTTGGGTTAAGTAATAAGCATGATTATAACGTAGGTTATAACAAAAAGAATAGAATAAGGCTTATTTTAAGACTTAGGATAAATTAATAAGCACAGATAGTAAAGAAAAATGTAAAGGCTTATTTAAATAATTTACCTAAGTTAATAAGCAAAGATGAAAGTAGGACCTGTACCAAATAGCATTCCCTATTAGATAAAATGGTGAGTCTAGGGCACGCTTATGCTAAGAATTGTAGTAATTGGTCAAATAGGAGTCCAAAGCACATGGGATTTGGATAAGGGGCACAACTAGATATTGTTTGGATGAAGGATCAGTACCGACAACATTTCCCCTTTAGATTTTATGGACACGCGGTGATCTCACATTAGCCTGAAGTGAGATGAGGGGCACGCTTATGTTGGATGTTGGAGGTAATAAGAAGACCCAATAGGTTGAGCAAAAGGTAGCATGGGCATAATGACAGTTACGCGTGCGACTTCCAATGTGGGTGCTCAGTAATAGCTATGAGTTCCAAGCGCTTAGTATGGGTGTCTTTAGTAGACACCATTGCCTTCTGTGTAGAGAGCTATATATGTCGTTCGGATCAATAGTAGTTGCTCTATGCATCTTCCGTAGATACCATTGGCTGCTGTGTAGGGAGTTATATAGCAGTTGGTCCATAGTAAGGTCTATGGAGTAGCAGGTCGATCAAAAAGGGTAGAATTAGGGTTACATCCTAATTACAGGATTATGAATTCAGCCTAATTAAATTATAACATGTTCAAGCAATCAAAGTTAACCTATCTTGAGCAATATTTAATCGTATTTATTTTTAGTTTTTCTCTTTCCTATTTCCTTTGTTATCCTTATTTGTGCTAGAACTGTTGTAGAGTCTATTACTTTTATCTTACTTAAAGACTCTAGTAATTACTATCATTCACCAGACTTTTAGTCTGACCCACTCATCTATTTCCCTCTTTTTCCCCCTTACGCAATCAAGGGAGAAGCCAGTAGATTGCTGCAGCTTAGAGTTCTTCTTGGAGGAGATTTCTTCTATGTACTTCTTTTATTTTCGGCTTTTGTTCTTCTATGTACTGGCTTATTATGAGGGATACTACGTACTCTGATTTTGAGACTATGAATTTTATTTCATAAGACATGATGGGTTTTGAGATATGGATGTTGTATTTGGTATTTGACTTATTTTTGAAGTAATTATGAAGCTTTGTTTTAATTAAGTTATTATTTAGTTTCTACTATTTTTACCTATTTTTGTCTTGTGAATCTTAGTCTCTGTTAGTTTTTGTTATACCTACAACGCACCACGCCTTTTAACGTGCCCTTTTGGGTATATTAAGAGGGATGGGGGTGTTTCAATTCTTTAAGGGGATGACCGTTATGGGAATCCGTATGTCTTCAATGGTTACTGTTTCATGTTACATATTTCTTGAGTTCTCACGCTGGTTTACCAGACTGATCCAGGTGTTATTTGCTTATGCTCGGGTCAGCCCCATGTATGTTTCTATATTTAGCTTTGGACTCTTTGGAGCTTTTGGAGAAGGGATGGAGTTCTACCTATCGTAGTATTTATTTTTGTTGCGTTACTATTGTATCATCAGCACTTTTGTGGATGTGTTGTTATAACTGTCCAGGCTGATAATTGTAACTCTTAAAAAATTTGTATTTTAGAATGATAGTTTATAATGTCTTTTGATATTATATATGATCGTTTCGTCATGAAATTTTGATATTGTGTTCTCATCTTTCTTGTTCTATTTCTTTTTCTTTTTTTATTTACCTTAACAATTCATCTTTCCGGCACTTGGATGCTCGACACATGAATACCGCGGCTGTATTAGTATCAACGTTTGAGGATCGAAAATGCGGGTCATTACAAAGTGATTGTGCAAAATTAATATTAAGTAG
This sequence comes from Allium fistulosum, assembly GCA_030737815.1. NCBI lineage: Eukaryota > Viridiplantae > Streptophyta > Magnoliopsida > Asparagales > Amaryllidaceae > Allium > Allium fistulosum. Next base: position 826,634,884 of record CM060901.1, read on the forward strand.
GAATCACTATTGAGAGTTGAAACCTTCTCAATAATAACAATAAGAACTTGTGGTGTCTTCAGTAGTGTAGTTACTCCAAGAAATATTGGAAATTTAATTTTATATAAAATAAAATGGTAATTCATATGTGTGACTAATTAAATGTTAAGAGGAAATTGAAATTTGATTGTTGCTCAAGGTATATATTAATGAATGTGTGTGTATTGGAATTATTATCAATGAATTATTATTTATATGATAACATTAAGATTGATTGAAAGAATTTTTAATAAAAGCAAGAATATATTTTAATTAAAATCTTTCTGATAAAAGATATACATAAATATATGTAAAATATGATATGTTTATTACAGGAAAGCAAATATTTTCAATATAAAGAAGGTATTAAAAGATATATGGATATTATATAGAAAATAATTTTGTGTTAAATTGTCCGTTGAGTACTTTAAGGATTCTGGTCGATGCTCTTGATCAACATTATCGATAGATATTCCTAAACATTAGAACGAGACTTTAACGACCCAGAATTTTATTCATCTAAATTTGAAATATTTAATTGATTTTAAATATTGAAAATTTAATTTTATAAGTTAAATAACTTGAATTCCAAATATAGCGATTTATTTGATATTTAAATTGTTAACTTTAATATTTAAAATCGTTTAAATAATTGAATCTTGAATTTAATGTGAACAAAAAATGATTTCGAAAGTTGATTTTAAATCTATTTGAATAAGAAGGAAGATAGTAAACTTTTAATATGAATTATTAAACTAATTTTGGAAATAACTTGTTTTGATTAATGTGTGAAAATAACTTTCTGGGGCACTATCTCGGAATTGGACAAAACTGGTTTCATTGGATCTGTAATAGTGAATTATTATGCGCTGTCGAATTTGGTGGCGATTGGACGTATCGTTTGGTCGTGCGAGTTCGAAATGTGTAGAAATTAATTAAAGGAATTTAAATTTATATAATTCGATTTGAAAAGTTTACTTCTGTATATGATGGAATGGGCTTTCGATATATATTCCATTGTGTTCGAAATAGGGGTATAACATATATAACGCCAGGTGGTACACTTCGTTTGGAGTTCGAAAATTTAAAGTGTGAATAGTGCTTTGGAAATTTTCTATAAAAGTCCCTTAACTTTCTTTCATTTGCAAACTTAAACCCTAAACGATATAACCTTGCCGCCATTTCCCATACCCAAATCAATGGCCTAGAATCATCACGTTAATCAGAGAAGAATTAGGCTAATCGTTCAACATGAAAAAGGAAGGCAAGGCCAGGGGGAGTCGATCCATGGTCACAGATCATTAAATGGACGACGATAGGAGCTACAACTTTGCTCCGTTCGAGGTGCAGTTTTTGGGTTTCCTGATGTCATGACATGCATAGCAGGTGGAACGGTGATGGCAGGGATGGCAAGGGGCGACGCGCGCTGTTGGAGGCGACAAGCTGGGTTGCACGATCTTCGGTCGAAAGAAAAAAGTTCGCGCTTGGGAATTAAGCTCGAATGAGGGAAGGAGGTAGAAATTTAAGTTTAAAACGTTAATTAATTAAGTTAATTTTTAATTTAATTATCTCGTACAGTCATTAATTCATAACTTGTTCATACGAGATAAGTTTTGAGTGCGACAAGTTGCATTGAGATCGTGTCAGCGAACAGTACACTATTGAGTTGGATTGGATGGATTCAGAGATAGTAGTAATTTTGGGTTAAGTTGAACGACCATTCAATTTTAATTCAAACCGGAGCACTTTGGCGATTTCTGGAATTTCTGTGAGTTAACTCACCTCTCTGGCCTGTTTATATTTTTATATAAGTGGGAATTTTTTTATTTATCTTGTTAGTTGCTTGTTTGGATGATTTACTATATTTATTAGTTGGTTTGGATATATTCTCACCTATTGGAGAGGATGAGACCCTATTACGTTCCCATGTAAGAGCGGATGACCCTTTATATACGATTCGGCCTTGAAGCAGTTGATTTATATTTTTATGATTATATTATGTATGTGATGAAGGGGGACAGGTTGGAGGGATCCAACAGGATTCCTCACCAATGTTGGTTTTACTTTTCATATATATGCTTATATATGATGTGTTGGATGCCGTATTATTGATTGTGACATGATTTGACTTATTTAGTGCTTTAGTAGCACCGGGTCTTATTTTTGGTATTTTAAAATACTAAAATGATGATTTTGATTTAAAAAGGATTTCGAAGTAATTTTGGAAGCATAAATACGTTTTAATAGTTTTTAAATTATTAAAAGAAGGAATTTATTTGAAATAAAATAAAAGCTTGATTTTTTGAATATTAAATTAGCTATTTTGTGAAATATGTTAAACAAAGATTCCAGAATAATTTATATGAAGGATTTATAAAACTATATTTATAAATAAAGTAATGGATTTTTAAATGGCGTCTTACAAAATATTAAAGGGATTTGAAATCAACAGTTTTTTAAATGGATTTTCTAAATAAATTAGATTATTAGAGAAAGGGATTTATAAAGGGATTTTATAAATAAATGAGATTTAGAAAACAACGGATTTATAAAAGGAATTTTATAAGTGGAAGTTTTATAAAATAGAAGTGAAATTCATTAACAAGTTTATAAATATAGAAATGATTTATGTTGAAATTTAGGTATGGATTTAATCGTTTTAAAAGTAGTTTATCTTTTAAAAGTATTGTCTGAAAGAAATATTTTGTTAGAGTTAATGGTTTTAAAAGTTATTTATCTTTCGAAAGAAATGTTTTGGAAAATAATAATTCTAAATAGAATTTAATAGTTTGAAAATGATTTGAAATGTGATGAGTATCAGAAACATAGATTTCAACATTTATTGTTGTAGTAGACATTTTTGGGGAAGTAAGGAAGGCATGGACTATGACACTGTTGTTATAGTAAATGATTTTTGAAAGGAAATATTTTATATAGTATATGAGATTTATATATATATATATATAATTTATCGAATCCCTATATTAATGTTTTGGGTTCTCGTAACGATGTTTTACGCAAAATTTATTTTGACCCAAATGAAGTGCTTTTTGAAGAATACTTTTCTTAAGATTGGTATATATATACTTATTTTTCGTTTTAAGTATATGAAGATATTTTCTAAGTGTTGAGAATAAATTGGTTTGTGAATATGCTATTATCGTTAATATAAGTATACAGAAATATTTTCCAAATATCGAAAATTTGAAATTGTTTTGTGAATATATATTTTTAAAGATAATTTGAAGTAAATATTGGGGAAAGTGATTTAAGTAATAAGAGATCTATTAAATGGGCCTAATGACTGCTTATATGCAAGATTTTATTGTTGCTTTGATAGTTAAATAACCGACTATCAAATTTGACCTCTTTATCGTTGTTGATCCGGAGAGATCGGGATTGGTTTTTCCGAAAAGCAGGATTGGTTTATCCAAAAACCACTTCGGACCAACATATCTGCGTTCGAATGTACAGGTGTTAGAAGACATTGATATTTGAGATTTCCGTAATGAAGGACGACTGCTTGTTGATCATTTGGGGATAAACTCCCAACATACATATAGTAGTAGTGGTCTCTTCTTTATAAAATATCCAATGCCAGGACAAATCGCTATTGATCCTAAGGGTGATTCCCGATAGGATGTGGTAGGAGAAATTGGTTTGTCCTATTCCTAGCCAACTTGTATGGACGAATGTCTAACATTGCATTTTGAAATCACATTGATTGATCTCTATAAACGTATCATCTGCTTGGTGGTGGAGAAGGCAACTTCTCTTAGCTTAACACCCTTTTCCAGAGACGTATGAGCTCAGGAGTTATATGTTTGTAGAAATCAGTTGTGTGATTATGAAATGGCAATGTGGCATTCAAAGAAGAAAGATGATGTGCTATGTGAAAGGTGATCATTACCTTAGGCCTCACATAGAAATGACTGAAACATGGTAGATGCTGTAAGGCTATGTGGTTCACAACCATTAGGATATGATCATCCCCTTCCAGATATATTTATTCCCGCTATGATGTTCGAGTATTAAACTATTGTGGTGTATATGAAGAAGGAGCTCGAAGAGGACAGTAACGACCGGGGTGATGATTTATTCAGTACTACCTAGGAATAGGTAGGTCGGTCTTGTATTGGTAGAGGACCAACAGTTGGGCCTTGGTACATTCCCCTAGAGATGTACTGTCGAAAGGTAGTCCCTTCACCTGGTTATTTGTATGGAAATTCATTCTCCACTACGTGCCTGCCATTTTGTTTGTAGAGCTTAGTATGTTGGAATTTAATAATGGTAACAATTTCGGCTATTTTAATATTATTTTTATGCTAGACACCAGTATAATATAATAGAATTTGATATGAAATGTTTTGGTTATCGTAAGGTAAAAACCCATCCGTGTTTATATGCAGCGTGGTCTTACGAGATACCATTGTTTTGAAAGGTTTTTATAATTTTAAAATTCAGTTGAGATGTGTTTTCTCACATTGGTTTACTAGAATGATCCAGAAGTTCTCCCCTTTCAATGCTCGGGTCAGACCGAGCATAAATACAGATTCAGATTTGGATGCTTTGGAGCTTTAGCAGACAAGCTGGAGGTCTTTGGGACGTATTCTCGTATATGTTCATTGTTCTACTGCATAGTTGTTTAAATTATCAGCATTTGTAAGGATGGGTTATTATAACTGTCTAGGCTGATGATTGTGATTTGTTGTACTCGGATGGATATATTTATATTACAGTTTCTATTTTGTAAAGTTCATTGATATTATATTATATATGTTGTCCCGCTGCGTTTGTAAGATTCAGCGATTATTTTAATTTCTTTTTCTTCTTCTTCTTCTCTTCTTCTTTCTTCTTTCTTTCTCACGACTATCCGTATTTCCGTTTAATTTGGGTTGGACATGTGTGGTTTATTGTCAACTCGAATTGGACAAGGTAGCGGGTCATCACAACGTGGTATCAGTGCTTAGGATTGTGCAAACACCTAGACTTTGGTTATGTTAACTCCTATTTCGAAGCAACCTAAAATATAAAGTGATCTAGCGGCCTATAAGCCTTAACGACCTAAGACAGCAACCTACGACTTATGGGAAGTAACGACCTAGCTACAGAAAGAGCCAAGCGACCTAGAAAACTTCACGACCTAAGGACTTTACGACCTAAGTGGATGAACGACTTAATGAGCTAAGGAGTCAACGACCTACCAAGTTAAGAAGTTAGCGACCTAACAACTTAAGGAAGTTAGCGACCTAACGACCTAAGGAAGTTAGCGACCTAACGACCTAAGGAAGTTAGCGACCTAACGACCTAAAGGACTTCACGACCTAACATGCTTAACGGCTTAAAAAGTATCTACGACTTAACTTCTCCAACGACCTAAAAGTTAGCGACCTAAGGGACTTTGCGACCTAACTTCGTAAAGGACTTCGCGACCTAACTTCGTAAAGGACTTCGCGACCTAAAGCATTCGCGACCTAACTATCAGCGCAAAGGCAATGCGACTTACGACATATCTTAGGTCGCCTACGACCTAAGACTTACTGCCTAGTATGTACAAACCAGAATAGCTCCTTATGCCGCAGAAATTAGGTCGCTCACTATTCCTACTAAGTCGTCCACGACCTATGCCTTGTCAATATGACCGAAGGATCCAGAGCAAGCTGTTAAGTCATAGCCTATGCCTCTTAGGTCGCCCGCGACCTACCTTAACTCGTCCACGACTTACGACCTAAGGGGTCAACTTCCCTATAAATACCAGTCTACCCCGAACGTGAAAAGGACTTTTGGGCGAATCATTTTCTGAAGCGTCATTACTCTGCCGAATTCTCAACTCATCCAACATTTGAAGAACTCTAATCACTCAAGACATTACAACAAGCTTTGAGAGAAATCTACCGCATTCAACATGAATTCGAGGAGATCTTCAACATCGAAGCTTGAGCTAATAGTCTAAAGTGTTTAGGAATCGAAATATATTGTATTTTGAAGAGCATTGTATCATTTTGTAACCAGAATCAGCAATAAAAGACTATAAAGTGGACGTAGGCTTAATTACGGGCCGAACCACTATAAATCTGTTGTTCCTTTACCGTTTTCTGCTATTTCCTGCTTATATTATGTTCCCGTACCAACGGGTGGTGCTTTCACATTGTTATTACACACACCGGGTGTTAGCGTTCAATTTTTACCGTTAACATTTTGGTGCTTTCACTGAGAATTGAACTCAGGAATATTCTCACCATTGCTCCGCAAGAGTTTGTTGAAAGAATCTCTCTAAAGACCAGAAATCTATCTGAGATCATGGCTCCTGGGAGAAAAGGTAGATCTGCCAGATCCGGAAATGCTAATGAGGGAACCTCCGCTTCCCCAACAGCAAACGAGGCAACTCCTACCATTGGAGTCACAAGGGTTGAATTAGATGACGCAGTGTCGGGATTATATCAGCAAATTGAAGCTCAAAACGCTTTAATGATGGACAGATTAAACGCTCTACTTGGGGCAAATCAACGGCTAGTAAACAATGAAACAGTCTTCACCGAAGATGCTCATAATTCCCAAGAGAAAGATATTCCTCAAAGCGCAGCTGGCAACGCCGAAATGCCACCTTTCCAAGCTGAAGGTCCAAGGCCGCAGCCAACTTTTCGCGAGCATTTGCCCAGGCAAACTTCTGAAAGAATGGCTGATGTCTGCCCAGCAATGACTCTGAACAATGAAGAATACCTATCAGGGATGGTTCACCGAATCATGAAAGAGAGCATGCTGAGGGAAGAAAATGAGAGTGATTGGGGATTTGCACCAAGCAGAACTCTGTTTACCGAGAGGATCCTGAAAGCAGAGTTTCCAAGAAAATTTGTACCTCCTACTATCCTGGCTTATCGAGGGACAAGCGACCCTAATCATTTCCTATACAAGTACAATTGGCATATGACCGGTGCAAGGGCGTTAGATGAGATAAAATGCTGATACTTTCCAGTGTACTTGGAAGGAGTGGCCCTACTTTGGTTCACAAAGCTACCAGTTCGATCCATAGATCAATTCTCTAATTTGACTCAAAAATTCCAGGATCAGTTCAGGTTGTATGCTTCAAGAGCTAAGGATATGATGTCACTATCTAATCTTGAACAAGTTCCCGGAGAATCTATTAGATCTTTCTTGAACCGTTTCAATATTGCCCTAGTCGAAGTGGATAATGCAGAACCCCGTATGATCCTGACTTACCTGGTGCGAGCCATCAACCAATCAAGTGAATTCGGAAGATGGTTAAAAATAAAGGAGCCAAACTCACTTGAGAAATTCTATAAAAAGGCCGACGAATTCATGCGTCTAGAAAGCCTTCATATGTCCGCAAAAGCAGTTGTTGCCGAAGTCAAGAATGACGATGTTGCCCCTAACAAAAGAGAATCGGGAAAACAGAAAAGGGATAATGACGGAGAAAAGAAGCAGGGAAATGAGAAGAAACCTCGCCGCTTTAATTCTTCAGATTTCACTCCCTTAACTGACACACCGGAGAATATCTTTTTTGCAACAAAAGATGTTGTCAAGTATCCTAAACCACCTGAGATGCGGAGAGGTGCAATGCGTAATGGGAAATTCTGTCAATTCCACAATCAACCTGGCCATGATACTGACCAATGTCGCCAGTTAAAGAATGTGATTGAAGAGTTGCTGAAACAGGGTAAACTGCAGCAATATGTGAAGAGCAACAGAGTCGACCCAACCTCATCCACTCAGGGGCAACAACATCCTGTCCATCGATCTGGCTCTGACAACAACACTACAGTGCATGATTCTGAAAAGCTTGTCATTAACGTTGTCACAGGGGGTCCTTACCCAGCAGGCAGGGATTGGGACGACTGCTAACTACCCACAAGACTGCAGCTGGGACATCTTCCAATCTTTCTGACATATGAATCCAAAAAACTACGAGTCCAGTGGAAATGGAAATTCAATACGGAGATTCAGAAACAACAATCGCTTGCATCCAATTTTTACTTAATAGCATTGTTTAAATTTGTAAAAATAATGTCAGATGTATAACTCTCGTATTGTAAACCACTGAGAAATCAGTGGGAATCAATAATAAAGAATATAAATTTTGTGTTCTTGACTATTATAAAATGCCTGTTTTATTTCGATGTGTAAATACTCTAAATGTATTGCTAAAATATCGATTTAATATTGCAGGTCATTAAAACAAAGCTTACCCATCGCAATGCCAAGTGAACCCCATAAATCACTCAATAAACAAATTTCAAGCCACAGAAAGTTCCAAATTCAAATCCAACATAAGATGAACTTTACACCAAAAGTTGATGATTCCACCAAAAAGACACTTTTCCAAAGAAAAGGAACTAGACGCTTGTTAACTAATTACGATCGTTTGTATAAACAGACATCTGATTAAATAACTTGCACCTGTCCTATGGAATCAATCAACAGTGAAGTACACTCCATTGGATAAAGCAAACTGCTTACGAAGGAAAGGAACATAGGCTCGGAGACAATAACAGGGGACCATTAATGAGCAAACGACAAAGAGACATGGGCGAGCTGATCAACAAAAGCCCTCTTCGGAGGCACAAGACCTCTTCGGAGGCACAACTCTTCGGAGGATAAAGCCCTTGACGGAGGCACAAGCCCTCTTCGGAGGCACGCCAATAAATGGAAATGCTCTTCTCAACAAAAAGGTTGATGGAATCAATGAGGCAAGGCCTTTGTTAACTAATTGCGATCGTTTGTGCGAACGAACATCCAATTAAATAACTTGCGTCCGCCTTGTGAATCCATTTAACTGTGAGAAAGTAACTTCCAGGCAATCAAATAAAGACCTCTTCGGAGGCACAAGACCTCTTCGGGGGCACAAGACTTCTCCGGAAGCACAAGACTTCTCCGGAAGCACAAGACTTCTCCGGAAGCACAAAATCTCTCCGGAGGCACAAGGCTAATCTTCGGAGTCCATGCTACTCCACAGATTCCTAAATGTTAATCTTCGGAGTCCATGCTATTCCACAAATTCCAAAATGTTAATCTTCGGAGTCCATGCTACTCCACAGATTCAAAAATGCTAATCTTCGGAGTCCATGCTACTCCACAGATTCAAAATTGTTAATCTTCGAAGTCCATGCTACTCCACAGATTCCAAAATGTTAATCTTCGGAGTCCATGCTACTCCACAAATTCCCAAATGTTAATCTTCGGAGTCCATGCTACTCCACAGATTCCCAAATGTTAATCTTCGGAGTCCATGCTACTCCATAGATTCAAAAATGCTAATCTTCGGAGTCCATGCTACTCCACAGATTCAAAAATGCTAGTCTTCGGAATCCATGCTACTCCACAGATTCCACAACGCTACTCCTCAGAAATGCCAAAAAGCCCTCCTCAGAGGCACACTTCAACTCTCAAGGAAGACCTACTTGTTCACCTTGAAAAATTCTTCCCCAGAAATTGAAGTGCTAAGTAAAATCCTCTTTAGAGGCCCACTCTACCGTGTAGGAGAATTCACTTCTCAAAAATATGAAGTGACCATCTCCGAAGGTCGAAGCACAAAAACTTCTCCAAAAATGAGACACGTTCCATTTAAGTAGAATAATTGTTTCCTCAAAGACGGAATAATTATTCTCCAAAAATAAGCGTACAAGTCTCGCCAAAACAAAAAGATATTGCAATGCACTTGTGGTATAGGGGCAATATCATACAATAAAGCTACATCAATAAAAGTAGTATTCAACCAACATACCACAAGCACATTGCAATATCACGCAGAAAAGATGTGGAATAAATGCATTCTCAAACATAGACAAAAAGTTTGTACAAATAAAAAGAACCGCTTATTCTACACTAAATGAGAAATAGATGCATTCTTACATATACAAGAATTCGTGCAAGTAAAAGAATTATTTTGTTCAATACTGTGAAAATTCTTTACATATGCAGATCTCAAAAAAAAGCAGGGACCGGTCCCGCACAATCTCCGGTCAATACAAGCAAAAAGCAAAACGGAGAAAATAAAATCAAGCTCATTTCTCCTTCTTCCCACCTTTGGAGCTTTTACCCGGCCTAATGATTAGTTTCTGAGGCCGTTGTGAACGGGTCGGGGAGGAAGGAGAAAGAGGAGCAGTTGGATCTTCTTCAACATTTTCTTCATCAGCCAAAGTGCTCTTCTTCTTCTTCTTCATTGCGCGTTTCCCTTTCCTCTTGGAAGAAGACTCACTTCCCGGAGTAAAGAACTCAGAAAGCTTTGTGTCGCCATCATAAGTTTGCTCCGGGGTCTTTTCGCCTTCTTCAAGTTCCCTAGTCTTTTGCTCTTGCGAAACAACCGGATCGTCCAAGTCTTTGAGGGCTTCTATTTTCTCTTCTTGCGATCCTGGTTGAGAAGCAGAAAGAGGAGTGACTTGAGAAGGAGGAGGAACAACAGCCAGAGAAGGAGAAGTTAGCGCAGCTTTCGGTACTTCCGCTACAGAAGAAAAGAAGTTAAAATCAGTATTCTCCAGGAAAAGAGAAGATATTGGTTCATCAAAGCTTAAGTAATAAGTAAGAAGTTCATCAAGCTCGGTCAAATCGAATAAATGATTCACTGGATCCGGTTCGACACCAAAGTTACCTAGAGAAGTCGGCTTTGCAAGATCAATCTCGAATTTCTCAGCCTCAATATCTTGCAGGGCCTCGTCCTCGGTGGGAGTGGTCATAATTTCTTTGTCAACTTTAGCAGGAGGCGAAGAGTGAGAACTGGAGCCAATAGGATCAACATCAGCTGAAACCGAAGTACGGACAGGGGCAGTAGGAAGTACTTCTTTTTCGGAACGCCTCTCTCCCGTCGCTTCGGCTCGCGCTTGGGCAAGCTGCTCCTTTCCCTTAACAAGTGCAGCACGGGCATCTTCATCTAAATAAGTTGCTTCAAGGTCTGCTTCGGCATAACCGGCACCACCAAACATGTCGATTATCGCCTCCCATACTTCAGCCAAGGTGACTTCATAATCCGGCCCCAAAAATGAGAGGCTTCCGTGCCCCAAAACGCTATGTATATAAAAGTCAAATAAGGTAGAGTTGATTTTGGTCTTCGTCGCCTCATGTGACTGCTCAGCCGCTTCTTTTTCGGCAATGGCCTCATCGCGCTATTTTTCAGCTTGAGACAGATGAGCTCGCAACCGAGTAATTTCCAAGTCCTGGGAACTCGCCTTCTCTCGTAGCTGGGCAATGTCGGTGCGATAAATTTCTGTCATCCTCTTTTCAGATACAAGTTGAGCCTCAGCATTCCGTTGGGCAGCATGAGCATCGCGAACTTGTTTTTGAAGAACTTCTTCCTTTTGAGTGTAGGAGGAGGAAGAAGTAGCAAGCTCATCTTTAAGTTTCTTAACTTCAGACTCAAGTCTTGAATTGTCGTCAACAATGCTTGTCATTTCCAAGTCATGCTGCTTGCAAATTTTGTCCCATTCCGTCTTGTCGTTCTCCAGGGTCAGCATGGCTTCAAGATTCGCACGATTGACTCTTTGAAGCTCGTCAACCAGTTTCTGCCATCCGGATATCCTATCAATATCAAGCTTAACAGCATCGAGATTCTTCAGCATGGCCTGCTTATCGATGGGAACCAAGTCCAAGTCAAAGCGAACTCCTTTTAGACACCAGTTTGGGAATCGACTTTGAAGTTTAGGCAGAGCATCCTTGACTTGATACTGAGGCCTATTTATGATTGTCTGAATGTCGGATCTTTTTAGAGCAGGAGAACCAGATGAGATGTCAAGAGGGTCGAGAACATCAGTCTTTTCCAAAATTGCAGATGCGTCCTTTTCACTAAGTCTGGTCCGTTTACTGGAACCCTCAGAAATTTTGCTCTTTCCTCTATCATCATACGACTTTCTTTTATGGGAAGCGCTATCTCTTTGAGAAGAGTCATGACATTCTTCCCTCCTCCTTTGCTTCTCCTCATAAGTTTGTCGTTCATGAGCTTTTCTGGCAGCTCTTTCTTCGTCTGTTTCCTTTGGACCAGAGAGATAACGCCTAAAATCATAAGTTCTGCGGCTTCCATGATGCTGGAATTTGTCGTAGTACGATCCACTACGTCCCATTGGAGAAGCTGAAAATAAAAGAAAGGCAAGTGTTAAAGATCTTCAAAGCAAAGAGGCCAAGTGCATTTAATTGTAAAAAATCCTAAGCGTGTGTGATGTGCAAACTACGCGCGTCAGACTACAAACCACTCTGTGGTGTAGGAATGGCAATGGTTGTGTTGAAGGTGTTGTAATTTGTTGCAAAGAAGAAGTCGCTTCAACAACAGGAGAGATCGCTTTTGAAATATCATCTTTAAAAAGCTCCTGAGAAGTTATCATTATATCACTCAAATTATCAAAAGTAGCATCGCCGTGATGCCCAGCAGAACTCTCTTTTTCGACTTCCACGTCAGCCGTCTTTCCAGAAATGTGAGGATTTTCCTCCTCTTCAATAACTGGAGAAATTATTAACTTGCTGGACGACCCCGCAACATTAATAGAAGTGAAACACTTCACCAGTGAAGTCTCAGTGGTGGGTTCTTTTAGTGAAAGTTCTTCGGCAAGGGCTGGGACATCTGACGTCTTTGCCGGAGAATCAGGAACTTCATGAAGCTGGATGGAACGAGAAGAATGTAAAAGTTCGAACTGGTGCAAAAGTTCATCTTTCAACAAGAATTTGGCGCTCCTCTCTTCCATAGCCACAGCATTTAAAGTTTCAAAAATTGACTTGAGGCTGGGATTTCTAAGCGGGGGAGGAAGTGCTGAAAAAAGAAAAGAATGAAGATAAGCATTTGATAATTCAGGTTTCAAAAAGCTCATGAGATGAACAGAGAAAGACAATCTTACTCCCGACTCTCCAGACAGAGTAGAATCCCGGAGGACATCGGACAAAGAAGAATTGATTTAGGAACCCGTGAGCACTATTGGGTAAATCCAAAATCAACTTCCGGTTTCTGGCACCTCTTACAAGCACGATTGAAGGGTGATCTTTGTTCTTAGCAAAAGTGCACAAATAGCAAATCTCATCGAAGCTTGGAAGACGGTTGAGTGTCCTCCGGAACAAAACACACAGTCCCATCAAAACAGAATAACCATTGGGGTGAAGCTGGAAGGGAGAGATAGCTAGTTGAAGAAAAAGTTCTCGGAGAAAATTGTTAAAGGGAGGAATAGCTCCGCTTAAGCACATCTGGCGATTAACTGCAACAAAACCAAAGGGTGGTCTGTCAGCAGTATCGCTTGCTCCAGGAAATAAAGCATCTGTTTCGGCAATGCCGAACTGGATACACAATTGTCTAAAAACTTTATGGCTCAAAGTGGTAGGAGTCATTTCCGAAGGATCAATCAGTGGGTTAGCAATCAGAAAAGCTTCTCCAGCTGGTCCCGTATCTTCTTGATGAGATGCCATTCTACACAAGGAACTGGATATTCAAATATGAAGGTGCACGTTTCCTAAAAGTGTGAAGTGTTGTGCAAAACTAGAAAAAATAACAAACAAATATAAATGAAATCAAATTAGTTAATGCTTGTCAATTATTGAGTTTCAGGGTTTGTTATTGTAAGAACAAGTACAGTGTTATAGCAAACAAATCAGCTTTGGTTGATTATTTTAGCTTTGCTTTGATACTTCACTTGAACTTGTCAATTCACAGCATCGCATTCACATAAGTTCATTTAAGTTGATTATTCTTTGTCAACTAATCTGTCATTCGATGTGGGCAGTCAATGGCAGTATATTCGTCCCAGTTTTATGCAAATATTGTGTTTAACAGGTTATTATCATTAGAGATGACCTATAAAAAAGTTTAGGCAGTTCAGTTCAAGCAATTCAAGTTTAAACAGTTCAGTCAAGTTCTGCCCAGATTTTACAAGTGTTAGGTCGTTCAGCGACCTAGCATAGGTCGGAGATTCCTTAAGTCGCATCATGCAGAGTAAAAGGTTACAGGCAATTCAGATTCGTCCAAGTCCTAAGTCGGTCGCGACCTAAAAGCCTATGCCGCAAGGAAATTAAAGTCGAAAATTTCTTAGGTCGTTCTGCTGTCATTCAAGCAAAATTAAGTCGCCAGTCTTAGGTCGTTTGATTCCAAGCACGACCCAAAAGCCGGGTCATAGGAAGTTGTTCAACTTAGCATAGGTCACAAGAATTCTTAAGTCGGTCAAGTTCCTTAAAACGTAAGTCTTAAGTCGCAAGAACTTCCTCACGATCTAATTTCTAGCTCGCTCAGATCTGCTAAGTTACTGACTTCCTCTCCATGCAATCCGTCTCAACCCAATAACCCGTTATCAATTACTAATAGAAATCCATCGTCCTCTTCAAGAATTTCTCCATCCCTTCATACCACGGAATCACCCCATAAATAGTTCAAAACCTCCATAATTATCGTGTCTTCATAAGTCAGTTAAACAACGATCAAGTGTCGATCACGGCAACCACTCGAAATGAAGCATGACACATGGAGTTGAACTGAGGTTTGAAGAAAGGGATTCATAGTTCAAAAATGATTATGGTGGGATGAAGATTGAATTCACTTACAAGTATAGTGTTGAAGATGAATCGGTGAATAAAATGGGTGAATTCGTCTCAGGAAGCTTAAAGATTCGCCAATGGCAGAGAGGGAAATCGAAGCAGGTGATTAAGGAGGAAGCGGCGACCTAATCAATTTATATGGGACTGAGAGGGGAAGGCGAATAGGCGCGAGAGTTAGCAAGTGTTTTAGGTCGCTCACAACCTAGCAAAGTTAAGTCGAAGCACATGACCTATGACAGGCCTATACTTCGAGGGGCAAATGTTAACTCCTATTTCGAAGCGACCTAAAATATAAAGTGATCTAGCGGCCTATAAGCCTTAACGACCTAAGAGCAGCAACCTACGACTTATGGGAAGTAACGACCTAGCTACAGAAAGAGCCAAGCGACCTAAGTGGATGAACGACTTAATGAGCTAAGGAGTCAACGACCTACCAAGTTAAGAAGTTAGCGACCTAACAACTTAAGGAAGTTAGCGACCTAACGACCTAAGGAAGTTAGCGACCTAAGGGACTTCGCGACCTAACTTCGTAAAGGACTTCGCGACCTAACTTCGTAAAGGACTTCGCGACCTAAAGCATTCGCGACCTAACTATCAGCGCAAAGGCAACGCGACTTACGACCTATCTTAGGTCGCCTACGACCTAAGACTTACTGCCTAGTATGTACAAACCAGAATAGCTCCTTATGCCGCAGAAATTAGGTCGCTCACTATTCCTACTAAGTCGTCCACGACCTATGCCTTGTCAATATGACTGAAGGATCCAGAGCAAGCTGTTAAGTCGTAGCCTATGCCTCTTAGGTCGCCCGCGACCTACCTTAACTCGTCCACGACTTACGACCTAAGGGGTCCACTTCCCTATAAATACCAGTCTACCCCGAACGTGAAAAGGACTTTTGGGCGAATCATTTTCTGAAGCGTCATTACTCTGCCGAATTCTCAAGTCATCCAACATTTGAAGAACTCTAATCACTCAAGACATTACAACAAGCTTTGAGAGAAATCTATCGCATTCAACATGAATTCGAGGAGATCTTCAACATCGAAGCTTGAGCTAATAGTCTAAAGTGTTTAGGAATCGAAATATATTGTATTTTGAAGTGCATTGTATCATTTTGTAACTAGAATCAGCAATAAAAGACTATAAAGTGGACGTAGGCTTAATTACGGGCCGAACCACTATAAATCTGTTGTTCCTTTACCGTTTTCTGCTATTTCCTGCTTATATTCTGTTCTGTACCAACGGGTGGTGCTTTCACATAGTTATTACACACACCGGGTGTTAGCGTTCAATTTTTACCGTTAACAGGTTGGATACTCATTATAGATAGGGTAAGTAATACCATAGATTGAGTTTGAGTGTATTATATATATGAGAGCGAATTTCTTAGCGATTATAAAAATGTTTTATATCATGTTAATTTATCTGTTGAGTGGCTTATGAATTCTAGTTGATACGTGGGACGCTATGTTATTGGTAGGGATTTCTAAATGCTTAAACAAGGCAAACCGAAATAGAATTTTTTTAAAATGGGTAAATGAAATAATTTTACCTAAATTATATTTTATATATATAAAGGAATATTTTTTCAAAATTTATGATAGTTATATATGGTGCGTTTGGCTGTTAGTGAATGATAATATTTGATTATTATCATTTGTTGTTTGTGTTCTAATAATTTTTTTTATTATTATAAATGGAAACAAAGATAATAATAATAATAAATGGTTTTATATAACCATGGTAAAATAAATGAAATTGTATGAGTATAAATTTATAAACGTGATTTCTAAATAAAAAGGGAATTTAAAAGAAATAAAAAGCACTGAACTCACTATAGTCGCTGGCTGCAACATTATCAGTATTCATTTTCGAGTTTCAAAGTGAGGAATTGCTACCTTAGTAATTTACTATTGAAGTTTTGTTTTGATAAAACAAGTTTTGGTTGTAAAATTCCAAGTATGATTTGATAAATATATGAAAAAAAAAGTTTTTGAACTTATAAATTGAATAGTATTGATAAGAAATAAATTTACAACTTATGAATTTGAACAGGAAAGTAAAACCAAATTTTAAAATGTTTGAACATTGGTTAAGCAAAGAAAAGAAAATCTGAAATTGAATTATAAAATGAAATCTAACATAAGTTAAATGAGATGACTTTTGAAACGAAATTTAACTCAAGTTAAGTAAAGTGGGATGAAACGAGTTAAATGAATTAAAATTTGACTTTTGAAATGAAAATGAATTTGAGTTATAAAATTAAATTCAACTTAAGTTGTAAAATGAGTTGAATATGGTTTAGAATATTGTTCGATAGAATTGAATATGAACTTAAGTTTTAAAGTGAAATAAAAGAAGAAGTGTTGCATAAAATGTTTGAAATGAACTTAATTAGTTATTGTATGGAATGGTTCATAAGTAATATTAGTAGTAAAGAAAATATACTAAGTAATTTAAATATGGAATGAAATGTTGTTAAATATAAATTGGATTTAAAGTGAATATTAATAAGTGAATGTTAATAAATTGAATGTAAGCGAAATATATATGAATAATGAATATGAAAAATGAAAGTGAATAAAGCAACATGAATATTTGAATTTGATTTAAATTGAATACGGATCAAATAAATGTAAAAGGAATTGAATGGAAATAAAAAAGGAATGGAATATAACAACAAACCAAATAAAATAAATATGTAAGTTATACATATTTTGTACCAACCTTGGTCTGGAGATTACATGAATATATTAAATTATAACTGAAGTTATAATTTAATATTGTAAATGAAAATATAATTGGAAATTTTAAATTATTTATTTGGAATAAACAATGAATTTTGTAAATAAAATGAGAAAAATAAAGTTTGGAACTTTATTTTGTTTATTTGGGTATAAATATAGGATTAAATATTGATTGGTTAAGTATTTGGTTTAAATAAACTGAAATATTGGGTATTTATTAGTTTGGAGCTAATAAATTAATTAGGTAATGTATTTCAATGTTAAATTATTGAAATAAATCTAAATTAATGAAAATAAAGTTTTAAGAACTTTATTTTGAGAATTCGAGTAGAAAATAATCAAATTGCAATTTTATTTGGGTAAATACAACAGTATTGGAAAATATTATCAATATTAATCTTTTATTAAATTAAAATGAGAAATAGGAAGAAATTGTGTAATTTATTAATATAAAAGATGAAATATTGTTTAAAAATAATATTTTGATGATTAAAAAGAGTTAAAATGATTTATTGTAATTTATTTGGCAAAGAAAATAATTTTTGTATTGATTATTGCATTAAAAATGGTGTTTTGCAATAAAATAGTGTAAATTGTGTAATATTGATAAAAATAAGGTTTTATTGTTAAAAATAACTTTTTATTGTTGAAATAACTTTTATTTTGCTCAAATAACAATTTTATTTTCATAACAAATGGTTGTATACATTTTTGGTTGGGTTTAAAATGAGAATAGTGTGCATATATTGATTATAATTGGTTAATTATGTATATAACTCAACATTTTCTTTAAGTATTTTTGCCTTTGGGCTTAATAGGGTTAGGAATGGGATCCAAAGCCCATTATCTAGAGGCTTCTGGTGAGAAAACTAATCTATACGTAGGTTTCCATTTTGCACCTTCTCTAAAATATACAGTAAATGGAAATGAGCAAAACAATGGCTTCCTCTAACTAAAAATCAATTCCACTCAAAAATTGCTGCAAATAAAAGAGAAAATTCTTGAAAACAAGACTATAGAAGGTAATCTCCACCAATTCTGAAAGAATTTCATCAAAAACCTTTGAACTTGATATGAGTTGTCTGTAGTTTGCTTTTGTTTGTTCGGCATATCTGTCTCGAGGTATATCTCCTACCATTTTGGAAAGTTCTATTCTTTTTCATTGACATTCCATTCGAATCCTCTTCGATACGGGTGCTTGGCATTTATTCATATCGGAAAAATTTGTTAATGCTGTTAAATGTTCCGGTCTTGTTGCTTACTTGAGGATTGTGAATCCTTTTGAGGGGATCCGCAATACTTGACGTGAGAATTTTGAGGTTGTTCCTTGTAGCTTATCATCATATGCGAATTAGCGCGCTATTTTCTATTTAGGGATTGGAGTAATTTGAGAGGGAGTGGCTTGTATTTTATCAAGCCACATTCTGTGATTTGAAGGATCCCATATTTAGGTACCCTAATTCAGTTGGTTTGTTAATTCTTATCTTCAGAATATTGATTATGATTCCAAAGTATCTGTATCCGCTCTTGAATTTTGAGATGTTGATGATATATCTTGAATTCCAATCATTGTGACTCTGTTGATTTTTGTGAGTCTGTTTCGGGTACGACACCCAATCGGGCAATCAAGTATTGTATTGACCTCATTCTCGGTTTTTATCCTTTCGGTCATTCTTCCACAAGGATGTCCACTAAGGAAATGAGGTGATTCATTAAATTTAATTGGTATTTCCATTATTACCTCTTTAGAGATAACCTTTTGGGATACTCATTTATAGGCTTTGTAATATTACTTCACCCGAAGTAATGATTTGCCATTTATGTTCTTCTTCTCATTTGAGAAGATATTTTACCCTTACCCTTATATCTCGCTGATTTCTTATTCGATCTATTGTGTGGTGCTAGGATCTTTCTTCAGCTTGACCCTACATGGATTCTAATTAGCTACGAGTTGCGAAGGATAACATTCTTTTACCGCATTCCACATTCGTTATGAGTTTTCTGAGTAGTTTGTTATACCGTTAGGAATGACGAACACTCCAATCTATTCACTCAATCTTGTGAATCGAGTATTCGGGGAATATCTCGATGAGTTCTTCTTGTGTTTTAGATTTTGTGTATAAGCAATAAAAATTGGGATTTCAAAATTTTCAAAATTTAAGAAATGTTTTTAAAAGAAATTGGATTTTTTTTGAGTTAGAAAGAATATTTTGAGTATTGAATATGAGGTGATTCTTCTAAAGAAAATGATATTTATGTTGGGTTGTTCATCGAGTGCTTTAAGAATTCTGGTCGATGCGCCTGATCAACGCTATCGATAGGAATTTCCTAAACGCTGTGATGAGGCAATCAGACACGATAAATTGAGTTTTAATAAGATTTAATTTGTAAATTAATTATTATGTTTTGAGAATTAAATTTTTTATTTTGGATGACATATGCAGCCATTGAACCATAGTGGTTGGATGAGTGGCAAGACAGTTTTCATTATTTGGTCAACTCTGTAGCCAATCGAAAAGGTTATTCATTATAAACTAATGGCGAGGCAATGCCACTATGATAATTGAAATATATGAGTTTGAATATAGTTATGTTTTATTGTTGAAATGATGAGATAATACTTTATTTGAAAAATACATGTTTATTGAATATTTTAAAATGAGTTATACATGTTAAAGATGGAGTTTATTTCGACAATTTGGGAATTTGAAAATAAAGAGTAGTAAATTTTAAAATTTTATCTTAAGAATTGTTGAAATGAAAATATAAAATTCTTTCAAAAATTTAATTTTGGAATAAAAGGGAATATGAGTTTGAAATTATTTGTCATTTTATAAGAACTATAGGAAGGAGTTTGGAAAATTTCCAAGTATTGAAAATTGAGATATTGAATTTAAAGGTAATGAGTTTTGAAGATAATGGTTTTGAAGATAATGAATTTCGAACTCTAATAAATTCCGATTGTAAATTAAAATTTATATATATTGTGTTCCTCGTGATTGTCTTGCCTTATTGCAATGGTCTAACAACTAGCATTTTGCGGTCGTTTGAGTAGGGTGGTCTTTGAAGTAACCACCTCCCATTGGGTTTTCTTACCTCAATTGTAGTTATCTCAGTATAAGTATGGCTCCTTTCGTAGTGACATACAGAAAGTCATCAGCTTGTTGTTAGAGTTCGGATAAAGCGATGCTAAATCCCAACACTATTTCGAGAAACTTTTGTGAAATCAATCTCCTTCGATAGATTTTTGAGTAGTACCCCGTTGTGTTTTTGTTTCGAAAGTGAGATACTTTTGAAATCATGATGTATTGCTCAAGAAATTCAATGGTCCACAAATCCTAGTATTTATACTTAGGAAAACCATTGAATTTACCGAGCAATTTTATCTTGTTCTTCTTTCGTCTTGAGTAGAGAGTGAGGAATTTTGATCTCGTGCTTGTCTATCCTTCCTTTGATTGATGAAATTAATATGTTGAATACAAACTCTTCTCTAAAAATTGCGAGGATGTAATTTTGTTAAGGGGGGGGGGGGAGTCTGTAACAACCCTGGTTTGGAGATTACCTGTATATATTAAATTATAACGAAAGTTATAATTTAATATTGTAAATTAAAATATAATTGGAAATTTTAAATTGTGTATTTGGAATAAACAATGAATTTTGTAAATAAAATGAGAAAAATAAAGTTTGGAACTTTATTTTGTTTATTTGGGTATAAATATGGGATTAAATATTGAATGGATAAGCATTTGGTTTAAATAAATTGAAATATTGGGATTTATTAGTTTGGAGCTAATAAATTAATTAGGTAATGTATTTAAACGTTAAATTATTGAAATAAATCTAAATTAATGAAAATAAAGTTTTAAGAACTTTATTTTGAGAATTGGAGTAGAAAATAATCAAATTGCAATTTTATTTGGGTAAATACAACAGAATTCGAAAATATTATCAATATTAGTCTTTTATTAAATTAAAATGAGAAATAGGAAGACATTGTGTAATTTATTAATATAAAAGATGAAATATTGTTTAAAAATAATATTTTGATGATTAAAAAGAGTTAAAATGATTTATTGTAATTTATTTGGCAAAGAAAATAATTTTTGTATTGATTATTGCATTAAAAATGGTGTTTTGCAATAAAATAGTGTAAAGTGTGTAATATTGATAAAAATAAGGTTTTATTGTTAAAAATAACTTTTGATTGTTGAAATAACTTTTATTTTGTTCAAATAACAATTTTATTTTCATAACAAATGGTTGTATACATTTTTGGTTGGGTTTAAAATAAGAATAGTGTGCATATATTGATTGTAATAGGTTAATTACGTATATAACTCAACATTTTCTCTAAGTATTTTTGCCTTTGGGCTTAATAGGGTTAGGAATGGGATCCAAAGCCCATTATCTAGAGGCTTCTAGTGAGAAAACTAATCTATACGTAGGTTTCCATTTTGCACCTTCTCCAGAATATACAGTAAATGGAAATGAGCAAAACAATGGCTTCCTCTAACTAAAACTCAATTCCACTCAAAAATTTCTGCAAATAAAAGAGAAAATTCTTGAAAACAAGACTATAGAAGGTAATCTCCACCAATTCTAAAAGAATTTCATCAAAAACCTTTGAACTTGATATGAGTTGTCTGTAGTTTGCTTTTGTTTGTTCTGCATATCTGTTTTCAAGCTTCTATAGGTTATTAGAGCTCCAATTCTTCTCAAAAGCTTGCAACTTGCTATCAAATCTTTGCCAAATTTCTGAAGTGAGTACTCTTATTAGAGTTCCATGAGATATGAGTTTTGGAGATTTTGATGTTTTCTCCTACGGCTTTTGTGTTGCTTATTTGCACTTATGTTGAATAATCTTGAGTATGAATCACTTGTGATATGTTAAACCTATTCAAGAGTTAACTTTGAGCCATATACAATCTCCACCCTTGGAATTGAGAATTTAACTTTATTTATATCATTCCTTTCTATTTGAAGGAATGTTTCCCTTATGCACTCATATCCCTTTATCCATTGCTAATCATTATGTTCTGGTTAGCCTGACCCGTATATTTATTAGTCGGGTAAGAGTGAGTTGCAGGATAGGATCTATTGGACTTTTGCTAGTTATACCTTTTGGACTTCTCTCTCGACCTTGGATAGGAGGCATAATTTTTGTAGTAGTATTTTGTAGTGGACTTTGATATGTATATTCTTGTGACGACCCGTAATTTTTGGATATTTGAAATTGGAATATTTAATTGATTTTAAATATTCGAGTGTTGGTTTTTAACTTGAATTTCAAATATAACAATTTATTGAGTAATTTAATTATTAAATTAAATAATTTGAAGTTGGGTAAAATGTCGAATCTGGAGTTTTAAGCCTGTTAAAAATAATTTGAAGGCTTGTAAAATTTATAGTGACAATACTGAAGATAATAAAAGATTTTAAATTGAATTCGGAAGTGTTTTGTTCAGTTTTGAAAATATATTGTTTAAATTGACATTTAAAAATAGCCTACCGAGGCACAGTCTCGAAATTCGACGAAACTAGTCCCGTTGGATCCATAATATTGTATTATTATCGGATTTCAAATTTCGTAGTGTTTGGAGTTGTCGTGTGATCGTACGGTATGTAAACTCGCTGAAATTTATATCGAAAATTCAATATAAATTGGGTCCAAAAAGCTATCTTCTCCATACGATCGAATTAGGACTCGAAACCTTTTCTATTTCGTTCGGAATAGAGGTATAACATTATAAACGCCTAGCGGCACGCCTCGATAGGGGTTCAAAATTTTAAGTTGCATTTATCGAGACAATTTGAATTTTAAATTTTAAAAATATATATATATATATATATATATATATATATATATCCTGGTCAACTCCAGTTGAATTTATAGCACATCAAACCTTTTTCCCCTCAACAGCTTTTGTCTCCTCTGCAATCACTGTGGTTTCCCTCAAATCTTGTCCCTCCTTTCTCAGCTTCAAGCAAGATAACATCAAATCGTATCCCCTCATTCCCATTTTTTTAAAACGCAAGCTGTAGACGAGTTCAGAACCAAATAATGGCCGAACTGTGGAAGCCAGAGAAAAAAAATCTGCAATTCAAATAAGCGGTGTACTTCAATTCGTTCACCCTCCTTCTCATTTATCTTCCGGTTTATCTCTAAGCAAAGGCCGCGAATTTGAGAAAAAAATCGAGGAAAATCGAAACAGATAGAATCGAGATCACGATTTTCCTTTTTCAAAATCGAACGAAAATCAAATTTGGATGAATTCTTTTCTCTGCATCTTCGAGTCGAGCGCGCGAGTGGGTTAAGCGGTGGAAAGCGGGTGGAGTTTGGTTGCCGAATCAGGTTGTGGGTCATCAGAGGAGGAAGGGAAAGGGAAATCGCGTGCTAGTTGTCACGATGTCGCAGTAGGAGGGGACTCGGCGATATTGGAAGGGTGCTGCCGCGATCGTCTGGTGGGTTCGAGCTCGTATGTTGGAAGGAGAAGAAAAGGGATGTGGGCTTGGGCCGGTTTCGTTTGGTATGGGCTTCTTTCTCTGTTTTTAAACTTGAATTCATATTTTAATTTGAAAGGAAATGAACTTGGAAAAATATATATATTTGCAGTAAGTTATAACCAGTTCTGCTCTGCATTCAATCTAATTTAATATATACATATATTTATATATATATGGATTAAGAAAAGAAAACACCCCCTGTAACTTACTGATTATTTTAAAATATATACTGGTAATCTTCCTTATAAATTTAATGGTGAATTAAATGATTTTAGTTGCAAACTGAAAAGAAAATATATATTAGGCCAGTGTTTATTTAAAACTAGTTAAATAAATTTATCGAAAGAAAGTTGTTTAAAACAAAATCATTAGTTGAATTAAAATTTATAAAATGGCAATTAATTGTTCGATTTTATTTCCAATATTGATGAATCATATAAATTGTGTATTCAAGGTCAAAAATCGAGAAACCAAGACAATGTTGACGTGGATTGCAAATAAAATCAAAGGTGAGTTAATCTCACTCACATCTGGATTATCGGTTAATTTAAATAGTTAAAATTTAAATTATTGGATTGATTGCTTGAATTGATAATTATTATCAGTCTGGATGTGATATTATATATATAGTAGTATATATATATATTGGAGTGATTGATTTCCCGCATTATATAGAGGATGAGACCCTATGTGCCGCATAATAGCGGATGATATTATATTAATCTCATATATCACGATATTCCACCTCGAAGTGGAATTGGTATTGTGCTAACGTTTGTGGATGCAGGGAAACAGGTTGGAGGGATCCAACTGGATTCCTCAAAATTATTTAGGTTGTTTAATATTCTATGTTATGAATATTTAATATGAATTATACTGATAATTGGAATATTGAATGCTATGGTTTTCTTGAATATTTCGGTACCCTAGGTTACCAAATATATAGAATTGGATTTTTGAAAAGCAAGTAAAGGAGTGAATTTTTAAGTAAAATAATTATAGAGAATTTGAATAAATTTAAGAATGAATTGGGAAAGAATAAGAGTGATTTTAAAATTTTAATAAATAAATTCCGAGAATGGGAAAGGGGATTTTAAATAAACAGAGAAATATTAAATTTTAAACTTAAGTGATATTATATCAAGAAATAAGGAATTTATTTTTAAATTCAAGATTTGAATTTATTTAAAAGGATAATGAAGGAATTTGGGAAATTTGAAATTGGTATATTTCAGTTAAAAAGATTTTAATCATAATGAAGAAACACAATCTGAAGTTAACGGATTTGAATAAATTGAGTAAGTAAAGGAATTTATTTCAAAATGGATTAATTTGGAAATCAATTTGAGATTTGATTTAAGTGTTTAAAATTGGAATTTTAAAAGGGAAATGAGACTATGAAATTTATAAACTGGGTTTATAAAGGTGAATATATCAGTGGATATTTGGAAGAATAAATTCACGGTGGGAATTTATTAAAGGAATGGGTAAATTAGTTTTAAAAATAAATAGTGATTTATTTTTAAAGATGTGAGAGAGAAGTGTATTTCCCTGAATAGCCAAGAACGTTTTCAAAGCAAATTTTTAAGTGTAAGCTAAAAGTTTAAAAGTTGTTTTAAAATATGTTTAGAAAACTTATTATTCCTAAATGTTTAAATTTTAAAGCAAGTATTTTTCAAATTTATTTAGTAGTAAATATTTAAAGATGACATGGTATTATGTTTTAAAAGATAAAAACCTAGTTTCATATTTTATTAAGTAGCTTTATTTTAAATATTCTTAAAGTATATATCTTTGAATAAAGTATTAAAGTAGTTTTTATTTAAATGTTTTGTTTAAAGTATATTTTATAATATAGTATTTTAAATTATTTTAGAAATCTAAAGTGTTTGTACTTGGTGATTTTTGTGGAAATAGAAAATATTTGGGAAATTTATTCCATGAGAGAAGAACGGTTTGAAACCGTTTTCAAAAAGGGTTGAAAATGGAAATATATCTTGCGAAGATATTTGTGAGGTAAATAAATAATTTGGAAAATTATTTATGTTTGATGGATGTTTGTGAATGTTAATTGATAGTTAAATCACCAACTATCAATCTTGGCCAATGCACTGATCGTTTCGAAGAGACCGGGATCGAGATTAATTTCTCGAAAACCACTTCGATCCGGTTTGTACGTTTTCATGGGGAAACGAGTTTGAATCGAAGATGGTACAGTTAAGTGCAAGGGCTAGTCGCTACTAATCCTGAGGGTGATTCCAAAATGGATGTAGTAGGAGTAGTGCCTTCGGTTCCGTTCGAACCCGGGACGGACTTGTATGGATGAATGCTTTCGGAACATCGTCAGGTGGACGATGAGCATTCCAAGGGATATGTTCTAAAAAGGTAATGCTTAGCCTCGAGCCTCATCAACCGGGAATGACTGAAAATCAGGGGTTATGCAGCAAGGCTATGTGGGTAGCGCCCATTAGGGTGAGGTCATCCTTGTCTAGATGTCCCTTTTTATTTCGGCTATGTGGGCGGTTGCTGATCCCAACCGCGGGGTGATCTTACTCGGAATTATCCAGTAAGGGGTAGTTCCGGTCTTGTGTTGCAGGGGATTGGGAGTGATCCTCGGTACGTTGATCTAGGCCACATACTGTGACAGGTGGTACCCAGTGCCTAGTCATTAGTTGGAAATCTATTCTCCCTACATGCCTTTTACGGTTTTTCTTTGTAGAACCCACTTTGTGGCTAGTATGCTGGAATTTAATCATGTAACAATTTTGGCTATTTGAATAAGTATTTGTATATAGACACTATTATAATATCAGACGGATTTGATAAAAAGTGTTTTGGCTATCGTAAGGTAAAAACCCGACATGTTTATTTGTGGCGTGGTCTTACGAGATGCTTTTGATTTCAAAGGGTTTTGAAACTTTAATAATCCAATTGAGTGTGTTTTCTCACACTGGTTTTCCAGACTGACTCGGGTGTTATTTTATTATTATGCTCGGGTCAGACCGAGTATTTACAGATACATGATAGGATGTTGTGGAGCTCAGGAGACGAGCTGGATGGCGAGACGTATCACACATACTTGATGAATATTCCGCTGTGCAGTGTAAGCTGTATGGTCAGCTTTTGTAAGGACAGGTTATTATAACTGTCCGATTGTGTGGTATGGGTTGCGTTGTACTCTGATGATATAATGTATAAACAGATATAATTCTTTTGTTTTAATGATTAGTCGTTTATCTATTATATGTTGTTCCGCTGCGTTTGTGAGATTCTGATAATGTTTTATATCTTCTTCTTCTACCTCTTTCTTCTTTAACCCCGAAGAGTCGTACTTTTGTTCCACTTTGAGCTGAATTGTTGTGGAATTTTGCCGGCTCAAAGGGGTACGGATTTACGGGCCTTTACAATTCTTTTATGGGGATGTATGTATATATATTGTTGTTGTAATACCACTTCTGACATGTTGTATTACATTTGATGTTTGTGTATATGTATATCATCTGTGTTGTTGCTTTATGATTTGTGATTGATATTTTTATTATGTTCTGTTTCTGAATCGATCCTGTAGCCACCATAGTAG
Source organism: Allium fistulosum (assembly GCA_030737815.1). NCBI lineage: Eukaryota > Viridiplantae > Streptophyta > Magnoliopsida > Asparagales > Amaryllidaceae > Allium > Allium fistulosum. The sequence continues at coordinate 826,662,245 of CM060901.1, forward strand.
TGTATTAGATAGGAATTAAGTATGTCGAACACTTAATACAAAATGAAAATAAAATGAGTACAAAATTGACATACTTAGCTCTTATCCAATGCAAGACTATGATGGTCGCCCTTAACCAGCCCAATTCTCTGCATTAGCAGACAGAATTACATAGTAATTCTCTTTGTTAATGTGGGTCTCGGGGTGGGGTGTTACATATATTATTTTATCCGCATAACTTTTTGATCCAGATTCGAATATACTCTTTCGAGGTGATTAACACTGATCTGAGTTAGGATTTTCCCTCGATTTCTTGACGGCGAAAGCTGGATATTGATTTTGATTTATTCTAATATTTTGTATCATAGTTTATGGCTATGCAAGGAGAATGACGATTTCTAATCAAGGAACCGGATCTGACCATACTAGAGTGGTCGTGTGAACGATACTAGTTCGGAAGTGAAATTGTGTGATCGAGCAAGCGATCAGGTATGGTTTTGCGTACGGATGATATATGTATATTGTTCGGGCTTTAATAAATTAAATGTTGATATTGGAAAATGCAAATTGATATGGTTATGAATTAATTGGATGAATATTTATTGTTTGACGGTTTCTCTTGTACTTTTGCTACATTTGCACAAAGTTATTGTATTAGTACATGTTATATATTGATATTACTTCTCCTATACTTGTTTTCATTGGTTGTTAAGTGTTTAGTAGGTGCGGATGGCGTATGCTTTGCATTTGGAGCTTGCTTTCGCATTATATTGATTGTATATGCTTGCTAAAAATAACAAAAGATACACATCTCAGATTACATATCATACTTTTATATTATTCCCTATAGGATGTCTCATCCTTGAAGATGAGATGTATATTTGTGAGTATATATGTACTGTATATTTTTTCGATTGAGCCGTGCAAAGGAGACGCTGGTGAAATTTTCCATAAATTTAAGAGTTAGAAAACTTTTGAGAATTTTAGGAAAAAATTTTGATAACTAAAATTTGTTTTTTGGTTATAACTTGGGTGGTATTAGTTGGTTTTGGAAAGTTAATTATGAATTTAAAGATTGAGAAAATGTGATAACAAGTTTCCACTAATTGATTTTGAAAAGTTAAAAGGTTTATAAGAATTTGATAATCCGTTTCAACTAATTGGTTTTGAGAAGTTAACGGCTTTGGGGTATTTTTCTTACTTGGTAATTTCAGGGACGAAATTCTTTTACGGAGGGGAGGATGTAATGACCCAGAATTTCAGTCATATAAATTTTGGAATATTTAATTGATTTTAATACTGAAAATTTAATTTTATAAGTTAAATAACTTGAATTTCAAATATAGCAATTTATTTGATATTTAAATTGTTAAATTTAATATTTGAAATTGTTTAAATAACTAAATCTTCAATTTAATGTGAAAAAAATGATTTCAAAAGTTGATTTCAAATCTATTTGAATAAGAAGGAAGATAGTTAATTTTAATTTGATTTAAAAGTAATTAAACTGATTTTGGAAATAACTCGTTTTAATTAACGTTTGAAAATAACTTTTTAGGGCACTTTCTCAGAATTGGACGAAACCAGTTTCATTGGATCTGTAATAGTAAATTATTATATGCTGTCGAATTTATTAAAGGAATTTAAATTTATATAATTCGATTTGAAAAGTTAACTTCTACATATGATGGAATGGGCTTTCGATATGTATTCCATTGTGTTTGGAATAGGGGTATAACATATAGAACGCCATGCAGCACGCTCCTTTTGGACTTCGAAATTTTAAAGTGTGAAAAGTGCTTTGGAATTTTGCTATAAAAGGCCCTTAACTTTCTTTCATTTGCAAACTTAAACCCTAAATGATATAACCTAGCCGCCATTTCCTAAATCAACGATCTAGAATCATCACGTTAATCGAAGAATTAGGCTAATCGTTCAATATGAAAAAGGAAGCATGGCCAGGAGGAGTCGATCCATGGTCGTGGGTCGTTGAATGGACGATGATAGGAGCTGCAATTTTGCTCCGTTCGAGGCATATTTTTTGGGTTTTGCGATGTTGCGACACGCGTGGCAGGTGGAGCGGTGATGGCAGCGGTGGAAGGCGGTGGCGCGCACTGGTGGAGGGGCGAGCTGGGTTGTGCGATCTTCGATCGAAAGAATAAAAAAGTTCACGACTGGGAATTTGTAACATCCCGAAATTTTCAACCATTCGCATCCATACATGTTGGATTTGAATTGCTCAAAATATCAGATTGTTAATTTAAATTTGGCAAAACTCAGCATATACAGTAAATAAAATAATCACAGATCACAGACACAGAGTAATATAACAATAATGCAGCGGAAACAAAAGAATAGTAGTTCATGAAGCTACTATATATATATATATAACAGAGTTAAACAAGATACAACAGAAGTCACGAATACATAGATGTCTAAATACAATAATCAAATACAAGATCTGAATACATCACTGGAATCAATTGAACAACTGAAAGCAAGATAGATAGCTGGATCTCCAAGCGAAGCTCCAACTCCAAAGGTGAGTCTCGAATACTGTATCAGTCAATCTGACCTGAGCGTAAAGCAAAACACAAAACACTCGAGTCAGGATTAACATTCTTATATTAATAAATCCAACTCAAGTGAAATAACAACTGAAATACAAGTAACTCAAAGGATGTTTGGGATAACCATCCTCTAAGGATCCGTTAAACTATCTACTATGTAGTAATATACGCTATTATAATAATGTCTAATATAAAATAAACTTACTTTTAAATAGCGTTAAGGGGTTACCCATATAGCCCTTAACACATAATAGTGCCAATAGTCTATACAGTACCTGCATACCTCGAGAGGCTACGAGAAGATACTCCATAGGTACGACACAAATAGAAACTCGTAGTAAAATTCGATATGGTAGGTGACACGGCACAACTAGGCAATGCCAGGATAGATATACCAATTACGCATCCGGGCTGGTGGAAACGCATAGCAGCCACTACCGCCCACCTTGGAACACACTCCCAATCAAAATTGAAGGGTGGCCACCAAATCAATCACAAAGTAATAGAATGGTATCAAAGAAATGCGTCCGATCAGAGCTGCTACCTCATTGGCCCGTCGATCGCTCCTATTTTAGCCACCTTATGCCAACTCATGGGAGTTGGGTCCACGTATATACCTCAATAGGGATCGTCGCTACCGTCCTACTTCATTCTGGAATCTCCACCGCATACACGGTTGTTAAAGTGGTTTTCGGTATCGACGGAGAGTATGCCCATATCTGATCCCGGTCTCTTTAACAACCAATCGTTATTATAACACCGCGGTCATTTCAAAATAGTTTATACTTCAAAACCAAAATATCATTTCCATTTTTAAAACCAAATCAATACGATATCATTTCCATTTCAAATATATCCATTTCAAAAAAATCATAACACTTTCCAAAGTTATAACGCTTTCGAAAGCATAGTCCTTAAAAATCAAAACACTTTGGAAATCACAGCATTGAAATTATAGCATTTTGGAAATCGTAACACTTTCCTCTTAAACAATTTAGATACTAAAATTAGTATATATAATAAAATAGTTTATATATAAAATAGTTTATATAAATAGTTATAAGTTAAAATAGTTATTAATAAAATAATTTAAATTAAAAATGATTTATATTAAAAGAGTTTATATTAAAATAATTTATAAAGTAAAATATCAATAGGTTTAAATATAATTTAAAATTACTTTATAAAATAAAATAATTTCCTCGACTTTCACAAATTGATTCAAATCAATTCGAATTCCAAATTCAAATTTAATCAAATCTAAATCATCAATTTCAATTCCAATTCAATTAAACATTTTCAAGTTATATCGATTTCAAATACCGATTTGAACCACAAATAAACCATTTCAATTTCAAAATATTTCAAAGCTTCAAATATTCCACATTTCAAAACTAAATTCGATAATTATATATATATATATATATATATATCAATTCACTTTTATATTATTTAGTTTTGAAATATTTACTGAATTATTTCAATATCATTTGAATACAACTTCAATTTACAAAATATCCCATTTAAATTTATATAAGTTTGAAATATCCATTTAAGTCACCTTTAATCAAATTTCAAGTTGTAAAACACATCTTTAAAATTTCAAATTCAATAAATTTCAAATCAAACTTATTTAAGTATAATTCTTAAATAAATATAATTTCAAATCAATTTCAAATTTATCTTTACAACCCGAATCATTTCAAACTCTATATTCGAAAATATAAATTTTAAATAAATACTTAAACATATTATATATCAACTTTATTAAATCAACTTTAATAAATCTTAAAAGTCAATATTCATCAAAACCATATATTTCTTTTCAAAACCATAGAAATCATTTTTAAAATATTTATATATAGACCATCGGTGTCTATATAAAATTTTCTACCCTATGGTCAAGTGAAACGGATATTTATCATTTCAATCCGCAATTTAAATATATATACGGGTATTTATCATTTCAACCCGAAATCCCAATCCAATTCAATGAAAATCGTTTGGGTTTATCATTTCAACCCATAACAATTTTCTCTTACTCTACAGATCGTTCGGGTATGTATCATTTCAACCCATAGTGAATTCTATACTAACAGGGAACTTGCAGAGTGATAACAGTAATGATAATAATATAACAACAGTACCATCAGTGATAAATAACAGATAATGGTTTCAGATGTCAGAGGTGAACAGATACGGATAATAGTGCATATATCAATGTAAATAACTAGCAGCAGTATATTTCAATTGACGTTTCAATTGAAATCAAATTTAATAAATATAAGAACATTTATCGTGAGTGATTGCTCACCTTTCGAAGCTAGTGAGATTTGACAATGAACGGAGCTACGGATCCAAGCACAAATTTCAAAGCAAAGCACGATGGGCACGAGTTCGACGGACGACTGATAGATAAGAAATCGATGAGAATGAATCAATTCAACTCGACATAACAGAATATATATATTATTATATATCCAGTATTTTAATTTAAGCTCAGGACTAAAATATTTTAAAATTTCAAAATCATTATTCTTAAAATCATTACCCAAAATAAATTCTTTAACACATCTGCATAAACTATTTTGAAACCGAATAATATATATTAGTATAAAACAATCAAAACAAACTTCACTTTAAACATATACACTTTAGACAGGTATAAGTAAAACATATATAATATATATAAACTTTCATAAATACATATACATACACTGCAACTTATAGACCGGTATAACTATACCTTGAAAACAATCTTGTATAAATATATATATCCTCTTATAACTACATATCAACTAAGCAATGAATAAATAAAATAAATCTCTAAACTCATACAATATGAAACAACTGTACATATAAATTATAAAACTAAAAGTCCGGAAAGTTTATAAACAAATATATTTAAAGTTCGGAGCAAATCCACTGATATAAACATTATATAACGACTTATATAACCTACCTGTACAAGCTAACCTATCATAATGTTATGTAACATATACATGCAAACTCAACCGATAATACAAATCTTTACATTTTATATATAAGACCAGAGATCAAATTAGGCACAAGTTTGATATATATACTTGGATACAACTCAACAGACCATTTAAAACTTGTATATGCTATATAACCATCAAACAGATATCAAGTATCAACTATGTTTTATTTCGAATTAGGTTACCATTTATAAAACATATATATATATACCGACTTTCACAGCAAAAGCAACCACCAAAATACAAAAACTGGCTGATATATATATATATATGCACAGGTAAACACATATATAAGCATACGTGCGTTAAAATCTAATATATAAACTAAAGTGCCACCTTGATATATTATACAAATATACAAAATATATAAGAACTGATATATAAATATATATACTTTACTGCGAAATTTTACAAAATATGATATATATATAAAACTTAATACATAAAACGTAGGCACAGTTATACTTGTATAAGTTACTATACTTACCTTATGACATTAAATATATATAAACAATATAAACTCACCTATGAAATAACCACTTATATAAAATAACAGGATAAGTATATAAACCAACATAATATACATAGCTAAACATATTAGTATATAACATATTATATACTCACCCATCAGATAACAGAGGAGGAGGGTGGACGCATGCTCTGATGTGAAGGCTTGACAAGGAGGAAGGGATGAAGGTGGAGATGTGGTCGGGCGGAGGCTGTTCGGGTGCTCGGCAATAGCTTGCTCGGGTTGATGGGTTTCGGCTGGTCGGGGATCTGGGCATGGAATTCACGGAGGAGGGTTGGTCGGGTTGAGCAGCTGGGTGACATGCAAAGCCGCTGAAGTGTTTGAGTGTGAGGATGGCTAGGCTGGTCAGGCGCGGTCTGGGTCAAGCGGAGGGTGATGCGTGGATCGGTGGGCATGAAGGGGAAGACGAACGACAAAATGGAGGAGAGGGACGATTCATGGTGGGTTGTGATAGGGAAAAAAATGAAGGCGTGCAGGCTAGACGTTTGATATGTATTAATATAAATGGACCGAAGTGAAAAAATAAACTGGTTAAAATATTAACAATAAATTTAGAAATATCAAAGGGCTAGAAATGATCATGGTTAAATTGAGAATTGAAAGGCTATCGGCTATTAAAAATTAAACGGTGGAATGTGAAAGAGGCGTTAGAAATCAAAAGTCAGAATTTCGGTCCCGGTACGATCACCGTTACCGTGAATTCCGCTGCGTACCGGACTTCAAAACACAAAAGTGAATATACTGTAGATATCAGCACGACGAGATGATCAAAACGGTATACAGATATCAGTGGTACGATCATCCGATCAAAAGTCGATACAGACACTGATCTAAGTTGCTATCCCGTACGGAAAAATCCAAACGGAGCTAGAAACGTTCGAATCTCGCGAAACGGATTACGCAGTCTTATTCAAAGAGTTCTAAATAAATTTTCTCATGTTGACATATTTAGGTTTCGGAACACTTTTATTATTATCTATTTTTAACTAATATAAATTGGAATAAAATTACACTAGAAAATAAACTTCCAAATTATCTGATGAAAATTTACCAGTTGCTATGTTAAAATAGACGCATTTCAAATATCAAATTTAAATTTCAAAATTTTATTGTTTAAAGTTTCACAAAATTTCAATTAAATATATAAATAAACAAATAAAATTATCTAAAATTTACGGGTCATTACAGAATTGAGCTCGAATGAGGGAAGGAGGTAGAAGGTTTAAGTTTAAAATGTTAATTAGTTAAGTTAATTATCTCGTACGTTCATTAATTCATAAATTTTTCATAAGAGGTCGGTTGTGACGCCCCACTTCTATACCCACGCTAGCCAAGAACACTACGGTGTAATGCTGTCGACTAGCACGGAGAATAAGGCTGTGGAGGAGCGACCATCCATGTAATTTCTTTGTGCGAGCACCGATATGTCAGATAGTATAGCATGCATTTCATTTAAGGAGGAAATCCGACATACCGATACAAACTCAAAGCTATCACACAGTGGCTATATAAAATCTTCGGAAACAAATGTAGAAATAAACATAACACAAATTAGTCACAGACATCCATATCACAAAGGCGGAAAAAGATATGAATATATATATAACACATGAAAGTGTACATCAGAGTAGTGGTCAGAAAGATCCACGATAACACAAAAGAATAGCTACAAGCTACACAAAAGGATAAGTATACATCACGTAGTCTATATCTCAAATGTATACAAAAAAAACTACTAATCTAAGTAGTTAGCCAAAAGTCAGAGTAGTAAATCCCTGGGGAGAAGTCAAGCAGAAGCACCTGTAACATCTCGGTCTGACCCGAGTATTATTTATAAGAAAATAATAAACGGATCAGTCTAGCTATAACTATCAGATGACATGATATAGAATAAAAGATATGGCATAGACATGTAATAACCATAATGGCATACTACTATAAGTATGTAAATGATAATCAATAAGAGATTAATCAATATCACAAGAATCTTCTCAAAGATCCAAATCCACAAAAGGGTAATGACACAAGAATTCACCAATGCACAAAAATTGATAAAACATATCAATGAAAATCACGAAAATTGGTGAAGCACAAAATTCCAGAAATCAACACACGAAATCTAGAAATCACAAAAAGGGGGGAGGCCTATCACACGAACGGGAGCATGAAAGCTCACCAACATATGTATCACACGAACGAGATGCTATCTCATGGAAGCTAACCATTAATTTTTGAACACACGAACGACCCGAAGACCATGGGGCGCTACCCCACATATGTGAGTAG